>JAHLJS010000006.1:3207305-3807305 GCA_038502445.1 Eremochloa ophiuroides | reverse complement strand
GTTTTCCCCAGAATTGTGACTTGGCATCATCCAAAGAACGGAAAATTAAATACGGCAGTTTTGTACAATATTGATGAATTGCAAATAGTTTGCTTAACAATTTATCCTGTCAAATACAAATATATTAAAGCTCGAACCACATGCTTGGAACAAACTAATGTGATGTGTTTTATGAAGATGAAACACCAAATATCCTCCAGAATACACATGTTCAACAGCAGACAGATTTAGTGATAACTAAGAAGCAATTGCTCTACGACTTACCTTCTTATTCACTTTAACTAATAGAAATTAGTAAGTTCATGCAAAGCAAAACAATTATCCATACCCTGATAAGTACCAAAACTTGGGCAGTGACATCGCAGAATTTAAATCCTTGGGCAAGGATTCAACTCAAAGGTAAGGTCTTATCATTTACCAAGATCTGTTTTGCCCCAAAAATCATTAATTGGAAGGATGCAGAGGAATGTAAATGTGCAAGCAATTTTCTCAACAATTTATCGCGTAGAATACAAATATCATAAAGCTTGACACAGATGGAAGTGTAATCAGCTTTTGAGAAGAAGAAAGAAGAATGTCGTCCAGGATAGATTTACTTTGAAGCTTGTAGAAAGTATTTGAAAACAACATATGAGCAAATTTCACTTTTGATTCATCTATTTAATTACATTGGGCCAAATGCTTAATCTAGTTTCTTGCAATATGAAGCATCAGCTAATGCTAACAGAGGTGCATTCAGAACAAAAGATCGACACTTACAACTGATCCGCTCCATGCATCCCATGACAACATAACCCCATTGGTTTTTAAATGTGATGTGCAAATATAAAAAGGCTCATCCCCATCATTAATGCATAACCAACACACAACACACTAGAAGAGACACAAGAACTCCAATGATTTCAAAGCTATGCGCGTAAATCATAAGCACAGCTACTTCCCAAGGAGATGGAATTAACCAGCACAGAAATGTGTTATTTTAACATTGACCAAATCAACACCACATTTCCACAAACTATCCCGGTTTCAAATCCAAAGGAACAGGACAAGTTAATTTTCTAATGGCAGTTGCTGTCATCGGTCTAGACCTAACCAAATAGTGAAAGAACACCATTGAAACACAAATGTCGTCCGGGAGACAAATTGCAAGGGCTTTAGTTTTAAGCATGTAAGAAGTATCTCAAAACAACATGTTAGCAAACGTCTCCTTGTGTTAGGTTATTTAAGTACATTTTATTAAATGGCTAGTCTAGTTGCTTGCGATTTAAAACACCTGATAACACTGAGCAACAAGCCGATACTGATACTGCAACTGACCCACTCCACACATTCCATGACAACATGACCCCTATTGATTGTTGGAATGCTGTGTGCATATTGAAAAGCTAAATCTCATCCTCATCACTGATTCATAACCAACAAGTCTTGGTTGGCTTGGAATACTAGAAGATACAGCTGTACCAATGATTTCAAATCTATGCATGTAAAACGATATGCACTCTGTGCCAATGCTTTCAAATCTAAAACCCATTGAAATAATAAGCGTAGGAGCAAAGAGGGTCGCTGGCGAGGCTCACTTGGCGACGGGCTGGTGGTCGTGCCCGAACCGCTCGGCGGCGGCCTTGACGGCGTCGGGGGAGACGGCGTGCGGCGCCGAGGAGAGGTCGGGCCCCGGGAGGTATCTCCCCTCGTGGAGCCGCCGCAGCAGCGCCCCCGCCTCCTCTTCCCACGGCTCCCTCGGCTTGGGCCTGGGCCCCCGCCGCGGCGCATCGACGCCCGGGTCCGGCCATGTTCGAGGCTTCGGGTTGCGGAACAGCGTGGAGAGCTTCGAAGGCGCCGCGGCGGCGGCGGCGGGAGCAGCAGTGGACGCGGTGGTGGAGAGCCGGCGAGCAGCGGAGAGCGCCATGGGTTTAGTTAGGGTTCTCTGGAAGTTTCGGTGCTCCGTCCGGGATGGGGAACTGTCACCACTCACCAGCACCACTGCGAGAGGAGACGCTCCGTGGCGCCAAGTAACTGCAAGAGGCGAATTCCGTAGAAGACGTATTTGGAGTCGGAGGAGAGTGAAAATATACGGAGTAATTGTGAAAACCCTGAGTCATGGGCCCTACGTGGCAGTGGGTTACTTTGCCTGCGTGATGGATCTTATCCATGGCTACTTTCTTGAACAGCCGATCCCAAGTCTGAGGTTTTTACATCGTACAAATGAGAAAGCTTTGGGTTCAATAGTAGAATTCAATGTAAAATTCAGGAGGAAGAAAACGTGACGAGCTTGACAACCATGACCCTGTTGATGATCAGCTTGTTACATACATACAGCTTTTGTTGTTTGCGAAATTCAAAAGGCTATAATGCTGTTACAGTTCCTTCCCTGTCAATAACAGTTATTTTAACTCAAATGAAACCTGTTAGTTGTGAGATTGCGATTCCTTTTTATACAGGGGGTGTTTAAATCCCAATTACAGTTGCAATTCTGCACTGTAGCACGTTCGTTTGTATTTGACAACTTTTGTCCAATCATGGTCCAAGTAGGCTTAAAAGATTCGTCTCGTAATGTACATGCAAAAGGTACAAACATGCAAACATTTCGTCTACATTTAATGCTTCATGAATATGCCGCAACGTTGATGTGACTAGTTGCAATTGCAATTTGCAGTGGATCTAAACAGGTCCATACAATAAAGATTGCGATTCTAATGAACTAGACCACCTCCCGGCCATCCCGACACGCCTCTCCACTGCAATTGCTCTGTCTCCATGGGCCATCAAGCAAATTGACAAGCTGCGCAGAGCGTTCATCTGGGCGGGCGCTGACTCCGTCTCGGCTGAGAAATGCAGGGTTAATTGGGCAACCGTTTGCAGGCCGAAGCGCCTAGGTGGTCTGGGGCTGCCTGACCTGCGCTGCTTTGGGACCGCTTTGAGGCTGCGCTGGGAATGGCAGCGGAAGCGGGGAGTTGCCTCCACCTGGGTTGATCTGAAGTCGTCTACTGACAGCACAACCTTGGCCTTGTTCCGGGCTGCGACAATGGTCGCGGTTGGTGACGGCAGGAGTGCGCTCTTTTGGGAGGATGCTTGGCTGCAGGGTGCCCCGGTGTCGTCCCTTGCTCCAGCTGTCCTGGCATCCGTTCCCCGTGCAAAGATTAAGAGCAGAACGGTGGCGTCGGCGCTCTCGGCCAACTCATGGGTTAGCGACATCTCTGGTGCTATCACTGTGCAGGTGGTCATTCAGTACCTTCGCCTTTGGGACCTTGTGGCTTCCGTTCGGCTCTCGCCCGGGGTGCCTGACACCTTGGTCTGGAGATGGTCGGCGAACCGCAAGTATTCGGTGCAATCCGCGTACGCGGCAATGTTCGTCGGCTCGTCGGAGCCTCTGGGGGCGAGAAGATTATGGGCTGCTCGCGCGCCGGCCAGAGTGAAGCTCTTCTTTTGGTTGGTTCTCCATGGGCACTGCTGGACGGCCAGCAGGAGGATGCGGCATGGTTTGCAGCAGGGCGATGCCTGCAGCCTGTGTGATCAAGCCTCTGAAACCATGGACCATCTTCTGCTCGGGTGCGTGTTCAGCCGGGAGGTGTGGGTTCGCGTCCTCAGCCATCTGGGGCTAGTCTCGTTGGTGGCCACAGGTGATACGTCCGTCTTTGCCTGGTGGATCGATGCGAGGCGCTTGGTGCAGAAAGATATGCGGAGGGGCTTCGACACGCTCGTCATGCTTGTTTGTTGGCTGCTTTGGAAAGAACGCAATTCAAAGACTTTCGGTGGCCCTGCGTCCTCGGCGGCGGCGGTTGCCTCTCTCGTCTCGGAGGAGGCGGCAGTCTGGTCTTCGGCGGGCTTTGGCGTGCTCCTGGTTTAGTTGGTTTGGTTTCTTATTGTCTCTGCTGCTGTTTGCGCCTCCTGCCCTTGGTTGCTCGCCCTGCAACCGTCTTGTTTCGTCTTGATGTTTTCCGTTTAGCTGTTTGTTCCCTTTCGTTTCGTTGTTCATTGTTGAACTTGTTGTTTTCCACATCCTTTTAATGAAATACGTGCTCTCCTGTGGCACGTTCGCTGGCTGCTACTGCTAGTGCACTACTGGAGCACAGGTTCAGAACAAACTGATGGAAACCATAGGAAATCGGAAATCACAACCACACCACACGTTTATTTAGCCTTAAGCGGTGACTGCAACAATCTGATGGCTGCCTCTAGCAAAACTCCGAGTGAAAGCTTTTCATGTCTCATTCTACTAGTAGTAAAATACTCCCTCAATCTCAAAATATGTGTCATTTTAGGATTTTGACTATCTCATTTTACTCATTCATCTTATTCAAAAATTTTGTAAAAAATTAAATTATTTTATTATAAAATAATTTATTATTAGAAGTACTTTAATCGTGATTTGCTTACTTTTATATTTTCGCAATTTTTTTGATAAGACGAATGGTCAAACATCGATTTCACAAAGTTAAAAACGACACTTATTTTAGGACGAAGGGAGTAGCAGAAGTCAGACAACATTTCTCATGGCACCAGACAAGAGATACACAATGGAGGGATTGGAGTTGCCGTCTTAACTAGTCCCTTAACTGTTCTGGGAGTATTTAGATCCAAGAGCTAATAATTAGCACATATACCAATTAGAACGTCTAAATGTAGGCTAATAAAGGCTAGTCGGTGGTTAGTCTATTAGCACTTATTAGTTCACAACTACCTTATGTCTAATATATTTTCATAAGATGAGCTAATTTTGAGCCCTACATTCTAAATTAGACCCTAACTATGGCACTTGCCGTCACCTCGCTAGCTGACAAGCAGGCCCTTAATACACTAGTCGTTTGTGGCTAGCTCACGATGCGCCTGACGTTTGTGGCACGACGACGGCGGAGACGCCATCGCCGGTCGCCGCCATGAGCAGAGGTGAAGGTGACGTTTGTTGAAGCCTTGGCTCGTTCGTCGTCCCTGCCCCCGTCAGAAGCGTTCCTTTTTCTCAGGCCCTGTTTGGTTCTTAATATTTGACGTTATTCACCTATCATATCGGTTGTACTTTCTACCTATATAGAGCACTAAATGAAATAGTAGCTATTGCATGTTTGTACTTTTTGTCTGGTTAGGTCGAGATAAATCTTTTGAGTCTACTTAAGTCATAATTAGATAAAAGTTATCAAATACAAATGAAAGTGCTACAGCGCACTTTTCATTCATTTTCACAGTTTAAACGGGGCTAAAGAATTTGACATTTCCAAGTGAGACGGAGAAACCAGTACCCTTCCAGGTTCAGACGCACACCAATCACAATGTCACATTATAGTACGTGTTCGATACGGCAACGGCAAGTCGGTTCGATGGCTACTGCTACTGCCGGCAGGAACATTCCGAAAGGAAGCCCTTTCTGCCCGGGGACAGTGGCCACTGGCCAGTCACCGCGTACCGTCGGTCGGCCGAAGAACCGGCCGTGCCCAGTCGGCTCCCAATTGGACAGCGGAGTATTCTCATCCAGATTCTGACATGGACAGAGTTGGCGAGCTTCTCTTCAGAACGACTGTCACGAACTCAAAGCATGCGTTTGGTTGGATGGATTTCCATGGATGAGATGGGACCATCTATAGATCAGTAGTGTTTAATTGAATAGATCACTGGGATCAGAAAATCCCTGAACAGAGAATATACCTTAAGATGTTGAATTTCCTGGTTCGTATAAAATCTCGTGAACCAACTCATCCATGTCTTCTAATCTCTATCATCAATAAACAAATTAAGAATTATTAGTATATTATTTTATTACTTAGTGATAACGATGGTAGGCTTAGTTTTGATTAGTGTTAATACATTGATTAGTGCATGTTCCATGTGCTAATTAGTTTATTAATGGTGCTAACTAACATATTTATTTTAAACTAGTGATTATCATGACAAAAATAGTATTAATGCATATTTATTAGTTTCTAATTAACTGTTATTATTTTTAAATAATATAGATATAATTGGTCGAATATTGACATCCCATCCACTTCAATCCATCCAACCAAACAGAAAAATGGTTTGTCCCTTCCATCTAACTAAACATACATCATAGATATCCTTATCCCAATATCCATGGATCATCATATCCCATCCAACTTCATCCTCCAACCAAACACACCCAAAATGTACTCCCTCTGTCCGTATGTCTTTGACGTTTGAAATACATGCCCCCCTCACTGTCACAGTTAATGATTTTACTAGTTGTTAATGATTTTTAATGATTTGACGTTTGAAATCGTGGCTGTCTTAAAAACGCTAATGTAATTCATTTTTACTAGTTGTTTTTTTAAGGCTACCAGCAACAAAAATACATCATTTTTTATTGGTGGTAGCCTTAAGAAAACAGCTAGTAAAAACTGCATTTACAGAGACAGGTTTTTTTAACCTAACGTCACTATAAATAATTTGAAATTATTTTTTAGATTTTTCAAATGATTTTATAGGAAATAATGGTATAAACAAAAGTTGTAGGATTTGAAAAGTTCTATAACTTTTAAATTGACAACCTTTTCATTTCAAATCATTTAGTATACGGAAATTATATTTTAATATTAATGATTATATAATTCATATTTTTTTGAATTTATCAAATGAACTCTGTTAGGAAAACGATCAAAAGTAAAGTTGTAGATCTCGATGAGATATGAAACCTTGTAGTTTAAACATTTTTCATTTGAATTTGTTTAGGGCTTCATACCTCTATTTCAAAATCTATCACGGTGAATACTACACAAATACTTCTGCTTTTTAGTCATAATTAATTTTGCGGTGCACTGGTAGGAGATATATCGCATGACGCTTTAGGTGTTGAGTTCGGTTCTAGTCTGATTTATAATTTGAAAAGGCCATTTGTAGTGGCAGCTTTATAGAAGATAAGCTCATGATTTTTTACTAGCCTTTTACAGTGGCGGTTGCGCAAAACGCCAATTAAGATGGTTTTGAAACCACCAGTACTGAGTAAGAGTAATGGAGACAAAAAGGTAGATAGACAGCACGCGGAGATCGTTCATCTTTGTCTTGATATATGTGTCATGCATTGCGATTTGCGAACGACAGAGAGGGATTACTTTGCTTTGCTTCTAAGAGTGTAGTGTAGTAGGTACAGAGCAAAACATGTCATCAAGCAAGGCGCTGCCTGTCTCCACGGCTCCAAACGGGTTCCTTGTTATGATGGTACCCGGAGAAACCATACCTGAACCGGTGAAATCTATGCTTCACGGCTCCTAGCTTATTTTCAAAAAGAAAAGTAAAAAAATGAGTCCGAAAATGGATAACATGTTATCAACATGATAATGTCGAATACACAAAATGGAACACATTTTTTAGCAACGCTAATAGGACATCTGCTTAAACCCCGTATCTTAATATAGATGGATAAAAACATAATTTTCAGCAACACCCTATGAGAGATGTCAAATTTAGGTGTACATTCAAATCCGTCCTCCAGCCCTCATTTTCAAGGGCCATGGAGGAGCTCGAAATTTTTGTTGTGAAAGTTTCTCTCTCTCGTCTGAGCACAGATCTACTGACACAGACTTCTCTTCGCTTCTCTATCACTGGTCGTCCTCCCCTCTCCCTGACCGGAAGCCCTTCTCACCAGCATGGCACCGCTCGTCGCCTATCCTCTGCTGGCGATGATCGAGCCAAAGGCTCGCGCAGCTAGTTCTCTGCTCATGACGACAAGGCCTCCCTGCTCTCCTGCCGGAGAGATCGAGATCTCTCCCTTCGACTCCCTTCTTCGGCCAACTCACCCTCTCAACCCCCTCCCCCCTCCCCCGGGCGAGTTGTGTAGACATGGCCAAATGATTCAATGAAGAAGATAGAGGGTGAAAAACTGGTCATGTCATTCCATACTAGAAATAAGTTTGAGAACCATGCACTACTGGAAACTGGAATATTCCTGTGTGTGCGAAAACCCACAGAAAAATGTGAATACCCACAGAAATATTCCTGTGTGTACCGACAGAAAATAACACATAGAAATACAAAAATTGAATTTTTCTGTGGGTTCACCGTCAGAAACAATTTTTCTGTGGGTCTTACACACACAGAAAAATTCAGTTCGCCAGATTATAAACAATTTTTCTATGAGCGTATCCACACAGAAATATAGAAATAAACACACAGAAGTATGTATTTTTCTGTGGGTATAGCTGAACTCACAGAAAAATAGAAATAAACGCACAAAAATATATATTTTTAAACAGTGGCAAAAGCATATTAAAATGTATATTATTCATAAAGTAATTTCATGAGACATCAGAATAACTGGAGTCACATTAGAACACATCAGATCTTATAACATTATAAGTAGCATACACCAATGTATGCCTAGTTTAATATATTCACTTCATGACATGTCTAGTGGAACAGCAACAAATACTGAAGTATGAGAAGTACTTGTATGTTCTCTACATGTTAGCAAAGCTACATCTATCAACATTGACTCAGTGCCAATCGACAAAAAAGGCAAGGTGCTCCGCTACTGCCCTACGCCACCATGTGCACCCACATTAGGACGTGCTTCTGAGATAGCACCAACCTCCATGCTTGAGAGCGCCACTTGCTTGCATATCTGAATAGTTCACCAGATAAGAAAAGTAGAATCAACAACAAAAAATAGAAATCATGTAGCACAACGACAATCTTGCAGTCAAAAAAATTTCTGTGAGTATTCGCATTTTTCTGATGGGATTTTTTGGAACCCACAGAATAAATCGAATTTTTCTGTGTGTATCGAAAAAAACACACAGAAAAATTCGATAAGCGAGAGACGACTTGGCGGCTCGCGTGAGCGGTTAGGGTGCTGCGGTGATACCGATAACAGTGTATAGCTGCTGTTTATAGAGACTAGTGCCCGTGATGGTGTAGTCATGCCCTAAAGAGGCCACATTGGCTAAACTTCTGTCACTCTCGTCATGGATCGATATCGTTCGACCTTGTTTTGCTTCTGCTGCGGGGACTAGTAGATCCGTTGGGGGTGTCGACGCTAGTTCTGCTTTTTCTAACATAGTGCTGTATTATTGTGGTGCCGATTGAACAGTCAAGCAGCTGGTGATATGTGCCAGGCCGACCGGACCACGATGCCGATCCAATCCATCTAGCAATCAGTCGTGCGCTGCAGATTAAATTGCATGTTCGCGAAACAAGAGATGTAGAGAAAAGCGATAGATGCATATAAAAGCCTCCATTGCATTGATCTAGATCGGAGGACTGTTTGTTTTTTTTTTTTTGTTATTTCACATTGCATTGGGTAGCTAGCTAGGTACGACTGGATCGGATCAATTCACAATCTGGTGACATGTGCCGACGGGCTACGCATAAGTCGAAATTAAAATCTCATCACACAGAGCGAGGAACACAAGAATAGCATTATTTCCGCCACCCTTTGAGATGGCTATAATAATATAAATTATTACTACATGAAGCTTGCTGTGTCATGCATGGAGCTACCATATAACATTATTAGACCAAGCGGATCGGAGGTATACCCGATCATCTTATTACTTGCAGCAACTGCAGAAGAGATTTAATGCCGAGCACTTGCCGTAGGCGTAGCCTTGTTTCTTGCAGCAATCGTTGCAGTGGCGCCCGGCGGGAAGGATATAGCAAGCGCACATGTGCCCCCCGGTGGTGCAATCATCAGCTCCTACTCTCATGTTGTGTTCTGCCGTCCGTCATCCATCCATGCAGTCAACCATCATATCCCATCAAAATACAATTTAATTATTAACCACAATCATCATAAAAAGAGAACATCAACTAACTTACCGCAAGCGACGAGGATGATGAACACAAGAATACAAGGGAGAAGGAGCCTGTTGTTGTTTCTCGTGCCCATCACCAGCGCCATCATACCAGAGGATCACCAAAATCGCTAGCTAATCGCTATGGGTGACGGGTACGCGTGAGAGACTATAGCAAAGACGCAGGGAGTATAAACTATATATATATAGATCGGGTGGATATTTTTGGGAGGGAATCAAGGGGCCCAATTGATGTACCATCAGTCACGTGTGCAATACATAGATCGGATGAATATTTTTTTGAGGGAAATTAAGGGGCCCAATTGATACACCAGCAGTCGCCTGTACTATATATAGATTGGATGGATATTTTTTGGGGAAATTAAGGTGCCCAATTGATTTGTAGTTATTTCTTTCCTGAAGAAGTTCGGATGCTGGCATGCACGTTCAAGTTCAAATCCTTTCCATGCATGCCTGTTCCCATGTAGGAATACAATGAAATACAAACAATTATTTAGAATCAGCAATTGCTCAAAATAAAAATACTCACACCTTGATATAAGAAGTATCCCAATTGTATATACGGCTTTTTAAGAGTAGAGACTATACTACTATATAAGATGTACTTAGAATTACTTAGCATCAGTCTCCACTTATAAATTAAAGGAACAGACAAATTTAGCTGAGTAAGTGTGTGTCCCTGCTGAGATAGTCTAACCATAGTGCATAAAAAAATACCAAGGATTCTACTTTCATTAAAATGAACGGCTCAGAATCATCCATCGGAGGCTTCAACTCAATCCCGGGGCCAGTGTTGTTACTGTCTTCCAAGTTTTAACTCACCCCTTCAGCCCTTCCTTCCGCTCGCATGCCCGCCTCTCTCTGCCCACATGATCGAATATCTTGTAATGCCACATTGGAATATCTTGTAATGCCTGTGTGGTAAACTGAACGGCCTCAAGTAAAAATATTTTAAATCACAAAGTTTTAGGTCCAATCGAGATCTACAACTTCCACTTCCATATATGCCATTTCTTCATTCGAGGCCATTTCAAAATTTCATTTGTTCAAATAGATCCGAAACTTGCGGACACATATTTGGACACCGAAACGATTTTAAATGAAAATATTATTAACTACAAAGTTGTAGATCTATTTGAGATCTACAATTTTGATATCGATTTGGTCTTCATCCAACATCAAATGAAAGAATATAGATTTCACAAAAAAATAGGCTATGTTGATTTATAGAGGCGGGCAATAGAGGCGGACATTGTTATGGTCCTCCTCTAGATTTATAAAGGCGGTCCTTGTTACCGCCTGCCTCCGCAAATCCATTTACAGAAGTGGGCAATGATGATGGGGCCTGCTAGCTAACTGTACAGGCGGTGCGAAATTTTGCCCACTTGTATTGAGAATGACAAACGTCCGGAAAAAAAAAAAGTTTTTTTCATAGTAGTGTCACTTTTTTAGTTTTAGAGAGATACCTTTAGTTGAACTTAATAGCAAGTATAGGAAGGTGTCATCAGTTGATAACCGGCAAAGGTTGGCAAGAAGAGTATGATGCATCACCCATCACCCAAGCAGGTAATGCTTTAGTTAGATATTTCATTCAACATAAACTGTAGTGCTTGTATGAACTACCATTAACACAAAAGGAGAAAACCAAGTACAATGATATAACGATATTTGACATAAGTATGACTGGTTTTAGCTCTTGTTTGTCTATCACGACTTGCTTGGGACAAAAAAGCTTTGTTAGTGCTTTGTATCTGCTGTCCAAACTAAATGTTTTTTTTTGAAGGTTTACCATCTAAAGGATTATATTGGATTATATCGATTGATTCAGCTAGATTTTTCATACGAGACCATTTCAAAAAACTCAAAAAATTAATTTTAAATTATTTGTACTGGTTGTGTCTTAAGATCATTTCAAAAAGCTCCATTTGTACCAGCGCACTGACCACAGGCCGTTCCTGCCTTCCACTGGGTTGATGTGCCTGGGCAGGAGTTCATGGTGCGCGCCGTCGCCCCAATGAAGCCGCCGGCGACCAACGATGACCTGGCTAGTGTCACCCTCGAACCACTCCCTGGTAATGAACTCAACTTTGGATCCATCCGTAATCTTGTGAGGGAATGCTGCATTGAACAAAGATCTGGGGTTCGGGACATCATGCCGTGTCACCTTGGGCAAGCCTTTGTGCGCTTCGCGCACGGCTATGATCGTGACAATCTTATTACAAGGAGCCCAATTGATTTCGGTAATACCCAGCTCTCTTTTGTGAAGCAGAATGAAGGGACTTTGACATCGTTGTTCTGGACTTTGTCATCGTTGTTTCTTCTCCATATATATAATTTTTCCGTGGGTGTATATTATTTTTCTGTTGAGTGGTTATTTTTTCCGTGTGTGTTTTGTCACGCACTGTGAGTATTCGCATTTTCCCGATGGGATTTTTTGGAACCCACAGAATAAATTGAATTTTTCTGTGTATATAAAAAAAACACACAGAAAAATTCGTCACCCACATGGCAATTCGAGTTTCCAGTAGTGATGTGTTAGTCGTCATGCTTCAGTGCAACCCAAAATAGATTTGAAGGCTTTTGTTGATGATGCTCTATATTCACCCTGTTCGGCTGGCTGACCAGCCAGCCATTCAGCAGTGTTTTTCTCTCAGAACAATCAGGTCCCCTGTCCTTGATTCTTTATTTTTATTTTTTTAAGGGGGTAGGGGACACATACACACAACATTTGGTATTTTGGGTTACTACGGACTTTACCACTCAAATGAAATGCATGGCTGGGACCGGGTACAACAAGGTTGCCTTGGAGCAGTAGTGCGGTAGAACTAGAGAAAGTTAAAATTGTGCGTCGGTTGTGAGCATAACACTCGCAGGCCGTTTGACATTAAAGGATGTACGTAAGGTGCATTAAAATGTGTGCATCAAAAACTCGGCGTCAGATGAACGCTTCCCTGGACCCGAATGCAATCCCTGTTCATTGTAGAAAAATGTGTTAGGAGTACATATATTTTCGCATGCACTACTAACTAGCTAGTACTACTATTGTCGTAACACGAGATTCTTAGGCGCCGTATACTAGCGGTGATTTCAGATGTTTCATATGTGTCTGTAGGTCACATAGGCATGTGGCGAGAGACGGAGAGTACGCGAGACACGGGAAATCAGGCGCCGTGCTTGCCTTTCATTAGCCTGGCAAGCCCACAGATGACAGAGCAGCGCAAAATTAAAGGGACAGCCTATATAATAATAATCTTTTATTGGTCTATAAGAAAAAACGTCTACTTAGTGCATAAACTCAACTATGGTTTTGGAAAAGGGAACTCGCGTCGCGCGATTGTTTTTGCCGGCCTGCAGGAGTGCAGGTGCCGGTGTGATCGATCCGGGCATCCAGGCACAGCAGACAGGTAGAGGCGCTAGTCCGAGTAGTAATAACCTGTAGTATTGTATTCCGATGGAGATCGATGTACAGCAGCCAGCCAGCTTAATTATTAGCTAAACTGCTGCTGCTAGCTGCTGCATCTTCCCAACTTGCATTCACCATTCGTGTACTGTCTGTAACGCAGACGAACTCCTCCAGGTCCAGCCACTGTTGTGCTCCTCCATCAGCTGATATCTCGATGACCTGACCTGCACGACTTCTCAGATAGAAGAAGGCCCGGCCCTCGGCCCTCCACGCATCTCCGTCGCATTATGGAATAATAATAATGGAAAATGCTCCGTCGTCTCGTCTGCCTGAACCACGCAGGAACCAGAAGCTTCGTTCAGGCGACGCCGCCAGCTGCCGCCATGATGGATCGAGCTGCTGATGAGCGATGCCGCCATGCCATGCCCTGAAGCTAGCCTGATGAGTCCTCGATCGCCGTCGCCGCCGGCAACATTATTACATTATCCTTGATAGCTAGCTCTGCTATAGCCTGAGTACGTGTTGTTTGACCTAGCTAATTACTTAATTAACCTACTACTTGCTGCAGCTTCCACGTGGCGCCGTACGACGTCGAGGCTGTCCTCTTGCACTGCGCACGCACGCACGCACGCACGCGTACTACACTTGGATTCGGTCCAGTCTTTTACTCTCAGATCCGGCCCAAAAAATTAGTACTGCTCGAGATCAAGTACGGCCACTTGGACGCACACGCAGGCACGCACGACTTTGGGAATTGGCAGCGCCATTATATTAGTTTACGCTAGCTCCAGGCTCCAGCTAAGGGCAGGTACAATAATGAGCTTATAACCAAGCAAGTGCTGATGTGGAGGAGAGAAGGGAAGAAGAGAGAGGAGAGCTTAGCTCTCATGCAAGCACCAAGCTGGACACGGATGCTATAGGTAACAGTGAGTCCCAGTAAAAATGTATGTGAGGATAATTAGAAAAGAGAATGAAAACATATAACAATAAAAAAAATTGTAGACAAGTAAGA
Source organism: Eremochloa ophiuroides (assembly GCA_038502445.1). Lineage (NCBI taxonomy): Eukaryota > Viridiplantae > Streptophyta > Magnoliopsida > Poales > Poaceae > Eremochloa > Eremochloa ophiuroides. Next base: position 3,793,135 of record JAHLJS010000006.1, on the reverse strand, counting down.
GCCTAATTACTGTATAGTTTGGTTTTTATAACTTAGTTTATAGCTAAGCACTTAGCTGTATTATTGACCTTCCTCTGATCCCGGACGGACGGCGGACGCCATGTGAAACCGAACCAACGAAGGAATTCCTAGCTTGTTTATGCAACTCCAGCGAATTCCTACTACGTAGTACAGCGATTTTATTTAATTACTACTAGCTACTATACGTACGTATTTATTTATTTATTTGATTTGATTGTGCATCCAAATCCAATGCAGTTTGACCACGCCAGCCAATGGCAGAGAGCACACACAACAATGCAACTAGGCTTCTTTTTCATCCATAAAACAAATATTCGTTTCTCTGTTATCGGTTTTTTACATTTATAGAACAATTTTTTTTCTCATCACAAATCAGCATCAGTATTTCTTTGAAACAAAGCGAACAACCATGGCTCTATTCGCTTAAGCTTAAAACCACTTATTTATCAGCTCTTCTACAGTATTTTTCTTTTATAAAAAATTAGCATCAACCTTTATTTTTAGCGGTTTTCAGGTTCAGCGAGCAGAGGCCAAATGCTTGCGGGCTCTCTCCATTCTCTGCTCCACCTGCACGGCTGCACAGCAAGCCTATAAATACCGTATTGTGTAGAGTACTTAGTATGCTGCAATTCTGCAACTTATTAACGTCGCTCACATTCGTCCCCTGTGTACTGGTCCAAGCCGAAAACACAGACACGGACACCAGCAGTCGTCAGCAGAGCCCGAGATCCACCGGAGGATCGAGGAGCTCTACATCGAACCACAACCAGCCAGCCCAGCAGGCCACGCACAGCTCGATCGATCGCCATGGCTGCGTCGTCGTCGGCGGCGACCCACCACACGGCCACGGCCTTCGTCATCGTCGCGCTCCTCGTCCTGGCGTCGCCGCCGTCGTCTCTGCGGCACCTGCAAGCTGCCAGGACGACGCCCACTGATGCCCATCAGCAGCACAAGGAGATCGAGGAGCTGCTCCTGCTGCCGCCGCCGCCGACCATCACCGCCGCCGCCATTGAGGAGGCACCAGCTCCCCGAGCCCGCAGCAGCCGGATGCTCGGCTCCGTGCCCAGCCCCGGCGTCGGCCACTAGCTACTAGCTATATCTAAGCTCCTGCTCCACGCACCGCTCACACCCATGTTGCCATCATCCGTTTCTTCTTCTCCGCTACCTCTTCAATTCTGCCAAGATTAAAGAACTAGCGTATATTGTACTAACCATGTGTGCGTGCTATTATATTGATTACTTTGTAATCTCAGTTCCAGTTCTAGTTTTAATTTTTCAGAGAAAGAGAGAATCCATCTCCACATGCCACAGTGCCACACACATACATGTGGACAGGACCACCGGAGTTCCAGATGAGACACTTTTAAATAAATAATATAGTTATGCTAAACTTGAAATTTGTTGTTATATTATTGTCGATTTCTTCACGGCACTTTGTGGTTGATCCTGATGTGGTGTGGAATGTTGCGAAGAACGAGCTCAAGCTTGGCCACGCTTCACGTGGGCTCCCTTTTGAATTCGCATCCGATCCAGCGGAAAACGAAACGATACGATACCTGCCTGATCCGATCCTTTTGATTTTTTTTCCATTTCCATGTGGCGCCAAAACGTGCAGCCTCTCGTCTCTTTCCTTCCTTGGGTTTGTTTTCTTCTTCTTCTTCTCCGGTTGCTTGCTTGCCATCGACGTCCATCATGTTGCGTGCGTGCATTGCTCAGATGATCGTCAATGGGTTCACCGGCAATGGCAACAGCTGATGCTTCTTTATTAATTTGCCACTGCTACGTACGTGCATACACGAGGTTTCCTTTGGCAGAGCTCTGCTCCTGATTGTTCAGTTCTGCTACATAATTCTCCGGTAGATAAGTGATTTCACTGGATTCTTAAATGGAAATAGCATAGGGAGCCGATGAGAATTAATTCTCTGCTAATCCCATCAGAATATAATAAGGAGCAGGGTGAAGTAGTTTTTTTTAGCTTCTAACTCCTAGTGTAAATAGAGAAATTTCTCCATTGATCATCATATGAATCAGTTGATGTTTTGAGCATTTGGTTAGTTAGAAGTGATTTTTCTCAGAGAAGTTGGATCTAGAGCTCTCCTAAATGGACGGGGGCCTGAATGGAGTGCTAAGTACTACCTTCCTTCTCAAAAGGAGATGCGATTTTGTCTTTGAATTGATCAAGCCAGATTTCCTTAAATTTGACTAACTTTATAAAAAAATATTTATTAATTTACGATTCTCAATACATATATATGCAATGGAAATGTACTTTTATAAACTCAGTATTATGTGATTTTTTTGAAGAGGAATACGCACCGCAACACCTTTTTTAGAAAAAAAGCACCAAGTCAACTTGCTTACATTCTGCCTTGGGCATGTCCCAACAAACCGCATCAATCATCGGTTCAACTTCTGTGATTGTGAATCCCACTTTGCCCTCCAGATAAGGTCTCCTTTGGAATTTATTTTTGGAAAAAAAAACAAATAGTTTCATAGCCTTTGGATCCTACTCTCTGCATTACAAATTGTAAGACAGGAAGAATTTAAGCTCTTTGGAAAAATAAAGGAGTCAACCTTTGTAATTTCTACAAAATTTAATGTGCTCTATTCATAAGAATTTTAGGGTATTATTAATCTACCATAAGTTCCAACCTCTTGAAAAAAAAAAAATCATGTATGGGGATGTCAAAATGAAAGGGATTTTTTCCTCATTTTTGTTGTAGTAGACCCCCTTTTGGGAGCCTCTAATTGAGTCCTTGTATGGTAGAGCATCTAATTGAGTCCTTGTGATGCTGTGAGGGATTTCAGTCACATGGCTCTCTTCCAGTTCCTGTGTTGTTGATGTTCTCTTGGCCATTTTATTTACGAATTTGAAGGAGCCCTGGCTCCTACAGTAATAATTAAAATTTAAAAGTATTTTTATAGGAAAAAGTTAGAACTATCGTTTTAAAAAAGAGTAGTTTAATAAATAAAGGAGAGAAATAAAATAAGTGCCAAACAACAATTTACATTTGACTTTGGACCCATGAGTTAAAAGCTGTGTAAAATCTTGGCTTCGCCCTATGAGAGCATCGAGATTTCTTTGGGAAAGATCCGTTTGCAATCTTGAATTTTTGTCTGAACTCCTTTGAAATTTGATCAGCTTTTATTCTCCAAATTGTTCATCACATAAGAATTATTGCATTCACAAATGCATATAAACAATCCTTTAGTTTGAACGCACCTTTAAAGAAGAGATTATTTGCATTCACCATGCATTTAAATATGAGCTTTAGTCTAAACAGATTAAACCCATAGAGAAGATCTAGCTAGCAAGCACCAGGCCAATAACTGTCACAGCATTGCAACATCACAGGCTATCTATCTATCAGTACAAAACAAACAAATTATATGCAAGTGCATACAAAACGAACAAACGGTGGTTGCGGTGAAAAGCGGGAATTGTGCACAAGTAGAAACATCACGTCCCCAACTTTCTACACTGAAATGGCTAATCAAGAATGGATAAACATGGTAAGAGCAAGAATGTAGCGCGACTTCTTGTGCAGATGCCGGGCTTGAGAGGAGATGTCCACGTCGGGGTTGACACAATTCATGGCAATTCGATGGAAAACCATTCAATGTGTGGTCTCCTTGCACTTTTAGCTTTTAAGCCACTGTACTAGATATAGCACGGATTCAATCACGCTCTAAATGTGACAGCAACAGTAGTGATCGAGGGCTAATCGTGGGGGAAGGAACTGCAACTTGCTTTGTTTATTTGTTAGAGTTGGCCCAGAAACAAGTATGTTTTATTCACTATTAAAAAGTTTAAATATTTTTAACAGCGTAGAGCGGTGACACTTCGTGTTGATTGTAATTTTCACTCCATACATATCCACTTCTCAAATATTCAAACTAAAGCCTCGCCAAGGACTTCCACACAGTACATAAATGATTTTTTTGAAAATGATCTTTTTTTCCCAAATGCGGCTATTAGCCTGAAATGATCTTATCAGGTATCGATATTGGTGATACCCGGAGGATGGGAACTAATGGCCACGAACGTTACCTCCCCGGACGGTTAAGGACGTAACTACGGTCTCGCCCGACCCTTTAAAGGGTGCTTCGCCAGGCCTGACTCCGAGAGTACAGGCTCCACCTCGTTCGACCCTGAGGGCACGAGCTCGGTCTCAGGCGGGAGTGGGGGCCTGCACAATCTCCAACCACTATGTATGTGAAAGAACGAGCCTGTGGTCATACTTCTAACACCGGAAATTAAAGGGAGTAAGCACGCCTCGACGCGACCCATGGTGTAACACCTCTGGTGTTACGACAACTAACATCTGCCATGTCATCATGTACATCTACAAATCATCCCGCATAAAAACCTTTTACTATACATTCACTAAAATAAGTTCTATTTCTACATGTGATTGTGCAGAGGTGATCAAAAGTGATTTGATTGTATAAATGTTTGTTTGTGTGTATTTATTCAGATCCCACTAGAAATTAGAAGCAAAATTATATTAAAACCCTAAATAGGACACAAAACCCTAATTTAAAAACTAAATGAAATTAGAGGTTGGGCCTTAAACTAAAGTTGTAAATACTTAAAAGTTGAGCAACTTCTATTTGGAGCAATTTTGAAGTTATTAAAAAGAATTTCAAATAAAGTTCTAATCTATACTTTAAAGTTTAAAATTTGAAATACACCTTCTGAAACTAGCAAGAATCTGATGATAGTTCCTTAATAAAAGTTTTATATCTTTCAAAATGGAACAACTTTTATTTTTGAAAGATTTTGAAGTTTACCAGTGAAAATTTGAATTAAACCCCAATTAGTGTTTGTGTATTCAAATTTAAAATACCCTTTCAAAAAATATTAATAATTTGGGCAAACACCTTTAATAAAAGTTGTAGGTATTTTCATGTTGAACAAATTTTATATTTGGGGATTTTGAACTTATGCGGTGAGATTTCAAATTAAACCCTAATTAGCGTTTTAAAATTCAAATTTGAATTGATATTTCAAAAATTATCAGGAATCTGACCAAACTCATTTAATGAAAGTTGTAAACCTTGACAAATAGAACAACTTTTATATTTTAATATTTTCAAGTTATTGAGAAAACTTTTGAGAATTTGTCTGGATTTGAAATAGGAATTCAAAATCCACTTTTGCCCCCTTTTGAATTATTCACAATCCATTCAAAATTTGAATATGGCCCAAAAGGCAAAGTTGTTCAAATTTTAATTTTATACAACTCTTATTAAGGTGATTTTTCTAGTTACTAGGTAAAATAAAAAGTAATTTCAAGAAAACAGTAAAGAGGAGTAAAGACTGCTACAGTACTCGACATGTTCCTCTGTTCGGGCACAGGGCAGTGCATGCCGCCGCGCGGCGCGGCCGGCCGTCTGTCGCCGGCATGTCGGGGACGTGGGGTGGGGCGTCCCGGGAAGCTGTCGGCCATCCATTCCACGCTCCAGCTCGCATAAAGAGACCGAAGCCAGTCGTCTGTTTCCCTCCTTTCTCCTCCATGGTCGCCGCCGCCGAGCTTCGCGGTTCGAACAAAATTCACCGCGTGTGCTACATTTCCATCCTCACCATCGTCCCAATTCTTAATCCACACTCTAGCGCTCCCTTTGAACCTGTTATTGCTGCCTCTGGTCGCCGAAAACTCCTTGGCGAGGCGTTTCTTCCTTGCGGCCGGCAGAGCGCCGCCGCGGGCTACCTCTCCGTGGCTAGCCGCGTCTGGTCGTCTTCCGGGGTACCTTTTCTCGTGTTCTAGCACCTATATGTTTCAGTGAAGTTTATGCTGGTGTTTGTTTTCCGTCTCGTGCTCGGCATCCGCCGGAACGCGGCAAGCCATTATCGCCGAGCCACCATGGCCGCGGCTATGCTTGCTCACGTCATTGATTCATCAACTAAAGTGCACCAGTGCATCGATCCCGTCGTGGGGAACCTCGTGGCCCGCTCCCGGCCACTCGGCCGCCGCCGGCCGCTCTCGGCCTTCGCCGGGGCTGGATCGGCCGGCCGGCAGCCGTGGCCGCCGAGGGCACGAGTTGGCCAGGGCTGGCCAATGCCTGGCCAGGCAGGCCGGGGCCAGTTTGGACCGTATTGGGCCGGTCCAGCAGCGCTACAGATAGTTTTCAAGTGAAATTTTCATTTTTCTCTAAAGTGAATAGTGTGAGTATTTATGAATTTTGTACGAATAAATGCGTAGCTCCAAAAATTATGAAATAAATTGTATAGCTTCCCTGTATAGTATAGTATTTAATAAAAATATGAAACTTGTATTTTTAGCAGTTTCTATACATGATAAAAATAGGCATTTTAATCAATAAATGGCTTTTCCATGAATTTTGTAGCTCAAAATAATTAACTAAAAATTATGAAAATTATGTAGTCACCGTTTTGAGTCATGGGCTACCTCCACAAAAATTGGTAGCCCATTTAGATAAACTTTTATTATTTACAATTTATCCTTAATTAAATAAATGATAAAAATGATATTTTGTGTTAATCAATTTAGGGCTTTGAATGTTTTTTTTAGATTACGTGTTGACCTTGGATCCTTTACACCATGTGATCCTTGGCACCTTGTTTATTTGATTGAGTTCACGATTACTTGGTGGTAGAAAATGTAATAATGGTTAAAATAGATAATATATGGTATTATGGATTAGTGACTTACTTAGTGATGTTATACAATGGTTAATTAGGCTTTTGACAAATGCATCTTCAATGAATTTTAATACATTATGGTTTTGTTCAAAAATCATGAAATTTGTTTGGGTTCGAATGAAAGCTGTTAGATCATTTAGTAATTAAGTGTTAGATGTGCTGGGTAATAAAATGGATATAAACAATTAATCCCTGTAGTTTTATGTGGTTTTTGGATTGATTGGGTTCATGGATCTTTCACCATAGTGATTCTTGACAAAAGTAACGAGGCCACTAGGTAGTTGTAGTAAAGCTGTGCAGCGGCTTTCTATGACTGTTAAAATGGTCAATAAAAATGAAATGCGAAAACACTCTTATGCCTTGAGAGAAATGTTTTGCAACTTCACCGTGAAGGAAAGTTGTACTCAAGGTTGTTAATTAAATGTTTGTTCTACATTTTCTATTCATGTCATTCCGCACCATGTAAGCATGCATCATTATTTTACGTGTAGTGATCGGGTTATCGGAAAGATTTCTTGATTGCTCCCCGACGGAGGAATTATTCGTCGAGAGAAGTCAAGTGGGTTTCTCTGGTTTTCTGGCAGAAGTGACAGACCTGCAACACAGGCAAGCCCCGGTGCATTCAGCCCCTCTCCTTGTGATTTGAAAAGTATTTATAACTTGAGTTAATCTATTGCATTAAATTGATAGGAGTTGATTGATAACCCAATTGCTGCATTACCAACCGTGACCACTAAAATATCTGGAACCCATTTTAAAATAAAATGTTTGAAAATGCTTAGCCCTGCTCGAATAAATTAGAATTTCATAAAATGCTACTTTTGAGTTATGGTGATACCTATGTGCCATTGATTAATTCACGAAAAAAGGAATTGGTATATTCTCGTTCGGTGGCTGTGCACCTGATCAGTACATTGTCACCGACGAGAAGGGATTTTCTTGCCCGGTGGTTGTGAATTTGGGTTAGAGTCCCAATGCTTGACCACCGGCGGAAAAAGGGATTTGAAAACCGTTGGGACACTTGTACTTGGGTTAGAGTCCCAATGCAATGTCGCTGGCGGAAAAAGAATTAGGGACCGTTCGTTGTAGGTCTGTTGTGATCGAGACTTTGCAACTAGCCACATACTACGGAAAGCCTCTGACTCCGGTGGCTCTACTATTTGAACCGACAACCACGCACTGGGAGTGGAGAGATGGCGAGAGCAGCATGTACCCTCGTGGCCGGCGTGCCTGGAGAAGAGAGGAGTACTGTGTTCTCGGGTGGTGCAGGACGGTTCAGGGGTAGAAAAGCCGTGGTAGGCGGGGTTGGTATATGCAAGCTTAAGTGCTACATATACAGTGTGGATAGGGATCCCCAGCTGGGTACTAATCGATTTGAATCGTCGTTGCTCCTCGGATATAGAGACTTGATCCTTTGACCTACAATTGAAAAGTGGTTCGGAACTAGATGTTTTTGAGAATAATTAAGAATTTGAAAGTATGATGATACATGAGAATGAATTTGGAATTATGGATTATGGTTAAAATAAAATTGAGTTAAAATATTGAAATAGCATAGTAATGCTTTTTCTGCAAAACTCTTTGACTCTTGCTCAAGCCTTACCTTGATTCCCCCTCAGCCTGCATTCCTGAGTCTCATTCCTTTTTTCTTAGTCAGGTAAGTCTTGCGGAGTACCCCAGTACTTAGGGTTTGTTAACCCCTGTTGCAGGTGAGCCGAGGGTACAGTTCGGCTTGGGACCGTGTTGGTTGACGGATCGCGCATGTTCAAGGATGTGTATATGATATAACCCTTGGGCAAGGGTATAGTTGTACACTGCTTTTCCACTATGAAACCCTGGTTCGGGCTAATGTAATCTATATTTGTAAACCTATGTTTATGTAATTCTTCCGCACTCTTTACTCTGATTCAATTTATTTGCGTAAACTGTTGTAATACTGCAATGCTTACAATGAGATCCTTGGGAGGTTAGGGTTTTCTAGGAGACCCGACAGGCCACCTTGGTCAAGGAGAACTCATGTAGACTGGTCGTGAGTCCTTAGGGACGATGACGGTGCACGTGGGCCCTATGATTAAGGCGGTTCTGTCACACATGGCCGTGACAGGCCATGCCTAGGAGCTCATGTCGCCTCACGCACAACGTCGAGCACGCCAATACTATGCACCTAACCCCTGTACGGCTTCCAGCAAGGGCGCCCGTTGCCCATGCTATCTGCTAGGATGAGACAGGGCGTCACGACCGACCAGGGACGTCCGCATACGGCACCACTAGCAGATAGGACCATGACGTGGAGTCGTTCCCATCGTCACGTACTAGACCAACGCGGGACCCACGCAAAGGAAGCAAAGGACGGTGCGACCTCAAAAACCCTTTTTCCTCCTCCTCTCTCTCTCTCTCTCTCTCTCTCTCTCTCTCGTGTAACCTATACCTACGCCCTACGGAGGGAAGGGGATTCAATGCAATCCAACCGAACACAACTCCACTCGATTCTACTCTTCACAGATTTGGGATCTTCTCCCTCTCTCGTTCGTTTGTAACTCCTACTGTAAACAAATGCCGATAACACAAGCAGCCTCAAACTAGAGTAGTGACGTTGCCCGAACCAATATAAACTCTTATGTCCTCCGACTCCGAGCACACCATCTGAGCCAAACACATAGACATAAATTTACTAGTCCATGGTTCAAAACACCCACAGATCTTTTTTTCCCAAACACGATTATAATTCCAATCACCCCTCAGTTATTATAGAGGTCTAGAGGAGGCCAGCTAACAGACCACCTTCTAAAAACTGATTTCTAGAGATGATTATCAGCACCAATTATCTTACCCAGCTTTACTAGAAAGTTTAAACAATGGCCACGTCGTACCGACAGACCGGGTGCTAGTCCTCTATCCTCAAAACAAAAACTTCAACACCATCCAAAACAAAGTCACATACAGCAAATGTTCATCTAAACCACCAAAACACTCCGGATGTACTCTAGAAAAGAAATACTCTCTCCGTTTCAATTTATAAGTCGTTTGACTATTTTAACATCAAGTTTGACCACTCGTCTTATTCAAATTTTTTTTTGTAAAATATCACTTTTTTATATGCCCTGCTTTATTAATAGAAGTTTTTTAAAAATAAGTTAAATTTAACTCTTTTTGCATAAATTTTTTTAAATAAGATGAGTGGTCAAACTTAGGGTTGAAAAAATTAAAAGACTTATAATTGGAACGGATTATAAGTATCTCCAAATTTGAGACACATGTGTGCCCACCAGGTTCTCCCCAGATATTTACACGCGGACGGGACAGCTGCTTTTCTCTTCTGTGCTCCATATCATGGATCACACATTCAGTCAGCGCATGCATATGCTATCGAAATGAGCAGTGTGGCAAGCACAAACACAACGTGCAACATCACCTGCATGCAGGACCGCTGCGTGCACCTCTTGTGAACAAAGTTTCCACTCTCCGAGGTCCGTCCACTACTAAAATAGTGGACTTCTTTAGTGTTTTTATTTAGTAGCTCCCACTAGTTACAACATATGAGAATATTACTATGAGACATTTAATAAGAAAAAGTTGTATTAAATTTTGAATAACAAAATATTAGGAAAACCACATCTTATTAAGAGAATTTTAAAATTCTGGTTGTGATTGATGACAAATTTTTTTCTTTTCTTTTTCTCTCTCTTTTATTTTAGGAAAAAAAAAAGTGAGTCGTCGTCTCTTTCTGGAACCAACGACGACGAAATCCCAAGCTTCAACTATGGTGAGGATGATCCGGGCCTTTTTCCTGTCCCTGTCTGTTGGTTACGGTGGCTGCTTGGACTTCTCTGGCGTGACCATGATCGACCACTAGTCCAGTCCACTACTGGAAACAGTCAGTGCCCGCACCTGCACTGCGCTAGCCGCTACCTCGTGCATGGCTGCATCGTGGACCTGTATTGACCTACGCCGATGTCACTTGCAACAGGCTAGAAACAATGCAGGTTGCAAATGACATAACCCTCTTCGGCTACTCGCCCCAAAATAACTGAAAATCCAAAACAAAATTTTGTTCTGACGCATAAAAATATAGTATATTGATGATAGAATATGTTGTCATAATAAAGATACAATGTTGATTGTATTTCCTATAAATCTAGTTAAGCTAAAAAAAAATAATTCATAAAAAAAAAGGATGTGCAGTTATTTCAGTACGAACAACAACACTACTCCACACACCAGCACAATAGTTGGAATAAGTTTGAGGAACACAATTACAATTGGCAATGCAATTGTAGCGCTAGTGGCAAAATTTATTGGTGTGCTGTACATTGTACCTGATTTTGTCCTAACCCAGGTGACATCTAGCTAGCATGCATGCACTTGGAACCAATGATGAGCGACTTGTACTGTACTATTCATTGGCTTATGTGGAATACACTACATACTACTCTACATGGTACGAGGAGAGTGGTCCTACGTGCAAATTGCCAAATTGGCATAGGTTCAAGGAACAGAATTACAATTTTAGCAACGCAATTGTTGCCTGGTAGTTGCAAAATTCATTGGCATGCTCTACGTTGCACCTGAGCTGACTTGTCCTAACCTAGTTGACATCGATCGGGCATGCATGCACTTGGAACCAATGTTGATGTTGTTCATTATAAAGGCATTTGGTTTGAGGAACCCCCTCAACCCAGAGCTGGTGTATGGTGTGTACCTGTTATCATGAGTCCATTCTAAAATTTAGCGGAACAACTTGTACTAATACTAATTATTAGCTCGTGAGGAGTACACACTACTCCACATGGCACGACTCTATGAGATTACTGGTACTTGCAAATTGCCAAATTAGATGGCATACATTCAACTAACGCAATTACAATTGGTGTTGTTTGGTAGGGGCAAAATTCATTGGCGTGTTGTATGCTAACTAGGTTCATCTGACATGCATGCACTAGGAACACTAATGAGACGGTTTATTAGAGCAAGTACAGTAATGGTCTTATAGCTAAGCTAGTCAGCATTTCTGCTGATGTGGAGGAGAGAGAAGAGGAAAGAGAAGAGAGCTTGACTCTTGTTCTAGCACCAAACTGGGCACGCATGCATAGGCATATGTGGGGCCAGATAAGAGTGTATGTGAGGAGGAGGAGGAAAGAGAAGATAAGATATGGTACCATATATTAATAAACAAAGTTTTAATAGCCAAGTAAGAGACAACTATTGTACAACTTAACTTTTATGACTTGACTTATAGCCACTATAACACAGCATGGCTTTGCCGACACTTTCTATTGTCGGCAAAAGGTACCTTCGCCGACAGATAATCTCTCTTGAAAGGTTTTACCGCCAGTCTTCAAATAGTCGCGGTAGATGCAGTCGGTGAAACTTTTGCCGACAGTTAGAGGCATCGCCGACACATTTTGCCTAGCCAAATGGTGTACCTACGCCGACAGTTGAAACTTTCGCCGACAGTTTAACCTTCGCCGACAGTTAGGACCTACGCCGACAGTTAGGACATTTGCTGACAGTTTATATGTTGGCAAAACCATTTCCCAGGTATTTTGTGAACCATGGCTTGTCCAACAATAGAAGTGTCGGCAAAACTATATTGCAGATAATAGGGTGTAGATACAGTTTAAATAGTTTGATAAATACACATCACGCATTGATCGAGCAAATTCACATGATCTTACATGATTAAAATGTCAGATCTTCCATACATACACCAACTAGATGATCGTAACACAATCATATATAAGTCCAATGCTGATCATATATAGTAGGTCAAGTGATGATCATAGTACATACAACCACACATATATAAAAGTCCCGGATGTAGATTAGTCACTAGCAGGCATATATGTAAGCATATACTAAGTCTTATACTAATGGTTATGGCTAAAGCTAAGAGATCAATAGATCATGACTTGGGCACAAAAGTGGCATTTAACACTTCCTTATGTTTTTGGACTACATCAAAGAACAGAACTGTAATTCATGTCTTCCTGCAGCATTTCTCAGACACTTGTTGCCACTCCAAAATACTTGAACACCAACTTGGTGCACATATGGTTGCTGCCACTCTAGAGAACATGTAACAACTCTCTGATCGAAGCTCAAAAGGTTGCCCAATACAAAATACTTGCAACACCACATAGCTTAAGTACCTAACATGGAAAAGACGGCGAAATATTAATGAAATGTGCTCTGTATCATTAACCCTTGCTTTTGTTATTGGGTGCAAATAGTGAAACAATATTACTGTACAGTGGACAGCATAGCTATCAACTATTTAGTGATACAGACCCATTATATAAATAAATTCAATCTAGTTAGCAATGACGTGCCAACTACAAGCAGCAAGCTAGGTACCAATAGCTTAAACATTAGCAGCAACGTAAGAATTCAAGGGAGTAACAGTAGCTGCAACAACCTGATACTATCTTTGAACTGATCAGGATGTTTAGAAGCCAGCCAAATTTATAAAACCTCATTGTTTTTCCAAAAATTCTTGAACATATATATATTGTAGTCAAATTTATATAGCAGCCAGCCAACACAGCCTCATTGCTTTCTCACATTTCAACAAGTTCAGATCACATATATAAGTCAAAATATTCAAGTAAAATACCTTCAATCTGTGATGTCCTTCCTGTGCCACCACCTTTTGAGTGATGCGATGACTTCTTGTCATCCCTCATCTAGTATAAAATAAATACATTACTAATCAGCAAAATATAATGATCATTTCTTAAAAAATATAGAGAGGTTTGGCCATTACTCTGTCATGTGGCCATGCAATACATCTCCCACGAGCCTCTAGAATGGTGGTGACCCCTTCATATGGACGAGGCAGTACTGCGTTCCTCATAAACACATGGTTTACAACCACTTCACAGTACTGCACGCCAAGAGCAGTACCCCCAACAATAGCCCTTGGGTCTTGTGTTTGAACGGTAGCCTTTGCCACAGGGACTTCATAGGGCCTTACTACATTAAATAATATCACATCTCTGCCACCCTGAAGCATCAAAAAATATTTCAGAACATCATACAAAACTGATTGTAAATATCTCTATTACTGCTGATTTGTTCCTGATTTCAAAACAAGCTGATAACAGAGTTGGTAAAGAGCTGATTTTAGAACAAAACTAATTGTAACAAGTTGACAATAGAGTTGGTGATTTCAGAACAACTAGCATGTGATTCTTCTATGGCAGTGGTGCAAATAACAGTCATATTCAGCTTAGAGGCATAGCAAGAACAAATAGTTGGTGAGGACGAGCACAAGGAAATTACACCACTGTGTTGCTCCTCTTGAAGGACCACTCGTCTACTCGGAAAGTCTTCCTCATCTTCTATGTGCATATTAGCCATATCATCCCCTGCATATGATCTAGCATCTTGTTCTTCATCTTCTTCGAGTACTTCATCATGATTGATTGGTGCAGCCCTCAAGTTCTAAATCAAAGTAAATACCATTGAACAGTTATTGCACTAACAAAGAAAATAGTAAGACATAAAGGTTAACAGTTGCCACCTGTGGTGCATTATTAGATCCATGGGGAGTGCTATTGGCATTTTTTTGCTGCATCAATATATCCAGAGTTTGTTGAATTATTTCTAGACGATTTGATAGAACTTCCACTTTCTTATCAGCTTCCCGACGAGCTTCTATCTCCATTTGAAGCCTTGTTGATGGGCATTTTCTAGCTCCAGGCATGTCCAAATCTGGTGGACATGGCCCCAAACCCACAACACGGACATATCCATTCCTCTCTGCCCCACAAACATAGGAATAAGCATCTCCTTCCTGGATACTCTTGTCTCTCAATTCAGGATATTCTCTAATTGCATCTTGAAGGGCATTATGCAGCAAACAAAAAAATTAGCAAAATATGATGGCATGAGAAATTGTTGTGTTTATCACACTTACAATTGTTGTTGCAGCTCCTTTATGAGGTACTCCATTCTTGTGTGTGTGAGTTTTGACAAACAATTCATCTCTACGAGGGGGCGCCCTAGCTCCTCACCCTAATCCATATATATATATATATATATATATATATATATATATATATATATATATATATATATATATATATGTTATTGTAGTTATAGTATACGGATAATGGGAAAACAAAAGAAAAGTAGACATTGCATACCATTTCAGTACCAACATGTGCATGGCTCTTACTTCCACTTGTATGGTTTTGAGTCAGCTTTGAACGATTTGCTTTCCCTCTCAAAGAACGGGCCTACCAAATTATGTCATGTTTATCATTCTTCACTATATACATTATGAAAATGAGAAAGCAATTTGTAACTTACAGCTGCCTCTGGAGTCCTCCAATGATTAACTAGTCACTTCCAGTCATCCATATGAACTCTGGCATCACATAGAGCATATAGTTCATCTTCCATGTCATCATCATACACCTTTTTCAATTCTGCTTTAAACTCCTTCCACTTTGTAGCTGCTGTCTTCATAAACCAATTGAAGACACCTCTGTCTAGTTGCCAATATAGCTGTACAACACACAAATTGTAAATTAGGACTCAATCACATGAATACAGTATGTACATTTGCAACCAATTTTAGTACCTTTGCATCTGTCCAAAGCTTATACTTTTGGCGTGGACAGACCTTCCTCCAATCATCATGTGCAATTGGGAAACCCTTTGTTCTCACAAGTGTTCCAATGAAGTTAGCAAATTTAGTGCCTGATGGTCCGCAAGGTTGACCATTGACATTGACATCCAATTGGAGCTTAGGTTTATTTTGCCTTGCATAGATATCAGCCTTTGTAGTAGGTCCTCGAACATTTTTTTGGGCTCTTCAGGAACATCTGGAAAACCAATATAACATAATACACCCAACTTAAGTATGCATGATGCATTGCATTATTAGTTGTCACAACAGAGAGACAAATACCTTCATTAAGTTGATTCTCGGGATGCTCATTCATAGCCTGGATGTCAACCTGCATGGCACTTACTCTAGAGCTAGATCGTAAGTTACGTGCAGTTGCTGTTGCCCCAGCAGGACCTCTGGGCTACATTTGGGTACACAATTATTTCAGATTTACATAGACACTTCGCATAATTGTTTGAGAACATTTCAGATTCATGGGAATACATACTTTTTTTGTTCTCTTTGTTTGGTGCAGGGCACTAAGTTCTTGTGCAGTAGGCATAATATTCAGTTCTTTCATTTTCTGTATCCTTTGCCTGATGTTTTCATCCCTTTCCTTTTCATAATCAGTTGGCTCCACGTCATTTTCATAATCAGTTGGGCCCGCGGCTTTTCTTTTTCCCCCTGCTTTTGGCATTGTTTCTCCTAGAAAAAAAAACAAAAACGAATTAGTACAGGATCCTCATAAATAGTAGTGCACATATGTAAGTAATCAACAATTAGTTCAGACCAACAACAAAAATATCATCCGTTGCTATGTCTTCAAGTAAACCAAAAATATCATCCTCTTTATTTGGGTCCCTTAATTCTACCCTTTCATGTTGTCTGCTATTTGTGGGAAAACTGCAACTAGGTTCACCATGATTCACCCATGTTATATATCCTTCCGTAAATCTCTCACATATCAAATGCTCAAGTACAGTACATGGACCCTTCAACAAGAGTTCTTGCATGCCTTGCAGGGACACAAAATTTGATTTCCTTTTGTTGAAATACTAAAGGCAAACTCTAAAAACATATCCACTCCCTCCCTATGCACAAGGGCTTGTCTACATATGGTTATAAAGATATCAGACCAAACACCCTATGCATGCAGATTCTAGTATATGGTCATAGGTTTATAATGTACCTAGGCTGATCCATCCATGTTTTATCCATGATGCACCTTTTACAAAGTATAGTGTCAAAATACTGAAATACATACAGAGTAAAAACATGTAATCTCACATCTATTCTAAGTACTCTCAAAAGAAAAAAAACATTCCTAGATTGGGTTGTTCAACAAAAAATAAAGATCTTGCCAAGCAATTGTCCAAATTAAATCAATTTCACCACACTTGATGTTAAAAAAATTGTCTCACCACAGGCCATCAACAAAAAATTGAGCAAGGTTTAATATCTAGTTTTAAGAATCCGGAATCGTCACATCACAGATCACACACAACCTGCAATTCTGTGCCAAGCGCAGAGATAAAGTTCATAAGGAAAGCATACCAATCCAACGATGAGAGTAGAAGAGTTGATGAAGACTAGAAGGCCAACTTGCTCGTGCTCCCTGTAGATAATATTGCCAATGCTAATTAATCACACGAGGCAATACAAATAAGTCTAATGGAAGACCGGCAAAAGAACTGACACAAACCTTCGATCTTTCAATTTCTTCTCACCTTGGTTTAGTCCTTTCTGGAACCAAGAAAAAAGTACAAGTCAGGATCTGATTCTGAATCAACAGACTAGGGGCACAAGTTGCAACATTACAGCAAGAGGTGACTTTGTTGAATTATGTAAGCATAGCCATTTAAGTGAAATCCAAGGGCAATAGTTCATTTACTATTTTAAAATTTTGCTAGCCACAACATTGCCAAGGTTCAAACATCATTTCAAAGCCACATGTACACGATGCTCGAAATTGTTTTCAGCTGCAATGTTTAGGCATTGATCATGCCCAGTCCAGCATGGCCCTTGTCTGATGGTTCCTTATTTCTTTTGTCGCCACAAAGAAAAACAAAAAAGTAATATTTTATTTAGTACTTAATTGATTTGCATAAAAAAAAGCGTCCATTTCATGTAGAGTCCTCGACACTCCATTTTCTAAACATGGCACTCGTTAGTGCAGTGGCAAAAGGGAGAAAAAATCGTTCTTGGTTTGGGATAGAGAAGAATGAAGTCTCAGTGTCACCTACACTGCGCCTAAACATTATTCGAACCTTAACTAATCTAGGGTTCAATCTCAGATATATCTGAAATTACATTCATTCTGGATCTGAACCTAAGAGTGCCCAAACCCTAGCATGTAGGGGAATGGGGATGGAGATGGGGATGTGGCTGTGACGCACCTGGTGGCGAGATGGGGTAGTGGCGAGTGGCGGCGGCGGCCGTCTGAGGTGCTCCGCGGCGGCGTACGTCGGTGGGGCCTGGAGGCGGGGTCGCCCGGTGGCGCCGCGAGCTGGTGCCTGGACCTCCTCTAGACAGTGGCGACGAGGCTAGGATCTGGCTTCCAGCGGAGGCGCCATGCTGGGGTTGGGTGGTGGCGGCCTGCTGGCTACGGCGGCGACTGCCTACAGGCGTTGGCGGCGGCGGCGGCTTGCTGAGCTCGTGGGTTTTTTTTTTATATTTTGTTTCCTTACGCGAGGGTGGTATGCTGGATGGCCAGGATGCGATGGTTTTAGTGGCTTCCATTTTTTACTCCCGCGTACATGCACTTCTATTCTTGGCGCGCATGTTTTTCTTTCTTATTTTCGTTTCCCGCCCACACCTGATGTTCCGCGCCTAGGTGCACGCCTTCTTAGTTTTGGTTTTCCTGTTCTGCGCTTATCCTTTCGATGACACTTAGACAGTGGATTCCTCATGCTACACCGACACTTTTCTTGTGTAGGAACTTTTGCCGACACTTTTCAAACGCCGACAGATACTGCGTCTCCGTATACTATTTTTGCCGACAGTTTTTGTGACATTAAAACGTTATACAATTGCCAACACATAATTTGTTGTTAAAACCCTTGATTTACCAACACATAAGTGTAGGAAAAGGTATGTCATGGTGTAGTGAGTTAAGCACTGACTCTATTATTAGCCATGCTCCAATAGAGGCCTTTGGCTCGAGGAACCCTTCATTTCAGATGAGGTGGTGGACTTGTGACCATGACCATGATATTCTTTATGAAATTTGGTGAAACAATTTTATTTTTTGTACAGTATTACTAATCATTAGCTTGTGAGAAAAACAGCTCAATTCAATCCATTCTGCAAAAACTATATAAAAAAATGAGGGGTACATGAATGGTGGACCTTAAACCAAACAGGCAAACACAATGTCATGTATTCTTACAGTCCACACATGCCATTTTCGTACGGGTGCCAGAGTGGCAAAGGGATGTAGCAACATGCCTGCATTTAGGCGGAATGCGACAGATTAAGGCAGCACCCCCAACGGATGAAAAGTGAGCCACTTGTTCTTTTTCTTTCTTCTAAAAAAAGAATAATCGTTCCAAAAAGAACAAGCGCACTACTGAACCTGAGCTGATCGATGTATACTCAAGTGCTGCGTGTACGTGCGGGCGTGGACCTGTGAGTTGACTTATTTCATATTTTTATTTGCAGTCGACCAGAATGCAGATCGAAAGCTACTAGTGCATGCAAATCTGACACACGTATTACAGCAAGTGCTGCGTCAAACTAAAGTTCCTTTGAAAAGGTTTTGCCTTCTCCAATAATTAATGAAGTCAGAAAAAATGTAGTATATTTTTGTGACTTTGAATTCTAGGCCAGAATTGCTTCGGATTCATCACTTATTTTCTTGATTTTGACTTCATAAGCCGTTTTCGCATGATGCAAATGTTTTGGCAGGGTTTCACCTAAGAAACCACCAGAATCGTTTTAAAAAAGGAAACCGAAGCCAAAGCTAAAATTCCTCCCGGAATCCAGCCGAAGAGGCCCTAAATTGGCTAGCCATGTTCACTTACTTTTTTCAGACATAGAACAATGTTTTCTTTTATAACAAATTAACGTCAGCTGAAATCTATGTTTATTTTCAGACAACCGAACAGGGCTGGCAAGTGCTGCGCTCCCTTCTCTCTTTTCGGTGCTGTGACATGATGTGTCCAGTTAACAAGTTGAATGACAAAAGTGCAGAACACCATACCCATTCTTCAGAAACTGCATTTCATCATTGGTGGCAAGCAAACTGACAATGGACATGCACTTTTTTTCCTTTTGGAAAGAAGAATAGGCACCTCTTTCTTCCCTGTCCATTAGCACAAGACTCAAATTAAGCAGAAGCTAGGTCTCCAAGCACCAGCAGGTCCAGCACACCTGCAACCATTTCACATTCTCAGTTTCTTGGCTGTTCCTTTCTTCACGGATGAAGTGATCATATTGATGTGTGTTAGCGCATTTGGACTTACATAGGGTTGATGGCATCTTCAACCAAAAGTGCCTTAGGCGGAGACTTGCAAATTCAAACTCATTATATAGTAATAAAATGCTAAAAGCAAGAAAGTTTTTTTTCTTTGAGAAAGACATTTAAAAGAGTGCCTCATATCTGATACTGTACATATTAAGAAAAACTATAGCTAGTATAAATGATTGATAACTTGACATAAAACGACCTCAAAAACAAAAAAAACGAAAACAGCAGCAATTGTGTTCTCAGTAGTCTGCCCTAGTAAAATGGGCCGGGCCTAGTTAGCCGAGTTAGCTGAAATAAGGCCGGTTTGGATTTGTGACGATTTACAGCCTACGGGTTAGCATTGAGTGAAGGTCTATTGTACGTGCTCGTACTTACAGAATGAAAGATAAGCAAGAGCCAAATATGATCTCAAATACCACATCGTTACCAGCTGCGTTTGGTTCTCAGTTGTTTTCATATATGCTTAAATTTGAACTTTGTTAGTGATCTTTTTCTAGTGTTGCAAAGATCGTTTTGGTTTCGATAGGTATGGACTTATTGGGATTTTGCATTGAAATTTTTTTCTCTCTTTCTCTTCACTGAAAAAGGTACGTGCTTATGCATCGGGAAACGACACACCATATTTACTTGACGTTCAGATATATGGGGAGGTATATCTTGTTTTGTTATACTATTTCTTCTGTGATCACTGCTAGAGAAAGGCCTTTTAGTCTCGGGCCTAGACCCGCCCCCCTTAGTCCTGGTTTTGTCAATCGGGACAAGTATTCCGGGACTAAAGGGGGTATAAAGAGCTCCTTGTGCGAAAAAGAAATAAACGTATTGAACTGCGCCCCGTGGGATTTGATTCCAAGACCTCATCCATAGCTTGTGCATGACTTACCCCCCGACCTACACAACACATGTCACTACAAACAGGACGTTTGCCTTTTGAACTAACTCACAGATGACCCTTTAGTCCCGGTTCGTAACACCAACCGGGACTAAAGGGTCGGCTAGTAATACGAATCGGGACTAATATTGAACCTTTAGTCCGGGTTCGTGTTATCAACCGGGACTAAAAATCTTTAGTCCCGAACACAAAAAAGTGCCGAGACTAAAGTCAAAACTTGATGCGGACAAAAGTCATTTCTCTGCACTACTGACACACCATATATGCGCACTGACATAGTACTATTCATGACGACGATCAGGTAACAGAAGGACGCACATACAGATCAGAGTATACTATACATATCATCCTGGTCCCGACCTTTTAACAATGCACGCACGCATAGGCCATGCGAATTCCCTCGACGACGAAGCTAGCCTCGCTCAGCCGCTACACGTGCCCCCTGTTGCTCGGGCCGGACGGCGGCAGCCGGAGCAGCCGCCGCGGCTTCGCCACCCACCGATCACCAACGTGACTGCTTATTAACACCGCATCCGACGACTCGGCCGGTGGCGGAAGGAGCACACCGTCGTCGCCCGTTGGTGGTCGTTGTACCGCCGTCGACAACGACGTAGCAGCTGGCGTCATAAGAAGAGACGCCTCCAAGTGGCCGCCATCGCCGCCGCCGCCGGTCCATGGCGTCAGCCTTGCCGCGGACGACGCAAACGCTGCTAGGAGGAAGAACCCTAGCGACATGATAGCCATCGTCGTCAAAAGCCGCGGCGAGGATAGAGAAAGTGCAGGCAGCTGCATGGCTGATCGACGATATGGGCTGCTGCCTGCTGGTATGGCTGTGTGATCGATCGTCAGAGGCCTGCAGATGGCATGTGCTACAAGTTCTTTTTGAGCTGGAGAAAATCTGTTTGATTGCTGGTTGCTGGATAAAGTGTTTGGTACGTGTGCTAGCAGCGCGTCTCTATCGTCTATCTAATATTATCTGTATATCTCTCTATCTATAGCTTCGATCGTGTCTTGACAGGTTTGTGTAGACATCGCATGCGCTGTTAGGATGGTAGGGGTGTGTGCGGTTTATGCATGGCAGTGACGTCTGACGAGAATCTGAATAGGCTAGGGTTTTCAGCAGATAGCTAGGAAGGGTCAGCGGAGGCGCCACGCTTGAGGACTATTATAGTATTATTACTCAGGCGCGCAATGCTTGTGATAGTTAACCATAACCGCAATATTCAACATCACATCATCGATCTCTGTAGTCTGGATGGTGTACATAGTGCAAACTGTTTATGATGATTAACCATAACTACGATATATATATATTTATTCTTGAGTGACGATGGTGGAGTTGAATAGAACTTTTCCTATATTTCAGGTGTTCAAAATTTTAAATGATTTCGATCAACACTCTTATATCATCAACTAGTACAAGTAAAATTATTAGTTGTGATTTGTTATTTGTCTTTATATCATGATATATTAATTTTTTTGTTATTGTCTTTGTACAGAAATAATTATAAATTGTTGTTTATCTTTATGCCACACAAATCAAATTTTGTCGGATTTCCTTAATTTGGTTTCTTGGAATAATTGTGTTCCTTCAACTTATATACGTTCTACAGTTATACGGTTGAATTTTAGTTTTCTTTCATGCAACCGTTATTGCATATATTTTATACTAAAATTGCAGATAAGAAAGAATCAAAGTCCAGGTTGGTTGGAGGTTGGTGATAGGAGACTATCTAGCTTGGTTCGGAGAGCACATGTTGGGTTTAGGATTTTTTTTTTTTTGCGAAATGTCACGGCCTAAATGCTTAATTATTGACCCTACTTGTTCACCCCTAAGTGTTCCCGGGTAGCGAGAGTAAAAAAGTTGAAAAGATTTAGCATACTATATACCAAGATGCCTCGCAGCTTTTATTTTATTAAGATGTGTTTTTCAAATCATTTATTCATTTTTTTATTATTTTAATCACAAATACTCCCCACAGTATGGGAACCAAACAAGAAAAAACCTTTATTGAATTGGACTACTCGTGAGTACTGTATATATATAAGCTGGAGAGCGGCTGGATTCAAAGTTGAAAATCAAGCCCATGCACCTACTGATTTGATGTTTCTTTTGTGTTTTTATGTCACTGTATGTTCTCAATCAGATGTCAGTCTCATTCTAGCTACGGAGACCCATCAGCGCACCGCCCGTCTCGCCGAAAGAATCAAGCAAGACATGTATGGAGCGAGCATGGCCACATGACATGTTGGCACTTGCTGTCGTCCTGTCGTCAGCAATGGCTGCTACGACCTCTCTGCTACTTCACAGCATGCATGGGTACGCCTTGACTCATTTCAGATGATACTGATTTTTTATTAAAAAAAAAAGTATTGTTTTATGTCTAAAAAAAACTAAAATAAGACAAACTAACATAGTCGTAATATGTACTCTATGTATGTATGTATGTATATACTCCAACAGGAAATTCCTGGGTAGTATTCGAGTTATATGGATTGGACATTGGAAAAACGCCTTTGCTTTATTTGTAGGCTTGCATTGCAAATTGCATCGGTGAACAAATGTAAAGCTAGCGTGGCATGCATCGGCCAACTAATTCAAAAGCGAGAAGCAAAGCGTGTTGACCGCCGTGGCTTTACAGTGACCCTTTTTTTTTGGGAACATGGCTGTCACGGCCCACAGCCCAGGAGGCCTAGTGTGCCGTTGTGTGTAGGAAATGGAATAGAGAACACGGGCCTGCGTGCCTGCTTTTCTGGCCCATGAGCCCATGACTTTGCCCAATGAGGCCCGTACAGACTAACCGTTGGCACGAATGGACAAGGCAAACTACTCTGTATTCTCTCCTCCGTTCTTCCCTTTTCTCCCAAACTTCGTCGCCGCCGCCGGCTTACCCATCCGAAGTCATGATCTCCAAGGTAGTGCTCCGACGTTCCGAACGCCTGCCAGCAACATGATCTCCGAGATACAAAGCAGCAGTAGCCACTAGCCACAATTAACAAAAAAAAAAAAAAGAAAAAACCTTTGGCCATCAGGCTCAAATAACTGCATGGAGTTCATCAGTCCGGTCCAAACAGAAAACCCGCTGGAGCAGCAGAGCAAGGGACAGTTGGGATACACCACAAAAGAGACCACCATTAGCTCACACGTAATCTTCTTTTCTTTTCTTTTCTTCGCAGGCGGGTTAGTGGCGTTCAGCTGTATCTTTCTCAACTCCCATGGTCGCTTAGTATTTTGTGGAATGCGCATCACATTGTCAATCAATAATTCGAATACCAAAGCCGAGGTTGCGAAATCAGCGTGTATGAAAACAAAAGGAAGCTGCGCGAAACGGCCTAGTGGAAAGAAAAACCTTTTTTGTGTGTGCGCGCGCGCGCCTGCTGCTTTTTTCTCTCGTTAACCATTGGCCATACGATCCAACCAGACAAACAGATTAGTAATTTTCAAATCGGTGTTCATATTTGTAACACCCTGTCCCAGGGACTTAATAGAATAATCATACCAACAAATTATAACTTCTTTTTCGAAAGCCCATCACCAAAAAAAAACTGAGTTTAAGCGAGCTTGCCCTTAAAGCGATGGGTGACCGACCGTGAAGTTCTTTCCGGATGCGCATGAGTAAGGATAAAGTACGCAGAAAAGACTGATATTGGTCTGTGAGAACAGTCTATACCTTAAAACCTTACAACATTCCCACCGCAGATATAATTGCCACGGTATATTTTCCTATCTACTATCTTACCTGCGTCAGTAAGAATAAGAACTCGTGCTAGTACTTAACATTTCCAAGGCGATCAAACTGAGGAGGGCGCGAGTGTTTCAGAGCGCCCTCTCCTGGCGCGCGCCTTGTCATTTCCCATGTCAACCACAGGTGATTTGATAATAGAGACCGGGGGAGTTTAACTAGTCCATCATCACATTAGAGGAGTACTTTTAGCGCTTTGATCGCAAACCACCAAAAGGAGCCAACCAACTGCAAAACAGCAAATCACAAGTTCCAACACCAACAAGGCCGTATCAACAAACGTCCAAAAAGAATCCATCGTTGTTTGTTCCCCTCTTCCTCCTCCGGTCCTCTCCTCCCCCACGAGGCCACGAACAAACAGAGCAATTTTCATGTCGTTTCAACGACCGCCTCATTCATCAGGATCGTCATGCAGATGCAGCAATGGTTGCAATCCATGGTCAGATTCACCACAGGATTTCAGCAATCCAATCTCAGGAGCTTCCTGTCGCTGCCATCGGTTTGTAGCCTAGTAGTAAGTAAAAGATCCGGATGAGAACTGGATCGTTCTTGACCCAAATCGACCAGAAAACATAGCAGCAAATTGCAGAGGCCAGAGGGAGCACCATCCATCTGTCCAACAATGGCAATGACAAGAGCAGAGAGCAAAGAACAATGGCAATGCAGCATTCTGGAACTGAAAATACCATTTATATTACGGATTCGAACATCCCTACATGTCTGGATAGATTTTTTTACATACATAGCCACCACCCTTCATCATCATCATCATGGCCACCGCCCCAGCCGGCTGCCGGCGGGAGACCTCGACGGCCGACCCAAAATGGGCATTCTTCCCCCATCATCCGCCGGACGCCGGAACCAAGCACGGCCCTTTCTTTTCTCACATCACGGCCGCCGCCCCGGCGGTTTGGACAGGTAGACGCGGCATTGGATCAGCGTCCGGCCGACTCTGAACCCCGGCAGCACGGTGAAGCCGACGACGCGGTCCTCCGCTGCCACGGCCGCAGCGTCGTCGCCGGCGCGCCCGTCGCTGACGACGCTCTCCATGTACACCTCCGAGAAGCGCGCCCCCGTGCGCACCTGGAAGATGGACGCGCCGTCCTCCTCGGCGCCCCCGTCGAAGGCGAAGAAGAGGCAGTGCAGCAGCCAGACGCGGCGCGCCATCTCGGCGAAGTCGGCGAACCACGAGCTCTCCGGGAAGCCTGGCCCGGCGCTGACGATGCCACGCTGCTCCAGGCGGCCGAAGAAGGCCGTCTCCATCCGCGCGTGCACCAGCGACAGGTACTTGGCGCGCAGGAACTTGCCGAAGCCGCCCCAGCGCGGGTTCCTGACGTCGAGGAAGGCGCTGGCGGGCTCCGCCTTGAGCTCCGTGAACTCCTCGAAGAAGCGGCGGCGGTCGTAGAACTCGCGCTCGCCCAGGAAGCTGAAATTGAAGTCGCGGCGGTGGAAATTGGCGAACATCTTCATGGCGACGTAGGACTCGAAGACGAACTTGGCGTCGCCGGCGCGGCGGAGCGGGACGCCCGGGTGCACGGCGGCGGCGGCCGCGGCCAGATCCCAGCCGGCGGACTGCATCGCGTTGAGCATGGACCTGGCGAAGGAGCGGATCGACTTCACCGTGTGGCGCAGCGCGGTGAGTAAGTGGGTCGGGTTGAGGCCGGAGAGGTGGAGGTCGTCGAGCGACGCGAGGGTGCGGCCCGGGTGGAGGCGCGCCTCCAGGGCGCGCTCGGCGCGGAGCTCGGCGGTGAGGGAGGCCCTGGCGCGGTCGGCGTCGGCGTCCCTGGCCCGGAGGTCCGACTCGAGCTTGCGCGCCGTGATCTGGTACGTCTTGAGGAGGTGGCGCTGCTCCTCGGCGTGGGCGGCCAGCGCGGTGTGGCCCGCCGCCGCCGCGCCCCGCGCCGCGGCGGCGGGGTCCCTGAGGTACCTCCGCTTGGTGTCGGAGAGCCTGGTGAGATCGGCGACCACGGCGGCGTCCGCGGACTGGATCGCCTCCGCGTCGTAGGGGAACTGCGCCAGCTGCAGCTGCGCGTACGCCGCCTTCACCGCCGAGACGCCCGCGAAGAGGTTGGCGAGCAGCGCGTCCGCGGCTGCCTCCGGCGTCACCTCACCACCCGCCGCCGGATGCCGGACCGCTCCGGCCCCGGGCGCACCCCCCGCCGCCGCCTTCTTCTCGGCGGCGTTGCGGAAGAAGGCGTCGAAGGAGTAGGCGGCGGCGAGGTTCCCCGACAGCTTGAGCTTGCTGAGGGACGGGATGGCGGGGGCCGGCGGCTGCTCCGTCCGCTCCTCCTCCTCCTCCTCCCCCAGCGCGTCGCCCGCAGGCGCCTCGGGCGCGTCGGCGCGCTTGCGGCGGAGCAGCTTGGTGAAGGTGCGCGCGAGGTTGGCCGGCTTCTGCTGCTGGTGGTGGTGGTGTGGCGGAGCCGCCACTTGCGCCTCCATTGGGGGCGTCCTGCTCTCACCGCCGGCTGCTCCCCGTCCTCGTGTCTTGTGGCGTCCGTCCGGGTCCGGGTCTGGGGCTGGGGCCTGCTTTGGCTGGCCTGGCCTGTGTGGGAAAACGCGGGGTGGGGGGATTAATTTTTCCAGGAATTTTTGGGGGTTACTGTAAAGTAAAAAAGGGACCTGCGCTGCGCGGCTGCGCTACCTGCCTACGTACGCGTACCCATAAGCGCGTGGCCGCGCGTGGTTCGCTTACCGATGGATGCAGGGGGCTGAACGAGTGATTTTAATTTGTGGAAACAGGGAGGGGCGTGGCCGATAAATTTCCCCGCACCGGCACCACCAGTCCACCACGGAGAGGAGAAAATGAAACGGTTTTCTCTAGAGGATTCCGGCGGTTTTCGTAGGAATTTTCTGCCTCCTTGATTAGGGATTAACTATTTTGTTGTGTTTTAGTACACTCTATAAAACCATAATTAATCCCGTCACGCCATTTTAAACCAAATGTAATTACAACACACCAAGGTCTTTGGACATGCTATTTTCGTAACATGCTGCTAAATAAGTTCGGTTGTTGTCTTATACGCACGTACGGCTACGCAAAACCAAGAGTAACGTATAATCTATAATGTAACGACTCAATTTATCCAATAATATTTGAATTTGGTGTCATAGGTGCTAACGAGTACGATCTATGAGGGGGTGACGGGGGGTCTTGAGGTGGGAGAGATGAAAGGTTACAAATTCGTATTGCTACGGCTAGTATGCCTGTATAGTAACGTAGTAACGTATGCAAAACATCGCAACACGTAACCGACACCAAATGCACCTCGTCATCCATAGGCTTAATTCCCCACGTGTATGAATTTTGACATTCAAAATCAACTTTCGTGCCATGTGTTGTGTGTGGAGCCATATAAACATGCCTATGGCTAAAATGTATCAATCATTGCGCTAAAAAAATACCATACATAGGTATCGCTACTCGTAAACGACAAAAAGCAAGTTGTCACTTATGACGCAACAGTTCACCTTGTCCAATAGAGCTTGGAGCTGGCACGGTGGGAGCTAACGCTAAGTCCAACGTAAGAAGTAGGACATCGAAACATGAAACCTTAATATGGAGGCGACGAAAACCCATTAGTAATTACAAACAAGAAGTCTTTTCAAAAAAAAAGAGAGAAACACATATAGGCTTAATTCTCCACGTGTGTAGGAACTACTATGGATAAATGACAACAAAATCAAAACTGACACCCATAACATAATACTTGCTCACTTCACCCGGTAGAGACTGAAGGTGGAATGGCGGCGGCTAATGACAGAAGCAATGAGGGATGGAAAACATAGCTAGGTTTCTTCGATGTAAAGCGGTGGGAAACCATTAATAATCACATATAACTTTTCTCAAAAAAGAAAGCACGCAATTCTCTATGTGTATCAATTCAACATCTTGAATCAGCTTTCGTGCCATGGGCCATATATATGTGCCTAATGTATACCTAAAACATACAAATTATTATGCTAACAAAAATATCATATATAGGTACTGCCAATGATAAATGACAAGAAAGCGAGCTGTCACCCATAACACAATAGCTCACTTCATCCAATGGAGCTTGAGCTGGCATGGCAGTGGCTAACGCCAAATGCGATGTACGGAGTAGAACATGGTGACATGAAACCTCAAGACGGAGGGGACGAAAGACCATTGTTATTTGCAAAAAGAAAGGTTTTAGAAAACAAAGAAGACGCACGTATAGCCTCAATTCTCCATGTGTATCAATTTGACTTCTCATATTTGCTTTCATATTACGTCCGCGTAAGGAGTCATATATATGTTCCTAGTGTATGTGCAAAACGTGTATAGACGTGATTAAACGGGTAAATTAAATGGCAATGAACACAAGTTGTCACCCTTCACCTCATCTAAAAGAGTTTGGAGCGGCGGGCGGGGCGGCTAACGACAAAATTCAATGTATGGCAAAAAGAAAGAGTTTTATGGATGGAATAGTTGGAAAAAATAATAGAAATCAAGTATATAAGGCAATGAGTTATATATAGTAAGAGAAAAATGTTCAATGAGTAGAATCGCTTCTCTACGTATGTACGCGTGATTGGACGGCCAGGATTTATGGTTGTATAGTTGTGTGTGTGTGTGCTGTAGTAGCTGCTACAATAACCACGGAGAGTATAAATTGTAGCAATAGTTCAACAGCACCATAGAGTTCAAACTGCAACCGGCTGCTGTAACAATAGTAACCCAACGGGTCCATAGATCTCCTAGGTGCTTTACCTAGGACGGTTTGGAACGCCCCTTGTTTTCGTGGCACGAGCAGGACCAAGGAAACAGTTGAAATCCAATCCAATCCAAGGGGTAAAAAAAAACCGGAGGGCTGCTGTTGATACAATTAGCAGGAATGGAAGAAAAAGAAACCACTTTTTATTTTACGAGACAGACCGGACAAAATCCGGTAATAGCAGATAGCTCTATCTATCTCCCCACATCTCTAGCTGTAGCGGCTTTTCTTTTCCGTTGAGATTTCGAAGCGCCCGCAAGGCCGCAACGGAGTACTCCTACCAGAGCAGAGCAAAGCAAAACAAAGGACGGCGTGTGATCCCCGTGCCGTGCGTGCCCGCAAACGCATAACTCTGACATTGTTCCATTGACCCCCGCCTGGTGCCTGGACACGTACGACCGACCGTCCGATGCGATTGCGATTGGAAATCGCCGGCTCACCTCACGCCTCCGTCTCTTCTGACTCGGCGGTGACGGCGCACATCATCACGTCTCACGCGTCGCTTTCGCGGAGGCCCTCCTTCCTGGCTTTCCGGGAGTGATTAGGTGGCGAGCGTGAGCGTGAGCCGTGCCCGTGCGTGCGTGCGTGGAGTGGAGCTGAGAGACGTGCAACGCGACGCATCGCCCGGCAGGCAACACTCTTGGTCGGGGTACACGGACACGCACGGCTACTGCTGCTCCACATGCAGAAAAAAAAAGAAAGAAAAGAAAACGAGGACAAGGACCGGGACGGGTCTGCTTGCTCCGCTGCTGAATGCCGATGCTCACCCTAGTACACACACACATGGCAAGGGAGCCGCCTAATAAAGCGAGAGCTTTTCGTTGACAGCAACAGTTGGGGCTTGGTAGTAGGTTAGGCCTGCCTCCAGCCCAAGATCTTTTGTTTTAGTATTTTATTCATACAAACAGTATCGATCCTTGTTGTTCTATAGTGATGATATCCATGAGGCGGGGTAGCTAGCTTCGTGTTCACAGCCATTTCAGTAACTATTTAAGAAAAAAATATAGACATTTTCTATATGGTTGCAGGTTTGCACCCAACCCAGCATTATTGCCTTTGCATTGTACTAGGAGAAGTTCCATGCTTTGAACCCAATGCAAATTTTGGAACAATCGATCAATGGATTTGTCTTGAGAGTGAAATTAATAATTAACTATAAACGGAGAATCACAATCAAGGCCGTGCTAAATAAACGGGGTCAGATTAGATAGATTTAATTTAAATGGAGCAGCTCTACAAGAGCCTGCCCGGGAGTCCGTGTCCCTCGACTGTCCGTCCACAGGCCCCCTTTTGCGTTCAGTTTATCTCTAATTATATTCCGTGTTGTTCCCTCTTCTCGGTAAACTATACAGTATCTGACAATGTCCTGTGTTCCAGCGTCTTAACCTAGTCTAGTTAAGCGCGGAATGCGATGACAAGTTGAAATGCTTCCTTGGAATTGGATAAGCTCCCTAGAACGAGGCACGTGCCTATCATCTTTTTTTTTTCTTCTTCCCTAGAAATTGTGTTATTGCATTCGTTTCTAAGCAATAATTTGCATGAATGAATAAACATATGTACAACACAAAACTAAGTCCGTTAGATACACGGTCAAATATATCCATCTCGGTGGTGCATTTTGATATTGCAGATGCTAATATGTTTTTCGGAAAACATTGTAAATAAAATTAATAAAACCAAAACAACTAACTTTTGTAGCTATGTGAATCTCACCATGCAACCATGTTCGGTAGGACTTATTTGCACTACTACATAAATATTAACCACGACGGTTGTTTTGATTAACCGTGGCGGTTTTTTCAACCCCCTCGGACACAACGTCACGGTTAATAGAAACATTTACCGTGGTGGTTTTCTGTCCGCCACGGTTAATAGAATAAAAAAAACAAAAAAAAGAAAAAGATCCATGGACAGGCCCGACGAGCCCATCCACAGGCCCGTCAAGCCCATCCACGGGCCGCTGCCGCCGCCACTGCTCGCCGGTGACGCTTCCTCGCCGGACCGCTGGGATCCGCCCACCGGTCGCCGGATCCGGTCTCTGGCCACCGAGATCTGGCCCGCCTGCACAGCACCGTCGCGCGCTGCGGCCGTCGCAGCCGCGCCGCCGTCGCGGGCCCGCAGCTCCACCTCGCGCCTGGATCTGCCCACGGGGAGGGAGGAAGAAGCCTGCCGCGCCACCCGCGCGCCATTGCCGGGCCAGCCGCCGAGCTGCCCCCACGCGCCGCTGCCGCGCAGGCCGCCGCGCCGCCCGTGCGGGCCGTAGCCGGGCCGGCCGCCAAGACGTCCCCGCGAGCTGCTGCCGGGCCGGCCGTCGCGCCGCCCGCGTGCTCCCCCGCCAGGCCGGTCGCTCAGGAGGCAAGGAGTGAGGGAAGGGAGAAAGAGGAAGGGAGGGGGAGAGATAGAGGGAGGCCGGCACCGCCGCCCCCTGCTGAGTGTTTGTGAAAGAGAGAGTGAGGAGAGAGTTAGGGTTAGGGTTCATATTCACATCTCGTTTATATATAAGACACGATACTGGGTTCATGTGGGCTATTGGGTTGTGCCTCATTTACCGAGGTGGTTCGCTTAAAACAGACCGCCTCGGTTAATATATATTAACCGCGGCGGTCATTTTAATGCAACCGTCTCGGTTAATATATTTTGTGAGGTGGTTTTTTTAACCGTCTCGGTTAATTAAAAAATAACCGTCTCGGTTAATCGAGGTATTAACCACGGCGGTTTTCATTGCTGCCCGCCGCCAAAAATAAATTGCAAACCCCTCCTAAAAGGTTTTTTGTAGTAGTGTTGGTTGATGTTGATTTCTATGGCTAATTTGTTATGAGAAGTAAATTACTGTTTTATGATTAAAAATAAACTGAAACTAACACGGTGATATCGATTCAGAACTCAGAGCACGCCTGTAGGTGTGCGGCCTGCGGTGGGAGAAGAAGGGAACAGGTAAGTTGGCCTGTGGGGTGTCGACCGCCACACGGCGTTGCCAATTGCATGCCATGGCTGCCCACTCCCAACTCCACGAGAAAAAGGAGAGGATTATACCAGCACACGACCGCGCTGTAGCACTGATGGATGAGATCGCTTGCCTGCTTTGTTTGCAATGATTCCCACCACTTAGCGATGATGGTAGCACAGTGCTTGCAGCTTACTCCCTGCTACTAAGTGCTAACATCCTCGATCTTTTCGTGGACAAGGAAGGTTAAATAGTAGCCAGGAGCCCTACCGGAGCAGTCGAGCAGAAGCACCGGCGCCGGCGTGCTACGCACTCGTTGGTAGTAGGTGAGAACACAACGTCACTAACTGGGCTAATTAGTGGTTAAAGCCCAAATTAGTCTATAATTAGCTTATATTTAATTTATTTCCCAAAGTTGACTAATTTTTAGCTCTGTGATCCGGTCTTTACAAACAATGGGGGACGGACTTGAGGAGTTGGTTGGTCAGGTCGTGAAAGTGGACGGAACTCAGTTTTTAAAGGTAAAGTCCTGACCGACGGACGGGCATCACAGAACACACACACATTCCCTTCCCTCCACGCGTGGAAGCGAAAAAACGAAGACATGGCAAAACGAAGACATGGCATGCATGGGAGAAAGATGTTTGCATTGTGACTTGCGAGGGCAAGAATGTACTGTAGTAACCGCAGTAGCAGGGGTCAAAGTGGAAGAAAAATTTGTCCACGTGAAGAAAATGAGGAGGCTTAGAGGAGTGCTCCCCAGGCGAGTCGCGACCGGCAGCGGTCACGTGCACCCCCTTTCCTTCATCGCATCAGAACCACTGTAGCAGCAGGAGTACTCCCTCCGGCCTCCGTTTTTTTTACTTTTGTTTAACCATTCATTTTATTTAAAATTTTTATGAAAATAACAAAATAAATAAATCATTAGTAAAGTATCTCTAATAATAGACTAAGTTATAGTAAAATAAATAATATTTGTAAGACGAACGGTTAAATGTGAGGTCTAAAAATCTAAAAAAAAGTATCTTATTTATAGACGAAGAGAGTAGTAAAAACTTTTGGTGCTACAGGAACACGACAAGGAGGGGAAGGAGAGGCAGAACAACATTACTGTACTGTGCCTGTAGTACTAAAGAAAAAAAGGGAGAGAGAGAAGGGAACGCGGTTAAATCAAAATCAAATGAAAAGTAGTAGTAGTATATCCTGAATGTCGCCGTAGTTTAAGTGAAAGTGGCGGTACCTGTACCACCACGAATACTCGTCCAGTCGTCCTAGGCACCACTGTTGCCATGTTGGGTAGTAGCGACGTAGCGTAGGGTAACATATGTGGTACTATACGCCTGGAGGTCCACTGATCCACTGGGTAAGAGCACTTGTAATGTCGACTCTATACGCGTGAATGCCCTAAGATATGGTTTCGTAGACAGCCATGCTGCAGGGAGTACTAGAACATTTTTATCTTATTGTTACAGTGCTGTAATAAACTGCCTGCCTGCTTTAAATCTGAGGAGCCGCGGTCCACACGTACAAGAGCAGCAGTCAATGCTGGACCACGAGTCCACGATAGACAAAAAGCGTGGTTAATACAGCCATGGTTAATAGAAATCCTGCTACTACTCCGTAGTGGTACTATACTGCACTCCTGCAGGCTAAAGATTGGTTGGAAACAGCGGAAGGTACTAGTAGTACTAGTCTCCTGCAAATGTTCTGCTCGTATAGTAGTATTCCCTCCGTCCAAAAAATAAGTGTGGTTTTAGTATTTCGACTATCTCCTTTTAATCATTCGTCTTATTTAAAAATTTTATGAAAAAAATAATTTATTATTAGAAATACTTTAATCTTGATTTGTTTATTTTATATTTTTGTAATTTTTTTAATAAGACGAATCGTTAAACATCGATTTTAAAAAGTAAAAAACGATACTAATTTTGAAACAGAGGAACGCTGTCAAATAGCGCAGGTGCAGCAGCATGCAATAGACCAACTGCACTGGTATCCTGAAAATCATCATGAAAACCGAGCTCGCCGCCGCCGGGGGAGGGAGCAGCGAGGGAGGGAGGCCGCCGGGACGAGAGTGGGGAGGGAGTGGGAGGATAGAGGAGAGAGAAAAAAATAGGGTGAAAAAAAGAAAAAGAAATATAGGGTAGAGATATAAAGAATGGATAAGTACGGGAGAAAGTGATATAGAGGAAAGAATCTTGATGATCAGGATAAAATATTCCTTTTAGCGGGTTAATTTAGAGGTTGATGAGCGCAGATGGTCTTAGCATGCAATGAGGCAGAAACGAGTGGGAAGGACCAGTCAGTCACTAGTTTCTCTCGTTCGTCCTCCCTCCGTCAGCATATTATTTATATTATCACTATTATTGCACAATAGGAGTACTTATACTATACTGCTGTTAGCCTTATACGGATCACGAACGCTACGGACACTGCACGGCACTACAGGATGCTACGTTCGCAAATCGCAAATGCCACTTTGTTGTTATTATATAACATTCGCTTGCAATCTACTACGGCAGTGCGTTAATGACGTGTACTACGCGGCACGGCTACCCTGCCTATGGATGGACGCCCGGCTCGAACAGTAGCCCTGTACAGTAGGCCGTACCTGAACCGCGAGCCGCGCTGCGGTAGTACGAGTAATAATAATAATACACAGTGTGTACACCTGCCAGGCTTGTTTCACTTGCGGGCGGGGCCCACAAGCACGAGTCACCCCGTCCCCTCTGTACAGGCACAGTACACTGTACAGTGCAGCTTCCACGGAGTACGGACGGCGAGTTCCCATGCGACGTGCTGCTCTTCTTCCTCCTGGAAATGGCGTTCTTCCTGTGCTCCCTGACGTGGCGGCGAGTGCAGGCACACGTTGCCACGCACCGCCCCTACTTCACGCGTCGCCGTCGGGCATGGTTGATGGAGATCGAATTCGAGTTTTTCTTCTTCTTCTTCTTCTTCTTCTTCTTCTTCTATTTTTATGTAAAAACACACAGAGAGGAGGAAACGTCGTGGAAGAATACGATGTTAATCTATCTATCGTGTCGTCTTGCCGTCCACAGCAGGTCACGATCGACCAAATCAGCGACGGGATTTGGCAGCATGGTGAGTTTCTTCCAGAGGAGAGGAGAGCTAGCTAGAGCAGTGCGGTGCGGGTTCCAGCTGGAGGCGTACGTGGAGTGGAGTGGAGTGGAGTGGAGTAATTCAGGATACATACATACATACTGTACGCGACAACAAAAGCGTGCGTATAGTACGGAGCAAGCAGGGACGGGACGGTATGCCCTAGCTGTGCGTAACTTATTTCAAACCTCTTGAGTCTCTGATGAGGGGAAGAGGGTTGATGGGAAAATCCAGTGGATGGATGTATTGTGGACTGACCTCGATCACCAGCCGACGACCAATCGCAGTCGCCGTCGTCGTCGTCGGGTCCCGACGTCCCGTGGGTAGAACTAGCAGCAGCAGCAGCTTGTTCGTTTCAGCAATCAGCCGTTTATTTTCAGTCATGTAACAATATTTTTCTCTCACAACAAATTAGCACCAACTCAAATCAGCGCTCGTTTTCAGCCCAAACGAACAGGCTACGGCCTGGACTCTTTTCTCCTTGGGCAACTTTGGACTCTGCTTCTGCTGCTGGCCCCGATGCCGAAATGAAACCAACAAGAAGCAACGCCGATCGAGGCGACCGCGTTCCGAGTACTGTACGTATTTGCAACCCCACCCCCGCTGGCCCTATTTAGAGCAAGTATAATAAGGTCCACTCAGCAGGCTGGGAGAAGTTTCACGTCAACAAAATCTGATGTGCAAGAGTGAGAATAGAGGAGAGAGAATGGAGCCGACGGTAAACTTGCCGTCGGGCTGAAGGGCACTTCTCAAGACAGAATCGCCTGCTCCCAGCCGATACAACATCGGATCCTATGCTCTAGCTAGCCCGTTTTCTTTCCAACCATCACGGTAGAAATAACTAGCATTGTAGTAAGAGGCAAAAGGGATATAGCCACAAGAGATGATACGCACATACAAACTTTAAATAGTAAAGTATTCAGCAGAGGCAAACTAACAGCCAACTTATAGTATTATACAAATGTTTCCTCTATGCTGTCTCGAGATGACATGGCGCAGTATACAGCCAGCTGCTGGCTGGCTTTATTAACCATGCTCTTATTCCACCCGTCCAGACGTCCAGTGCTCCAGGCATCCAATTTTATTAGCGCGCGCACACGTGTGCTGAATGTGGTACCGACATTGCCCCTCCCCTCCTCCCCATCACGTGGCAA
This sequence comes from Eremochloa ophiuroides, assembly GCA_038502445.1. Classification (NCBI taxonomy): domain Eukaryota; kingdom Viridiplantae; phylum Streptophyta; class Magnoliopsida; order Poales; family Poaceae; genus Eremochloa; species Eremochloa ophiuroides. The sequence goes on along the minus strand of JAHLJS010000006.1, from coordinate 3,756,776 downwards.
ATCGCCATCTCCAAACACGCCCTTGCTTTTCCTCACTCGTCTTCTTTTTCTGCTTTTCTTCTTCTTCTTTTTGCAGGCATTTAGTATTATACGAATACAATAATAAATAAATAAACACGCGCCTTCTGCTCTTTTTTCTTTTCAACCACTAGGAGTATGTACTATACGGTAGTGCAACATGGAATTTGGTTTTACCAAGTAGGCCACCGACATGACGTGAGATCGTCATCGTGCCCGTCCGTGTTGGATTTCACGGCGCGGCCAGTTACTGTAGGAGGGTACAATTGTCAACCCGTACTGCCTTCCGCGTCACGGCATGCGGGTACCTGCCGGCGGTGTGCCAGGGGCGCATTGGTGAAATTTGTCGACACATGCTAAAATTTCATGTTTCACCAGCCAGCCATACACACCTGCATATTGACCGACCGGCATGCGGATTCACAGCTTCCTTTGTAAATAATTTTCATGACCGTAAATATTTTTGAAGACAGGTATTTTTCTAGAATCACACTAATTATTAATAGATAGAGACATCATTAGATGCGCCCGCCTTCATTAATATATGGGGTCTCTCACATAATCATTTTCATAGTAGTGAAATTTTTTAATTTTGACTAAGTTAAAAAAACCGTATCAATGCATTTGTTGTCTACTCCCTCCGTCCCCAAATAAGTGTCGTTTTAGGATTTTGACTATCTCATTTTCATCACTCGTCTTATTCAAAGATTTTGTGAAAAAATTAATTAGTTTATTATGAAATGATTCATTATTAGAAGTGCTTTAATCCTGATTTGTTTATTTTTATATTTTTGCAAATTTTTTGAATAAGACGAATGGTCAAACATTGGTTCTAAAAAGTCAAAAACGACACTTATTTGGGACGGAGGGAGTAAGTTCTGAAGTCAATGTATATAAACAGCATCAAACCATTTAACTTAACTTATGCAAAAACTAAAGTGAACTATAATATTCAACGCAACACACATATCCTAGAATAGCTAAAGTGAAGTATATAATTCAGCGCATGCAACGGAAGTCCCAGGATGTGCTTGGATCAGCTACAATTTTTGTTGTAGCTACTCCTACTTCTCTAATAAGAAAAAAGAAAAAAGAAAAACCAACAACCACCAAGCTAGGAAGTAGGAACAATCCATTATTAGCTGCTTTCCAATAATAACCAGCTAATGATCGGTGACATGCTCACACTGTAGAGAGTACTGCTAGGGAGTTGGATTAAGACCCTGCAGTGCGCTGATCGGGAGAGCCGCAAAACAAATTAAGAGGCCGTTTGGGATCGCAAATCAATCCAGCCCCATACGAGAAATGGACGGTCTTGGGGAGCTGCCTGTAGCCTACGGAGTATGCGCAATCCCCGTGTCACGCTTCCTGCGCGTGCGCGTGTTGATTTCCACAGGAGATGGATCTGATAATTCATTTTTGTCTACTAGTACGTGCTTACTACTAGTCGTCTGTGTCCTGTCCCTCTCGTCTCCTCCTCCGCCCGTGTACTGGACGTGTCTCACTTTTGTTGTTTGGAATTCTATCGGGCCAGGGGCACCTGGCACGTATATACAACCAACTGATCCGACAAATTGGACCAGCACGGAGACGGCGATGCACGCATGCAGACAACAGGATCGAGTCGGGTCGGAGGAGCAACGTCCGGCGTGTATATAAACAGACCTAGTACTACAGTATCGTCGTCGTCGTCGTCTCCACTGGGCCCTGCCGCTGGCTTGGCTTTGCGTGCTTTTTGTGTCACTTGCTGGCGGTCGCTTTTCCTGTCACGTCGTCCGTCATTCTTGGAATCTATCTATCATCTATCGGGATCGAATCCGGCCCAACACGGCTCCTGTCGACGAGTACTAGTAGTCCTCTTCCTTGTTCATTCCCTGTATATGTAGTACTCCTATATCCTGGCAAATCAGCGCAAATTTTAATTTCCAGGGAACAAATCAACACAAAATAACTTATTACAATGGTACTGTAAATCCTTGCTACATATACGATCCGATAATTTTAGAATCAGACTCTATATCGTGTTAGAATTAGGTTACATATGATGACGATTATCTAGTAACTAGTTATTAGAGGGAGACGAGAGGAAAAAAAATAGACGGAGCAAGAAACCAGGAAAAAAATTTGCCCAGTTATTAGGTATAGATATAGATTGCTATTTCCTAGTGTCAATCGTTACCAGTCTCACGGTGGAGGCTGACCCGTCCAGTACGCCGTCGCTGAATACCCACCAGATTATGGACAGCGATGCCTCCGCCGATCGTCGCCTCAAGGTCTTCTTCAACAAAGCGGTCGTTAAGACGGCCTCTCCGCTGATTTGTGAGCTACCAAAAAGCAGTCGCCTGCAAAGGCGGTGCTGCCGCGGCGAAGCAAGCGTCAAGCGACTCAAGGCCTGTCTCGGGTGCGGGCTTCTAAGCGAGGTGAGGTCCTAGCCATGCGGTATATGGGCTACACCAAGGGTCCATCAGAGCCAACTGTGGCGGAGCTGGAGGCCTTTGACAAGCTCTTCGACGGCAACCTGACGGCGTCCAACATCGAAGCGCTGGAAGCGCTCTTCTTGGCCGCTTGAAAGGGTTGCATCAACATTGATTGTTTTCTTTTATGTAATATCAAACGAGAGATCTTTTGGTAGGTTGGTCCAGCTACGGGTGTGTTAGATCGACCCCCTGTGATGCTTCATAGAAGCGCGTTGTATGTTGAATTCAACTCTTTCTTCTTAAATACAATGTCTTTTGCGTATTCGAGAAAAAAATCACGGGGATCATGCATGTCAACTAACGCACGCGATGCTATTATATATATGCATCCTCTGGTCGGTCTCCGTCCCGTCTTGCTTCGCATTCGCACCGTCGCACGGACGGGGGATCGTCGTGTTCGTCTTTACGACTTTGTTGCACACACACGGCTCATGTATGTGTATGCACTTTGGCAGCAGCCTTTACAGCAGCTAACATGCATGGATGCATGCAACCTTCGCATTCCCTCACGCGCGCGTGTGCAGTGCGTGCATCTCGCAGTTACCATGCATGGAGAGGGAGCAGGCAGGCATGCACGGGTCAGGGATGCATGGTTGCATGTGAACTAATGCCTCTACTGTACTGAGAAGCAGCTAGGCAAATGCCCATATTGGGGGACTCTGCTCTCTGCACGAGCGGCTGCAATCTGCATCGATGGCTACTACTGTATCCGGGTCCGTCGGCCCTCCGATCCATGCATCTTTCCACGTTCAATTCTTGAAATGCCGGTCGTCAGAGGCACGCGCGCGCGCCTTCAAAAGAATCGAAAGGCGAAGAATAGGCAATGCATATTTGTCATGCACCCATGTGATCGAACTCTCTCAGTATTACTACTGGCCAATGTCTTGTGTCGGTTCGTTTAAAAATTCCTTGAGCCGGTTTGTTTTAAAATAAGAAATAAAAAAAAACCACGTGCTAGAGTGTACACTCTCATGTCATCAAGAATTTGTAATTTTCTTCTTGTTTATTACGTACTACGAGGATATAGATAGGCCCACAACATAATAGTATAGGACATGTATAGTATGCACCACCCACCTACCAAGCTTTGGCTTTGTAGCCAATCAAACTTAAAGCCGTGGCAAAATAATAATAATAATTGAGACGACAACGAGGAGGAGAACGTCAGATAGAGGGGACCCGGCCGGCTCGGCCCACCCTCCACCTCCACAATCCAGCAGTCCAGCATCATGGATGGCTTGGTTTACATAATATAATTAGCATACTGAGAATTCGAGATGAGATGTCAGTGCAGGACACCACCAGCCCCTCTGCATCTTCAGGAATCAGGGTGAAGCCGAGGCTGCATCTGAGAATGTTTGGTTCTCATCTCGCAAAATTTTTACACCCATCACATCAAATGTTTGGATATATGTATAGAATATTAAATATAAACGAGAAAATAACTAATTACACAGATTGCTTGTAAATTGAGAGATGTATCTTTAAAGCCTAATTAGTGCATGATTTGATAATATTGTGCTAGTGTAAACATTTGCTAATGACAAATTAATTAAATTTAAAAAATTGTCTTACAGTTTATAAACGAGCTATGTTTTTACGTCTTGAATCTAAACACTCCCGGATCATCTCATCCCAAAGACAAAGGCAAATAAAGCCATTGCAGGCCCCAGCTAGTGTGCATGCATTGTACTCTGCCCTTTTGGCGCATGTCGACTGTCGCGTGGGGCCGACATAGAGCTAGCTTACCTTTGAGCACACATGGCCCACCGGCTAGCAAGCAAGCTATACTTCAAAAGAAAAAGTCCTCTAAAACGTGCTTGTTGTACTAGTACGTCAAGTACTAGCAGCCGGCTGCATGAGAATCCAGCCATCATTCCGTGCATGGCTTTTCCGGGTTTTGGTTCGGTGTTTCCCATGGGAGTAGTACGTTGGGTCGCCTCGCCATTCATCACGACCTCACCTGGGAAGACTAGGTTACGCTTAGCTTGGCTTTCCGTGCAAGTTTCCCCCGCGGAGCCCATGCATGCATGATCATTTCTAATCCAATAAATTATGATCGTCCAACATCATGCATGTGTACTCCTACACAGTGTATACATTGGGCAATTATATTAAGGCTCTTTTCGCTTTAGCTAAACAGCATTTATTTTTCAGCTCTGAAATAATATTCTTTCTTACAACAAATCAGCTTCAGCCAAAATTAGCTCAGCTTAACTCTCCATTATTATTTCTCTCCCTTCAAATTATTAGGACTACATGGGTCGTGTGGGCCAAATGTCTTGTAACTCTGGGCGTCTGAAAGCCCATGTTTGGTTTTGGGTAATTGATGAAACCTAGTTTGCTAATAATATGCTCTAAGTGTTTCATGAGAACAATTAGCAAACAAGATGGAGCAAAGGACCGGATCGGTGGAGGACACAAGTGAAGGGCAATGACGGCATCCATGCAAATGGTATAAGTCCATCATCAAAGGTGTCCACAAGGTCCATCAAGAGATGAGAAGGAAGTTGATAAGAAACCGGGAGTTCAAGGCAATGGTATAACCAATAGGAGCTCTTTTGGTTTTGGTGATCAAGACTCCATAGAGGGAGTGATCACATTTAGGATAGATAGCCGTACTATCAAGACGGGCGAAATCGTTGATGAAATGCGGTTATCAAGTGCTACTAGGTGTTCATGATCATTGCATATGCATATAGATGCTAGTAACACTAACTTGACCCGTGGAAAACTCTTTGAAAAGGCTAACACACGTGCACCTAAGTGAGAGACACTTTGGAGTGTTAGCGCCTTTGGAAACGGCGTGAAGTATGAGGGTTAGAGAGAGTTTGGTCCTCTAACTAGGGTTAGAGAGAGTTTGGAAACGGCGAATTTCGGGAACGTTTAAATAGAAAAACTAGCGTCGGACTCTAACTTGACTGAGCGTCGGACCATTATCTTCGGTCCGATGGCTAACCCCTTCAGCAAGCGTCGGACGCTTCGTTTCGGAGCGTCGGACCATTGTCCTCAGGGTCCGACGGTGCAGAGCCACAACAGGTCGACACGTGGAGTCCGACGCGTTTTCAGCGTTTTGGAACCTCTCTGGAAACGTCGGACACTGGCGAGTTTTAGTCCGACGGCCTGTTATTTCAGAGTTCGACAGCCGTTGTGATCCAACGTTCGACTTCAAACGGCAGAGGACACGTGGCGTCCATCCGAGGCGTCGGACCGGCGTTGTTAGTCCGACGGTCAGGCCGTCGTACAGTCCGACGGTGCGCAGTTTTGTCCAAACGGCTAGTTCTTTGTGTGTGGCTTATAAATAGGGACTTGGCCGGTTTGGGGAGGATCTCTTGGCACTCCTGAACATCATAACATACTTGTGAGCCTTCCCACTCCATTCTCACTCATCGTACTTGATTGTGTTCATCATTTGATGAGATTGGAGAGCATCAAGTGCATTGCATTGCTTGAGATCATCTAGAGGCACTTGGTAGTTGTCTCTCGCAGTGGTTTCTCTCGTTACTCTTGGAGTTTGCCGACTCCTAGACGGCTTAGAGCTGCGAGGATCGTTGAGGGGAGTTGGTGACTGTCTCCGCCTCCGATCGGTGAAGTTGTGAGGGGTTCTTGAGCCTATCCCCGCGGGAGATCGCAAAAGGCTACTCTAGTGGATTGCTCGTAGCTTGTGGATCCCCATCTTGTGTTGGTTGTGTGGCACCCTTGAGAAGGGTTTGGCGTGTGATGCCAATTAGCGCGTGAACCTCCAAGTGGGTGTATCGCTACAACGAGGACTACCTTGCCGGCAAGCAAGTGAACCTCGGTAAAAAATCTTGTGTCATCTCTCTACCGAGGATTTCTATTGTATTGTGATTGATTATTCATTTGGTATTCTCTACTCTTCACCGGCGGTATAAAAATCACTCTCTACTCTTTACATTCTCGCACTTATTCTTGTGTAGCTTGTTAGCTTAGTGGCTCACCTAGGAGTAGAGTAGAAGTAGCAACTTAGCCTATTGTGTGTGAAATAGAGACTATAGTTTAGAACAGTTAGGTGGCTTGCATCTTTTAGTAGGCTAGCGCAAGAATTCGCTTCGCCGCTTATTTGTCTAACCACTTTGTCTTAAATGTTGTTTGTAGAATTTTTTATAGGCTATTCACCCCCCTCTAGCCATTTAGGACCTTTCAGCGTCGTGCTGCAGTATAAGCAGGCGAGACAGAGAGGAGAACACAAGTTGTAACTGTCATTTTGAACCTTAACATTCGCCAGCAGGGTCTCTGCTGTCGTTCCCCCAAAATTCCTCCAATTCCCCAATCCAATTGCTTGCTGTTTCCCAGTCTAATTCTATCCTTCCAATTGAGTTCATAACAATTTGGTATCAGATCCAACCAAAAGCTCTCATTTCGATTCTATGGACCATTCAAAGTTCTGGAACGAATTGGCAAGGTGGCATATCGCCTAGATCTGCCAGATGAAGCTCGCATCGACCCTGTGGTGCATGTCTCCCAACTGAAGAAACAGATACCACCTGCTATGAATGTGAGTACCGACCTGTCCTCTGTTGCTACAGACCCCTTGCAGGTGTCTCAACCTCAATAGGTTCTTCAACGGCAAACCATTCAGCGAGGCTCGAAGACTGTTTCGCAGTGTCTGATTCAGTGGGCATCTCTACCAAGCAACATGGTGACTTGGCAAGACGATACAACTATGACGATGGTGTGGCCACAACTTGAAGCTTGAGGGCAAGCTTCTGCTTAAGGGGCTGGGAGTGTTAGGACTACATGGGCCGCGTGGGCCAAATGTCTTGTAACTCCGGGCGTCGTGCTGCAGTATATAAGCAAGCGAGACAGAGAGGAGAACACAAGTTGTAACTGTCATTTTGAACCTGAACATTCGCCAGCAGGGTCTCTTCTGTCGTCCCCCTACCAATTCCTCCAATTCCCCAATCCAATTGCTTGCTGTTTCCCAGTCTAATTCTATCCTTTCAATTGAGTTCATAACACAAATTTCCATGAGAAAATAAAGGAATGCCGACTCGTACCAGAAGGATATGCGTGCATGTGATCAGGATGCAAGCCTGCATCAATATCTAAAGCCAAATCACGATCCTGATATAGACCGGATCGAGTACCTAGTTTAACGATGTAACCGATCGATGCGGATTCATAAATTCTGCGGGAGCGAATGAACACGACTTGTACAAACCTACAAGCCACAAACTAATCTGATGTACGGAATGCTCCAGCAGAATATATATATATGTATATATATATATATATGAGAGTGAAATATCTACAACCGGTGGTAGCTACCTACATTCATGCATGTATTCCTCATGTAGGTTCATACTGGTTGGACGGTAGGGCATGCAGTTACTTTTACGGTAAAATAGTACTTGAACAGTCTGGAATGGCAGTGCATGTTTCTATTTTAGTGATCAAGAAAATTATGTGTCGGGTATCCAGCTATGGGATACTCAACTTCAACGCAAAATCACACCTCCCGAATAAAGCCCGGCCCAAGAAGACGCCAACCGAGGCCCACGCGGGAACGGCCCACGTGGGAACGGCCCGCGCGGCCTAGGACAGAGCCGTGCGGAAGCACATCACCCCCCGGGCGCGCGGACGCCTCTGGAGAGATTCTCCGATTCGCCCGAGCCTCCGCAACAGGGCTCAGGAAAGCAAGGCCCGGGCATCTGCTTTCCGACTCGCCCGAGCCCCCCGCTATATGCAAACTCCCTCGGGCGCGCCCCTCTGGTTCGCCCGAGCCCTGCCGACGTCAGCAGGGCAAACTTGGCGGCCAGGGGACCTCTCTGACCGCTTTATAAGCACGGACCTATCTGGTGGGCCCCTCGAAGCAACTGCGCCCCGAACGCGCACGTTCGCCGTACCAACTGCCACATCTCCTCTGGCACGCGATCTGACGGTCCTACTTCTCCCACGCCGCTACAGGGACGGTCAACCGTATGGCCCCCTGGGCAGACGAGGAGATTCTCCAACTATGATGGCGACTGCCATATCCCGACCGCACGTGTGGTGCCAGGAAAGGGGAACGACAGCCGTCCGGCCAACCCGGGGGAATGGGCAACCCTTACGATCAGGCTTGTCTACCCCCTGGAAAGTACCGCACATGGAAAAGGAAGCGCTCGAGGGAGGACACTCCTACCGCTCCATCCCATCACGCCCCCGACGGCATCAAGGTCTCCCGAAGCTCGGGATCTCGTACTCAAAGGTCAACCTATCTTCTCGTTGCACTGTGCAGGGTCAGATGCGACGGCATGACGTAGTGCCACGCAGCAAGCCACGCACCGCACAGTGCGTCACCTTGGAAATCACCAATGGAAGAGTAGAAGATCAACCGAATGACTAATGCCATACCTTCGAGGCACCAAGTCAAGGGCGTGGCTGACGATAGCCACCACTGTCACCGCCATGCAGAGCACTGTAACCACAGGGCATCACATGTAACTCTAGCCTCTCCCTTGTAACTATAAAAGGGAGGGCAGAGGCTGATCATCGGGATTCACAACAAGGACCTCTAGTCACTCACTATATCCTACAAACATAAGAGCACACAGACACTCATACTTACAAGAGACTTGGGAGCTCCTCCCTCTCTCGACTAGGTTTGCAACCCCTACTACAAGCACCCCGGTGTAAGGCAACATGACTCGATGCCACACTGGACATAGGGCACTCTTTGCCTGAACCAGTATAACCCCTGTGTTTCCCCTTGCACACCATCCGCGATCTCAACCGCAAAACACAAGTTTACTAGCCGGTGTTAGCACACGCTAATCCTAGCACCGACAGTTGGCGCGCCAGGTTGGAGCCTTTTGCATGTTGATCCAGGTTGCGGATGGCAGCCAACGTCCCTGCGCTTCCTGCTGGCATGGTGCTCTGGTTCGGGAGCCTCGAGTTCGTGGCCACTGGCCACGGTCTCAAGATGAACCTCCGCCCGACTGAGCCCCGTGTCATCTCCGTCCTGATCCCGGGCCAGCAGGCAGCTGGGAAGGGACCCCGGCGACACCTCCATCCATCTCAGGGGATGGAGGGAACGCCACGCGCCGCTCCCGCGGAGCCAGGCTGGGGAGTCGCAATCGCATCAGCCCGAGCCTCGCGACGGGAGACGCGACCGACCCGGTGTCCCCTGCGTGGGACACCACCTCCACGCTCACCACCAGCTCAACGCCATGAGCGATGGAGGCACCACGCCCCCCCACTACTCCGCGGAGTAATGTGGGAAGAGCCACGGCATCGCCCGTCATTTCCCTTCGACCGCACTGAGGAAGGCCGGCGACGCCCTCTCCATTTCCCGTTGGGCTCCACACTGCTCCGAACGCCCATGTCCGTGCCATTCGTGCCTACGGGCGCGACCAAGCGATGGCATCTGTCCATCACCTAGAGGGCTTAGGCGACCTCGATGACTCTCCACCGTTGAAAGGATCGTATAGGCTAGAGGGGGGTGAATAGCCTATTAAAAATTCTAGCAAAATACTAGACTACACGTTAGTAGATAAGCAAGCGAGACAAAGCGCTAGCTCTAGACTATTCTATGCAAGCCACCTAACACGAGATTCTATTCACAAATATAAGCACTCAACATGCAAGAAACCAACTCCTCCGTACCTAAAGAGATGGCACCTAAACAAGTAGTAAGCGTAAGGAAGAAAGGTCGAGTGGATTATACTAATGGGCTTGATTGAAGTGAAGTCCGCACGCCGTGAAGACCAATCACCGGGAGATATCCAATATGAAAAGCAAGAGATCAAACCCAATAGAATACCGAAAAGGCAAAAGTCCACTCGATGGTGGAGAAGACAAGGAACACTCGATTTTTTACCGAGGTTCACATGATCGCCGTCACGCTACTCCTCGTTGTGGCACCAGTCTTCCTTGGTGGATTGCGAGCTAGGCTTCACACGCCAATCCCTCACCGGGAGCCGCTCACCAACACAAGAGAAGTGGCTATCAACCACGAGCAATCCACTAGAGTTGGTTTTGGCACTCCGCTGAGGATAACCATAAAACCTCTCACAATCAATCACCTCGGTGTGGGCTTGAACAATCACCAATCAACCTCACACCGGAATCACCTCCAAGCCGTTAGGGACACGGCAATGCCCCAAGAGAATAAAAACTCAGCCTTGGCTTGCTCTCAAGTGCTCTAGAATGCAGATCACTAAGCAATGATGCAATTGAGGATCACTCAACTCAAATGGATGAACAAGAGATGATCAATTGAGTGAGTGGGAGGCTTAGGATGCTCACAAAGAGTATGCAAATGATTCAAGTGTGCAAGAGTTGTCACCAAGTGACCAGGGAAGGAGTATAAATACCCCTAAGTGCAATCCTAGCCGCTACTCACTGAAAAACAGCCGTTAACACACTATTTGGGGCGTCGGACCGACCGTCGGACTGGTTCCGTCGGACCAATCCTTCGCGTCCGACGCTCGGATGGCTGCCACGTGTCAGCTCTCGTTCAACCTCAGCCACTGGATCTCAACGGCTACTTCTCGCGCCGTTTTCCCAACCGTCGGACGCTCAAGCTGATGGTCCGACGTGCGCAATGCTCCAGGTGCCGGACCGTCCGACTCTCACAGACGAGACATAGCTCAGCCACCGTCGGACTCTCGCGAGGTTAGCCGTCGGACCAATGATCACCACGGTCCGACGCTTCCAGAGAGGTTGCAACTCGCTCAAAACCGTCGGACTCCAGTCCGACGCTCACCGTCGGATGAAGCTCTAGCGTCCGACGCTCTCCCGAACGCCACGTGTCACGCTGACATTGCTCGCCACCGTCGGACTGAAGTGGGCAATGGTCCGACGCTCGTTAACCGAGCGTTCGACGCTCGCCATTTGCCAGAGCTAGGGTTAGGCGTCGGACTCTACTCAATGGTCCGACGTTGCCCCTGCTAACAGTCCGACACTCATTTCTCAGGGTTTTCCAAGTCTATTTCTCACCCCTTGCTTCTATATGCTAACACTCAAGGTCTTCAACACTTGTGCACAGTGTGTTAGCATTTTGCAAACATTTTCCAAAGGTTTCTAACTTTGATCTCTAGCTTGTGTTAGTTCAATGCAAATGAAATGGAACCTAGAGCACTTGAAGGTAATCCAAGACTCGTTCTTCCCTTAATAGTCGGCTATCTATCATAAATGTGAACACACCCACTAGGTGTCTTGTTCACCAAAAGGAAAACCTATTTGAGGTTATACCTTTGCCTTCATGCCTTTGCTTAACACTTGATCACCTCACTTCTTGTTCACTTGATCCATGGTAGAGCCATCTTGATCAACATAGTCTCCTAGACTCCACACTCCACGGTTTGACCAACCTAAACCTTTCCATCACTTAGCAACTTAGGTTAGTCCTTAGGATGTCATTAATTATCAAAACCAAACTAGGGCTTTCAACTGTCCTCTCCTGCGAGCTCTCCTAGAGCATGCAGCAGCGGGGAGTTCAACTCCAGCAGTAGCTCTACCCTTTTAGAATACTCAGAGGGATGGGACCGCTACGGCCGTGTCTCGCCGTCGCGGTGGGATCTCGGCAGCGACGACGACGACGACTTTTGGGCGAACGTGGACTTCTCCGGCGTCCACGACCCCCCAAGCCTTCCTCTCCTCCGACGACGCGAGGGATAATGCCCTCAGCGCCTACGACTCCGACGAGAGCCGCCTCGACCCTTCCCGGGAGTGCTATCACCTAGTGCACCCGGAGGAAGCCGTGTTGGAGGACGTCCACTCGGAAAAGGAGGAAGACGCTCCGGCGGAGCAACCACAGCTGCATACGCCCCCCCTCCACCAGCCCCTGGTCCCACGCCTTCAGAGGACCCACGGGCCGGAACGTCCTGTCCCCTCTATCGTTCTCCGGAGTTAGAGCAACTCCGGGAGCTCGAGGCCCGGATGGACGAGGACCACTTGCGCCTCGCCCAGCTCCGAGCCGCACTGGAGCACGAGGAGGAGCGAGGAGACGGCGGAGCAGCATGATGCCGAGCCCGCGATGTCCAGGCCCGCATCGTCAGCCGATGACAGGGCCAGGACACCTGTGCCGGAACCCCGGGCGAGCCGGAAGCTTGCGGAGGCTGCGATGCTCCTCCGGAGCATGCCTGAGCCCTCCAGCACGGAGGCCTGGCAGCTCAAGGACCAGCTCAAAGATCTCCAAGAGGATGCCGCTGTCCTCTAGGCAAAAAGCTCGGCATCTCGGCACCGTGGAGCCGAGGAACGCCATCGTGGCGCCCCGACGCTCCATGAACGAGAAACCTCGGTGCAGCTCGAAACACCGAGGGCCCCCTCGGTCCACCAGCGGATTGGCAAGGACATCGACGTCGGTGCCATCCTTCAGGCCCGCGGTCGACGAAAGACCAACGGGGCCGCACGTGGCAACAACGTCCACCGGGGAGGACGCTACGACTCCGGCGAGGACCGTGCGCCCTCACCCGAGCCACCGGGTCCTCGCGTCTTCAGCGAGGCCATCCGGAGGGCCAAATTTGTACCCCGATTTCGACAACCGGTGAACATCGCCAAGTACTTGGGGGAGACGAACCCCGAGCTTTGGCTGGCGGATTATTGTCTTGCGTGCCAGCTGGGCGACGTGCAGGATGACCTCATCATCATCCACAACTTACCTTTGTTCCTGGTTGACTCAGCGAGAGCCTAGCTGGAACATCTCCCCGCACGGTTGATCTCCGACTGGAGCGATCTGGTCAAGATCTTCGTGGGGAACTTCCAGGGCACTTACGTGCGCCCTGGCAACTCCTGGGATCTCGACAGCTGCAAGCAGAAGCCGGGCGAGTCCCTCAGGGACTACATCCGACGATTCTCCAAGCGGTACAACGAACTGTCCCAGGTCACCGACTCCAACGTTGTCGGAGCCTTTGCTGCAGGGATGACCTGCGTTCATGAGCTTGGGCGTCAAACCCCCACGAGCGTCGATGAGCTTATGAGGATAGCTACCAGCTTCGCCTCAGGCGATGAGGCGGTGGGACCCCTGTTCTTCGACCCCAAAGGGAAGCAAAAGGAGGAAGCCCCCGAGGGCTCCTCCTCCCGAGCCCCCAACAACAAGAAGAAGAAGGGGAAGGGAAAGGCCCCCTCCGCAACGAACCCCTCGTTGCGGCTGCCGAGCCCAGGGCGAAACAGCCGCCCCGTGGTCGCTTCGATGAGATGCTCTCCAAGCCATGTCCTTATCACCAGGGCTCAGTGAATCACACGTTCGGAGCGTGTGTAAAGCTCAAGAAACATTACGTGCGGTAGGCGTTCCGGGACGCCGCCGGTAAGAAGCCCACGGAAGACAAGGAGGACCAGGGGGGAAAGGACAACAAGTCCCCCCCGTCGACAAGTGCCTCATGATCTTCGGTGGGCCCGGGACCGCTCCCACGCCGCGTCAGCGAAAGCACGAGCGTCGGGAGGTCTACACCGTCGGACCAGAACCACCGCGCTTCCTCGACTGATCCCTCGATGCCATCACCTTCAGCCGGGACGATCACCCGGACCACGTCCTATCGCCGGGGCGTTACCCGCTTGTTGTCGACCCCGTCGTCGGCAACACACGGCTCACCAAGGTCCTTCTGGACGGAGGCGGCGGCCTCAACATTTTGTACGCTGAGACCCTCGACTCGACGGGGATCAGCCGTTCTCTTCTCCGGGCGGTAACATCCCCGTTTCACGGGATAGTTCTGGGGAAGAGCGTACAACCCCTCGGGCAGATCAACCTACCCATCTACTTCGGGGCTCCCGACAACTCAGGAAGGAGACCTTCACCGTCGAGGTGGTAGGCTTCCGCGGTGTTGACACTTCTTAGTGCAACCACCAGAAACAGGGTGTTAGGCTATCTCTGATAACGGCGCCAGAAGTGCCTGAGGGTATTTCTTATGTCTATTGGATAATTCCGCAAGCGCACAGAATATACCGCTGTAGCACTTCACCCAGGAGTATTTCAAGGTATCGTTATTTATTTTTATCCCAAGGGAAAGCGGTTGCTAGGAATAATTAATAAAAAGAAAGAGAGATCGTTAAGTCTATACCAACTTAGTACCAGCTAGTGGTAGGGGGGTAAATCGATAGGTAGAGGAAAAGGTAATGACACTAACACACAACAAGTATTAAGATAACTAAAAGATAACTAGTAGAGTATAGCTAGGTGGGAGGACAAGGAGTGAGTATAAGACTGCTATGACACTTACTTTACTCTTGTGACTTACCTTATCAAATAGATGACTTATACTAAGATAGTTACCTTACTACCGGTGTGCAGGGGGTGGTGCGAGACAATAGAGGACAAAACCTCTACCCGAAGCGCCTACACTCTTATGGGAGCCTACATTTTAAGAACTTGCCTAAAACACGTGGAGGGATACTAAGACTGGACAGGGCTGTCACCACCTGCTAGTACCCACAAACAATCCGTGCGACAAGCGGTAATCAAAGGCAAGATCTAGTCTAAGCACCACACTTACACTAAGTCTCACTATTCTAGCTGCGTACCGACAACTAAAACACCTTATGACAGGCGATGAACTAACACACGTTGAGTTGGGACAAGATCACTATCAAGTATAAAACAACTATAGAAAAAGACAAGACACAACAATACTATAAAGAATAGTAAAGACTAAGTAAGAACTTAGTGAAGTAAAGTAAAGATAATATATATTGATAAGGATAAAGTTTTGCAGAAGGAAAGGTACAAGAGCTGTACCAGACTCTTCAGTAGACGACTCCGGAGACTCCGAGCGTAGCTCGACTCGCCTCTAACTCCCACACTAGACTAATATTACTACTAAAGAGTAGAGCTTCACTGTAGCTTGCTTCTTGTGTTATATGGTGTATCTTGAAGAGGAGTGGGCAGCCTCTATTTATAGTGGAGGATGAGGGGGTGCCACATCAGCGATCCGCGTGCTCCTTACCTCTACACCCTTGGATCCATCGCCTTGTAACCGCCTCAAGATGGATGGCTTTGGTGATTTGAGCACATGGGAAACATGCTTGGAGTCGGTGGAGACCAACCGACCTGGCTGGGCACCAGGGGGTTCGGTCGACCCCCCTATGACTAGTGGGCCCAGCCAGGGTCTTCTAGAAGGAGTCCCCACTTGTCACTGAGTGTGTAAGTGGTTTGGTTCCACTTTTGGTAGTTCGGCTGACCCACCCCTAGTGGGTGGGGCCCACCACCGTGGTCCCCATTTGTCATAGACTCTTCCTATGTGTTGCTTCTGTCTTGATTGCTTCGTTTCATGTCTTAATCCGTGTGCCTTTGATCTCCACCGTTGAATGAAGGCACAAGTTGATTCGATGGATGAAATGACTTGGTTGGAGTGTCACACGGATCCTGCCACGTCACCAGAGCCAGGTAGGCCCCATGGGCAGTTTGGCCGACCCATGGGTGGGCCCACCCTTGGCTCTGATCTCTTCCATTTGATGTTGTATGCACTGTGTTGAAAGGTGGTGGCCCAGGGCAACATGACATGGTTCGGCTGAACCATGTAGTTAGCCCCTTGCTGCTCACTTTTGCACTGTTTTGGTGTTCCCTGCAATCACAAGCTAAGAGTACAAGTGGAACTCGTTATTGATAAAATATGCTCAAGTTGTATTTATTCTCCCTTGGATCCAAGGCATGTTGACGGTGTTTGAATGTGGAATTTTAGGGTATATCCACCGTCAACACGCGGCACCTACCACGCCATCCTCGGGAGGCCATGCTACGCCAAGTTCATGGTCGTCATAAACTACACCTACCTCGAGCTCAAGATGCCAAGGCCCAAGGGGGTCATCACTGTCGGCGCTTCCTACCGGCACGCCTACCAGTTCGACGTTGAGCACTATGAGTACGCCAACGCGCTGGTGGAGTCGAGGCCCTCATTGCCGACCTCGAGGAGCTAGCCAAGGAGGTCCCGGACCCCAAGAAGGCCACAGGCACCTTCGAGCCCGTCGAGGGGGTGAAGGAGGTGCCCCTCAACCCCGGCACGTCCGATGGCAAGGTGTTGAAGATCAGCGCCACTCTCGACCCGAAATAGAAAGTTGTGCTCGTCGATTTCCTTCGCAAGCACGCCGACGTATTTGCTTGGAGTCCCTCGGACATGCCAGGCATCCCGAGGGAGGTCGCCGAGCACTCCTTGGACATTCGGGCCGGGTCCAAGCCGGTGAAGCAGCGATTGCGCCGATTCGACGAGGAGAAGCGTCGGGCCATCGGGGAGGAGGTGCAGAAGCTTTTGGCGGCCGGATTCATCAAGGAGGTCTTCCATCCAGAGTGGTTAGCCAACCCTGTCTTAGTTAAGAAAAAGGATGAAAAATAGAGGATGTGTGTTGATTATACTAGCTTAAATAAAGCATGTCCTAAGTATCCATTTCCATTACCTCGCATTGATCAAATAGTTGATTCCACTTTTGGTTGTAAACGGCTTAGTTTTCTTGATGCATATTCCGGTTATCATCAAATTCGTATGAAAGAGTCCGACGAACTAGCGACTTCTTTCATCACCCCCTTCGGCACATATTGCTACGTAACCATGCCATTTGGCCCCAAAAACGCGGGCGCAACTTATCAGCGTTGCATGCTCAAGGTTTTTGGTGACCTCATCGGGTGAACCGTTGAGGCTTACGTAGATGATATTGTAATCAAAACTAGGAAGACAGACGACTTGGTAGCCGACCTAGAAGAGGCGTTCAAATGCCTCAAAAAGAAAAACATAAAGCTCAACCCCGAGAAATGCGTCTTCGGGGTCCCCCGAGGCATGTTGCTCGGGTTTATCGTTTCTGAGCGTGGCATCGAGGCTAATCTGGAAAAGATATCGGCTATCACTCGGATGGGGCTGATCCGCAACCTCAAAGGCGTGCAGAAGCTGATGGGGTGTCTGGCAGCCCTAAGTCGATTCATTTCGCGGCTCGGTGAAAAAGGTTTGCCTCTGTATTGGCAGCTGAAGAAAACCGAGCACTTCACCTGGACCTCAGAGGCCCAGGAAGCCCTCGAAAGGCTTAAAGCTCTGCTTCCAAAAGCTCCAGTACTCATTAGCCCACCGAGGGGGAGGACCTCCTGCTATACATCGCTGCTACTAACCAAGTTGTGAGTGTAGTGATTGTCGTAGAGCGGCGGGAGGAAGGACACGCGCTGTCCGTCCAGCGGCCGATCTACTTCATCAGCGAAGTCTTGTCCGAGACCAAGTTCCAGAAGCTAGTGTACGCAATCATCCTTGCTCAGCGCAAGCTGTGGCACTACTTCGAATCCCATCCTGTGACCGTGATATCATCCTTTCCCTTCGGGGAGGTGATCCAGAACCGGGGGACGACTGGGAGGATCGCTAAGTGGGCTATCGAGCTCATGGGCGATGGCATCACATCTTCACCGCGCAAGGCCATCAAGTCTCAGGTACTAGCGGACTTCATGGCAGAGTAGACCGAGACACAACTGCCATCGCTCCAGACCCAAGAAGAGTATTGGGTCATGCACTTCGACGGGTCGATGATGAAGACTGGCGCCGGCGCCGGCATTGTCTTCGTCTCACCCCTCGGGGTCCGGCTCAAGTACCTGCTGCGGCTGCACTTCACGGCTTCCAACAACGTGGCTGAATACGAGGCTCTCGTCAATGGACTCCACATCACCATCAAGATCGGGATCAGGCGCCTCGAGGTTCGAGGGGATTCCCAGCTCGTCCTGAACCAGGTGACGAAGGAGTCAACGTGCCAAAACCCCAAGATGGCTACCTACTGCAAGCTGGTGCGGTTGCTTGAGGAGAAATTCGACAGCCTCGACCTCAACCACGTCGCACGCATGTACAACAAGGAGGCCGACGAATTGGCGAAGATCGCGTCCGAAAGGGCTTCGGTCCCGACGGGCGTATTTGCCCACGATCTCCACAGGCCCTCGGTCAACATCGATCCCTCGGGAGGCATGGGGAAGGAGACCCCCAAACCCCCGGGAGAACTTGGAATGCCTTCGAGCCACAGAAATCCCTCGGGGGCTGCCGACCCCTCTGACAAGGAGGAGCTGCCCGAGGCCGAGGCCGAAACCAATGATGAAGCCGAGACTATGGAGATTGAAGCTGAGCTGGAAGACGACGAGCCAGATTGGCGCGAGCCATTGGTCAGTTGGATCGTCCGAGGGATTTTGCCCCCGGACAAGACCAAGGCTCGGTGGCAGGCACGAAGGGCCAAGTCCTTCACGATGATCGACGGCGAACTCTACCGGCATTGCCCTTCCGGTGTCCTGCAGCGCTGCATCCCTTTTAGCCAAGGCAAGCACCTGGTTGAAGAGATACACGCCAGGGCCTGCGGTCACCATGTTGCACCGAGGACGCTTGTCGGCAATGCCTTTCGACAAGGCTTTTATTGGCCAACCGCCGTGGCCGACGCTACCGAGGTAATACGCTCCTGCGAAGGGTGCCAATACTACGCTCGGCGAACTCATCTCTTAGCCCAAGCTCTCCAGACGATCCCTATCACGTGGCCTTTCGCCGAGTGGGGATTGGACCTTGTCAGGCCCCTCCAGAAGGCGCCCGAGGGCTTCACCCACCTGCTTTTCGCCAGCGATAAGTTCTCAAAGTGGATCGAAGCTCGGCCCATCACCCAGATCAGTTCAACCCAAGCAGTGTTGTTCTTCACCGACATCGTTCATCGGTTCAGTGTCCCGAACTCCATCATCACCGACAACGGAACGCAGTTTACCGAGAAAAGTTCCTAGCATTCTGCGACGACCACCACAAATGAGTGGATTGGGCGGCGGTAGCTCACCCGAGGACGAACGGCCAAGTGGAGCGTGCCAACGGCTTGATCCTCCAAGGTCTCAAGCCGAGAATTTTTAACAAGTTGAATAAGTTCGACAAGAAGTGGCTGACCGAGCTCCCCGCGGTGATATGGAGCCTAAGGACCACGCCGAGCCGAGCCACGGGCTTCACGCCCTTCTTCTTGGTCTACGGCGCCGATGCTGTGCTCCCCACCAACTTGGAAAACGGCACCCCGAGGATCCGAGCCTACGACGAACAAGGCAACCAGATCTCTCGGAAAGACGCGCTGGACCAAATCGACGAGGCCCGAAACATCGCCTTGCTGCAATCGGCCAAATACCAACAGACCCTACGTAGGTACCATGCTAGGCGCGTCAGAGGTTATGCCTTCAGCGTAGGAGATCTGGTACTGTGGCTCAGGCAGGACAGCCGAGGACGTCACAAGCTAACTCCACCGTGGGAAGGGCCATTCATCATCACCGAGATGCTGCGCCCGGGAATGTACAAGCTGGCGAACGAGAAGGGCGAAGTCTACAACAACGCTTGGAATATGGAATAGCTACGTCGCTTCTATCCCTAAGATTCCGAGCATTGTACATTACATCTTGAAATCAATAAAAGATCCGATTTCTTTTCTTCGTTTGATTTTAAGATGTTCGCCCGAGCTCACCCTCGGGAACGGGTGAACCGTGCGATCAATGCTCAGCCCTATCTCCAATAGGGCCGACACTCCCTCGGGGGCCAGGACGGGGGCAACCCTCGGTCTCCTCCGAGATTAATCGAACTCGAAAACTAAAAAATTTCAAAAACCGTTGAAATTTTTATATCCCGAGTTCGCTTGTCAACCAAACCAAGCGCAAAACTTATAAACCATAGAGGAGCAAAAGGAGTCCCAGAGGGTAGAGCCGGCCGAGCTGCAAGATCGCCTACGCCTCCGGGATACGGCATGTCCACTCGCCGCTCTTCGCCCAAAGACAACTCGCGCTCGGAAGAGAACTTATAAGGATAGCGTTCGTAAGGGGAGAAGGCTCGGGTGATATCGAACGAACTCTTTCCTAAAGCTCTCGCCCTGCCGAAATCCCTAGGACCACGGCCGAGTCTATGCCGCTAAAGCTACGACGCTAGAAAAGGTCCCTCGAGGCTCGATGGTCCGGGCTCAGGGTCGGCGAGGAAAACGCTTAAGGAAAAACGCTAAACGAACATGCGAATTAAAAACGAACATGCAGCGAATATTTGCATAAATATTAAGGCCTCGAAGGGCCACATGTTTGTTTCTTACAAAACTTTTTTTGGGCATGATGGCCCAGCTTTCCTAATCTAGGTCCAGGGGGGAGCTTCACGTCTTCTTCGAAGAGGGCCGCCAGCGCCGTCCCAGGAACCTCCATGGAGATGATCAGCGCCAGGAGCTCATCATCGGAAGCCACGACGAAACCCTCGGTGACGGCGTCGGTGTCGAAGTTCTCATAGTGAGACTTCGCCACCGCCAGCGTCTTCTGGACGCCTGTCAGGAGGGCTTCCTTGAACTGGTCGCCCACCCTTCCGTGGAGGGCTTCCAGGCGGCCCCTGAGCGAGCTCCCCGAGGGCTCACCGCCGGTGCCGAGGGCGTCACACAGCGCGCGTGCCACCCTCTGCAGGTCCTGATGCTCAGCCACCTCGGCGTGGTGCGCGGTGTTGAGGACGACGATGGTCCCGTGCGCGCTGACGGCCTCCAACTTCAAAACTGCGGCGACAAGACGAATAAGCTGCGGTGGAAGATGACGGACGATCAGAACGAACGAAAGGTAAAAAAGGTAAAACTTAGCTTCGACCTCCTCCTGAGCCTTCCTCGCCTCCTCTCGAAAGGCGTTGATCTTGCCCACCGCTTGGTCTAGGGCCGCCTAGGAGCAGTCCAAGTCCGACGACCGGACATCCACGGCGGCCTCCTTCTCGGCGGCGAGCGTCCGTGCGGCGTTGTAGGGTCGAGATGGCGGACTAGAGGGGGGGTGAATAGTCCTTTATAACAACTAATCGCAGTGGAATAAAACCTAATCGGTTCTAGCGAAAATTCACCCCTCTAACTAAGACTCTAAACACCTTGCCAAAGATCCTAGCGAGAAGCAAAGGTGCAAGTCTAGCTTGAGCTTCCCTAAACCGTTCTAGCGCAAGATCACACAAACCTAACCGCTAGTACTTTAAGCACCGGGGAAACTCCTATTAACTAGCAAGCAAAAACGCACTAAGCACCTAAGTTCACTACTTGCTCAATGACAAGGATACACAATCCAAATCAAAGAGCGCAACTCACTTTAGCTACACAAACTAAGTGAGAACTACTTCTAAGCTACACAAGCTAAGAAGGTGAGTGGCAAGCTACACAAGCTAACCGGTCTCACAAGAGCAACTACAACTACACAAATAAAGTAATACACAATATAAATAACTTGTGTAGAAGGGAGCAAACCACCGCGAAGGATGGGAAGATGTTGACGCGGTGATTTATTTCCCGGAGGTTCACTTGTCGCCACAAGCTACGTCCTCCGTTGAGACAAGCTCCAAGGTTGCCGCCGATCCTCTTGCTAGTGGTGACCCGCAAGTCACACTCTCCCACGTGAAGTGCTTACCACAAGCACTAGCACTTGACTCGGCCGGACCACTTGTCGCTCTTCACGTCTAGCTCTACTAGCGATCCTCTTTGTGATCTCCCGCGGGGTGAGCTACAACCCCTCACAAAGCTTCTCCGGAGCTAAGCACAATCTAGGAGGTGGCAACCTCCAAGAGTAACAAGCACCACCGGCTTGCAACACGATCACCTAGTGCCACTCGATGCAATCTCACAATGCAACGCACTAGAATCACTCACTATCAATTAATCAGATGTGCACTAATCAAGTGAGTGAGTGGGAGGGCTTCCAAGCACACCTACACAAGCCACACAGGCGCAAGGGTGCTCAGCTTGTCGGCCAAGGCCGCCAAGTGCTTGGATTTATAGCCCTCAAGCGAATAGAGCCGTTGCCCTCTCAAACCGGCCGTCGGACTGAGCGTCGGACGCTCAGCCGCGCCACCGTCGAACCAATGTCCACGTTCCGACGCTCCCGATAGCCGCCACGTGTCACTAGCCGTTTGAAGTCGAACGTTGGATCACAACGGCTAACATCCCGTGCTTCAGCTCACCGTCGGACGGAACACCGTCGGACCAACGAACTCCACGGTCCAACGCTTCCAGAGAGCTCCCCGAGGGCTGAAAACCGTCGGACGATCGTCCGACGCTCGCCGTCGGACTAAACCCAAGAGTCCGACGCTCTCAGAGCTCGCCACGTGTCAGCTCTCGCACGATCTGCACCGTCGGACGGTCGGACAAAAGTCCGACACCCACAAACTTCAGCGTCCGACGCTTACAGGCCAACCACCGTCGGACGCACGAGGATGGTCCGACGCTGTCACTGCAGACAGCGTCCGACGCTCGCACTCAACTGCACAGAGGCTAGGGTTTACCGTCGGACTGAACGCAATAGTCCGACGCTCACCCAAGCCAGCGTCCGACGCTCTTTTTGAGCTCCTCTTAACTCCAAACTTCATCACCTTTGCAAGTGTGCTAACACCACCAAGTGTACACCTCATGTGCATGTGTGTTAGCTTTTCACAAACATTTTTCAAAGGATTTTTCACTCTTTTCACCACGCCACTCGATCCTAGCAACGTATGCAAGTTAGATCGCTCAAGTGGCACTAGATGACCGATATGCAAACAAGTTTGCCCCTCTTGATAGTACGGCCATCTATCCTAAATCCGGTCAAGCACTTCTCTACTCAACCTTAGACCGGTGAAATGGAAATGCCCTAGGTTATACCTTTGCCTTGCGCTTTCCATTTCGATCACCGTCTCCGACACCATCGATGCCGGTGCAACACATGCACCAACACCTCATGAGTGATATGATCCACTTCATATCATCACGTGGCTTTTGGTTCATCGATCCTTGACTTGCTTGCTCTTCACCGTTGCGTTGGTCCATCGGCGCCAAGCCATCACCCGACTTGCCCTTCACACTTGCAACCGGTCCATCGACACGAAGTCTCGTCTTGATCTTCTCCACCTAGCCACATGACTCCATGTCATGTCTCATGCGTTTAGCTCCTTCATCTCCATATGTGTGAGCTAAGCAACACTCAACACGCCATATCCACCTCCATGGCATAGTTGCTCACACACATGTACCTGTGGACTAATCACCTGTGTAATCAACACTTAGACACATATTAGTCCACCTAAGTTGTCACTCAATTACCAAAAACAAACAAGGAACTTTCAGGCGTCCCGCTCCCGAGCTGCCTCGGCCAGACCGGCATCCAGCTGCTGGACTCGCTCCTCCAGGGGAGCGACTTGTCCCCGAGCCTCCGCGACCTCGACCTTCAAGGCGTCGCAGTCGAGGGTCAGGTCGGCCAGCCGAGCCGTCGTGCCGGCAAGCTCCTCCTGGGAACGGGTGAGGGCCTAGCTCTTGAGCTCCAGCTGCTTCCAGAGGCCAAGCCCCTGGCGAAGGAAGCAGGACTCCTCTCGGGAGGTCGTCATGAGCTCCTAAGGGAAAAAGAAACAAAAGCAAGCAAGCAGGTCAAACGGCAACGCCAACCGCAAACAGCAACGCAACTAAAAAGGTAAAACAAGTGCACTCACCTGGAGTCGCTCCTGAAACTCCAAGTCGATGGAGTCCGCGAGAAGCTGCAGACTCTCCGACCACTGGGACTTAAGGTCCTGGAGGGCGTCCCACCGAGCGGCCTTGACGTCGTCCCGTAATGTGAAGATCAGCGGGGCTTCGCGGTTCGCCCGGCTGGTCCACTCGATGCGGGAGCCCGTAGCACCCGGGGAGGGGCCCCCGGATGACCAGCGCCGTGGAGCTCGCGGGGGGCGACGCCGCAGCCTTGAATGACGGTAGAGCGTCGACGTCCATGGCCGCAGTACCGGTGTCGACCAGCTCCAGTGCAGGAGTGGCGATCGCCGCCTCCGAAGCATCCCCAAGCGCGATGACGGACGCCTCGGGCATCAGAGCCGAAGCCGTCTTCTCGGCAACGACCGCGGCTGCAACGACCGTGGGAGATGGGACCGCCTCCGCCGCCAAGCCCTCGGACGGACGGGCCTCCGCCGAGGGAGCATCTTCAGCCGCCAGGCGGCCCTCCTCTCCGGCGGTGCTCTGGGCCTGCACCTTCAGGACCTTCCGGTGCAAAACTGGAGGGCCGACCCCGGGCGCTTCCTGGAGCGAGATAGGGAAAAAATTGGCATTCACGACGAGGAACGAAAATTGGTAAGAGAATTATTAAAAAAATGACTTACTTGATCTTGGGGATCGCCGTCTTCTTCGCTTCCCCGCGGCTCGGTGGAGCGGCAGGCCCGGCCAACGGCGTGGGCTGCGTCGCCGGTGAAGGGGGCAGCACCTCGACGTCGGAGTCATCACCGTCTTGAGACGCCCCTACCGGCGGGGGCCCCGTCTGGCCGCCGGGGGTCACTTCGGCGCCGCCGTCGCTCGGTGGGGACGGCCTGGTTCGGGCGGACCCCAGCTCGAGGTTCGGCGTCCCGGCATCGCCCAGCTTCGTCGCGGGCGGCGTCCTTTCCCCGCTCCCTCTGACTAGCGACGCGTCCGGAGGGAGGGACCACTGGAATAAGGTCCCTTGGGCCCCATCATCAGCCGCCGTGGAAGGCGCGGCGTTGGCCGTCTCGGGCGCTGGGCCTGAGCCCGTTCTCGGCCCCTCCGACGGTCCCTCACGGCCGCCGGTCGGTGGATCCTCGGCCCCGACGACCTCTCCAACCAACACCGCGCTTCCAGGCGCGGGCTCCAACAACTTTGCTCGGGGGCTCGGAATACGACCCCCGGCGCTTCCACCGGCGGGCGCTGACATAGGAGCCTTCCTTGGCTCATCAGCGCCCACCGCGGGCTTTGTGACCACCACGTACTGGGTGGCGTCAGCATCATCATCGTGTTCTTCTTCTTCTTCTTCTTCTTCTTCTTCTTCTTCTTCTTCTTCTTCTTCTTCTTCTTCTTCTTCTTCTTCTTCTTCTTCGTCTCCCTCGGAGGGAGACTCCTCTTCCGGCTCCCCAGCCTCCCGCTGGCGACGGAGAAGATGGGCGAGCCTTTGGGTCTAACGTGCCTGCTTCCTCCTCTTCGAGGTTCTCCTGTCCTTCTCCGCCTTTTGCCGCTCGCACCGGAGACGGTTCTGAGCCCGAAGGATGGCATCCTCCGGGACAGGGGGCAGAGAGGGCCTTCCCTCCCGCGAAAGGTCCTACACCAAGAGGGGAAGAAGGATCAGAAAGGGAAGAAGGGCGGACAATCGACGAGAGAAGAAAGATCCTCACCAGCGAGATGTACCTCGGGCATGGGCGCATGGCCACCCTCTTCAGCTCGTCCCTGGTGGGGTGACTGCTTACTGTGTACCTCACATGGCGCATGATCTCCTCGGAGCTAAGGCTCTGATTCAGCATCGACGTGCCCTCCCTCGAAGCTCCCTCCACCATCTCGTACCAGGCGAGCCGGCGCTCCATCAGGGGCAACACGGTCCGTGTGTGGAAGTACGCGACCACTCCAGCCGCCATCAAGCCCCGGTCCCGCGGCGAGGTAGGGACTCAGGTGCTTGGTGTCCCGCGACGGGCACCCCCACTTCCATCGTGGAATGGGGACGGAGATCACCCTCCCCGTATACTCGGGGAAGGCGTCGTCATCGTTCTGCAGGTAGAACCAGCCGTCGTGCCACCCCTTGTTGGACGACTGGGCCTTGCAGGGGATGTATTCGCCGGAGCGAAGCGTGAAGTTTTAGCCCCCGGCGCTGATGACCTTCCGCGGGTTCCCCGCGCCGAACGACTTCTTGTACAAGTCGACGCGGAAGAGATACCGCCAAAGGTCCCAATGCGGGATCACCCCAAGGTAGACCTCGCAGACGGCGGCCAAGATCGCCGCCTGCGAGACGGAGTTAGGGGTGAGGTTGTGCAGCTCCAGTTCATTGGAGAAGAGGAGCGCCCGGCAGAACCGGCTCGGCGGCGACCCGAGGGCCCGCTCGTGGAAGACAACGAAGCTCACGACGTACCCCTTGAGGGGCCGCGACTCCTGGTGGTCACGCGGCGGCGCGATCCACTCCGAACGCTGCGGGTCGGTGCGGCGGCGGAGGAGCCCCAACGTCATGAGGTCCTCAAGCTGTCCCTCCGTCACCGAAGAGGGGAGTCAAGGCTCCACCTCGAGCGTGGCGACGGCAGCAGCGGTGGCGTCAGTAGGCGCTTGAGCAGCCATTGCGAGAGGAGAAGGGCACGAGAAGGGGAAAAGGACGCCGGCGGCGAGGGCTAGGAGCTAGCGAAGGACTCTGGACGACGGAGATGAAGAGGCAAAGGCAGGAGAATGCGGCAAATGGCTAAGGTAAAAAGAAAAAGGAAGCGGTTCGTTCCTTATATACTCAGGCCACGAACCCGAAGCAGACGCGGTGAATCCGCCGTATTAACTGCGCGGGCCCTACCACGACTCTCTGCATCACCGCCGCCTTCACACACGCAACCGTCTCGTCTGCCCCGAACCATCACGTCTGTCAGGCTTCCCTCCTCAAAAGGTGCGCTGAATCATTACGCTAACCTCCTCGATTTCGACGATTACTCTCCTTCCTGATGAAGGAACCCCGGGCTCGGGCGCCCGTTACGTTCCCAGGGGATCGAAGACTGGCCCTCTGTGGCTCGAACAGTCACCCCAGGGATACCGTGTTAGGGATAGCAAGTGGGTGGATCACTAAATGGTCAGTATCCCGACGCCCGAGCATTAAAAGGGACACCCCACGCTGTGTCCAAGTCCCAGCAGCGAGTTGATGATGTGGGAACCCCTCGGGGGAGGCATCAGGCCCTTGGGACCCGTCGAAGGGACACGAGACCCATAAGTCGACCCTCGGGGAACATTTGGAGTCTGCTCAGGCCACTAGCCGACCCCCAACGAACGGGGCACGGACCTCCACTTGGACAAACCCACTTGCAGCTCACAGGAAATGCCGACTCACGCCCCCCACCGTGGGAAGTCGAGCATCACCAAACCTTCCTCTTCTCGAAGAAGAGCGTGAAGGTCGAACTAAAAAGGACCCGGTCAACCCCTGGTACGAAAAAGGGGCTCGGGGAATCTCTTTGTACCTTGGCAGGATAAAAGACGCTCCCAGATCGGCCGTCTACCCGTGGCAGAGGCTCGGGGGCTCCAGCACCGGGGAACTCCTCCCAAGGGACGAATCGCCGGCGAGCAAGAAGGCACCCGAGATTCTACGAACACGATTTCAAACCCTTGAAGGCATGCACCATCCATCCAAGGCCTCGGGGGCTACACCCGGCGGGTGCGCTCGCGCGCACCCACTGGAAAAAATAAACAAACCCTATTAACATGACATGAGAAACCAACTTGAGCCTCTGGAGGAGTGCCTTCACTCCACCAGAGGCTCGGGGGCTACTGTCGGGTACCCAACTTCAACGCAAAATCACACCTCCCGAATAAAGCGCGGCCCAAGAAGCCGCCAACCGAGGCCCACGCGGGAACGGCCCACGCGGGAATTGCCCTCGCGGCCTAGGACAGAGCCGCGCAGAAGCACATCACCACCCCTAGGCACGCGGACCCCTCGGGACAGATTCTCCGATTCGCCCGAGCCTCCGCAACAGGGCTCGGGAAAGCAAGGCTCAGGCATCTGGTTTCCGACTCGCCCGAGCCCCCGATACATGCAAACTCCCTCAGGCGCGCCCCTCGGGTTCGCCCGAGCCCTGCCGACATCAGCAAGGCAAAGTTGGCGGCCAAGCGACCTCTCTGACCGCTTTATAAGCACAGACCTATCGGGTGGGCCCCTCGACGCAACTGCACCCCGAACGCACACGTTCGCCGTACCAACTGCCACATCTCCTTACGATCAGGCTCGCCTACCCCCTGGAAAGTACCGCACGTGAAAAAGGAAGCGCCCGAGGGAGGATACTCCTACCGCTCCATCCCATCACGCCCCCGATGGCATTAAGATCTCCCGAGCCTCGGGAGCTCGTACTCAAAGGTCAACCTATCTTCTCGTTGCACTGTGTAGGGTCGGATGCGACGGCATGACGTACACTACTACAAAAAATCTTTTGCGAGGCACTTCCAATTTATTTTTCGAGGTAGTTTTCCATCCTAATCGCCACGGTTAATTCTGGCATTAACCGAGGCGGTCACTTTTTTATTAACCGAGGCGGATAAAAAAACCATCTCGGTTAATAGATTTACGGAGGCGGGCAACCTAAAGAACCGCCACGGTTAATATATATTAACCGAGGCGGTTTATTGTACCGTAACCGCCTCGGTAAATCATTAACCGAGGCGGTCATCCTAATGCAACCGCCTCCATAAATCAAGCCCAACCCATTAGCCCGTACCGGCCCACTAGCGATCTCCATATATAAATAGCACTTAGGGTTTCATTCACTCCCTCCCACAGCAGCTCCCTAGACCGCGCTGCCTCTCTCTCCCCCCAGACCACCACCCTCCACGCTACCTCTCTCTCTCTCTACCTCTCCATCCTCTCTTCGCGCGGCCATAATGGCGGCTCGACGGCGTGGCCAGCGAGGCCAGGCGGCGGCCCCTCCCCGCGACCGGCCAGGGGCGCGGCGGCCCGTCCCCGCGGACGGCAAGGGCGCGCGGCGGCCCCTCCCCGCGGCCGGCCAGGGGCGCGGCGGCTCGTCCCCGCAAACGGCAAGGGCGCGCGGCGGCCCGTCTCCGCGGCTGGCCAAGGCGCGCGGCGGCCCCTCCCCGCGGCGGCCCGTCCCCGCGGCCGGCAAGGGCGCGCGGTGGCCCGGCGGCCCATCTCTGCGGCCGGCCAGGGCGCACGGCGGCCCGTCCCTGCGGTCGGCCAGGGGCGTGGCGGCCCGTCCCCGCGGCCGGCAAGGGCGCGAGGTGGCCAGGGCGTCGCGGCGGCCCGTCCCCGCGGCCGGCCAGCGGCGCCCCTCTCCTCTCCCTCCCTCCCTCTGTCTCTGTGAGCCCGGCGACAGCGGTGTGCGCGGATCCGGTGGTGGGAAGGCCAGATCCGGTGGCGGCGTGGCCGGATCCGATGCGGCGAGCGGCGGCGGCGGCGGCCCGTGGATGGGCTCGCTGGGCTCGTCTGCGGGTTTTTATTTTTTTTATTTTTTTAATTGATTAACCGTGGCGGTCAGACAACCGCCTCGGTTAAGGTCACGATTAACCGTGACCTTTGATCCGAGGCGGTTGTAAAAACCGCCACGGTTAATGAAAAACGTCCGTCGCGGTTAATAAAAAATATAGTGGTGGTAGTGCCACGCAGCAAGCCACGCACCGCACAGTGCGTCACCTTGGAACTCACTAATGGAACAGTGGAAGATCAACCGAATGACTAATGACATACCTGCTAGGCGTCAAGACAAGGGCGTGGCTGACGATAGCCACCAGTCACCATTGTCACCGCCATGCCGAGCACTGTAATCACAGGGCATCACATGTAACTCTAGCCTCTCCCTTGTAACTATAAAAAGGAGGGCAGAGGCTGATCACCGGGATTCACAACAAGGACCTCTAGTCACTCACTATATCCTACAAACATAAGAGCACACAGACACTCATACTCACAAAAGACTTGGGAGCTCCTTCCTCTCTCTACTAGGCTTGTAACCCTTACTATAAGCACCTCGGTGCAAGGCAACACGGCTCGATCTCACACTGGACGTAGGGTACTCTTTGCCTGAACCAGTATAACCCCTGTGTTCCTCCTTATACACCATCCGTGATCTTGCCGGTGTTAGCACACGCTAATCCTAGCACCAACACTATGCGTGTGCTATAAAAGTGAAGCACTTATTCCATATTTTGAAGCAAGAGCAGGCGCTGAGATCATGGGCATAGTGCATGCCAAGGTATATTGATCAGGGTCAGCAAATGCTATTCCATGTCTTTCTTTGCACAGCACGGTTCTGCATGGCCCTACTAAGTCCAAATAGATCCAGCAACCGTGGCAAAAGCTTCGTTCCAATGTAAATAGCACAGTCGTTTCTGGGCGTCGGCAGCAACTGTGGTTGCGTGTACCGAAGTGTACCTTTCATCCCCTCCCACCCAAAGTCTTCCTGTTGAGTCCTCATCCAGTCATCCCCTACCTGTTCTTTTGGCTGAAAATAATCGCTGATTTCGGCTCGTGCTGATTTTTTATGAGAGAAAAATACTGTTTCGTGGCTAAAAATAAACGCTGATTGATAAAAAAACAAGCTGGTACATATATGCATGTATGCATGGTACACATTTGATTCAATGGACAGTGGAAGGACGCAGTACCAGCTAGAAATATCAGGGTGTGTAGATCCTAATTGCAGTTGCAATTCTGCACTGTAGCACGTTTGTTTGTATTTGACAACTTTTATCCAATCATGACCCAAGTAGGCTTAAAAGATTCGTCTCGTGATGTACATGCAAAAAGTATAAACATACAAATATTTCGTCTACATTTAATGCTCTATGCATGTGCCATAATGTTAATGTGACTAGTTATAATTGTAATTTACAGTGGATCTAAACAGGGACTAGGTTGTGCTGCTCCTGCAAAAGTATTCAACGGAAGAAAAGCAGGGGCAAACTGCCAAAAGAATGCTGGGAACATGAATTGCAGGAGCCAGCTGTACTAGCAAGCAGTAGCTTTGTTGTTTGCCGCCAATGACTCGCCCTTTTGGCACAAAAATTAAAATGGTTATAAATAGGTACATTACTGCTACGACAACTGCAACTTTTTTGCTGTAACAAGTACCGTAGTTTGCCGGTGAGGATGCGTCTGTTGGCTGTGTTCGGTTGAGGGTATAAGCGTTTATAAGCGCTTATTTTTCAGCACTTCAGCAGTATTTTTCTCTTACAAGATTTCAGCACTTCTACAGCACTTCAGCACTTATGTACAGCACTTCAGCTTCACCGAACACAGCCGTTATGTTGTCCACCTGGACAGTAGAGTGATCACAGTAATGCAAAAGTCATTGCAATGTGAGCCACGGCCCACGGGATCCTTTTTAGAGTATGTAACCGGTGCTAGATCAGTCCTATATTCCATACAGGGAATACGTGGGCCACTGTGGGTATCTACCCCATGGGTGGGGGTAGGTACCACCGGTTGTAGCTGGATATATATGGAAATCGGGTGTCTTTTCTATACTCCTAGGAGTATCTACTCCCACCTCTAAACGGGTATGTCAGGGATCCAATAGCATCACGGGCCTTACCATCAGTGCGCACGAGGAGGTCACGAGGTTCTCAGTTGCATACAGTGGTAGGCGCATTTGACGGCAACAGTCTTGGACTGCATTCGGTTGAGGGTATAAGCGCAGCAGTATTTTTCTCTCACAAGATTTCAGCACTTCTACAGCACTTCAGCGCTTATCTACAGCACTTCAGCTTCACCGAACACAGCCTTGATATGTTGGTGCACTCCACGAAAATTATTTGCATTTGAAATTTTTGGTACGTGTCAGTACATATATGTACTAAATTTGTACGTACACATGCAATTGTGAGAAGAAAATACGGAAGTATGGATGCATACTTCAATACTTGTATTTGGGAGTATAAATATATATATATCCATGTACTAGATTTAATGTTTGTCTATAGAGTTTGTACTTCCATCGCATTTTTGTCATGAGAAAAACATGTACGCTTGTGCATATACTTTTTAGAATAGAGTATTTGTATATACTTTTTAGAAATAGAGTATTTATACATACTTTTTGGAATGGAGTATGCATACATACGTAAAAGTTCTGCTAGTATATGTGCATATATTCACAAAATATGGAGATATACAAAACGACGAGAGTATGTATTCATACTTTTTTCGAGAATATAATATAGGAGTATGTGCATATACTTCTCTGAGAAGAGAATATGTGTAATTGTGTATGTACGTTTTCTCAACAAAACTATGCCAAAATCAATCATCCTGCACCCTATCCGCATGGAGCCGCCGGTGGGCACAACTCATGCAGGAAGGATTGCACGAACCAAATCCCAAGAAGACGGTGGGCACCGGATGCGGATCGGAGTAGCTTCACTCAGATGGAAACTCTAATCAATGACTTGATGATGATCTGTAGTCTCACGTTGAAGTCTGATCTGAAACAGTGGTGAAAAAGGAATCAATATCTAAAAATCCTAATAGATATGAATCCATCAGATGAGGACTCAAGAATCTCTACTACAGTCTTCAGACATCCGTTCAATGAGGAATAGCGAGAAAAGAAAAGATAGCCTGGATCTGAATCGCGGTGACGAACAGGAGGAGGCCCACGCACGCTCCCCATCCAACGTCTTTGTTGACGATGTTGGGATCTCGCTCAGTCAGGTATATAGGAAGAAGCAGAGCTAGTAGGCGTACCAACTTGCCGGAGCAGATCGAGAGAAGCCCGTCCCCGACTCCCCGTACGCCGCCAGGGGCTATCGGTGGCAGTGGGAGCCCGCCGCCGGCGCCACCGGATGGGGAGGGACACGGACACGAGCACGGCCGGCACTGACGTTGAAGCTGTTACCCCTTGATGCGGACGCCGCACGCTGATCCAGGTCTGGCTCCTCGCCGTGGAGGGGTGGCCACCTGCCGCCGGTCCGCCGCCGCTACGCTGCCCTCCGTCTCTTCAATGCTGGTTGAGGACGCGAATAAATGACGAGCTCTATCGGTGATATGACTGACATCTAACAGCAACAGCTAAAAAATAGAACCGATTTAATTTTATCCATTCAATTAACGGGTCCGTTTAATTAAGCCGCCCAACCCGCATGAACCTCTCTCACCACGCTGGGAGGCTCCTTCCGTATAATGTAGGTGGGAATAGATATCTCTGGGAGTAGAAAAAAATTACCCCATATATATATATATACACACACGATGGAGCTTATGACTAGTCACACTTATCGTGCGTGGCTAAACCTCAATTAACACACACGATTGACCTGTTGCCAACCTCTCGTTATGACAAGTCCCAGACAATATAATCCGTATAGCCCTTATGCTTCCAATAATATATACAATAAAGTTGTTTTTTCTACAATTAATCAAAACTAATCTTTACAATAGTACTAGTTTATCATCCCGTGCTGTTGCACAGGCTATATATATAGTACTTTTATATAAGTGACATAAGGGTTAGAAGCGCACTGGCCGGAGCCAATCGTTAATAAGAACTTTATTATCTTTTTAATTTCCCTATTTTTCCATATATATATATTGTAATATATTTCTGTATCCACTTCTGTATTTTTTTTTTTGTGTGCACCTCGTGAGCCATGACCCACAGAACAAACAGTAAAGATAGGAAAATTTTAAGCTTGGTTTGGTAACGATATATAGCAATGGACACGAAACAAATTAATATTATGAGTCAGAACGTATCGCACATTGGAGTATTTAATTTAATTCATTGGAAATTAAAGTTTATTTATACGGTCAAACATGATATCTGATATTGACACGTCACAATAACATCGGTCATGTTCGCTTGTCTGAAAAGAACAAAATACTTATTTCGACGGATGTTGCTTTGTTACAAGCTCAATTCTTAGCTAATTCGACAAGCGAACGTACACAGTTGGAAAGAAACATGCAAGTACTACCTAAATACCCTTTTCCATTGTATGAATCAAACACATAATGTCCCAATTGGGCAACTCGGGGGGCCCCTCAGTGCCTCTGTCTAGAGGCCCTCCCCGGCGCCGCCTCCCCGCGTTGGCCAGGCGCAGAGTCGACGGTGGCAGCGGTGGTTTGGGTGAAAACCCTGCCTGGGCCAGTGGCGGTGGAACTGTCTGTGCCATGCACCTTGTTGGAGGCGTCGCTGAAGCCGTTGGTCAGACCGTCCCGTGCTGCGTCCGCGGGTGTTCAATAACTGGGTAAAAACCTAGCCTGATTTCTCTGGGCCGACGGCGGTGGCGCAGGCGCGTGGTCGAAGTTCTTGTTCGCCGAGGCCGGGCATTCTTCCGCGTGGTCACCCTACTCGCTGTGCAGCTCAAGGCGGAGGTGGCAGTCGATGGCGTAACACTCGGGTGTTTGGTGGGCATCTGTACCAAGGTCTTCGTGCTGTTGTCGAGGAAGAAGCATCCAGTGTCTTCAATGGTGGTCGGTGTCCGACGTTTTCAGTACCTTTATTAGGTCTGACAAACGTGTTTGGCAGCCTCTTCTTAACGTTGGTGATCTTATTCTAGTTCTAGTGGAGTTTGATATCACGGTGCAAGTCAGAGGTCGTGTAGGACTACTTGAGCTCCTTGTTGGATATGTATTGTCTTCCGTCATTTTCTTTTCTTTTTTTTATACTGTAATAATTTGGTCTGATTCTGCCCACGTGTAGATGAAGCCGGATAGTTTCTATCCTTTATTAAAAAAAAAGGGCAGAATATTTACTAGTATATATATGATAAACAATGATGATGGTCATGTGGCGCCATTGATTTAGGAAGTAGCAGTGGGTCGTCGGTCGGGTTGGTGGATTACATGATGATGATGCATGGATCGGCCGTTTGCCGCCCTCGGCCGATAAGCTAGCGCGCGAAGGCTGCTGATTGGCTAGGCGTGGCGGGATTATTGTTGATTGGCCTAGCTATCTCTACACACAACATGCATGCATGCTTTGACTGCATTGCAGTGCAAGGTACGTGATCTGATCCAACAAGTCATTATGCACGATCAGTGTATTCACAGTTCGGGGAGCATATCACGCGGCAACGGCAACCACCCAAACCCAACTGGTCCATCTCATGATTAAGTCGTTGCGAATTAATATAATTATGTACTACTCCTATATATATGATTATATAGAGACTGATCGATACGATGGATCATTTGGATGCATGCAAAAGAGTCTGTGGTTTTGTCATATTTGATGTCGTCCGGCCGCCCTTGCTGATCGATGCGTGACTGGTGACTGGTTCACTTGGTCTTTCCCTTTTGTATGCAGTTAATTAGTTGCCACTTTCGATCAATGGGGCCAACAGTTAGTTGCTAGTCTGTCCTAAAATAAGTCCATCTGTAGAGTTGTGTCCTAAATAAAAATTTATAAGTTTAACAAAATTATAAATAATGATACTAAAATTTATGACAGAATATCGCCATGAAATGTATTTTCATAATACATTTATTTGAGTGTGATTGATGTTGATATTGTTTTTACAAAATAGTCTAGCTTATTAGAGCAATCGTACAAGTTGATTTATTTGAAGATGAAGAGTACGTCGTTGCTAATTAAAAGTTAATTGCGGATGACCTAATGGAACTAGCCGATAGATCACCTATTGCTCCAAATTAATCAATATATATAGAAAAATTAAAATATCTTATAATTTGGAATGAAGAAGGAGTACTACCTCATAGTCATTCTAACAGAGCTAATAGGCAACTAC
This sequence comes from Eremochloa ophiuroides, assembly GCA_038502445.1. Taxonomy (NCBI): domain Eukaryota; kingdom Viridiplantae; phylum Streptophyta; class Magnoliopsida; order Poales; family Poaceae; genus Eremochloa; species Eremochloa ophiuroides. Next base: position 3,721,245 of record JAHLJS010000006.1, on the reverse strand, counting down.
GTATCCACAAGCCATACCAATATTTTTAAAAAAATAAAAGGACATTATAGTCAAAATCATCGTTATCTAACTATGTTCGTCTGAGCTGAAATTCGGTTGCGCTGAATTCTATAGCCGAATTGTTACGAGAGAAAAATATTATTTTGTGGCTGAAAATAAGTTGAACCTGGCTGGCTAGCTTAAGCGAACAAAGAAAATTTTAGCTAGTAGTATTTAATTGGGTACAAAAAATTGTGAACATCTTACATTTGGCAGAAATAATGATACTAAAATTTATGACAGAATATCGCCATGAAATGTATTTTCATAATACATTTATTTGAGAGTGTGATTGATGTTGATGTTGTTTTTTACAAAATAGTCTAGCTTATTAGAGCAATTGTAAAAGTTGATTTATTTGGAGATGAAGAGTAGTTGATAAAAGTTAACTGCGGTTGACCCAATGGAACTAGCAAAAAAAAGTCAGATAATGTATCTAGAAAAGTTAAAATATCTTATAATTTGAAATGAAGAGGGAGTACCTCATAGTCACTCTAACACAGCTAATATGCAACTACGTATCCACATGCCATACGAATAGTAAAAAAGTATATAAAAGGACATTGTAGTTAAAATCACCTATGCATTATAGATAAAGAAAATATTTTAGCTTGTAGATCTAAATGTCATGCTAAAATTTGTCACGTCAAGGATTTGGCAAGCCAAAATTTTTAGCTAGTAGCATTTAATTGGTTACAAAAATTTGCCAACTTCCTAATTTTTTACATTTTTTGTCTAACTTTTGAGTTGCCAGATTCTGCCTACAGTCTGACAAGTGAGAAGTATCTATCATCTTCACGAATGGATTGCTTGAAAATGCGTTTCACGACTACTTCGGCCAGCAAGCCTTCCATGGTATCCTCTCGGATCGCATATCGTGATGGCGTTGCCTGCATGCGATCCGAGCGGCCGGCCATACCGTTGAGTTGTTCATGCAAGCCCGTGAGGTCGTCAGGGAGACGACAACGGACATGTCCTGCTGCCCGCTGCTGCTGCTGTCCCGGAATCCGAGGCTCTCTAGTCCTTTTTATCGTCAGCCCAACCAACGGCTAGGCGCAGCAGTCCCTTGTTGTCTCCTTTACGGAGCTCGCGCGCTCTGGTGGGGCCCACATTCTGATGAGCGCACCCCACCCCCCACCCCCCCCCCCCCCCAAAAAACCCCCACACACACGGCAACGGCAGACGACCCACGTTGGTGGACTCTGGCTCGCTTTTTTTCGACGGAAGAATAATTATATTATATGATATCTATATACATTAAAACGATAAAAACATTCTGAATCACAGAAAAATACCCATGTTGTGAATAGCATAACTTAAAACCTAACTTGTTTGATGTTTTGCAGTGTAGATGACCACAGAGGCAAATACTTGGCAAATGGCCTGAGAACAAATGTCCAACGAACAACGGCCAACATTCTTGTAGGCGGAATTGAGGAAATTCTTCTTTCTGGTGTCTTCGTTCTTCTTCTTTCTACCACCGAAGAATGTGGAAGACTGATCTGAAACTTGTTCTCTCTAGTCTTTTATTATGGCCAGATTTAACCATAACAAAACGGAAGGAGACCGGAGAAAATTATTTTATGGCGACGACATCATCTCCGCCTCGATGCCGCTATCCGGAAACAAATGTCTCCATGCCATCATGTTAATGAAGATGCTAGCGCCGAGATTGCCGCCCTCATCTTCAACGAAACCGCCATGAAAAAGACGATTCCACCTTTCTCCTTCGCCGTCGCCGGAGAAGAGAATGAGGAGGCAAAACTCCAGTACCAAGAACTCTGCCATGAAGAGACACTAACCCTAATAACTTGATCTAATAGGAAGAACTCATTAAAACAATAGATCCCGCTCCCTTCAACCTTCGGCAAGATGCCAGAGGAGAAGGGAGGGGGATCAACGGTGATGGATGGGTGTAATACCCCGGGTATTACGGATTAATTAATCTGCCATGTCATCATATTTAAATTAATCATTTGCATATGATTGTGATTAGGTCCCTAGAGTGATTTGAATTTAATTAGTATTTGTTTGTAAAATTAAATTCCCAAAGAAAGGTTTAAAAATTTACTTTTATTAGGGCCAAAACCTAATTCAAAATATAAAAGGAATTTGGAGATAGTCCCTTAATAAAAGTTTTAGATCTTTTAAAATGGAACAACTTTTATTTTTGGAGATTTCAAAGTTCTGTGGTGGAAATTCAAATTTATTTCAAAACAATGATTTAAAACTTAGTTTTGGATTGGCATTTCAAAAATTATTTGGAATCTGGAAAAACTTCCTAAATAGAAGTTGTAAAGCTCATTGAGTAGAACAACTTTTATTTTGGCAATTTTTCAAGTTGTTGTGTAAAATAAAAAGTAATTTTGAAAATGCAGTTTGAAATTCAAAAACCAAGTTTACCCCTTTTGCTGTAGTTTCAAAAATATTTCGAATTTGGATTTAGTTCCAAAAGCAAAGTTGTTCAGAATTTCAAACCCTACAACTTTTGTTTTTGCAGTTTTTCATGTTGTTATACAAAATCAGTCGAATTTGGTCAAAAACCGACAGCCCTAGGGTCTAGGTGCTACAGTGCTATGCCCCCTCACCCTGTTCGCGAACAGAGCCGGCAGCCGCCGTGTCGCGCGCGGGCGCGCGGCGAGCCGTGCCGGCCGGGATCGTGTCCCCGCGACCTCGGCAGATACGGGCGCGCGTGCGCCGCGTCGTCCTGGTTCTGTCCCCCTCACTCCCGGCCTTTAGAAAGGCGACGAGGCCCTCCCCCTCGCCATTTCTTCTCTCCCGGCCACCTTCGAGCTCTCTCGGTCGCCGGCCAAATTGGTCGCCACCGAGCCATCATCACCCTCCCCATCTCACAGCCAGCTAGCTAGCTTCCTTGCGCATCTCCTGCGACCGTCGGCGGGAGCTGTAGAGCTTCGTAACCACCGAAACGCCGGTGTCTTCCTCGCGGGTGGGCAGAGCGCCGCCGCGAGCTCCGCCGTCGTCTCGAGCTAGTCTGGGTAAGCTCTAGACCTCGGATTCTTACGTACCGTGATCTCCGTGACCCCTTGAACCTTACGCGTGCGTCGGCGTGCTCTCTGGTTCCCTAGGTTCGCCGGAACGCGTGTTCGCCGTTGTGCCGAGCCGCTGGGATCCGCCGCCGTCGCCAAGTCGCCTTCTCCGAACCACCTCCGTCTCCACCGACCCCTCGGCCAGCTTCGTGGTGAGCCCCAGATACTCGCGCACCTTCTCCCCCTCTCTTTACCGGCTTGTGCTCGCCGGCGACGTGCTCGCCGCCGCCACCGAGCCGCCGCGTACGTGTCTCCAGGTGCTGCGCGCCTCGGATCTCGTCGTGTCTTAGCTTGGTAGACTCGCCTTGGAGTGTAGAGTCCGTAGGTGCCCTCGGCTTCGTCCCTCGGCTCACCGTCGGCGAGCTAGGGGCGGCGAACCGCCGGCGCACCCGCCTCTGTTGAGACAGAGGGATGGCCAAGGGCCTCGGGTTAGAAGGAGAATAAAGGCAGGGGGTTAAGTGCAAATCCTGTGACTCATGTGAATAGTGTAGATCGGACCGCGGGTTGATTTCCAGTTTCCCCAGGGTCTCTTGTGCAAAGTCGTCGGCGCCGGGCGCGGGCAGGCCGAGTGGGCCGGCTCGCTCTGGACTTGGGCCGTAGTGGGCTGATTTGGTCTTTTCTTTTTCCAGTGAATTTCAAAATGCTTTTCTTTTATATATTCATGTGAATAGTGCTGATGTTTGTTAATTTCATATGAATTAATCTGCTAGGTGTAAAAATGTGAAAATAATTGTGTACGCTCTCTGTAATATGTAGTATTTGTTAAAAATATAATATAGGGTGTTCCAGTGCTTTTAATCTGCTGTATAAATCAGTGAAGTAATTAATAAATGCAAGTTTGTGTAATTTTAATTAATTCTCTGTAAATCCAAAAATCATGAAATTTATTGTGGCTCTGTTTGGTGATAAAACCTAGCTGTTGGTAAAGTTTGGTTGCAATTAAAGTTAGTTTGGTCAATTAATAAATATATGTGAAATTAGGGATTAATAAAGTAAATAGAAAAAGGAATTTAGGTTTGTTGTGTGAATTTTTGGGTTGAATGAAGACCAAGGATCTTTCGCTGTGTGATCCTTGGCAATTCGAGAACTTAGTGCTTGATAGTAGTCATAAAGCTGTGTAGCGGCTTTCTGTGACCGTTAAAAAGGTCAATAAAACAAAAGTAGGAAACATTACTTTTACCTTCCGTAGATCGTTTACAACTTTAGCGTGAAGGAAAGTTGTACTCAAGGTATTAATGGTTTACTTCCAAGCATTTCATTTGTTGCCCTCATGCCTCGCTAAGCATACATCATTGCATACGTGTAGTGCCCGTTCCCGAGGTGGTCCAGGTCGAGACTACTACTGAGGAGGCCACTCCAGAGGTCATCCAAGGATTCGACATCTGCGGGACTGATCCCGATCCGACGCTGTACACGATCCAAGGCAAGCCCCGGTGCATTCAGCCCCTTTATTACAAAATATTTATAATTCGAGTTAATCTACTGCATTAGGTTGATAGGAGTTGACTGTCACCTATCCAGATGCATTGTCTCAAATAAATACCCTGAAAACTGATTTAAATAAAATGGTTTGAGAAATGCTTAGGCATGCTTAATGAACTTAGCTTTGCGTAAAAGAAAACTATTTTCTGTGCCATGATTATACTTATACTTTGATTGGTGAGGAACTGATTATCCGTTGGTCGATGTGTATTTGGGTTGGAGTCCCAATGCACGGTCACTTTCGGAATAGTTTGAAGCTGGTTGATGTCTTTGGAAACGTGTTTCGTTGGGTGGCCAGCTCATGGGGCGGCGTTCCCTATGTCTCACTCACCCGACAGGCACGATAATAATAAAAACTGTCGGGTAGTCTTGTACTTGGGTTAGAGTCCCAATGCAGGATTGACGGCAGGAAGGAAATAGGGACCGTTCGTTGTAGGCCTGCTGTGATCATGATGAACAGCCTAGCCACATACCAATGCGGAAAGCCTAGAGTTCGGTGGCGCTATTGCTGGAACCGACAACCACGCACTGGGAGTGGAGAGATGGCGAGAGTAGCTTGTACCCACGTGGCCGGCGTGCCTGGATAAGAGTGGAGTACTGTGCTCTCGGGTGGCGCAGGACCGGTTCTGGGATAGCAAAGCCGTGACAACGGGTTGGTATATGTATGCCGGCGTGCTGCATATACAGTGTGGTTAGAATCCCCAGCTGGGTACTTTCTGGATTCGAATCGACGTGCTCCTCGGTTATGGAGACTTGATCCTCACACTCTACATCGAAAAGTGGTTCTCAACTAGGTTATCTGAATGAATAAAGTAATTGAAAGAATGATGATACATGAGTCTGAATATTGGAGCTATAAATATGATTATAATAATGACAAAATAAAATATGGAACAGGATAGATTGCTTTTCTGCAAACTCCTCATCCTCTGCTAGCCTTACCCATAGCCTTGCATTCCTCAGTCTCATTTTACACCCTTAGTCGGGTAAGTCTTGCGGAGTACCCCAAGTACTCAGGGTTTGTTAACCCCGTTGCAGGAGGACCGCAGTCGGAGATCTGTCTTGCTCCATGTTGCGTGACCGTGGTCGAAGAAGAAAGCAGCGATGAGTGAAGTAGAACCCGTGGGCAGGGTTCGAGTTATCTTATCTAGTATTGTGTAACTATTCCACTGCTACTGTTATGTCCTCTGGCCTGTAATAACTATATTTGAATCCTATTTGAACAACTGGTTTGTAATCTAAATGTTATGTAATCTTCCGCACTGTACTCTGATGTATTTTATTATGAAATGTTGTAATCCTGTGATGATTCTGCAATGGTGATCCTGTCGGAGAAAAGGGCGCTAATGTAGTCCGACAGACCTGTCTAGATCATTTGGGACACGGGCCCGGCTGTCAGAAGTCGTTAGTGACAATGACAGGTGCCGGTGGGCCAGGTGATTTAGCCGATTCTGTTACAATGGGAGAGGCAGCGGCGGCGGCGGCGGCTCTAGGGCACAGGCCCGTGTCGCTAGAATGGTCAGCGAGATGTGGTAACTCTGGATCGCTTAGTGCTGGTGGCTTGAGAAGGGTTGTTATTGAAAAAAAAAAAAGCTTGAGAGGAGTTGACATTTTTTCACACGCGGGGCTTGCGGTAGACGCAGGGAGCGCCACCCGTCGGTGACACGTCGGATTGTCTGCTCATTTTTATTCATTTTATTCCCCGATCCAAAAATACATTTTAAAATAGATATCAACATTTGTTTCTCCAAATAAATTTAATATTAAAATATATGACATGACTAATCTAATAGGAGTAATAATTATGCCATATCATAAATATTATTATTTTTACATATTTAATCATCATTGTGATATAAGACATGGACTTATATTGAAAAGGAGAAAGTAGTAGTTACCACTAATAAATTTGTAAACATATATTTATATAGATGAATGAGTACCACTGGCGGAGCCTTGTGTTGGCCAAAGAGGGCTCTGCCCCCCCCCCCCCCCCTTGTCTGCAAAAAAAAAAGATATATGCTGGCGCAAGCTAATTTAGCCACCGGTAATGGATCTTTTATCCATTAGCATTACATTAATACCAAACAGATTTTCATCTTTTAATGCTATTGAGATATATAAGATAGTTGAGAAGTAGTACCCAGCAGATTTCAACAAACAAGAGAGACTTAAATTAGAGTATGAGTTAAAGCATTCTTGTTGGTACGGCACGTCATAGGACTTTTAACATGATTGATAGACTGCTTCGGTTGCTTGGGCTCCGTTTAGAACCCTTCCAACTTCCAATCAAACTAGTCACATCAATTTTTAGACACATGTATGGAGCATTAAATTAGATGAAAACCGAAACTAATTTGACAGCTTGGCAAAATGTTGTCTGATGAATCTTTTGAGCCTGCTTGGAATATGATTAGACACTTATTGCAAAAAATAAAACACTATAGTGTTTCTAAATTTCAACTGAGTGTAATTAAACAGGGCCTACTCTTCCAATTTCAATAGCTACTGCAGAGCGCGCTTTTTTCTATCTTGAAGATCACTGAGACAAGACTACGAAACAGGATGAAAGACGAATTTATTGCCAATAGCTTGGTAGTACACATAGAAGGCGAGATTACAAGAGACTATAACTATGAAGATATAATTAGTGATTTCCAAGATTTAAAGAAAAAAAGAGTGGACTTTTAACAAGTGCTAGTTCTATGAGTTACTTATCTTTTGGTAAATATATACTAGTATGATACCGTAATAGGTATCATGGACAATAGACCACGGTCACTTGAATTTTATTAATTGTGACCTAATTATAATACTGTAGAACTAAAACTTATTTCTATGGAACTTGTGTATATGGATTTGACAAATGACCCCTCCGATATTTGGCTTCAAGCTCCGCCACTGATGAGTACATCTATGTTTCACATATCTATATATTGCATCAATGTAGAAGAGAGATGTTCTCGTTTTGTCTAAACCTTTTCCATGTTAGACTTGCATAGTGTCGCATATCATACTAGTTTATATTTGTAGCATCATAGTATTCATCACATATTTACTTCTTCAAACGAACAGATAGAGTAATATTAGTATTTAGGGATGGATCTAGCACCGGGGCGGGATGCGCTCGAGGCCCGTTAACCCTACTCGGACCATGAAGCCTCTCCTAATTTGCTTCTATAAAGTTGCACCGATTAAATTTATAAGAAAGGGCTAGAAATAGAAGATAATTAGATAATTCCCTTCTAATTTATTTTCTAGATCCTTCACTGGTATTTAAGTAAAAAAAGTTAGAGGATGATGGCACTGGACGTTCGCCCACCAGTTTGGTCATATGCAACGACACTATTTAGTTTCCTCACAAAATTGTATAGGAAACTGCAATGGCGCAACCGATTGGGTAAATATAATGGACACACGGGTGTTTTGATCTGTCTGGTGGCCATTTTCCGACCATTTTTTATTTTTTATTATGAATATCCTATTTTTAAAATTCAGTTTATATTGTTTTTTGAACTATAAGTCTAGCCTTAGAAAAATTTTATGTTTTTCATACGATCTTAGATTAAAATGATTTATATATGAAAATTCTAGCTTTTGATGAGATCTACAACTTTCTAGTTTTTATTTTTTTATTTAAGGTCATTAAGATATTAAAATTAAATAAAGTTTTAGTAGTATATTAGTTGCATACTTGCGCTTGTTGCCTTAGTAAAATCATATATTTCTCATATTGTGTCAAATAGAGATAATTTTTATATGAAAATCGTAGCACTTATTAATTGTTATGTATTTGGTCACACACTTGTTAATTGTTATGCACTTGGTCCTATGGGTCAATTCCTTAATAATCCGTCCTAATTTATAAGTCGTTTGAATTTTTCAACCCTAAATTTGACCACTCGTCTTACTAAAAAAACATTGCGCAAAAAGAGTTAAATTTAACTTATCCTTGAAGAACTTTTATTAATAAAGCAGGTCATAACAAAAAAAGTGATATTTTGCATAAATTTTCTAATAAGACGAGTGGTCAAACTTGTTGCAAAAAAAGTCAAATGACTTATAAATTGAAACGGAAGGAGTAGTTAACAAATTAGCTATTTCACTTGTTATGTGATATTCCACCACTTTCGAAAGTTCACATATTAGTCTAACTCAAAATTTATAGTGTGAGAAATGGAATTTGATTTTATAGATTGACATGCTATATTTCTACTTTGTAATTTATAACATATTCTTCAATTCACTCCCACAATATAAAATACAACACATAAGTATTTCTCACGTATAGCCAACAATAATATACGAATATAATTTACATATAACCATATTAAATTAATTAATATATGAGTAAACTGTGATTCTTAAAATAAATTCAATCCAAGGATCCAAACGGGGCCTTATTGATTTTTCGTATACCAACCGTGTTTGACATAATTTTACTAGAGTTAGTTGGTTTTTGAAATTCTGATATTCCATAAGTTCATGTTCATTTTTGTATTTGGCTTTACCGTTTTTGTTTTCATTTTCGTATTCAAATATAGAAGTAGCAAACAATTTAGGTCCCGTTTGGATTCTTGGAATTAAATTTATTTAAGAATCATAATTTACACAAATATTAATTAACTTAATATGATTATATATAGATTATATTTGTATATTGTTGTTAGTTATATGAGTGATACTTATTTTTGTATTTTTATCGTGTGGGGACGAGTTCAAGAGTGTGCTATAAATTGTAAAGTAAGAATATAGCATGGTGATCTATAGAATCGAATTCCATCTCTCACTCTATGAATTTAAGGTAGTCTAATATGTGAACTTTGAAAAGTAATAAAATATCACATAACAAGTGAAATAGTCTAAGTTGCTAATTAGATTTCAGTTCCTTCGAATAAAAAAATCCAAACATCCATTAAGGTTTTCCCGACCATTTTCGTCACTTGTCTGGTCAACTCAAACGAGTCGAGACTCCCCCGATTCGATTTGGGGGAATTAACCGGTCGGTGGATGTGGGATGCGTCATGCGTGGGCGGCTGGGGGGACAGGCAGATTTTCTTGGACGGCACGGGACGGTGACGTGGGCCCTCCCTCGTGTACGTGTGACATGGGCCGCGTGGGCCCACGTCAAGGGTCAAGGCATGGCGGTGGTGCGGACCTGGACTGCTGGAGGCAGGAGCAGGGTTCCGGCCGGCGTCCGCGTGGTGTTTCCACTGTATAGTCCTTAATCGGATTAGAGAGCAACTTCACCTGTCCAATGGATCCAAGAAAGAATTGGAAGAATGCAAGTTCAGTAATCAGATTAGAGGTTTCTCAAAAAAAAAAAAAGGAGAGGGATCAGATTAGAGCCGTAGAGGTGATGGAACAACCGTCACAGCCCGGCAGGCCGGCAGCCATCATCAGTGCCGATCGTCATCTTGAAGAACACAAGGAGCATGCATGCTTTCGCGAGTAACGACCATATGCCGGGATGTAGGGCGTGTGGTCCAATGGTATGACTGTCCAGTGAGACGCTACCCATCGGGTTCAAATTCTGGTTGTCACACCTTTCCTAGATACGCAGTCTTTCAGAGGTGTTCATAGAGGTAGAGTTGCATCTGTGTCTGTACGGTGTAATTCGAAAAAAGAAAATGGATCGTATCATATCGCCAATTTGCCATCATCATCATCAGCGATATGAATGATCCATCTCTTCATTCGTGGTTGTCGATCGCTGCCGTCCGTTTGCCGGCTTGCTACGCCACCTTACCTTACCATACCCACCCTCCATGACTATGATGGTATACATACAAGTGCACTGTGTGTGTCATTAAGACTGCACCTGGGTTACTACTACACGTTAATAAGGAGTATTAATAATTAATTAATATATCGATTACTCGGATGGATAGACACAAGTAAGCATGCATGCCGCCGCGTCTAGCCTGCTGCCGGCTATCATCGTCCATGGCCGGCGGAAATGGATGTGCATGCATCATGCATGTGTGGTGCCGCGTAATCATGCCATATACCGTTGGCGGTTGGCGACGCGCCACAGCTATGGAGGAGTCTTTTCTAGGAGGACTGGAGGATCCTTTGGCGACTTGTCCAGTTTAGACGGTGTGGCCCAAACCAAAACTTGCGAAGGATTGCTTTCCTTGTATTTCACTCCTCTCCTCTCTTGGTCTTGGGCTCTTGGCAGCGCCTCCTTTACTTCTCGTCTCTCGTTACACCGCAACGCAATCAGAGCGTCCTACTTGCTGGGTTCACTTTGCACAGGCTTATACTTGGCACGCCTTGGGCCATGCATGGTGGTCGAGAGATTGATTGGTCATCATGGGGCATGCAGCGGCAGGTGTTTGTGTTGCCCAGAACAGTATCTATGCAGCTACTTGACCACCCTCTACTTGACCACCAAAGGGTGAAACAGAACCACACGGGCGCCTACCAAGCTTTGGAGAGCCCATACATTTACAGGCCACAAGTCACCACATGCGTACCTTCTCCAGTATCTAGTGGGGTGCTTCCGAGCTCCTAGGACCCCATACCAGACCCAAAAGCGATTCTCCCTTCCACTTCCAGACAACACAACAGACAACAGTACCGTGCAAAAGTTCACATGGGCGAGTATCCTGTCCTTAGTACAATTATATGTACAACACTACAGCAATATAATCTCTGAACTGAGAGACGTGCTCTCTGCTTCACTCAAAGCGTCACTACGCTTGCTACAACAAAATGATACACAGCTAACGGACGCCTGCTTGGAGCCCTTCTTGCTCGCCGGCCTGACAATATTCAGGTAGCCGCCAGTTCAGACGGCTGGCTGGAGAGCTAGTTCAGTAAGCGTGGCAGCAGACAGTTTGTTGAACGAAGTCCTGTCTCGTTTTGGTGGCACACACTGCGCAGGCTCATGCTTTCTTGAAGAACGACATAATGCTCCCTTGCTTGGTTCCAGCCTTCGCAGGTTTCTTGTTGCCTGCGGCTGTTTTGCTTGGAGCTTTGCTTTTGTCAGTGTTTGCTGCTGGCTTTGGTTTGCTTGGGAGAGTCGCCCTGACAAAAATTTGGAAATAAAATAAAGAGGAAAATTAGTAGGCTCTTAGGTTAAAACATGGAAATAACAAGGCAGCGAAGCTGAAAATGAAAGCACTGGCGCAAGTTATCTCATGTATGCTAACGATGAACATCAGACCAGGGATGTGCTGCTCTTGAGCTACATCTCTACTTGTATATATTATATAATGAAATTCCAATAAGCGAACAAAACAAGCAAAACAGATTGATAGTGCGGTGCCTCAGTGTAATCCTCTGGGCATGTTCATTTGTTTGAGAAACAATTCAATAAGCACGGCAGAAATGGATAAGAATGCAGGTAGCTGTGGAAGACAGTATGATTCAGTAATCAACTGACGTGTGTTGAGCAGTTTTTATATAGCAACAAATGGCTTCATGCATCAAATTAAGTAACTACAAAGCTTGACATTCCTAACTGATATGATGTATACAACCGTTCACAGCCATCTAACATGAAGACAAGTCCTTGCTCAGATTTCAATTCACTCAGGTAATAAAAAGGCGTTAAAGTTGGAAATATACCACTACCAGTACCCAGCAGAGGTCTGGCCAATGGGGTCACATTGGTTCACCAAGCATAAACTAAAAATTAACTACCTCATACCATGTGTTTTGGGTCAATTTCTCTCAATTTTCACTGAAAAGTGCTGTAGTCATTTTACAAGGGAAACTGCGATAGGATAGCCCTATGCAGGTTTTTCTCTGCTGGCTCAGGGTTACCAACCAGACAACCTGCTACTCCCTCCATTCTAAATTATAACACATTTTGGCTTTTCTAGATACATTGCTTTTACTATGTATCTAGACATAGTGCATATATAAGTGCATATCAAAATCATGTATCTAAAAAGGATAAAAAAATCTTATAATTAAGAATGGAGAAAGTTCATAAATAGAGGGATTCAAGATTGATGCTATTGTGACTTCAGCTAAACAAGTCTCTCACTTGTAAAACTATATAAATTTTAGAATTGCGCTTGTACAAGTAGCGCATTATCAATTTGCAATTTTCTTTTCGCTCCTTACGATCTAGCAAGAAAAGACGAATGGTATTTGATTCTCCCAATATCAACTGTCACTATCAATCTCAAGTATAAACATGCAAATATAAATTTATAGATCAGAATTGATAAGAGATTTCACATGCTGCAAAATTTAAAACAATTCTATTACCCGCTCGCAGTCGTAGCAGTAGTGTTAACATTCTTCTCTGCCTTGTCATCTGCAGAAGCTTCACCTTCCCAGACAACCTCGGTAACTGGAAACGATTACAAGCAAATTTTCAACAGATTCAGAATCATGCTGTCAAATCGAAAGGGAGGTGACATAACAGGCAAATGGATAAGTGACAAATCATTGGCACATATAAAGAAAATTGTGGACTTTTCATGCATGCAACCATAATAAAAGTAGTAGCCCTTCTAAATTCTTCAATGTTTTGATAACTTGAACATTTTGCTATATCACCTTGAATTGTTATTTTTTGCTGCAGATTGTCAACTATTTACCAGGTCAACATTTTAACACAGCATGTCAGTAGAATAATGACGTACAGCATTGGAGTTTTATTTTCAGTATCCATTAGGCATATAAAAATAAAAGATTGGATATGCACGGTGTCTTTTACAGAGCTCAGTATTACCTTCCCTTCCCCTCTCATCTATGCGTGTCTTCAAAACCTTTCTTCTTTTCGGAGAGGTGGATGCGGCCTTAGCTACAGAATCCTGCTTCTTACCATTGATTGGAGGATCACTGCTCTTTTCTTTTAAAGTAATCCCAGAATGGTTCATAGTATTGACAGTTTTGGTTTTACATTCAGAAGTGAAGTCAGAATCCACCCCCATTGAGGAATCTATCACATTATTTGGTACATCGTCTTTATTTTCGAAGTTCTTTTGATTTACTTCAGCGTCTTCAGCAGTTCCAATATCAGGGTCTGGGGTATGCTGTTTTGGTAGCTCAGGAGATGCAATGCTTACAATATTTCCATCTTCCTCATCATCCGAAAACTCAAATACTGCTCTTCTCTTTCTGTTGTTTGCATTGGTGGATCCCCTCTTGTACTTTATTCCCTGTTCATCATCGCTGCTATCTCCGTCTGCTTCTTCCTTTGCACATATTTGTGCATCAGCAGTAGCTGAAAAAAATATTAACAGCATGAGATCTATAATAGCATGCTTGAAAGGGTTGATATACAGGACTAGATGCGTGCTGAGAGTTATACACAAGAAAGTAAAGCACGACGAATTTGAATATGAACATTTGCGAGATAATACCTGCAACACTTGCTACAGCTGTAGAATTAGTGGCACTTGGAGGCTTAGGTTTTGCTGATGCACGGCCCCACATGTTAGCCAGCGATCCACCATTACTAGGCATGGCCTTTCCATTTTGAGCTTTACTTTTGCTTGCATGGGCATCAATTGATTGTTCTTTGACAACAGGAGCATTGCCAGCTTTATCTAATACTGTGGAATTATCCTTCTCAGACTTACTGCCTGCTCCCTGCTTTGAACTTACAGGCAAATCTTGCTGCCGAGCAGTAACAAACTGCTCCTTTGGAGTACTAACACTTGGTTTAGACTGTGCAACAGCTGCAGCACTATTTAAGGGCTTCGGTGGCAATGAACTCACATGCTTCCCATTGGATGTTCGCTTGACAAAAGAGTTCAAAACACCACAAAACCTATGCATAAGTGAGAAGTGATCAAATTAAGAATACTGATCAGGTATAAAAGTTTCATACATATACATGCATATAAACACAGGTTTGCATCAGGGTATTATCTCTGACAAATTTTGCTACTTTATAAATAACTCTATGTCCACCTCTCTGTGTGTTTGGTTATGAACATTCTCATCTGGTCCTGTCTTCCCTTACAATTCCTTTGTGGGCATGCCTGCTTGAGACTTGGGAAAAAAACCAAGGGGCTAAGAGAACAATACCTATTATCTCTCAAACAGTTCTCGTCATCAAAAGGCTGGTTGAAAAGCTCCTCTGCCTGCACAAATTCAGGATTCCAAAGTACAGCTGTATCTTTTGGAATACAGGCCTGGACACTGTAGATCTGAACTGAACAAGAATCTTTGAAACCTTGCCTTGCTTCTGCAACGAAGACAGAATAACTTTTCAAGTAAGAAATTTGACACTAGAAAAAAAAAAAGCATATTACTGGGAAGTGAAGACACAAGAAAATTTTAGATCTAGATATCCAAATATTTATCCTAGAGGGAGCACCGCAAATCAGGAAACTGTGCCATAAATAAGAACAGAAATTCATGCATTACCTTCAAGTTTTGGACCTGAAATGAGCTTTACACAATAATTTTGGGGATTGTTCTTCAACCACCCCGACAAACTGTAAATCACTTGGAGGTCAGTTCCATGTTTGTTGACAAACTCCTGAAGCAACCTGGGCATAGTTTGCTAACCGCATGAGCCATCCTCATGACATCACAGGTTCCTGGGGCAAATATGAACAAAGCTGAAATACTACCTCTTGGCATCATTTGATGATACAGAGAAGTTCCGACTAAGCCATTTGTACGAAATCTGTTATAGAAGCACAAGATAGAATGCTGGAATGTTAGTTACCGGGAAACAATACCAACAAAAAAAAGAATAACGTAGGAAAAGTAGACAAGTAAACAACAACCTCAATTGACAAAGGCATATCACTGATTCATCATATTCAGTTGGGGTAACAGTGTTCCTTAGTCACTCATAACAGGGGATAAAACTCAGGAAACATAGAGATCTCATTCATCTCTTTCATTATTTTTGACACAGACACGCTGAACAGAATCAGACAAATGAAAACCAATTGGTACGCTAATCAGCATATCACATCTGCAGGCTTCAGTAAGGAGTCGCAGTGAACCATATCTAAGCTAGTCTTCAAAGAAGCATTAATTAAACTAATTAGGAATCTGTACAGGAGTTAAGCAACAATGAGAGTGATGTTTTTTTTATGAGTGCAGTGCATCAACATATATGCAGGACATAGTGTACTCTGCAGCTATTTCCCCGCATAATCAGATAGTTTACCACTAGTAAAGCATAACAAATGTCAATGAATCATCAGAAATTACCCCAACGCTGACTAAGTACATCACCCTATGCAAACCAAAATGAGCAAAAAAAACCAGCAGAATCCAATTCGTGTCATCCACCACCATCAACCGTAGGAATCCACGAAACAGCTAAGCCACGCGCCACGAGATCGATGGGGAGGGAAAGTTTAGAGCGGGCTGAGCCCATCATTACCACGCGAAGCGGGTCGGAGAAGAGGGCGTGGATCTGGGGCAGCAGGTCGAGCAGCGACTGGTCCACGGCCGCTCCCGCCATCCTCTCCCGCGCGGGAAGGTCCCCAAACCCTCGCGGCTAGGGCTTCCGAATCAGGGGGGAGGCGAAGGTTCTAGAACCCTTGCGCCTAGGGTTTCCTCCCGAGCCGAGGGCGGGGGGAGACGAGCGGGGGCGCGATGAATCGGGAATTTGGGATTGGGGGCGTGGAGGCGCGGATGAGCCACCAGACGGCGGTTTTCCCGCTCCCGGCCTCCCGCCGCTCTATTTCGTTGGCGCAAAGACAGCGGGCCCCGCCTTACAGACTGCGGCGCCACCAGCTCTGCGGACGAAAGGCCACGCCATTGTGAATTATCGTTGGGTGGTCCCCACGCATCAGCGAGACATTTGTGGGCGTTCGTTTCCCTGGCAAGTGGGTCAACCATCGGGGGGAATGACCTCGACTGTCCGGGTGGGCTCGGGCTCGGCGTAAT
Organism: Eremochloa ophiuroides; assembly: GCA_038502445.1. Taxonomy (NCBI): domain Eukaryota; kingdom Viridiplantae; phylum Streptophyta; class Magnoliopsida; order Poales; family Poaceae; genus Eremochloa; species Eremochloa ophiuroides. The sequence continues at coordinate 3,704,848 of JAHLJS010000006.1, read as the reverse complement.
TTACTACTACCATCAAAACATCTTAACTTTAACCAAATCTATTTAATAATATATTAATATTAACAATATCAGCTAAGTATTATTAGATTCTTTATCAAATATATTTTCATAGTATATTTATTTGATGTCATAAATCTTTATATTTCTATCTATGATTTTAGTCAAACTTAAAATATTTTAACTCTCCAAAATTCTTGAAATGACTTAAAATTTGATAGAGGTAGTACTAGCACAGAGTAACAATTCCCTGTGACAACGCACAATTTAATAAGGAAAAAAGTCTACATAGCTCCTTGAAGTATACTCCCTCCGTCCCTATTTAACTGTCGCCGTTGGTGTGCGTGCCACAAGTTTGACTCAATTTATAGAAAAAACGTGCAATATTTGTATCTCCAAATAAATTTGTAAAAAAACAAGATTAAAAAATCTTTTCAATGATACTAATTATATACTATGAATATTAATGTAATTTCATATATATATTTAGTCAAAGTTGTTTCTCGAGAAGCGAAAGCGACAATTATTTAAGGACGGGGGGAGTATTTCACTAGAACATTTAATCCCCCATCTAAAACACGTGTGTTTAACACTTTAAAAATATACAAATTAGTCTGATTTACCTCTGTGCAGTATTGCAAGATGGTTTTGACCGATTTGCATATTTTAAAGTGTTAAACACCTAGTTTTGTAAGTGGAGAGATTAAGTGTTCGAGTACCAATGTCTCATTTTACCAAAAGATGTTGCTCTATGCAAAACAAATACAACTTCCATGCCTGTTCTATAGGTATGTCTTTGTTGTTTCGATATTGCAACAAAAATCAATTGTAAGCTTCTTTTCTTATTTTTCAGTATTCGAACCTCTTATAGGCTATTGTTCTTCTTTATATTATAGCTAATTTAACATAGAGAGGGAACTGTATTGAACAATTACGCATGACAACCAACATTTATGTTAAATCATGGATGATTTTTTTTATAAGCCATCTAAATAACCACCTTGAAAATAGTAGCCATTTGTTTGAAGCAATGTTGCCTTGCCCATTAAATCCCAAATAGTATTGCAACATTTCTACATGCTTGAATTTTTCATAGATGCAAAGCTACACATATGTACATATTCTATTTTTAGTTCTTAAGTTTGTTCCACTCAAATCTAGAGCTAATTATTTGTTCTGTGCAATTTAATTGGCAGTGTTTCCATAGAACACGAGTTTTATCACTTCACATAGTCCTAAACTCCCGATGGATCATCATGCTATGCACAACAATGAAATGCTCATGTAAAGGTTTCTCTAATGACTTCCTGTTTTCTATAGATTGCTTTCCACTGGGGTGATCGCAACGGTGGGATTCTTGAATGTTCAATTAGAACTAAATATGCCATACTTTGTCCTTATTATTTACCTACATTATTGTGCATTTAGTTTCCGCACAATGCATTTTGCTATTGAACATGGTGAAATAGTGTACTCATGTGGTACCTATATCAGCCATGGAGTTGTCTTTATTGCTTGCTAAGTTGTCCTTTTGATGTCTTTGTATTGTACTTTTTTCTAATGCAATTAGAGGCTTAGAGCAGACTGATGTTCACATATTATCATTTCATGACATCCACATATATTATTGCTCCTTATTGTTTAAATTGCAAGGATTGCAACTCTCTTAAGATAGGTACTTAGTTTGCTCATTACCTTAGTTTTCTCATGTAGTAGTGAGGCATTACAATCGAAATGGCCATTTTCTATATCCGGCCTACTTACCATTGTCAATGGCTATATAAATTAAGAGAAAATAGGGTGAATGAACAAACAAGTGTGGTTGGTGAAGTGGAGGTATGGTCAAAATATTGTGGAAGCTCAATGTCCCAACTAAGATTAAAATTTTTGTTTGGCGGGTTTTGCATGGTTTGCTGCCATATAGGCGTATCCTTGCCAACCGGCACATCGAAAGTTCAACGAGCTACCCAACATGCAATGAAGGTTGTGAGGATATTAAGCACCTTTTTTTACTTGCAAGCACACATCGGAGATGGCAAATGATAGGGGTATGGCAAAAGATTCAAAGAGAGGTAGAGATGGACCAATCAGGGTCTATGGTGGTGGTGGAGGTGGTGGTTTGGTGGCGGGTTGATCAACAGATCAAAACCACTTGAGTTTCTAAACTAGTTAGGGCTAACCAAGCTAACTTAAACAAGAGGCTGGTTTGTGTGGTGGGAACGAAGGAAGTTTGTTCATGATGAAGTCATCAAATTTCCAAATGAGAGCTGCTTCTGCTTTATCCATTGCTATTGATAACAAATTACTAAAGAGCTATGAAGAAGATTGTTAAGTGCGCTGAGGGATGAAAGAAACCACCATAATGAGTTTTGAGAGATTCAAATGGTGTGTTTGTAGCTATAGCTTATAGCTTTTTAGATCATGTGGTGGATGCTCCAGCAGCTGAAATTTATTCTCTTAAAGAAGGGATCTTGTTAGACCAACACATTGGGTGTAATCGAATCAACATCATTCCAATTAATTGTTTGGAGGTGGTGGAGACAATGAAGTAGGATGGATTCTCAACAACAACAAGTGCAACAATATATGATGAATGTAAGATGCTTTGGCAGGATTTTACTTCTATTCCTATTGAGCATTGTAATAGGGATATTAATAGGTAGAGTGGCACACAATCTAGCAAGTATAGCCATTCGGTCAAAGCATTTTTGTATTTGGGTCAGTGATCACCCTAGCTTCAGTCTTGAATGTAACATTGTTTTCAAATCAATACATTGCGCCAGGTGGTCTCCCTAATGTAAAGATAGATACGTACTTAGTTTGCTCATTGCCTTTGTTTTCTTGCATTACTTAGTTTCCTCATTATACCTTTGCTATCTTGTGCTACTGAAGGTCTGACTTCTCTGCCCAACTTATTGTTTCTATATGCTTCTTTTCAGGATTCTTATGTAGCGTCATTTGTTTTTTTTTTTTTCAAGGGGTCATGGCTACAATTCCTTGTATGTCATACATGAGATGCATTATTTCTATTAGCTTAACACATTGAACTCATTTTATGTCACAGATTACTTCAATGCTTGAAGCTTTGAATTGATGACAAGCAGCCTCTGATCTGAACTAAAGTACCGGAGAGGCAACACGCCATGATCCCACATATATATCTAGCCATGCCTACTAAGTTAACACATCACCTCTTATGTATCATAAACCTATATTTAATTATTTATGTACACATTTAGGGTACCATTTTACCTAATCTCTAAATCATGGATCAAACATCTACTTTCTATCATTACAACCATATTTTGCTCACTCATGCACACACAAGGGCGCGCTCTTTGTACTGGTACATAACAAAAGAATCTCAAGTCAACTGAGATGGCACATGGATAGGCGCCTGTTCCGTAGGCAAGTACATTGGCTCCGAGCAGTATATTGCCTTGTTAGCAACTAATCAGTCATGAAAAAAAAAATCCATGAATTCGCATGGCATGGAAATCAACTAGAGAGTACAGTTAACTGGAAGAAGAGATTCTTCAGATCCCCCAATTTATTATTTGCCATTTGGGATTGCCATTTGCAAACTTGATTCACATCATTGACTGCCGATCGAGACCTGATCTTGACCTACTGCTTTGAAACGCTAATCAATTCCTATTCTTAGGCAATAGCTTGCCAAAAGATGTCATGTATACTTTATGTTTTTTCTATAAGTGACTTAGCAAGGATCTGCGTTGTATATATGGAATGCTGGATTAATTTGGAGAGATTTAAGTTAGTGATTAAGGATGTTCATACGTGGACATGTATGGGAGGCAGGGTTTTAAAGCTGGCTACGTTTTAGGGAGAAGAGGGTTTTGGAATGCTGGTAGGTTTCGCTGTTTCAAATCTCCAACTAGAAATGAAAGGGTTTTAGAGCCAGTATTGAATAATTGCTTATTTTCTTCTTTGTTGTTTATTTTTAGCTGGGAACTGAAAAAAAGATAACTATTTTAAGCAGGGAACTAAGATCAGCTGTACAAATTTTTGTAGCAACAATAATTACAGTCAATTAATTCCACATAGAAACTCGCTGTCACTCAATTTAACTGGTTTTTATTTTATTCTACTTTATATTTACGACTGAGTTTTTCAATGTTTATATCATTCGACTCGTAACATTATTCTAACATTCAGTTCAGTTGACTTTAACCAAAAAACAACAGGAACAATTCCTCACCCAAAAAAACGGAAGAAAAATGGATGGAAATAGTTTCCATAAGCACTAGCGTGCGTCCATAACCCGGATGATTAACGTGTCCCAGAAATAGATCGGCACATGATTTGGCATAGCCGTATCCTAGCTGTCTCCCGTAGTGTTGGGAGCCATGTTTTCAGCCGGACTGTGGTGTCTGAGAACCAACAATACCAAAATGGTGAGTTTCTTTTAATATTTTTAATTAGTAATAAAACACTACTACTAATTATAGCATATGTAAATCTCATTTATACTAAATTTTGAATGGCAAAACATTAGGAGAAACCCCATCTCACTAAAAGAAGTCTAAAATTCTGGTTGAGTAGGATTGCGGAACCGTGCGTCTGAGCCGAGGAGAGCCTGAGATGAGACGTACGCGTGTCAATCGTTCATGTATGTCGGTGGTCGTGAAAACAGTTTCCGCACAATTTTTCCCCAAGAAAGAGGCAAATGAACAAGAAAAAAAACAAAGATGCATATGACAGACAAAGTCAACAACAACAAACACAGATCTTTTGAATTAGTTCTATGGGGGAACGTTGAACGATGCAAGTAAATATAAACTACATGATTACATTTACGAACCCTGGATTGAACCCTAATCAGCTGACCATGCATGCATATGACTAATCAGAAACAAACTAAAATGGATAACTAACAGGGAGCAGCTACATAGATAAGCATCATATTCGCCCTTGGAGGCTTGGATACTTGTCTTCATCAACCGGCAGGCACAGAGGCACTCTAACGAATTCGAAATGAACCCTATGGAGATGGAGCTCACGCTGAGCTACTAGAGCCTGAGGTTCAGGTCTATCTTGCAACTCTGCGCCTCCTCCTGCTGCGGTGGCGCTTCATCATGTGCGACGACGCCAGGGTCGCCGCTGGCGGCAGCGCCACCGTCGACGGCGCCGGACCACCGGAGCCCAGCCATCCCGGAGTCGAGGACGACGCCTGGGGCAGGGGCCCTCGACGAGGAGCCGGAGCCGTAGCCGTGAGGCGTGTAGACTGGGCGGTCGGCACCGGCGTGGCGGGTGAGGCCCGCCGCCATAGACGGCTGCGTCGTCTGCGCATGCGCGGCGGCCCACCCGTGGTGGTGGTGGTGCATGCCGTAGAACGGCGCCGCGGCGGCAGAGGCGCCCCGTCCGCCGAACCCAAGGAACGGCGACGGCCTGGCGCCGCCGGCAGAGTACGGCCAGGCGTGGTGGAAGCGGCCGAGGTGGTGCGGCGCCAGGAAGGGGTCGGCGCCGCCGTACAGCCCGCGCCCCGCCGCGGCGGCGTTGCGCTTGGCGAGCGAGCGCTCGCGCTTGTGCGCGTTCTGGTGGCCGCCCAGCGCCTGCGAGGTGTAGAACTTACGCTGGCAGTAGTTGCACTTGAAGGAGCGCTTCTTCTCCACGCCACCAGGCGCTGCTGTTGCTGTCGCCGGTGACTTCTCCTCCTCCGCCGCCACCGTTGCCTTCTCCTTGCCTTTTCCCGGCGCCACCGCCTCCACGGCCGTTGGTTCCGAGCCGCCGAGCGCGCCGAGGAGGTCGAGCTCCTTTGTTGCCGACGAGGCTTCCTCGTCCTTCCCCGGCGCATGTACCTCCTCCTCTCCCTCCTCCAACTGCTGCAGCCCTATTATTCCCTCAACCTCCATGGACGCGGTGCGGGAGCTCGATCCCTTGTCCATATTATGGATCTCGTTTCACTTTGCACTCTGGCCGGGGTTTGGTGTCTACTTATTATTAACTTATATACAAGAAAGGAGAGGGTTAAATGTGGAGATAATCAGGGGTTAAATGTCGAGATAATCTAGAGAAATGCAAGTTCAGCTGCCAAATTTAGAGATCACACGCATCATCACACAGGATGTTAATTTCCTCTTAACAAGATCGGCGGGATTCGGCCAGCTCTCTCAGTGGTTAAATGTGGATCACGACGCGTGATCACCGGATGCATTTCCGCCCTCCACTACGCGCACGCCTCCCACGCCCGGATCTCCTTCTTCTCGTGGATGCTCGCGGTCCTCAGCGCCGTCGCTTGGACAGTGGGTTCTTCTGTCTTTGCCTTCCCATCGCTGTGCACTAGGTTTAGGGTTCATCCCATTCCATTCGGGTTGCGCTAGCCGCTAGAATATTAGCTAGCTAGGTTTTGCTCAGCCAAGGCATGGCGTCTCCAGAATTCGGCACAGCAGCTATGGATTAGGCATTTACGCTTGTACAAGCCTACAAGGTGGAAGTGGAACACACCAACGTTGCTTTTATGAAACCTCGGTCCTTGGCCACATGCCCACATATGACATATAGATTTACCTTCTGTATTCATGGAGTTTCTCTACGAGGTGGCTATCATACTTTTTGCCTAAAACATTAGGCGCGAATATGTAGCCCCTTGTTGCAGTGAAAAAAAAAAGGCAAAACCAGGCACACAACCATGGATGGGAGTGGCGGACCTAGTCTTGGCCCTTAATTACAGAATTACTGACAAGCAAAATTTTTTTTAGTTTTTGATTTCTTTTCGGCCATAGAATAATATTTTTCTTTCATAACAAATCAGCATCAACCGAAATCAGTGCTTCTTTTTGCAGAGAAGTGAACAAGCCCTTAAGAATATTTTTTTACAAACTCATCTCTCTAGAAAGCAGTGTAGTTGCACGACTAAAATCATGAAGCTACTCTTGATGATCTACATGTATATATGTACAGAGACTAGAGAGAATGGATGTAACGAAAACATCAAAACGACTTATAATTTTAAACGGAGGGAGTATATATAGAGGCATAGAGCAATGGATTTTGTTTGCATGCTCAAAACAGTATTTTCCTCTCACTTGAGCTAGTTTCACTTAAATTCTTCCCAAGCTGCTTTGTGAGAATGTGAGATGTACCTTTGCACATGCTTTTGCGCATGTGGTGATGTTGCTAGATGAATGTTAAGGAGGTTTAAACACAATTGTTATGATGACGGCTTAGATGTGCGTGAGCGTGAATTTTAAAGCGTGTGTGTGCAGGGGGAAAATGTTTTCGACATGCGAATGTATGAACCTTAATGATTCTACGTGACATTTGATCCGGTGCAAAAAAGACGTGGCGAAAGGTGGTAATAATCTATCATGCACTTTTATCATATATGGTTTAAAACACGAGTGGTCTATTGTCTCCCACAACTTAGGTGACATTCTGAACATGACTACATTGGCACAAGAAGCTTTGTCCAAGAAAAAAAGATAACATCAAGTCGGATGGATAAGCAGCAATGCCATAAAAGCTAAGAGGTGATCATTTGTGACGACTTAATTTCCATCCTCTTGGGTCGCAATCATGGAGACAACCATTACCTATTATTGAAATGAAAGTGCAAATTGTTAAACTGTGCAAAGATGGTTATCATAATTGGAAAGTTGAAAAGAGGTTCATAATTCTCTACCATGCCTTTTCTTGTGAAAAGACTAATGGTGCTCCGCGTGGCAGCGTGTAGTTTTTCTGGTGAAGGAACCATTGATAAGAGAGTATAAATGATTGAGCCAAACGAAGTTGAATGGCAAGCTTACATGCATTGTGGACGTGATAAGAGATAGGTATAGTCAAGAGGGCGAGAGAGGAGCGCCACCACAAGAGAGGAAGGGGAAGATGAAGGCATTGCGATTGTCGCTGAGGATGCTTGGTCGCGTCTCGTCTGTATCTTCAGCAGCCATACAGGGGAAGAGGGATGGAGCTCAATCAAATTCTCCTCCGCGCACCGCCACATACCGCGGTCTTCCATAACTTTGAGTTCGAGGTGAGCATACAAAACATAATTTTTCTTGAAGTGGATACATGACATAATTTGGTAGGGCACTTATTAGTAATATAATCTAATAATAAAGAGGAAAAATTTCTCCCCATTGTTCCGTCTGCCATTCCCAAGCGTGTCGGTATTAGAGTTGAGTCCGTGTTAGGGACTCAGGACCGACACATGTAATCCAAATCAAATACGAATCGAATATACAACAGAACAATAGCCGGACATTATAATATAACACCACCGAAATCGTCAAATCTCCTCTCAACTCGCAAAATCACAGCGCAGAAACCGTGCAGCCATCAATCAAGAATATAGAAAATTGTATGGAGCATACCCATATACGATGGCATGAGGAATCACGACGACATCATCAACCAAAAAAAAAAGGCGTGCTCCAAATCTTTCTAAGCTTTGGAAGAGACAACATGCAAGAAGATCAAATCAAGCCACGAGCCTCCGGATTAAGAACATGTGGCCGGCCAACAGCCAACTCGATCGACGACGCAGCAGTGGTTCCACGATTTGAGAGGGACGGGCCTGCGTCTGCACTGCCAAGCGGAGGTCTCGCTCCACCAAGACGTGGCCTGTAGCAGTCTCCCGAATCCTTATTTAATAACGCCAAACAGCAGATTTCTTGAATGATGGCCAGGGCTAGCTAGCAATGAATCACCCAGTTTAATTCGGGAGATTATGCATCACCAGAGACACAACAACAATTACATACCCCCTCTATTCCAAATTATAAACCCCGGCCCTTTGAATTTTTTTTGCTACATCGAGTTTGTTATATATCTAAATATATGTTATGTCTAATACATAACAAATTTATTGTGCCCTAAAATGTCAAAGCGATCTACAATTTGTAACCGAGGGAGTATAATGCCGCAACTACGACTCATGCAAGTATCGTGTGTTTGGGGCGTCAGGACTTGTTTTTTTCTTCAATTGCTCGAAATTGAAATAACCAAATTAGCATACATATCTTAAAATAATGAGTAATCAATCTGTCCATATCACATAATATTTCTGGCCACGAGATAAAATTATCACATGTAGGAATTATTAACATAACAATAATGATCGAGAATTGCAACAAGAGAAATGAAGAAGTGCTCTAATTAGATAATTGCGATAAATGCCACCGGCCTTAACTTTGAAACCATATGCATGTATGTTCCTGTGTTAATGAACGATGGTGTATTCCGATCTCAGGCGAAATCTCCAAAATCAAAACCATATATAGGGCATTAATGTTTATATTGATATGATCATCATCCGGCTATAGTTAGCAGATGACCTCATTTCTAAATGGACAAATTAAAATTAAGGGTGGCCGGGGAAGATATGCTAGCTAGCTACTAGGTGGTGCATTTGAATGAACCAGCGTGGACGCACTAATTCCTGCGATCTTGCAAATCTTAACGCATAATTTGTTTCCATATCATGGCAATGGTTGGTGTCCTTTCCCTGAATATATGATCCACAGGGCCGGGGACGGATATAAAATGAGCATCTCTTTCCCAAATCCTCAAGCATCAGTAGCAGTAGGCCATGGCTCGCAAGAAGGTGACGCTGCAGTGGATCGGCAACGACGCTACCCGGCGCGCCACGTTCAAGAAGCGTCGGAAGGGCATGATCAAGAAGGCGAGCGAGCTGGCGACGCTGTGCGACGTGGACGCTTGCGTGGTGGTGTACGGAGAAGGGGAGTCGTCGCGGGCAGAGGTGTGGCCGGACGTGGCGACGGCGGCGGAGGTGCTGGCCCGGTTCAAGGCGATGCCTGAGCTGGAGCAGTGCAAGAAGATGATGGACATGGAGGGGTTCCTGACGCAGCGCATCGACAAGCTCAGGGAGCAGCTCCACAGGGCGCGGCGCGAGAACCGGGAGCGCGAGACGGCGATGCTCCTGCACGACGCCATCCTCGGCCGCCGCCCGGCCGGTCTCGCGGGCATCTCCGTCGAGGACATCGCCGGGCTCGGCTGGATGGTGGAGAACCGCATCAACTGCGTCAAGGAGGCCATCGACCGCCTCCACCACCACCAGGGGAAGCAGCCGGCGGCGGCGGCCGGTCAGGACGACGACAACGCCGTCGTCTCGTGCCCCCGACGACCCTGCAGCTGCCTCATTATCAGCAGGTGAGCCAGCTGCCGCTGGTGCCCTACAGCATCGGCGGCCCCGCCGTCGGGCACACGGCGGACGTTCTTCATCATCATCATCAGGCGCCGCCGCCGTCGCCGCATCCGCAGGCCAGCTGGTTGATGGAAGTGGCCAAGGCCGGAGGGGACCTCGGTGCGCTCGTCTGCAGCGGCTTCGGTGGTGGGCGCGGGAGCTTCGCCGGCGCCGGCGGCAGCAGCTCTGGGGCGGCAGACATGCTGCCTCATCTGGCAGCCAATCTCGGCGCCGGAGGATACGCGTGGCCTGATCTTCCTCTTTTCCCTCCGATGTAAGGAGGCGCCACAGACTGTCATCGTCGCATGCATGCATGCACCGCTATTGTATCGTATCGTGTCGTATTTATTTGTCGTCGTTCGGGTCCCGTAGTACCGCCTATATGATACTCCACTCCTATATGTTTTTTATTTTCTCTTTATATTATCGATTTGGCTTGCCACTATGGTTTTTCAGTCGTCGTCCTAAAGTATTGTAATTGTATACTTGTCATGCGAGACACGCATGCATGGTTATTAAGCTATTTTGTTTATTTTCTATAAACATCATGTCATCAATACTATATTTTCTGCCAGACGAGGCATATGCATGTACAGCGGACTAGGTAGCCTGCATGCGCTCGAGAACATTGGGTTTTTTTTTTTTTTTTGAACCGACAGAATCACGAACAAAAAGTAGCTTTCGCACTAGTAACACACGATGTGACCATGCTCCTGTTTTTCTGCCATACATATGATATGCACTGGCTATAGCCAATGCCGGAGAAATGGAGAATAGCGTTTCCATTTTTCATCCGACAGAACACAGAACTTTGAGGTAGTTGTCACACCGTAGTAACATATGTAATCGATCGCGATAGAGTTTGATTCTTCTTCTAAAACTCTGTTTTCTATTCTGGTTGACGTCTTGGGCCTAAGTTTGTAAAACTGGTAACCCCAGTGACGATCGTGGGATTTCGTTAAGCTTTCAATAAAGTCGGCTGAATGTCTTTGATCTAAAAAAACAGAGTTTGATTCTTCTCCTAAACCTAGGACCAATATAGGTATGTGTAGGCACCACATGTTGTAACAATGAGTTTCATTCTTCTCCTAAACTAACCGTTCTCTGTAGTCATGTATGCTTTCTTGAAGCTATGGCATTCTCGTCTTGTATTCTTCCACGTTCAACAAGACAGTTCGCATTAGTGTTGTTAGTGATTTTATATATAACAAAAATAACGTAAAATCAAAATAACAAGCGCAGGGTGCAGCCACTCAGCATGCACACCTCATCCGCCACCCGATGCTCCGCTGCTACTTTCCCAGGCCGTCAATTCATCCGTGCCCATGACCGAAGCCTTCTACCTCACCCACACTCATGCTCGCCCCCACCTCCTTCTGCTCCACGCCTTCTCTGGCGAGTGGCACAACCCCTTGTTCCTCAAATCCAGCGGGCTTAGAAGGGCCGACTGGGGGGAGAAAGGTCGAGAAAACGCTAGGGATGGCCGGCGGATGGTTTAGGGTAGCTCGGCGCGGCAGCGGTGGCCGAACCACCAGGTCGAGGCGGGGGTGCCATGGACACAGTTCGCCGGGAGGGGCTGGGGACGATGAGGGGAAGAAAGTTGCCTCCAGCGGTAGGGTCTCCCGGAGCTCCACGGCCGCGGCCGTGACCGCAGAGCTCCGACGAGACCCAACCTCTGCCTGCATGGTGGTGGGAACAGAGGCGCAGGCAAGGCCGGCGAGCCAGATGCGAAGGCGTGTTAGAGGAGGCGGGGGTGGGGAGGACCGAGGAGGAAGACGGTATGGGCGGAGAAAGTGCATGCCGACTGAAGTGCCATCCCCTGCGCATGCTACCCCTAGTAATAATATAATACTTAATTCATAAGGATATTTTTCGTCCTTCAACCATGGTAATTATTCCCCAAAACTTTTATTAGATAATGATTATTCCCCAAAACTTAATTTGTCATGCATCTTGCACGTAATTTCTGATTTAACAACTTGTGTAAATATTATGTTGTTTATGGCTTGGTTATGTAAAATAGAATTTCATTTGTATATAGTACTTATATGGCATCATGTACCATGCAGTTAGCCACAATCAGCTCAATTTAGGTGTCGAATTGTTGCTCGGTTACCACATTCAATGTTATCTCAGCTTGGGATGTGGGATGAATTTGGGTTTACGTGGAGTAGCTGCAGGTCTGCAGCTTCTTGGTTGTGCAGCTCCTGGTTTATTGCCTTCTGATCGAGCGTTTAAATCCGGCGTGTAAAGTTTTGGTGTGTCACATCGGATATTTCATGAGATATCTAAAGGATTTTTGATACTAATAAAAAACTAATTACATAATTCGCTTGTAAACCATGAGAGAATTTTTAAGCCAAATTAATCCATCATTAGTGAATATTTATTGTAGCACAACATTATCAGATCATAGACCAATTAGGTTTAAAAAATTCATGTCACAATTTACACACAATCGGTGTAATTAGTTATTTTTTATCTATATCTAATACTCCATGCATGTGTCCAAACATCTAATGTGATGAGTGTAAAGTTTTTACGATGAGAATTAAACATCTGATTATTGAATGGTTTGATTACTAACTAGCAAACGTGCCCGTGTGTTACAACTGAAGAAAAGAATACAAAATATTTATTGAATAATTAGGATGAAAATGTTATATATCTATTTAGTTGTTTATACTCTTTCTACAAAATTTTAAAGATATAATTTATTTTATAATGGCAACTCACTAGTACATCAATGTTTTAGAGGCATTTCTAGGTACGTTTTTTTTAAACCGCCAGCGCTAAGGGCCTGTAGAAATCCGCCCTTTATACAGGTGGTTGTTTGTGAACCGCCCAGTAACCGCCTGCACTAATCTTTTTTCGAAAACCTGATTTTAAAAATAACAAAACAAAAAAAATAAATACGGGAACAGAACCACCGGCCAGTGCCCGCCTGTCATATTTCGCATAAAATACGCGTGCTACGCGGTCACGGGGGTTCGAACCCGCAACCTCTCCCTCGTGCGTGATCTCCTCTAACCACTCCACCCAATACTCACATGTGTCCTAATTGTATTAGGTTCGTCACATATTGTTACGCAACCGATAGAAAATTAACTATTTGAGGCCCTAAACGAGGTCAAATGAAAAAGTTATCAACTATAAAGTTTCATAAATTTTTGAGATCTACAACTTTCGTGTAGACAGTTTTTCCATCCGAGGCTTTTTTCAAAAATTCAAAATTCAAATTTCGAACTTTGACCGTATTTTACGTCAACAAGATGATTTCAAATGAAAAAAGTTGCCAACTACAAAGTTTTATAACTTTTTGAGATCTACAACTTTCATGTAGATAGTTTTTCCATTTGAAGTCATTTAAAAAATTAAATTTTTAAAATTGACGCTGATTTTTACAGATGGTTTCTTAAGATAACCGCCTATAGAAATCGATTTCTACATGTGGTTTCTTAAGAAAACCGTCTGTAGAAATGCTCCTATTTATACAGGCGGTTTTCTTAAGCAACCGCCTGCAGAAATCGATTTATACAGACGGTTCTAGATCTGTCCCAACCGTTTTATTTTTAGGGACGCACGTTAATTAAAGCCGCCTGTAAAAATAAATCCATGGTATCAACATAGAGCTTTTGTGACTCCATCGATAATATAAATTAATATTGAAAATAATATGACAATGTTCTATTAAGTTTGTAGCATATAAAAATTTAGTCTTGATAGATTTTTTTTCTTCCATCGTGACACATAAATATTTACTTGTAAATATACTATAACTTTTGCCCATGTGTTGCAATGAGATCCAATATATGTTGTTAAACGTGCCAGTATGCTACATAACATGCCTCAATTGGTCTTAAAAAAAATCAGCCTTGGAGGGACGAGGGAGGGAGAGAGATCATCGAAAAAGGATTGGCAATGGAGCCATGGAAGGGCGAGCGGGGCAGAGCCGGTGTGCCGCTGGTGCGAACAAGCCTGAGTGCCGCCGCAGCAGATCGGCTCCCCCGGGGAAGATGATGCCGGAGCTGACGCCACGGGAGTGGAGAGTGATGGAGGTGCGTTTCTTCGTGTGGCTGGCGCTGGTGGAGAGTGACGGAGGTGCGTTTGTTCGTGTGGCTGGCGCTGGTGGACTTCGATGCGTACATGGCCAGGACGGAGGAGAAGGAGGAGGAGTACCACAGGGCGGGGAAGCTCCATAGGTACAACCCCGACAACGAGTTGCAGAAGCGTCTTTTGCTAGGCTCGCCAGGAAGTGGCCGCCGCCTGCCACGGTTTCATCCCTGAGATCGACGAGTACTTCAAGCTTCTCGACGACGACGACAGGGGCGAGGAGGGGAAGGAGCAGATCAATCTACCCGGGCACGGAGATTGAAAAACTAGATACCAGTTAAATTGGATGCGTGAGTGTTTGTAATTATTATCGCTGCGTCGGAGGTTTTGAAGAACATCCAAATTTCTTTTTTTTTTTTATGGAAAACACCCAAATTTCTTCACGTTCCAATTGAATTATTGAGCATTAGAAAATCCAAACTTGTTGTAGTCGCGATTTTTTCATGTCGCCAGAAATAAATTTGCAGCCTAACCAATAATTCTACTTTTTTTAACGACCGTGCAAATGCATACTGAAGGTATGAACAGAATAAGGGGACAAATGGAAGTGATACTTGAACTCCCCTAATTAACTTGTGTTAGTGTGTAGTCCAGTGAACTACCAATTCTTTCACAGCCCCTAGTCCCAAAAATGTTCTCCAATGGAGTAGGCAAAACCACGATGCATTTTGCGTCGGTGGCGATGCGAGACGTAAAGATGCGTCGTCTCTCTGCTCTTTGCGTCACCCCGTGCTGCGGTAGTGGTGGGTCCCTGGGAGGCGTCAGCGGGGAGCGGACGATGACGGCGAGGTGGAGGCCACGTCCGCTCCGCCGGAGGATGTCGTGTACGCGCGGGGGAGGTCACGTCCGCACCACCGGGGGAGGTTTGCCCCGCTCGTCGATACGCGCCCGCCCCTGCTCGCCGGTCTATGCCGCCGGGACTGGCCTGGATCTCGCCGACCGCGGGTCGAGAGCTCGCTGGCGGGGCCCCGAAGATTGGGATGGGGGCGAGCTCCATGGTGCCGCGTCCGTGCCGCATGTGCAGGTCGCGTCCACGCCTCCGGTGGAGGTCGCGTCCGCGCCGCCGTCGATGGAGGCGCTTCCGAGCGGATCCGCGGCGTGGAGGCGAGGCATGGCGAGGGAGATCCATGGCGCGGTGAGGTGGGCCCGTGGTGGGGAGCTGCCGACGGTGCGCGGGGGGCGACGGGGAGGCACGTCCGTGCCGGGATGCTGCTGCGACGAGAGGAGGAAGGGAATCGGCGGCGGGGCTCGCAGATGATGACGGAGGAGCGGCGGTGGGGCGAGCAAGAGGACGACGAGCGGCAGCAGGGCTGGCGACGCGACAGGATGCCTCTTGTTGTTGGAGAAGCTCAGTTTATGGGTCATGGATGCTTTCCTGTGCACTAACTAAAACCGGTGAATGTGTCTCGCTTTTGTGTCTCCTTGTTGGAGACAGCCTTACAATTTCACCATGTTCGATAGGACCTAATTCAAATACGATATGATAACCCTATCATGCTCTTGCACCCTATGTGACCTGAATCATGATCCGTACTCATGAGCTAGAAAGAACTCGCGTCCAACAATAGTCGTATGAAGTACGATTTCAAGACATATCAGGTCCTGCTGCAAAGCGCTGGCATATTTGCTATTAAACTAATTAATTGTAAAAATCTTAAAAATTAACGGCTTAGATTTATTAGTGTTATTATGTCTTTAGACAAATGGAGTTCTGTAACATTGTCCATGTAGGTATATGTGTCATCTATGATTCAATTTAGGTAAGGATTGGAATTAGTGTTCTTATCAGAGCCGGCTGCATGTGATGGTTGCATGCTTATGACTTCGCGCAGCGACGGTGCCAGAGGTGGGTTAGGATTTGATCTTCTGCCCTAGCTCTATATCTCAGTGGCAGGTTAACCGGAGAGTCGGTGAGCGGCGGAGCGGCCATTGTGGTGGAGGCAACGGTTTGGACAGAGTAGGGGCGGGGGAGTCTTGTTGGCGGCTGGTTGATGGAAGCACCAGATTAGCGGAGCTACGGAGGGCAGAGGTGGGCAGTGCGCCGAGGTGGCACGAGCTTAGGGTACCTAAGGGTTTGTGGGCTAACTGATGGCTTGGCTTAATCGAACGTATGTGCTTGGACTCTCGATTTGATATGGAAACTCAAAAACATCATTTACTAATTCTATTTTTTAGTAAGTAATAATTAAACCTCATTCATTACTTTGAGTAAATGCTCCTTCCTTTGTAAATCTAAAGACATTCTCACTTTTTCTAGACACATTTCAGCAGTACGTTATCTAGGTTACATATATTAGACCATCAACAGACTATAAAAACATGTGGCAAACGTGGGGAGCAACCTCTAAAAAAAAATATAGACAACAAAACCAAAACTTTCATAATTCGAAAGGGAGGGATAAACTTTTTTTTTAGATATAAAACTTGAAACTAGTGCATATAAAAGACACACTACAAGACGAAAAAAGGTGCAACTAAACCGCAAAACCCGAACCAGGCACCCAACATTGCGATCGTCTCCACACGGTGGAGCTTCCGGTCGTACTCGTGCTGCCATGCCCGCTGCTCCGTGCGCTCACGATGCAGCATGGCTTTAATCTCGGCAAGCTCCTCCGTCG
Organism: Eremochloa ophiuroides; assembly: GCA_038502445.1. NCBI lineage: Eukaryota > Viridiplantae > Streptophyta > Magnoliopsida > Poales > Poaceae > Eremochloa > Eremochloa ophiuroides. The sequence continues at coordinate 3,687,955 of JAHLJS010000006.1, read as the reverse complement.
TCGTCCGGTCCCGAGCGGCCAATGAGCTCACCTGCGGCCACGCCGGCGCTGCCTTCGTATCCATGTCGTCGTCTATCTAGCTCGATGGAGTTTCTTCCTTCTCCAATCGTATGAGTAGGACGATCTTTTGCGCTCGCTCGGATCTATCTCGCCGGCGATCGACGCGACTAACTAGCAGAGGTAGGCTTTGATGCTCCCTGCTGTTACGCACATACGGCTCCGGTCTTCCGCGTATATTATACATGTATGTATGTACATCTAATCCGATTTAGAGAAGGATTGGAACTGGTCTTCATGTCAGAGCCGCGTGTCGCCTCCTCACCAATATGTTTCCGGTTCAGTTGCGCTAGGAGCTGGAACCAGCCAGTCCCTCTCGCCGCCGACTCGGCCCGCTCCATCGGCGCGCACGTGGACTATTGGAACCTTTCCCGGCTGCACGTCCTTTATTTTCTTGGGCATCGGCATGATACCGGCGTGGGCTTGCCCGCCATCTGTTCGGCGAAATGCAGCGGGCCTTTTTCACTCTGGAACTGCGATGACCAGTGCTCCCTTGGCAAAAGCATGCACTGATCTGCTTCTTCCGCGGCAGAGCTGCCCTGCCTTACATCACAAACAGTGGTACATATGCTCTCTCTCTCTCATCGCCTTGCGTTCTTCACTGTTTCAGTTCTCGATTACCATTTATTTACTTATCTATTACCTAATCTATAGGAACTAATAAAACGAGAAAATTTCCGGCTCTTTTTTTCGTCCAGTCTATCTAACTGTCTCCCTACTCCACTCAGTCCGCTCCAAAAGCTCATCTGTCTCCTCCTTTCCGTCTCCCCCCTCCCCCCACCCCCACCAGTCGTCCGGGCCCCGCGATGGCTCCTCCATCGCCGCGTCCTCCCCCACCTCTCCCGCCCCCACAGCAGAGTCCCAGCTCCACCTCCACCTTTTCGTCCAGCGTTTGGTCACGCGTTCATCCATCTGCGAGGCTCGTCCATGGTGCGGCTCGGTCAGGCCATCCGCGAGACCGCGACGCTTGTGCGCCCGGTGAAGCTCGATCCGGCCATCCGCGACGACAAGTAGTGCGGCAGCCCCAGCGCCTGAGATGCCGGCGCTCATATCTCCTCCACCACGGCCTCGCTCCGACACCCTTCTGCGACGCGCGTGTGCCTGGTGCGGCTCGATCTGACCATCCGAGCAGACAAGTAGTGCGTCAGCGGTCAGCCTCAGTGCCTTGGATGGCGCTCATCTCCTCCACTACGGCCTCTGACGCCGCCTTCCTGGACGGCCGCGACGGGCCTCGGCAAATGATTCCAACCCAAAAATGAAACCAACAAACATGTGATGTTTGCTCCTGTCAACGAACAGAACAGCAAAACGAATAAAAACGAATTCCTGCTTGTGCTCGCCTGCACCGCCGCCGTGGCACGAGTACGTGGCCCGGGGCTTCTTGCCGTTCCGCAGCCTGTTGGCGAGTAGCTGCGTCTGCGTCCTCCTGCTCTGTTTCCGTTTCGGATTATTATTTGCCGAAAACGGCGAGTCATCGCGTCCGAGGTCGATAATGTCGTCAGTGGACCAGAGCGAGGCGGTGTTGCTGCCTCTGTCGTCGGACCTGCACTCGCCGTAGTTCAGCCTCGTCACTGCTCCCCCGGCCCCCTCGCGCTCCTCTTCTTGATGAGGAAGAAGGTGCCGGTGTCACTGACACCTTAAGCCGCACCGGGTAGAGAGATAGAAGGAAGAAGATAGGGGTATTTTGAACATTTTCATTATTTTTGGGCTTTAAAGTTTGTTTGATTTGAGGTTAGGATGGACCGATATATAATTTAATAAAATGATTATGTTTGTACGGTTAAACTTAGAATGTCTATATATCTTTAATGGATCATGTTTAATTTTTAATAAGACGTGTATTTAGTCCGATTTAGTTTTGTGTGTCCGGTTGACATTAGTACTATATGGTAAAGTGAGGAGGGCAACCAAGTGAGATGTAAATAAAATAAGAGACATTTTACTAAGAAAACTCATATTTTTTCTTGGCTTTTTTGGCAAAGAGATGTGGATACGCAAGTCAAACACATATAATAATTACTTTTTTTCTAGATTGGATACGAAACCAATTGAGTTAACTAAAATTTATTTTGACACTCTCCAGTTGCAACGTACGATCACTAATTGTTAACGAAAATTTATTTTGATACTCTCCCGTCACAACATACGGGCTTTTTTTTTTCTAGTAATACTAGAAAGACAGAGTTTCTCCCACCAAATTTTCGTCTGGCCCATTCACAGACTAACTGCCACACTCGCTTTGGGCCAGCCCACTCGCTCGCCTTCCGTAGCCCATTCGCTAGCAGTGCCGCCGTTCCTCCCATCCGCCTCCCGTCCACGAAAGCCCCGCGTCGCCACTCGTCACGCAGCGCGGCCGCGCCGTTCCTCACATCCGCTTCGTCACGCAGCGCCGCCGCGCCTCCTCTCCCATCCTCATCGGCGTCCCCTATGTAACCACGTTGTGGTGGCGCCGGCCTCCTGACGGCCGGCGACCTGCACTCGCCATCCACGGGCCCGCGCCCTCCCCTACCGCGCCCATCCGTCTCAGCCTCCCGGCGGCCGGTGGCCGTAGGTCGCCGTGCACGGCCGCGCTCCCTCCTTCGCTACGGTGGCGTTGCTGCTTGCCGGACCTTGCACGCGACGCACATCCGACTCTGGCTCCCGGTATCGAGACGGAATCGACTTGGTCTCTTCCTTCTCCAATAATTCTCGATGGATCGATAAGGCCACTGAGACCACGCCCCACATCTACGGCTGCGAAGCGTTATCTCCTCAGGCTGTATCTTTTTATCCTGTCATCCCTCGCTCCCTCTCGCTAATCTGTCCTCCTATGTCTAAACCAGTCATTAGGGCCTTTAAGGGTTTAGTTAATTATATCTTACATTGACGACTTTATGAATTTTATATTCTTCTGATTGTGATTTCTAGGTTACTGATTCCTTTTAGTTAAAAGTAGGCTTTAGTATCTCTTGATAGGATGAATTTTAGTGTCCCAGCGCACCTAGCGGGAAGTAGGCGGCTGAGAAAATCAAGGTGTAAATTTCTCTTAATGTCTGAATATAACTATTTATATTATGTTACTTAATCTGACGCGAATTAACTGCAATTTTTGCTTCAGCTATTAATTCTTTTCTACGTTTAATGATCCCTAGTCCTTGACGTGTCATGCAGTTCTGTAGCTGGTAATTCTGTCTTTTTTTTTTGGAGAGCCTCAAACTTTATTGCAAGTTGTAGTATCTGAACTTACATATTAAAACTCACACCACACACACGCACACCCCTAATATATAAGCTAGACCTACAACTAGAGTACACGGTTTACATAAACATAAAGATGACTTCGTGCGTGACGAAAAGCCACTAATCTATCCAGAGCATCTGTGAAGAGACAAGGCATAGACTTTCCAGTACCTGAAAACAGATAAAGGAAAAAGGGTTAAAAACCCCGGTGGGAAAATCGCTTCGAGCAGCCCTCGAACTGCGACCGGTGGCCTCCCAACCGGGAGCGCTCACCATCCGAGCTAGTGCTCGGTCCCCGCTGGTAATTCTGTCTTGTGATAATGTCCATCCATGCATTTCCCCTGCTTGTTTTAGACATTGCTGAATACAGAATACTGGTAGAATTGCTGAATCTTACCCGCTGCTCTTTTATCTGCATGGTTCAAAGTCTTCTATTTTTATTAATGCTACTGGTTAAATTTATGTCAAAATGTTCCTAGCAGATATTATTAAGTTACTCTATCATGTCGACTTTCATTAGGGAGTTTCATTGCTATACAAACATACTTCATTTTGAGTTTCATGGCAACACTTGCCACTAAATGCTTCTGTTTATGGTCAGTGAGGCAAAAATGTACTGTTCATACAAAAAAGAATAATCTTATATTTGGTAGAAAAGTGTATAATATCGTAATTTTCTAGGATTTCTCAAGACTCTATAGCTTTGACTAGATGGCTGACCTACTTTGTTAACCCATGTTGAGCAGCATAATTGAGTATTCATGACCACAAAGAGCTGCAAATTGTTTGTAAATTGCGTAAGCATGGTCGTTAGCTAATGGCATCAAATCAATGATAAGCACTTTTTTAGCATCTTTCTGTTTGGAAAAGGACACAGTTCCTGGTAGAAAAGTGAGTTCCTCTTCTGCTAGGTTGCGCTTTATTATAATCAACACGATATGTTAGCTGGCCTTTTTCATACTTTAGCATCGAGTTTTGAAAAGAGCTATTTGTGCCTGGTGCAATGAAAATTTTCCTTATTTCATTTTCTTCGGTACAAGTTTAGTTTGTATGCAAATGGGATGCACTTATTGATGGAATGGTTCGGTTTGGATTGCAAGAGGAACAGTTTGGTGTGGTCTAAGGATGGATTCAGTTCTTCGGGTCCAAACAGTTTGGTTTTGATTGGGGAAAACAGGCAAGGTCGCTATTTAGTTTTCCTTTCCCCTTTTTTTTGCTAACTCTTTTAGTTTGTTGGGCCCAAATGTTTGGGTGGTACATGTTTGACAATATTAGTTGGTGTTTAAATAACTGAAAAAAAGGTTTTGATTTGGTTCTGATTGGGGATGTAAGGAGATTTTAAAAATTGTCGAAGCTAATCACACCAGTTACTTGGCGATGAGCATTTCTATCTTTTCACATTTTTGCTCATGTGGAAATCAGCACTAGACCACACTCATCCAGTATCAAAAAGGTATCATGCTTCTGATTTTCCAGAACCTGTGGTAAAGTAGCTTACCTGCTTGGTTCTTAGAGATTCCAGGTCATTTGGTCATTGAGAGTTGATTCTTTTGATTATGCCTTCCCTGAGACATTTTTTCTCTTCGTGTGTTTGCCTGGCATTTTCCAGAAGGGACATGTTAGCTTCGCCTGTTTTCTTATAGTTCTAAGGTAGAGTAATATATTGATCCGAACTGCTACGTACTTCCAGGTGGGCTGCTGCAGCTGCAGCTGCGGTTGATGTGCTGCTTTGTACCTCTTTTATTTGATCATGGTTAAAGCTTTGCATCAACAACAGCAAGATTATCAGATGAGGCTGATTATTTGGTAACTATAAAGATGCCCCATGTTCCTTTTGAGTACAAGATACGAGGGGGTCTACTTTTACTCTTTCCCCTCTCAGTTCTTTGTTGATGCTTGGCTTGTTGCTCAGCCACTAACTAAATGAAATATTATTAACTTTATATGGTACTATTGTGTTTCTAATATCATTACCGCCGGGATCCTGTTCAAGAACATCACCCAGGAGAAGGTACTGATGTTTCCCAGAATGATGAATTACTGTGATGGAGTAGTGCAAGAAGTCTGGGGATTCCAATTATTAGCTTGGCCACGTGTATCACCGAAGTTTGAAAGTGGTTATTAGATTCTCAGTTGTTTCCTTATTTGGAACATTGGCAGTTGTACCATTTGAACTTCCATTAAGGCTGATGGAGACGTGCAGAAGATGTGGCATGCGTGATGACTGATGCGGGTGGGCCCTGGATGGTTGAGATTCCAGGTGATTTTTTTGTGTGTTATTAAAGTGGATCCTATAATGCAAAAAATTCTTTTGTCGGATGTGAAACAGGGTTTAGGTTTCAATTTTTTTTTTCCAAAAAATCATTTTCTGTGAAAATACTTCTTACCATGATGCTGGCATGGACAACTCAATGACATTTGGTTCGTTGAGAAAAGTGTCAAGTTGTGAATTTTGAATTTGGGCCACAAAGGAAAACATTTGATTTAAGTTTGTCCTAACAACTACATGCAACACAAATAGTATGAATTTTATTTTAAAATGTTGATATTTTTATATTACAAAAAACATAGAATTTACATTTACAATGTTGTCTATTGTCTTCTGCAACAGATACTTAATACCAAAATAACCCATAAGATGAGCAATTTGGCATGGTATCTGAATATTAAGCCTTATTCAACCAAAGTGCAGTAGACATGGGTAAAGGCATGATTAAGCACTAGCCCTCTCGAAATCCTATAGAAAGGTGTCAACAATAAGAGTTAGAATTTTGTTTTCACCCGTTGCAACGCACGGGCACATTTGCTAGTATAAATAACAACACAAATTTCAGGTCCCGAATGAAGGGTCGGTACCTTCATTCTTTAAAAAGAGTTACAATGTAAACAATAAAGCTTTCTACAGCATTGACTCAACTTACAGTTAATATGATCTTTATTTAAACAAACTATTAATAAATTCATGCTTTCTACATCATTGACTCAACTTCAATAAATCACAGGATTGATGACTTTTTGCCATTAAACTCATACTTTCACCTCGGTGAAGAAAGTTCTGATGCTATAGGTAGAGTTGACAAGTTGGCCTCTCCAACTGGAACAGCATTCATTAAAGCACTTAAATCAAAGAAGTTATACTCCAGGTTTGGTTCCACTTGCCTTTCTCCTTCCATGACCTTCACCACCAACGACATGGCAGGCCTTCTACTGCTGTCGCTCTGTAGACACCAAATTGCAAGATTCATCATCCCAATCACTTCTTCCTTGTGTACACGCATGTCTTCACTGTTTCTGTCGATCATTTCCTCCAACTTGCCATTCTTTGCCTTATCTTGCAGCAAGCTGATGAGCTGAATGCTATCTTCAGGTTGTGAGTAGTCTAGGTTTTTTCTTCCACTGATGATTTCCATGACTACTACACCAAAGCTATAGACGTCAACCTTCTCGGTGATTTTCGATGTTAACCACTCATGCGCCATGTATCCAGGTGTGCCCCTCATTCTGGTAATCACACGACTCTGCTCCCTGTCTATTAGCTTAGATAACCCAAAATCAGCAACTTTAGCATTAAAGTTGTCATCTAAGAGGATATTCTGTGGCTTGATGTCAAGGTGAGCAATTCTCTGCCGACAGTCCTCATGAAGATAAGATAGGCCCTTGGCTATGTTAGTTATAATCTTGCATCTTGTGCGCCAATCAAGTGGAGCTTTGTTATATCCATAGTAGATCCACTTATCTAGAGATCCTTTTGACATGTACTCATAGACTAATAGCCTGTTTGATTTGTCTGTGCAGAAACCAATTAGCCTTACCAGATTGATGTGATGAAGGCTGCCAATTGTCTGGACTTCAGCAAGGAATTCTTTTGTTCCTTGATCTGCTTGATGCAAATGTTTTACTGCAACTAGTTGATTGTCTAAATCTCCCTTGAAGACTGAGCCGAATCCTCCTTCCCCGATGTTACTGCTGAAATCTTTGGTTGCTACTTGGAGTGATTGAAAAGTGAACCTTGCTGGCATTCCAGGAAGGTCAGAAAACTCATCCTCGTCAGCTTTCTCTTCATTTTGTCTCCATCTTATGATGGCAAAGATAGTTGCAAGCAGTACAAGGGCAGCAATGCCCCCTCCAACTCCAATCAGCAGAACCCGTATTTTCTTTGCCGAGTGTGGTGGATGTGAAATCTGTACCTTTAGGAATGCTGTTCCAATTGAAGATCCTCCCACCAAGGAGAGGACTTCTGGTACCAGTAGACACGAGCCGTTTGCAGGGTCCTTGTCATACTGAAACAGGGCAGCCCGGCAAGAGCAATTTCCTAAGCAGGCGCTCTTGCAACTGTCTTCATCAGTGAGCACTCCAGCATTCTGATCAATATAATTGAAGTAAGAGACATTACTGACCGCAATCAGTCGATGGTCCTCTATAGATTGGCAAGATATTGGTGTGTTGAGGATGCACCCAAGATCAGGTCTCTGTTCGTCTAGTTGCCTGAAGTAAATGCCACTTGCATTACTTGCCATTGGGCAAGAGCACTGGCCACCAGAGCAGATGCCGTATTCTCCACAGACGGATGGGTAATTGCACTGGTCTAGTTCCAGAACATCCTGCGTTACCTTCCACTGAGTGTCGATCCACTGATATAGCCTGAGATGCCCGTCGTCCTCGAACCTCACGAACTGAAGTGATCGAGAGATTTGGAAGAAATACATCGCATATGCTTCATCTCTGGATCCAGCAAAGGTCACATCCAAGCTACCGTTCGTGAGCGTGGCATATTTCAGTCTGTTTGGATCTGCACTTTTGTAGTAGAAGAGCCGAGGCTCTTGATACCCATAAAAAGCATAGAATCCATCAGGGCTAAGGGTGAAGTGGAACTGGTTGGTGCTAGGCTTATTGTCGGAAGACATACTAGGAACGAGGGCTTTGCCGACGAGTAATTTCTCGCCAGGGAGCAGAGAATCTACTGGGTAGTCAAAGGACTGCCATACCGGTGTGCTGTTGTTGCCGTCGAATAGCACCAGGTTACCGGAATCCGTCATGTTCATCCCCACCACAGACCGGCCTGCTGTGTTGCTGGACCAGACGAAGCTGCCATCAGCATCCTGAAGAATCAGATCACCATCGCCTGTGAAGCTGAGGGTCGCATTCTGTTGGACCTTGCGGTCAGAATTTGCAGACCAGACAACCTGCACGGCGTCTTTGTACCAACCATCAAAGGTCTGGTTCCCTGTGGAGATGGCGTAGACCCCAAAGATGAAGGTGTTGCATGGGGAAACACAGTAGAATCCGGCGCCGAAGGACATGCCGGTGCCTGGGACTGCAAGAGGGCGGAGGAGCCAAGGGCCAGCAGCATGCTGGTAACGACCAGCGCCTGGTGTTCCTAGGTTGAGTACTCTAATTTTCCAAACGGTGGATATGTTTGCCCATGGTGTAGTAAGGCCGCCGATTGCTGCGCTGCTGGTTTGAAAAGCTAGAGATGTGCTGGTGAGGACGAAGAGGGTAAAGCCTAGAGCAGCCATGCTTTCATGCAAGCTGCAGCGCTGAGATCCTTAGAGAGGGATTCAGGTGACTAGTTTGCGCTTGCCATATGGTCATATGGGCGAGCACTCTGTGTGGACTTACTGGACTTCGGTCCATAGCTAGTACATTGCTAGTTAGCGAACAAATGAAACGGCCAAAGTCATTGCCGAATGCAATGTTCAATGTTCGTTTTCAAGTCCTCATTTGACTGATATTGATCGATGCCGTGCAAAACACGATTACTTGATCTTGATGGCCTGTTATTTATCTCTGCAATCGTCACCATATTATGCAACCGAAAATAACCAATATTGTTTGGTAGTGAAACGACCTCGATTTTCGCGAAGGGAAATCCACAGGCTCGTATTGTAATTCAACAGATTGCTTGGGACAATCCATGAAATTACCCATATCTCAGTTGTCACCAGGATCCATACAACGGTAATTAAGTCTTACATAAATACTTATTACATCGCCACACTGGTGGAATCAACATTCAGAGAAGCTTTAGAAGATGCGGAAGCGATTCATCCTTCACGGCCAACTTGAGTGTAGCACGTGACCCTATTCCTCGCCATCGTCTTCCTCGAAGTCGTACTCATTCTCGTCACCTGACAGCAAATTTATCAGTATGATTTGTACTGGCCACGGAGTCCACCTATGCAGCATTTGCTTTGTGGAAAGTGGATGCAAGGCTATACAAGCAGACCTATAGGCTGAGGTTTTCCTATGCAGCTGTAATCAATGTTTAATTAGTCAAGTTTTATCACCAGTTAACACCATCATCCCTTTTCCCATCACCACACCTCACATACCCACACCTCACTCTCATTCGACAGGCCCAACTCCCTCTCGGGCCTATCTCAGCGGCACACTACCACAACGGGTACACTGCCGAAAAAATGTTATCCAGGGGGAAAAAAGAATATGCTCTCATCTAATAGTGGTTGCAGAAACATTAGGAAAGGTCCATAGCCAACGAGTTGGCTTATGTATCGATCGATCAACCATACACTCTGCAGAGGTTTCACTACTCACAAGATTAGCCATCATCGATGCTGTACAATCATCTAAACAGAATTCCGGGTGCTTGCTTGCCTAGGTCGATGCCACCCTGCCACTCAGCCCTGGGACATTCCGGATCCAACACCATCACACTGAGACTGGGAGACGCAGTACCGGGCCCCATCAGTGGTACTGCGCATCTAGAACGGTACGGGAATCTGCCATCCGTCACCGTCCACCCTTATCACCTCTCAACCTAGCAGTAGTGGCACCGCCCTACCAAGTAGTCCAGCCGTCTCCCGCCCATCAGAAGCGAGTGAGTAGCAAGGGAATCCAGATGTTTCCGGTCACTAGTCAGATCTTAGGTTGTGACCAAGTAGGCATCTCCACTTTAGGGGATACTCTCCCCGTGCCATCACGGCACCTCCGCTCACGGGACTTCAATGCACATCCCGGAACCACCTCATAAGTCATTACCCGCCACAGGTATCTCTCGTGGGGATGCCTAGGTTGCACCCCCGGCACGACTTGCCCCACGGGCTTGTCTCACATCCCACTTGGTCGACATCAACCCTTACCACGCACCCAAGACGCACGCAGCACTCTCTCCCAGTGGTTATAATCAGTTATGCACCGTCCCAATTCCACCACATAGCATATAACATGTAGTAAGTAGTGGAAGAGTAACAGTAATTTAAGCAGCAGCTAACCTAGCAGCGGATAGCAGGGTAAAGTCTTATTAAGGCAGGGAATTCAAATATACCACCATGCAACCAATCCATACATAATCATAAAGCAATAGTAACAATGTCATTTACAATGCGTAAATAGGATCTAAGGATTTGGTGGGACGTGGCACCTTCGTAGTCGTCTCCTAGCTCCTGAAAGTACTCGTGGTCGTCTTCCTTAGTCAGATCCTCCTCCGGCTCTGAAATTGAACACGAAATAGTCGCGTTAGCGACTCCTATAGAGTATTTCAAAAAAATCCAATAAAATAAAGAGCCAAATGCACACAAACATAGTCTTAGATTGTAGATCTCATTTTCCTGAGAATTTTGATATATGGTGCGCAATTTTTGGACATCGAATGAATAAGTTATGAATTTCCGAAGATTATCCTATTTTCTGAAAATGGAAAAATTGGTCGGTTAATTAGGGGCAGCTCGGGATTGGTCCACGTGGTGCGCGGGTCCAGCAGTGCGGCATGTGGCACCTCATCAGAACACAGACCCGATGGTCGCCCACCAGGTGTTCGATGCTGGTTCCCAGAGAGTCGCTGGCGTCGGCGTAGCTCGGCGGAGCTCGGCGGAGCTCAGCGTAGCTCGGCGGTGGTCGGGGGTAGCTCGGCGGAGCTCGGCGTAGCTCGGCGGAGCTCGGCATAGCTCGGCGTAGCTCGGCGGAGCTCGGCGGAGTTCGGCGTACCTCGGCGGGGCTCGGGCGAATCGGACATTTGGGCGCCGAGGGTGCCGCTCTCCCGGGGAGGCTCGGGCGAATCGGAGATTTGGTGCGCCGAGGGTGCCGCTGTCCCGAGCTCTCCCGGGGAGGCTCGGGCGAATCGGAGATTTGGTGCTAGTAGGGTTCCAGGGCGTCTGTTCAAGGCGGCGGTGTCTCTCCGGTGCGGCGGACGATGACAGGGCGGCGATGACCATATTTCGGCAAGACAGGGCTCGGCTTTCCCCAATTGGCGTGCTCAGGCAGTCGTCCGACCAGATGGTGGCGGGTTTGAGTCATGGTATGGCCTCCTCTCCCTCGGCATACGGCGGTTCTCCGACGAGGTGGAGGCGCACGTAGCCAAGGCGACAGACATGATTCGGGGCTCGGCTATCTAGCGGCGGTGCCGAGGCAGACTTGGCGAACCTCGGCGGCCTTTCTCCGCAGCGTGAGGCGATCGGGGGTACTCGAAACGGATTTAGGCGAGGCGGATCGTGTCGATGGCGATCACGTTTCCCCGAGAACGCACCTCTCGGTGTTCCGGGCTATGGTGGTTCGATCTCCCGCAACTAAGCTTGTCCGAGGTGGTCGGTGAGTTGGTGGTCACGCTAGCGGGTCGCGGTATTGAGATGCTCCAGTCATCGGCGGCGATGTCGCCGCGACTGGGAGGTTCCGGCGGGGCTAAGGAGGTCTTCTAGGAGATGTATACGCCTCCAGGGTCTATGGCGATGGTATACCAACTACCAATTTTGGCTACCGAGATTCCCAAGGTGCTCGGTTGTGGCGGCGGCGTGTCGCCGGCGGCGGCTGACGACGGCAAGGTGATTACGGTCTCGTTTTGGCATAACCGGACGTGGTTCAGTCAAATTGGCGTGACTAAACGGGCATACGTCCGCTTAGTGGTGAACTAGTGACAGAGCAAGGCCTCCTTTTTGCTCCGGTCCGCGGCGGCGCTCCGGCGAGGTCGCGGCGCACTGCGGACGAGGCTTCCTCTAGCGCTTAGATCCGCGTAGCTAGCTCAAGGGGTCATGGCGGTGCTCCACGACGCTCTAACCTATACGGGTGCTAGTCGGATTGCTCGGAACGGGTGATTCGGCGTCGGAACGCGTCGGTGGCGAGCGCGCTCCGCCGAGAACGCGTCGTGCTGCATTCACGGTCTACCAAGCTTGTAGTCCGGGGGTTTCGGCTGGTCGCATGAGTGCATGGTGCAGGTGATCTTCCTGAGCCGGTAAAGGCTCGTGCCTGCGCGTCCCGTGGGCGGAACACCATGGCAAAAGCTGGGCGAGGTTCGGACATAGCGTGCGGTGGCTCACCGTGGTGTCGGTGAAGCTAGGATGGCGGTGCAGTGGCGAGTCGGAGCCGTGCAGAGCGATCGCAGTGCCGTGCCGCTCCTCGTCCGCAGCTCGGGCTTCTCCTCCGTGTCCGGCTCCGGCGTGCTCCGCGGCGGCGGCGGCGCTCCGGCAGCTTCTCCTCCTCTGCTCCGCCCTTCTCCTACGCTCTCTCTCTCTCGGTTTGGTGCAGTGTGCCGGTCTGTGCCGTGGTGGCGGCGAGGGGAAATGAGGGTAGGGCTTCGGGGTGAGCTCCTTTTTATAGGCGAGCTTGGCCAGCTCCAATGGCGAACGGTCCTGATCGCGCTCGACCGATCGAAGGGCCGTGGCTCGAGTGGATCTAGGGCTCCGGATGGGCGCGGGTTCGCTTGGCGGCCAAGAAAGGAGGGGACAGGAGGGGAACAGCGGGGTCAGGGCTCTGCCATGCGTGGCGCTGTCGGTCACGCCATTTGCGTGACCCAGTGGCGTCGTCTTCGTGTGGAAGAGAAACAGTGGAAGGGGAAGGCGGCTGACATGCGGGGCCGGGCGGTCAGCGGCTGCGGGGCAGTGGGTGCGGATGAAACGGTCGCGCGCGTGCGGTCGGCATCGCGCGTGCGCGCGGTGTTGGGCCGGCCCAGCGCGGGGAGGCGGGGTAGAGCGCGCGCGCGGGTGAGGTGAGGAGAAGAAGGCCGGGCTGGTTTGGGCTGGCCTAACTCTCTCTCCTTTTTCTATTTTCATTTTAGTGTATATATACATATATTGCCCATTTTAAATATTGAGTAAATACAAACATAAATTGCAATAAATCCCAAATGTGATGCATAGGCTATTATTCTATGTGAATGGAATTAAAATGCAAGCTATACTCCTTTATTTACCAAATTCATAATGAAACCTATATGCTTGCACAAGAAAAATGGGTTTTCACAATAAATAAATGAAAAATTTTAATTGGTTGGGATTTTTAGATTGTGTGGATTTTTAGGGTTGTTATAGTCCTCCCCCCTCATTAGGATCTCGACCTCGAGATTCAGAGATAACGTACCCATCGAAGAGGTAAGGAAACATAATCCGCAAGTCCGATTCTTTCTCCCACGTAGCTTCCCTTTCAGTGTGATTGCTCCATTGTACCTTGCACATCGGAATGTTTTTGTTTCGAGTCTCCTTTGTATCCTGTGCCAAGATCTTGATCGGATGTTCCTTGTATTCAAGTGTGTCTTACAGGTCTAATGCATCCGTAGGAACTTGCTCCTCGGGAAGCTTCAAACACTTCCTTAATTGCGAGACATGGAACACGGGGTGTACTCCAGATGATTCCTCCGGTAGTTCCAGCTTGTAAGCAAGCTTTCCAATCCTTTTACAGATCTTGTATGGCCCAACATATCTTGGTGCCAATTTTCCTTTCACGTGGAATCTGACAGTGCCACGAAGTGGAGATACCTTGAGGTAGACATAATCCCCAACCTTGAACTCAAGCTCTCTACGTCTTCTATCTGCATAGCTCTTTTGCCTACTCTGTGCAATTCTCAAATTTTCTCTGACCTGTGCTACGCCTTCCTCTGCTTCTACAATCTTAGCAGGGCCAAAGAAGGCCCTCTCTCCGGGTTCTGACCACATTAGCGGGGTCCTGCAGGGTCTCCCATACAATGCCTCAAACGGTGACATCTTGAGGCTTGTTTGATAGCTGTTGTTGTACGAGAATTCAGCGTGGGGTAAGCAGCTTTCCCAACTGGTCTTGTATTTTATCACACAAGCTCGGAGCATATCTTCGAGAATTTGGTTCACTCTTTCTGTTTGACCGTCAGTCTGTGGGTGATAAGCCGTGCTATAGTCCAGCTGGGTTCCGATGGATTTGTGCAAGGCCTGCCAGAATCAAGACGTGAATTGTGAGCCTCGATCAGATATTATGCTTGTGGGTGCCCCATGTAGTCTTAGAATGTGGGTTATGTATAAATCCGCCAGCCGTTCGGCCTCGTAGCCAATGCTGATGGGAATGAAGTGAGCGACTTTGGTCAAACGGTCGACTATCACTCAAATCGAATCGTGTTTCTTCTCGGTGCGGGGTAACCCAACGATAAAATCCATCGAAATGCATTCCCATTTCCATTCTGGAATTGCGAGGGGTTGTAGTAGGCCGGCTGGTCGTTGATGTTCGGCCTTGATTCTGCTGCAAGTGTCACATCGGGCTACATGCCCTGCAATGTCTGCCTTCATATTCTCCCACCAGAAGTGCTTCCTTAGATCATGGTACATCTTGGCTGACCCTGGGTGAATGCAATATTTGGAGTCATGCCCTTCTGACAGAATCTCTTCTCGTATCGCTGAATCCGTCGGTACGCAGATTCTATCTTTGTACCATACAGTTCCCTGCTCATCTTCTCGGTATTCGGGGCCTCTTCCCAGCTTCATCAAACCACGGATATAGTCTATCTCAGGACAGTTCTTTTGCGCTTCACGGATCCGTGAGGTGAGATTGTACTCGACGCGAAGCTCATTTAGCATGCCATAGGAGATTACCTCGAGCTGGAACGCGTCAAACTCTCTCCTGAGCTCAGACGGCATAGACTTGGTGATGAGGGTATGACAGTAGCTTTTGCGGCTAAGTGCATCAGCGACTACATTAGCCTTTCCTGGGTGGTAATGGATCTCAAGATCATGGTCTTTGATGAGTTCTAGCCATCTGCGCTGCCTCATATTCAGATCTTCCTGTGTGAAGAAGTACTTCAGGCTCTTGTGGTTGGTGTATATGTCACACTTGTTGCTCATCAGATAGTGTCTCCAAATCTTGAGTGCATGTACCACGGCTGCAAGTTCTAGGTCATGAGTCGGGTACCGCTGCTCATGTTCCTTCAACTGTCTTGAGGCATAAGCTATCACTCTTCCTTCTTGCATTAGTACACAGCCCAAACCTTGCCGAGAGGCGTCACAATATACAACAAAATCTTTGTGAATATCGGGTAGGGCTAGTACAGGTGTAGTAGTGAGCTTCTCCTTCAAGGTCTGGAAACTCTTCTCACATTCAGGAGTCCATATAAACTTGTTCTCTTTCTTCAGCAAGTTGGTCATGGGTCTTGCAATCTTGGAGAAATTCTCAATAAATCTGCGATAGTATCCTGCAAGTCCCAAAAAGCTTCTGATTTCTGACACATTACAGGGTTGTTCCCACTCTTTCACAGCTTCAATCTTGGCTGGGTCTACCGCGACTCCTTCTCCTGACAGTACGTGACCAAGGAAAGCAACTTCCTCAAGCCAGAATTCGCACTTGGAGAATTTGGCGTATAGCTGGTTGCGAGACAACCTCTCCAATACGGTCCTCAGATGATGTTCATGTTCCTCTTTTGTGGCTGAATAAACCAATATATCATCAATGAATACCACCACAAACTTGTCTAGCTCATTCATGAAGATCTTGTTCATCATGTTCATGAAGTATGCTGGAGCATTAGTGAGTCCAAATGAGACTACTGTGCACTCATACTGTCCATATCTAGTGACAAATGCAGTCTTCGGGATATCCTCTACCCTGATCTTCATCTGATGGTACCCTGATCGGAGATCGATCTTCGAGAAGTACTTGGCCTTACTCAGTTGATCTAACAGATCATCGATGCGGGGCAGTGGGTACTTATTCTTGACTGTGACCGCATTCAGATTCCGGTAGTCAATGCACATCCTCATCGTGCCATCCTTCTTCTTGACAAACAAAACGGGAGATCCCCAGGGCGAAGCACTAGGCCTAATGAAGCCCTTCTCCAGTAATTCTCCCAGCTGCTTCTTGAGTTCCTTCAACTCATCAGCCGACATTCTGTAGGGTCTTTTGGCAATCGGTGCAGTCCCTGGCATCAGCTCTATAACAAACTCCACATCTCTATCTGGTGGCATTCCTGGCAACTCCTCTGGAAATACGTCATTGAACTCACAGACCACTGGCATATCCCTGAATGTCAGCTCTGTCTTATCTGCTTTAGTCTTCAGGGCACATAGGAGGGCTTGGACTCTCTCGGTTTGGGATACACATCGGACAGCTGTTCCCCAAGGGTGGGTTACCTGAACATATCTAGGTGAACAAGATATCACTCCCCGGTGTTTGGTTAGCCAGTCCATGCCTAAGATGACATCTAAGCTATTGGAGGGTAGTAGGGTTAGGTCAGCTCGGAAGTCAAGTCCCTCGATTGTGATTATCACTCCCCTACATATGTGAACGCTTCTGAAGGTTCCTAAGGGCGAGCTAGCTAGGATGGGGTTTGCTCTCGGGGTTACAGGTATGTTATGCTTTCGTGCATATGCAGATGAAATGTATGAACATGTAGCTCCCGAATCGAACAGAACTGTAGCCATGTTACCCTGAACTAGGAACGTACCGTACACAGCATCAGGTGCAGCTTCAGCTTCCTCAGCGGTCATGTGGTTCAGTCTTCCTCGGGTAGCAGATCCCCGGTTCGGTGTGCCCTGTGCAGCTGCTGGTGCACGGTTGAGGTCGGGGCACATAGCCACACGGTGTCCAGGCTTTCCGTATCCGAAGTAAGTGAAGGGCGCACTGCCTGCTGTGGCTGTCGCAGGAGCCTTCCAGTTGCTTGTCCTCGGTGTGTTGGTAGCCGGGACGGGTGTGTTCTGCACAGCTCGAGTCGGCGCAGGGTAGGTCTGAGCGGGGCGGTGGTAGTTGCTGTTGTTGGTACCACCACGGCTCGTTCCCGAAGAGGGTCCCTGGCGAGTCCGGAAAGGCGGAGGTGCACCCGTTCGCTGTCTCTGGGGTGGAGCAGTGCGAGCGGGTCCCTCAGAGCGGCGCTTCTTTCCCTTGTTCTGGGCCTCGAACTCCAGACGTGCTTCTATGCGATCCTTCTCGATCTCAATACAACGGTCAATCAGCTCACGCAGAGTGTAGCTCTTGTTCCCTGACAGAGCCAACCTGATCTTGGTCTGAAGTCCCTTCCTGTAGTAGTACATCTTTTCCTTCTCGGAACTCACGCAAGACGCAGGTGCGTAGCGGAGCAAGCAGTTGAAGCGGGTGGTGTACTCGTGGATCCGGTCAGCTCCCTGGGAGATGTTGCGAAACTCGTTTTCCTTGGCCTCCATGACTCCCTCAGGAATGTGGTGGTCACGGAAAGCCTCGGTGAACTCATCCCAGTCAATGCGGGCTGGGTCCTCGTGAGCGCTGGTGTAGTTGTCCCACCATGCTCGTGCAGCACCGGTCAGCTGGTGGCTAGCAATCCCAACACACTCCTCGTCGGAGCAAGTGGTCAGGTCCAGCTTCTTCTCCATCTCTTTAAGCCAATCGTCAGCAGCGAGGGGATCGCTGTCGGTCCCGTCGAAGGTGGGTGGCCTCAGCTTCAGGAAACCCTCCAGTTTCCTTTGGAAGTCATTCTAGGGTGGCCCATGGTGCCTGTTCATCCCAGTAGCTATGGCATTCAGCAGCTGGGTCTGCTATGCCATTACTTCCGCCAATGTTGGTGGCGGCGGCGGCGGCGGTGGCGGAGGCACATTCTCGCCCTGTGGTGGCGGATCGTTCACCGGCGGTGCATCCTCTGCCCGGCGCAGCTCTTCTTCCACGTTAACTCCAGCTCGCCTGCCAGCTGGGCGTCCACGGTTGTGACCACGCCCGCGTCCTGGCGCAGGTGCGGGGGAGGGCTGGCGGTTCTCCAGGCGCGCGGAACGTCTCATTGACATCTGAAGTTATTAGGTATGTGGTTAGTGCAGTAATAATCTTGTAGTGGTTTAAGTAGGAGTTAGATGTTTTCAACGATTTAATTGAATTAAAACATTTTTCATGCTATCCTACACTCAACCAAAGAAGCATAGAGAACCATAAGAAGCATAAGATCCAAATGTCACTCATCACATGGTCATTATTACATAAAGGATGTTGCTAAGAAGATCGTGCTATGCGCAGATAGCCAATGACAGGACAACTCATGGTATCACTAGTCTAAGGGCCACGCAGGGTCCCATAAGCTACTGGTGCATAAGGTCGAGTACGGCGTCGGGTATGCGGCTGTCCTCTGCCTCGATCTTGTCGTCGGTCATGGTCAGGCGCTTGACATAGTCGAGAGCTACAGCTAGCTCTGGGGTGGCCTCAATCTCCCGCATCCTTTGAGACGGACACGCTCCCAAGTTGAGCGTAGTGGGTGGTACGCGGAAGTCTCCCTCCCGGGGCTTCACCATCTCCAGTGGGGGAAGCGAACTCTGTACCTTCCGGACCTCAATAGCTCTCCTGGCGTCGGACTGCTTCCAAGCTGTCTCTGTCCTCCGTAGCTTGTCCTTTAGGAACTCCACCATCTTCACGCGGTCGATCAGAATCCCTTGGTTGCGAGTGGACTTCTCCTCGGCTTTCTCCAACTGCTTCTCCAACTCCCTGATCCTGGAGCTCAACGTGCTCATCTCGACTCCTCTGTCTCTGCTCCTCTGCTCCCTCTCAGCAAGCGCTCTCTCCTTGTCGTCCAGCCTCCTCTGTAATCCTAATACTCTGCTGTTCAGGTAGTCATTGCGTAACCCAAAATCTCCGATCTTGTCTCGCAAGTCGACGATCTCGGCTCGGTGTAACTCATCACGGCGCTGCATCTCCAGCTACAAGTCAGTGACTGCTCTGCTCAAACTCTCCAGGGTCTGAGTCCCTTTCTGCAAACTGTCCTCGACCTCTGCCATGCGTGCTCGGTCACGCTGCCTCCTTTGCTCCAATGAGCTGATGAACTCGTCCTGCTCCTGGAGGTGGTGTGCCACTGTGCGTAGGCAAGGGTCAGTCTCGGCCTGAACGATCTGGCTGGTGTACAGAATCCTCTGGATGGGGTCAGGGTGCAGCTCCAAAGCCTGAGGTAGCAGACGGAAGTGGGTCCCCTTAAGGTACTCGTATGCTGTGTACATAACTGCGCGTAGTACCTTGAGGGAGATGGACTGTACTCCCTCCTCCACAGTTTCTCCAGCAGTGTAGTTAGTAAAAACCGGCATTCCTGGAAGGGTCAGGCTGACGGGTGTCTCAACTCTGGTAGTGACAGGTCCTTCAAACCTCTCGGCCTCGACAAGCTTCCCTCGGCTGAAGTACTGGATCTGGTCAGACGGTGCTCCCAGCTCTTCCAATACCTGGCGTAGTACCATGGCAAATCCGCCGTGGTTCCTTCCGTTGATCGGGATCTCAATAGTGCCGTCGTGCAGTGGACGAAGTGGTGGTCCAAGGCTGGTCATCTGCGAATTTTTCAAGAAACGGATTAGCAAGTCCTTGTATTAGATAAGCCATTGCATAAAAAGTGAATGCAAGGTCGGTAATATAACCAAAAGAAAGTCTGGCTTCCAATTCTAACGTCCATTTTCTATGGGTCTCGTCCTACAGTCAAGTATGGCTCCGATACCAACTGAAACAACCTCGATTTCTGCGAAGGGAAATCCACAGGTTCGTATTGTAATTCAACAGATTGCTTGGGACAATCCATGAAATTACCCATATCTCAGTTGTCACCAGGATCCATACAACGGTAATTAAGTCTTACATAAATACTTATTACATTGCCACACTGGCGGAATCAACATTCAGAGAAGCTTTAGAAGATGCGGAAGCGATTCATCCTTCACGGCTAACTTGAGTGTAGCACGTGACCCTATTCCTCGCCATCGTCTTCCTCGAAGTCGTACTCATTCTCGTCACCTGACAGCAAATTTATCAGTACGATTTGTACTGGCCACGGAGCCCACCTATGCAGCATTTGCTTTGTGGAAAGTGGATGCAAGGCTATACAAGCAGACCTATAGGCTGAGGTTTTCCTATGCAGCTGTAATCAATGTTTAATTAGTCAAGTTTTATCACCAGTTAACACCATCATCCCTTTTCCCATCACCACACCTCACATACCCACACCTCACTCTCATTCGACAGGCCCAACTCCCTCTCGGGCCTATCTCAGCGGCACACTACCACAACGGGTACACTGCCGAAAAAATGTTATCCAGGGGGAGAAAAGAATATGCTCTCATCTAATAGTGGTTGCAGAAACATTAGGAAAGGTCCATAGCCAACGAGTTGGCTTATGTATCGATCGATCAACCATACACTCTGCAGAGGTTTCACTACTCACAAGATTAGCCATCATCGATGCTGTACAATCATCTAGGCAGAATTCCGGGTGCTTGCTTGCCTAGGTCGATGCCACCCTGCCACTCAGCCCTGGGACATTCCGGATCCAACACCATCACACTGAGACTGGGAGACGCAGTACCGGGCCCCATCAGTGGTACTGCGCATCTAGAACGGTACGGGAATCTGCCATCCGTCACCGTCCACCCTTATCACCTCTCAACCTAGCAGTAGTGGCACCGCCCTACCAAGTAGTCCAGCCGTCTCCCGCCCATCAGAAGCGAGTGAGTAGCAAGGGAATCCAGATGTTTTCGGTCACTAGTCAGATCCTAGGTTGTGACCAAGCAGGCATCTCCACTTTAGGGGATACTCTCCCCGTGCCATCACGGCACCTCCGCTCACGGGACTTCAATGCACATCCCGGAACCACCTCATAAGTCATTACCCGCCACAGGTATCTCTCGTGGGGATGCCCAGGTTGCACCCCCGGCACGACTTGCCCCACGGGCTTGTCTCACATCCCACTTGGTCGACATCAACCCTTACCACGCACCCAAGACGCACGCAGCACTCTCTCCCAGTGGTTATAATCAGTTATGCACCGTCCCAATTCCACCACATAGCATATAGCATGTAGTAAGTAGTGGAAGAGTAACAGTAATTTAAGCAGCAGCTAACCTAGCAGCGGATAGCAGGGTAAAGTCTTATCAAGGCAGGGAATTCAAATATACTACCATGCAACCAATCCATACATAATCATAAAGTAATAGCAACAATGTCATTTGCAATGCGTAAATAGGATCTAAGGATTTGGTGGGACGTGGCACCTTCGTAGTCGTCTCCTAGCTCCTGAAAGTACTCGTGGTCGTCTTCCTTAGTCAGATCCTCCTCCGGCTCTGAAATCGAACACGAAATAGTCGCGTCAGCGACTCCTATAGAGTATTTCAGAAAAATCCAATAAAATAAAGAGCCAAATGCACACAAACATAGTCTTAGATTGTAGATCTCATTTTCCTGAGAATTTTGATATATGGTGCGCAATTTTTGGACATCGAATGAATAAGTTATGAATTTCCGAAGATTATCCTATTTTCTGAAAATGGGAAAATTGGTCGGTTAATCAGGGGCAGCTCGGGATTGGTCCACGTGGCGCGCGGGTCCAGCAGTGCGGCATGTGGCGCCTCATCAGAACACAGACCCGATGGTCGCCCACCAGGTGTTCGATGCTGGTTTCCAGAGAGTCGCTGGCGTCGGCGTAGCTCGGCGGAGCTCGGCGGTGGTCGGGGGTAGCTCGGCGGTGGTCGGGGGTAGCTCGGTGGAGCTCGGCGGTGGTCGGGGGTAGCTCGGCGGAACTCGGCGTAGCTCGGCGGAGCTCGGCGGAGTTCGGCGTACCTCGGCGGGGCTCGGGCGAATCGGACATTTGGGCGCCGAGGGTGCCGCTCTCCCGAGCTCTCCCGGGGAGGCTCAGGCGAATCGGAGATTTGGTGCGCCGAGGGTGCCGCTGTCCCGAGCTCTCCCGGGGAGGCTCGGGCGAATCGTAGATTTGGTGCTAGCAGGGTTCCAGGGCGTCTGTTCAAGGCGGCGGTGTCTCTCCGGTGCGGCGGACGATGACAGGGCGGCGATGACCATATTTCGGCAAGACAGGGCTCGGCTTTCCCCAATTGGCGTGCTCAGGCAGTCGTCCGACCAGATGGTGGCGGGTTTGAGTCGTGGTATGGCCTCCTCTCCCTCGGCATACGGCGGTTCTCCGACGAGGTAGAGGCGCACGTAGCCAAGGCGACAGACATGATTCGGGGCTCGGCTATCTAGCGGCGGTGCCGAGGCAGACTTGGCGAACCTCGGCGGCCTTTCTCCGCAGCGCGAGGCGATCGGGGGTACTCGAAACGGATTTAGGCGAGGCGGATCGTGTCGGCGGCGATCACGTTTCCCCGAGAACGCACCTCTCGGTGTTCCGGGCTATGGAGGTTCGATCTCCCGCAACTAAGCTTGTCCGAGGTGGTCGGTGAGTTGGTGGTCACGCTAGCGGGTCGCGGTATTGAGATGCTCCAGTCATCGGCGGCGATGTCGCCGCGACTGGGAGGTTCCGGCGGGGCTAAGGAGGTCTTCTAGGAGATGTATACGCCTCCAGGGTCTATGGCGATGGTATACCAACTACCAATTTTGGCTACCGAGATTCCCAAGGTGCTCGGTCGCCGGCGGCGACTGACGACGGCAAGGTGATTACGGTCTCGTTTTGGCATAACCGGACGTGGTTCAGTCAAATTGGTGTGACTAAACGGGCATACGTCCGCTTAGTGGTGAACTAGTGACAGGGCAAGGCCTCCTTTTGGCTCCGGTCCGCGGCGGCGCTCCGGCGAGGTCGCGGCGCACTGCGGACGAGGCTTCCTCTAGCGTTTAGATCCGCGTAGCTAGCTCAAGGGGTCGTGGCGGTGCTCCACGACGCTCTAACCTATACGGGTGCTAGTCGGATTGCTCGGAACGGGTGATTCGGCGTCGGAACACGTCGGTGGCGAGCGCGCTCCGCCGAGAACGCGTCGTGCTGCGTTCACGGTCTAGCAAGCTTGTAGTCCGGGGGTTTCGGCCAGTCGCATGAGTGCATGGTGCAGGTGATCTTCCTGAGCCGGTAAAGGCTCATGCCTGCGCGTCCCGTGGGCGGAACACCATGGCAAAAGCTGGGCGAGGTTCGGACATAGCGTGCGGTGGCTCACCGTGGTTTGGGTGAAGCTAGGATGGCGGTGCAGTGGCGAGTCGGAGCCGTGCAGAGCGATCGCAGTGCCGTGCCGCTCCTCGTCCGCAGCTCGGGCTTCTCCTCCGTGTCCGGCTCCGGCGTGCTCCGCGGCGGCGGCGGCGCTCCGGCAGCTTCTCCTCCTCTGCTCCGCCCTTCTCCTACGCTCTCTCTCTCGGTTTGGTGCAGTGTGCCGGTCTGTGCCGTGGTGGCGGCGAGGGGAAATGAGGGTAGGGCTTCGGGGTGAGCTCCTTTTTATAGGCGAGCTTGGCCAGCTCCAATGGCGAACGGTTCTGATCGCGCTCGACCGATCGAAGGGCCGTGGCTCGAGTGGATCTAGGGTTTCGGATGGGCGAGGGTTCGCTTGGCGGCCAAGAAAGGAGGGGACAAGAGGGGAACAGCGGGGTCAGGGCTCTGCCATGCGTGGCGCTGTCGGTCACGCCATTTGCGTGACCCGGTGGCGTCGTCTTCGTGTGGAAGAGAAACAGTGGAAGGGGAAGGCGGCTGACATGCGGGGCCGGGCGGTCAGCGGCTGCGGGGCAGTGGGTGCGGATGAAACGGTCGCGCGCGTGCGGTCGGCATCGCGCGTGCGCGCGGTGTTGGGCCGGCCCAGCGCGGGGAGGCGGGGTAGAGCCCGCGCGCGGGTGAGGTGAGGAGAAGAAGGCCGGGCTGGTTTGGGCTGGCCTAACTCTCTCTCCTTTTTCTATTTTCATTTTAGTGTATATATACGTATATTGCCCATTTTAAATATTGAGTAAATACAAACATAAATTGCAATAAATCCCAAATGTGATGCATAGGCTATTATTCTATGTGAATGGAATTAAAATGCAAGCTATACTCCTTTATTTATCAAATTCATAATGAAACCTAAATGCTTGCACAAGAAAAATAGGTTTTCACAATAAATAAATGAAAAATTTTAATTGGTTGGGATTTTTAGATTGTGTGGATTTTTAGGGTTGTTACAGGTAGCCTGTGAAATACATTTAGTAATCTTGTCCGTCTGGAGTGGAGAACCGGTGACTACTGACTACTACTCCCGATGAATCGGCCAGCAACAGGCCTGATGTTAATGTAGTCATGTGCATGTAACTGAGTTATACATTTTCTTCTGTTCTGCTGTCCGGCTGTGACCTGACCTTATCTACTGGTTCTCAGTGGCGGAGGTCCAGTGAATTACGGATAAAGAAAATTTCTAGCAGCAGGAGCCCATGGTCAATATCATGAGCTTATGATATCTTCCTTTTTTCTGGTGCATATTATGGCGTGTTTGATATCTGTCCAGGAGAACTAGGCGAGCCAATAGGCTGCAACTCGCCTTGTTTGATTTAAGCTTGATTGTATGGGCGATGGAGTATGCAAATCGCAAATCAGACGAACTTTTGCAAGCAAGGTAGAGTAGCAAATATATCCATGGCAGTACGACATATGAAGATCGCATATTACTTGCTAGTAGGTTGGAAGGCCTGCCTAACACTACTATATTAAAATATTAGAAGACAACTTCATTTGTTAGTCTCCAAAAATTAAATTACAATACTTTTGACAGATGGTCAACTTCTATTTACTAAGATAACTAAAAATTTACACTCAGAAAATCCAAGCCCATTAAGCCCAGCATAAAAAAAACAACACCTCCATGTTTTTCAAGGGCGCATAGGTAACAGAAAATTAACCCATGCCGTGCCCGTGGAATTGACATGTCTCCTGTGTTGTCAAGAAAAAGAATGCACCGGACTGCCACTCTTCCTTGAAAAACAGGACCATAAAGTCTAACATTAACAAAGATCTTATATAATCTATGATTGATTTTGTCTCTCTTATGTACAAAATATATATTTCCACCAATATTACAATTCTTCTCAGGATATTCTTCATTTAGGATCCGGTTCCTCCCAAGCACAGTAACAAAAGCTCTTTTGATGTATTAGAGAAATATATATATATATATTGGCACATCAGAATACATTATTTTGTGCAACAAAAACATGGTTATTCTGAGAATACAAATACTCTCTGTGATCTTTGCTCAGATTTTCCATGTTCACCTAGGACCTGATAAATGCGAGGCTAGAGGCAGAGTTGATGAAGCCAATTTCCCATCATTGGTAATGTTGGCTGGAACCATAGCTACAAAATTCAATTCTATATCAGTTTCCACGTCGACTGTACCTTCTAGTACTTTGACAACAACTGACATTTGAGGCCTCTTGTTGTAATCAATCTGCAAGCACCACATGGCAAGCTTCATCATCTGAATCACTTCTTCCTTGTGAATTTGCATATCATCACTATGAATATCAATCAAATCTGCCAGCTGATGGTTTCTTGCCTTCTCCTGCAATATGGTAATGAGATGAACACTTTCTTGAGGCTGAGAATAATCAAGATTCTTTCTCCCACTGATAATTTCCATGACTACTACCCCAAAGCTGTATATGTCAACTTTCTCAGTGATTTGTGATGTCAACCACTCAGGAGCCAAATATCCAGGAGTGCCTCTCATTCTTGTCATCACTTGACTCTTATCCCTGTCAATCATCTTAGATAGTCCAAAATCAGAAAGTTTTGCACTGAAGTTGTCATCTAAGAGGATATTTTGTGGTTTGACATCCAAATGAGCAATTCGCTGCCTGCACTCTTCATGAAGATAAGCTAGGCCCTTGGCGACATCGCTGATAATTCTGCATCGTGCATACCAATCAAGAGACATACTGGCATCTTGGGAATAGATCCATCTGTCCAATGATCCTTGGGACATATATTCATATACTAGGAGTCTATGGGATTTCTCTGCACAAAAGCCAATCAATGTCACCAGATTTATATGATGAATGTTTCCAATTGTCTCAACTTCTGCCAGGAACTCCCTCCTTCCTTGACCAGCTCGATCCAGCTGTTTTACTGCAACTCTCTGCTCGCCTACCTGCCCCTCATAAACTGATCCAAATCCTCCTTTCCCAATCATTTTGCTGAATTGCTCGGTTGCTACTTTCAACTGCTCAAATGTGAATCTAGTAGTCATACCTGGCACTTCTCCAAAATCATCCTCATCATCTCTGCGCTGATATCGCCTCCAGAGAACCACCAAGGTAATGATGATCACAGCCAGTAAAGAAATGACCCCTGCAAGTGTTGATCCAACAATCGCACCTGTAGCAGTCCTTCCCTTTCCTGTGGGTGTGGACCTACTTACCGTCCCATTCGGATTCGAGGGACCCGGAATAGGAGGAGGAGACCTTGTGATCTGCACTTTAAGGTATGCAGAAGAACTATAGTGAGTTTCTTGCCACTGATTTACTTGCAACGAAAAGACTTGTGTTGGCAGGTAACAGTTGCCTTGAGAGCTGTCGTTACCACCATACTGAAAGAATGCAGCCTTGCAGGAGCAATTCTGCAAGCAGGCCTTCTTGCAACTTTCCTCATCAATCATCTGAGGCAATGCGGTCTTTGTATCTATATAATTGAAGTAAGAAACATTACTCAGGGCAAGTAGCTGGTGGTCTTGCATCGAGGCACAAGAAATCGGAGTCACGGGCATGCATCCGAGGTTGATCCTGCGATCATCAACCTGCTTGAAGTATGTGGCGGTGCCGTCAGTTGGGCATGCACACTGGCCACTGACGCAGATGCCGTACGCGCCACAGACAGTTGGGTAAGCACAACTGTCCACCTGCCCCTGCAGAAGGTCCTGCACCATCGGCCATCCTTCAACTCCTTGATACCGGTACAACTTCAAGTGTCCGTCAGATTCGAACCTCACATACTCCATCTCTCCAGCCGTCGTGTTGATCATGTTGTCTAGCTGTAGAGTTGATACATTAGCAGATGATGAGGAAGATGCAAATATAGCCAGCGAGCCATTTGTCAGGGCCATGTAAGTTTTCCTGCTGCTTCCAGCTTTGGTGGTCACCGTCTTCTGGTAGTACAATTGAGGCGGCGATGATTCAGCAAACGCATATAAACCATCAGAAAGGACAGTGAGATAAAGCTGATTGCTGGCCGTCCAGTTTGTGCCGGATGCATTGGGTGTCAGCCTCATCCCTTCCACCAGTGGCTGGTCTGGTAGCAGAGAATCCGTCGGATGGTCGAATGACTGCCACACCGCTGCATTCTTGCCGTCGAACAGCACCAGGTTGCCGGACTTGGTCACGGTCATCCGGGCAACAGACTGGCCGGAGGTGTTGGTGGACCAGACGAGGCCTCCGGCGGTGTCCCGGAGCTGCAGGTCGCCGCCGGCGGTGAAGCTGAGGGTGGCGTTCTCGCGGACGAGGCGGTCCCGGTTTGCGGACCAGACCACCTGCGGGCTGCCCGCGTTCGGAAAGCTGAGGAAGCCGCCGCCGTCGACGTAGACGATGCAGACGCCGACGAGGAAGGCCTGGCACGGGGCGACGCAGTAGAAGCACGCGGCGAAGCAGAGGCCTTCCTGCGGCGGCGATTGGATGGGCTGGAGGAGGATGACGCTCGCGGACGTGCCGTCCATGTAGTCGAAGGATTGTGCGCCGTGGCCGTCCGCCTTGAGGCTAATGGTCCAGCTGGTGGACAGGTTCGTGGATGCCGGCGTGGGGAAGGTGATGCCCTGCGCATGGACGGCGATGGTGGCGGCGACGGTGACGGCCAGAAGCAGCGAGAAGAGGTGTGAAGGAGGCATCGGGCGTGTGGCCGTGTCAGGATTGGCGAATCGGTTTCGAAAGCTCACATGAGCAAAGACTGCAAGAGGACTGCAAGAGGGGTTATTGCAAGTTTTTTTTTTTTTCGTCTTCTTTAAAACGCGTGAAGAACAAGTCAAAAAATCGTTAAGATTGGAGGCGCCGACCGCAGTCATCATCGGGACCATGCATGGGCATGGACAGCATGGTCTCGAAAAAGAGAACATGACACTTGAAAAAAAAAGGAAACAAACCAGGCAAAGTTTTGTCCCAAACAATGCATCTCCACAATCACAGGCTTGTCCTGTTTAGTTTCTACCATAAAATTTTTACACCTATCATATCGAATGTTTAGATATATGTATGGTCTATTAAATATAGATGAAAAATAACTAATTATACAGAGTGTGTGTAAATTGCGAGACGTATGGTATAGTAAATATTTGCTAATGATGGATTAATTATATTTAATAAATTCATTGTGTGGTTTACAAGTGAGCTATGTAATTAATTTTATTACTATAAAAAAATCTTTCCAACATCATATAAAATATTCGATATGATAAGCAAAATTTTACACTATGTCTAAACACCAATCTCCAAAATGGCGAGCAGCAAGCAGTAGAAAAATGCGAGTTAAAATTTCAGAAACTCCACAGCCCCGCAGCGAAGACATCTGAATGCTTCAATTTTATATACCCCAATTATATCTATAATCAATTAGACCATTTCCAAACTCTCTATTGTGTATGTAATCTTGGAAAGGCAAGATGAAAGACACAACCTGAACGTCATCAAACCATTGTAATTGCCATCACCATTATTTTGCAAAATATTTTGGTGGACTTCGTCAGGAGTCGATTAGTGATTGGGTTGTCGACAAATGTCCTAGCTTGGACCCTCGATTCCATATGAAATCTCAAAGTTTTTGACCAATCAGCGCTTATTTCCAGTTATGAAATAGTATTTCTCTCTCAAAACAAATCAGCATTAGCCAAAATCAGCGCTTGTTTCTAGCTCAAAAGAATAGGCCACGCCAAAATCAGCGCTTGTTTCCAGCCCAAAAGAACAGGCCGTTAGTAGTTTATTTATAATAGTAAAACCTCAGTCATGTATTGGTTTTGATATCTCTTATTAATTATTCTACTTTAATAACAAGGTGTTCAGGTGATTATACAACCGGACTCTCTCCGGGAGCCTCCTCCCCGATGCCCTCGGCTGGGACTCTTCTCCGAGGAGCCTTCTCCACTGACTCCGTTTGAGATCCACATTCCCAACAAAAAGCACACAACACCACGTTCATCTCCACACGGAAGAGCTTCCGGTGGCACTCGTCACACCACTCCCGCTGCTCCTTATGGTCACGACGCAGCATGGCTTTGATCTCGGCGAGCTCCTCCACCGTCGTCCGGTCCCGAGCGCCCGATGAGCTCACTCGTGGCCAGACCAGCTCTGCCTTCGTCTTCATGTCGTCATCTATCAAGTTCGATCGGGTTTCTTACTTCTCCCATCTAGTAGGACAATCTACTTCTCCCATCTAGTAGGACAATCTTTTGCGCACGCTCGATCTATTTCCCCGGCGAAAGACACCAACTAACTAGCTGAGGTAGGCTTGCTTTGATGCTCCCTGCTGCTACTAGAGATGGCAACGGATACTTGACGGAGTAGCAACTCACACCAGTATCCTTCAGATAAAATTTTATCCGTCGGATTACCCGTGCCTGCACATGGTAGGATGTTGCACCCATACCTACACTCACGCGGGTATATTCTTTTCGACGAGTAACCCGCACCTACTAACATACCCGATATTTAAAAATCAATACCATTTCAGCACATTGCATCTAACATTCATATTAAGAAAGCCATCGTTGCAACGAGCTGACATTAACATACAAATATACCATTATTACATCATGATCAAGCTAGTAAAAATATAACTAACATGTCTCATCTGCGAGTGTTTCTTACCCACAGGTCCGCATGTATAGGTAGAGTAGTACACACCCACACTCGTACTCGTCATATCCAATGGGTATAGAATTTTCTACCTAATAACGTGCTCACATATAGAAACTCTATCCCATATTCATCTTTTTATCAGGTAAAATCCGTTGGATAGTCGGATTTTGGGTACCCAACAATGTCATCTTTAGCTGCTACGCACCTACGGTTCCGATCCTCCGCATATTAGAGAAGGATTGGATTTGGAATTGGTCTTCAGGTCGGAGCTGCGTGTCCGTGTCGCCTCCTCACGAATATGTTTCCGGTTCAGTTGCGCTTGGAGCTGGAACCAGCCAGTCCCTCTCGCCGCTGACTCGACCCACTCCATCGGTGCGCACATGGACTATCGGAACCTTTCTCGGCTGCCCGTCCTTCATTTTCTTGGGCATCGGCACGATACCGGCGTGGGCTTGCCGGCCATCTGTTCGGCGAAATGCAGCGGACCTTTTTCACTCTGGAACTGCGATGACCAGTGCTCCCTTGGCAAAAGCATGCACTGATATGCTTCTTCCGCGGCAGAGCTGCCCTGCCTTAGTACATCACAAACAGTGGTACATATGCTCTCTCTCTCTCTCTCTCTCTCTCTCTCTCTCTCTCTCTATATATATATATATATATATATATATATATATATATGGTCGTCATTTTTGATGTGGTGTCTGGCAACAATTTCTGGTCTCGTTTGTCTGATCCTGAGTAGCTAAGAGTTCTGCTTAATCCTGAGTAGCTACGAGTCCCGCTTAAGTCCTCCTTCAGAAAGCTTTGGAACCTAGCAGGCGACGACGTTGAAAATTAGATAAGGATATTGCATGCCTCAATTCCGCTTCCGCTCCTACCATACTAGGCTTGAATGGAAGGGGTCAGGAAGGAGTGTTGGCTGCAAAATAAGAGCAACTTCAGGGCTCAAACCAAGAATCGTGCTCCAGTAGGGCCCTTACCCAAGACCCCATATTTAGTTGGGACTATACATGGGGTGGTTGCTCCATGGAGCAAACCTGGAACCATCCACCGACCCGTTCAAGGATGGAAGGAGCACCGCTGGATCCTTTTGCTGAAATAGACTAGATTAGGAGCTCCATTGGATCATGTGGTTCGTCACAGCACAGCGCACAGCTCTCCAGACAAAGTAACGAATGGGTGCCCGGACGCACATGATGATCTCGCCCTGAGTATAGCTCCGCTGGCTGCGCGTCGAGCCACACCATGCACGTGCCTCTCCCCACTGCCGTCTTCGCTTCGCTCTGAGCACCTGCATGGCCACCATGCTCTAGGGAATCGAACAGACGTTTCCTATCGCCCAGTACCACTCGTCGTTGATTACTCCAGCACGCTCGAACCAACCTGCGTCAGTACGTCGATGCACGCTCACGTGACGATGAACATGAACGCGAGGAACGCTACCGCTGCCCTCGGGGTCGAGGGGTCACGGCCTTCTCCAAGGTGGGTCGAACCATGGATCTTATGGTTCTATGGTTCATGATCCAATTACCCTAAGAAACTTATGGGTCAAAAAACGGGTTCCATTAGGGTCGTTTTTACGGTGCGGTTCGACGAACCGATGGTTCAAACCGACGCATCCCCATCTTTAGTTGGGACCCCAAATCCTCGACCCAGCCCCAATTCTTATTCACCCAACAGACTGGCCCCCGTCCCATCGCGGTGGCGTCCACCAGCGCCCATGGTCGTGTCTGCCCCTACAGTCGTGTCCTTCCCCTCCGGCGGCGGCCTCCCCTATGGTCACGAGTCGTAGATCTCCGGCGGCGCCCTCCTCTTCAGCGGTGCCCTCCCCTCTAGTGGCCCCTCCTCTCCCCTTCCTCTGGCGAGCACGGCACGGCAAGCAGGCTACCCCCAGCCCTGCTCCACGCAGTGAGCAAGTGAGCACGGCATGGTCGGCCTGCTCCGCAAGCTCCTCTCCACCCGCCTCCACCGCGCCCATCCCCTCCAAGCATGAGAGCGCCGCCTAGAAGCGTTCGCCGCTGTTGTGCGGGCCGTTGCCATGCGAGTGCAAAGAGGAAGCAGAAAGAAGAAAGAGGAAAGAGGGAAGAGGAAGAGAGAATGACAAGCAGGTCCCATGTCATTATGTAGTGAAAAAGATATGGGGGCTTAAATTTGGGTGGTTCTGTTGGAGTAGAAGAAAAAAATCTAAGCCAACAAAAATAGGGGAGCACCCAAATCAGATTTGAGGGCTCTGATTTAGGTGCCCTTACTGGAGTTGCTCTAAGTAGTCAAGGAGATGGACGGGATTGGCGACCACAGAGCATGGGCGATGCAGCCGCACATGTCGTTACCTCGGCATTGCGCAGTCGTGGACGGGGACTCCGTGCGTGTCATGCCAGACTGCGGCCACGGTTTTCACGCGTCGCCGCTCGGCATGCTCGACTAGCTGCGCATCGGCCGCCATAGCCACTGGATCAGCCATGGAAGTCGAAGAGAAGATGGGAAAGAACCAGGTTCCGACCTCCTCGACAGTAAGCATGTACCATGCTGGATGATGATCTCCCCGCTTGACGCCGCGTTGTTGCGTCATCATTGCCCTGCAGATATGTCCATGCCATCACCGATGGACCTCGTGCGGCCACCGCCGCCGCTGCGGATGTAGCTCATGCAGCCGCCACAGCCGATGCAGACGGAGTCGTGCGACCACCCCGTGTTGGATGAGGACCTCCCTGCTAGCCGCCACGCCGCTACGCATCGTCATTGGCCTGTAGATATGGCCACGCCATCGCTGGCGTGGATGGAGACAAGACCTCGAGCAGTCACCACCGCTGCCGTGGACGTAGCTTGTGCAGCCGGCACCCGCTAGCACTGCTGCTGACTCCAGGCCATTCCACTAGGGGGCGCTCGAGCGGTCGAGCCGACGGATCCAGGATGAAGCCGCTCGAGCAGGGAGAAACTTCGGCCCCCAGCAAGAGAGCGCCGACCCAGGAAGCCCAGTAAGCGAGTCTTCGTACTGGTGGTTAGTTTTCTAGCGGTCGGAGCATTCGAGCGCTAGAGTTGGCTCCGTCCAAATTACAAGTCCCACCCAGGACATCTATTGCAAGAGATACAAGTCGCTTTATATATCAGACGATCTACGGAAAGCGAGAAAAAAATTCATGAAACATAGGCTTGGAGTCACCCCATCGACCGAGTCAAGGAAGCCACCGCGTCGGAGTACTGGATCCGGCGCCACCGGGGTCCGCAGTCGCTGCGCCGCCTAGGCAGTAGCATCAAGGAAGAGCCACCCACAGCAAGTCAGTGCTACCAACGCCACCTCATACCACTCCAGGTACACTGCCGGAATCGGCGCGACCGGGCTGCAGGTCGCGGAGAAGGCACCGTCTGGGTCGCGCGAAGCCACGGCCATCGCGGCGCCACCGCCAGTCATGAAGAAGGAGCAGTCTGTCGCACACGACTGCAGCTGCCATTGTCGGGGCAGCACTAGCGGAGCCACCCTAGGAGCAGGGTGGGGCGGCCGCTCTAGCTACCGGCGAGCTCGACCCATACCCCAAAACCCCTTCTTCCCTAACCTCCGAGTGAGGAGCACTGGAGCGGTGAGCCGTCGAGCATGAGCACTCGAGGAGGCAAGGCAAGGCAGCACTGGAAGCTGGAGGAAGAATGGGCCTTTTCTTTGCTTTTTTCATCCCAACAGAGGTGAGAGCTAGGCCCATTGCCCATACCTAGTCAACCTATTCTCAAATCCAAGTAGTTCCAAATACCACACCACCCACCTCCAGCCACCGCGCCCCGTGGCGTCGTGCTCACGCCATTACGGCATTTCCCGTCATCATCGTCGTGACGTAACGTTGGCCATGGCCGCCCCCCACCCCCCACCCCTCGCTGCTCGCCCTCGCGCGGCCGTGCCTCCGCCCACTGCTGCACATGCATGGTGCATGCCTCACCAGCCGGCGAATGGCAAGCAGGCGAGCTGCAGCCTACATGCCAAAGCTGCTGTTGTGAATCCTGTGACAAAGGGAGAAGAGGAGGAGGTCCACAACCACAAGGAGGATTAGGGTCTACCCAACATTGTTCTACTGTCCGCGGCCAGCACCAATGCCGCAACGGATTGGCATTGGTAAGAAGAGCAAAACAAACGGTATTGTTCATGACACATGAGCATATCCAATTTCATGTAGCATGTGTTTCTTGTTTACTTTTCACCATAATTTGTGTTATTACAGCGTTTTTTCTATGATCTCTCTGATTGTACCACGCGAACATGGTGCGATGTTAATATGGTGCCTTTTTTTATTTATTTTCTCATTACAATTCGCCCAAGCTATAATTTTTTTCCTAACTCCGTCATTGCCTGGGAGGGCAGGAAAGGGCGGCGCGGAGGGGCGGCAATGGCCTGTGGCCGTGGCGACAGCACTTCCATGCCATGTACGAGACCAGGATTCCGGGAGGTGTGAGGATGATACGCGTGTGCCAACGTGCGGTTGTGCATGTGCCCATGACAACAAGTTTGCTTAATAGATGGAAAAAAATTAAGGTTATTGCATATCAATTATCATTAACTGTTATTAGATTTTATCATTTTTTGAAAGCATACTTTAACTGTATTATTACCATTTTGGTGTTATATATCCTTCATCACACATATTTTTCTGGTACGTAGAGCTTGCTATAGGTAAAATTTTGTTGGATTCGTCACTAAATGTAAGCGAAGAAAGCAACTACTGTGTGGGCCAGTTCTTAGGGTACTATTATGTGTTAGGGACCTCTACTAGTGCTTGCAGGACCCAATTACGTGACTTGGAGGCATGTAAAATAATATTCGGATCCTATTTATAGCCTCTGGAGCTTTTTTTAAAAAAATACAAGCTCCACTAGGGGAAATTGATAAAAATCTCTTCTCCTACCTTCTCTATAAAAGAGGAAGATGGGTGATGGAGAGGGTGCTTTGTAATGATTAGTTTGGCCCTTTACCTTCTGCTCTTCTTCGCTCCTTCACTTTTATTTTCCAAACCAACACTACTAGTTTTGTTTGCTTAATTAAGAAGATAGATAGACAACGTTTATCATAGGAGTACTATTCTTAGAAACATGTTATAGGTTACTACATATAGCACTCCAGAAGACATTCTTTTTACTCAGATACAAAAGAACGTATTGCAGTTTTTTCATTTAAATAATATTATTTATTTCTCTAAATTAAATTTTTGCATTGACGTAGCGTTATACGGTGTTACACGTAAAAGCAAATAGGTTTTCATTATGTAACTAGTCAAATAGTATAAATTAAAGATTATGTATACTCAATCGTAGGGTAAAATAGGAGAAGTCTGATACGGCATGCCTATACAAAAATCCTATATCTGTCCTTACATCATCGTCACCGGTTGCGTCCACCTCGTCATCAGCATCGACGGCTTCGGTGGCCTTTTCAGTGCGTGTAACCAGCTTGGCGAAGAAGGAGATGCCCTTCTCCCGCTCGGCATCACCAGTAGGGGC
Organism: Eremochloa ophiuroides; assembly: GCA_038502445.1. NCBI lineage: Eukaryota > Viridiplantae > Streptophyta > Magnoliopsida > Poales > Poaceae > Eremochloa > Eremochloa ophiuroides. The sequence continues at coordinate 3,652,549 of JAHLJS010000006.1, read as the reverse complement.
AGCAACAACTGTTGCAATAGAAGCTCCTAAAGGAGCATCGACAAGCTGAGCACCAGCAACAGGAACGGACTTCTTGGTGAAGGCCACGACATTGCGAGAAGTCGTCTTCCAAGACCAAGATGCAGGGCTCACAAGAGCATTTGCTTCTCCGACATGTGGCTGCCATTATCCTCTTCCTTCTACCGCCATCGGCCTTCTTGCCACTGGTGGTGCAAGCTGGCTCCTTCACCGCAGTAGAAAAGTGTATCAGCGAGCTAGAGATGGGGAGCTCTAGTCTCTAGGAGCTCTATCGCGCGTGACGAAAAGGAGTACAGTCCACAACTAGAGGCTTGGCCCCACCGCGTGCCGGCATGTGGCTTGCCAGCACTAGCGAACGCCATGACATCGGACACGGGCCGTCATGCCGAGCAACGCGACATTTCCACAATAGACTGTGTGCACCTCTGTTATCCGGCGACTTCAGTGAGTTCGAGATTTATGCAGGTCAACTGCTTCAAAGCCCAATATGTTTCCTATGTTTTAAGAGGTTTTTACCTGTGTACCATTATAAAAGATGGTCTTTTCCTATGTACCATTAAAAAACTGACGTATAGCTATGTGTCATCCACATTATCTTTTTTTTTGTCTCACAGACCAGTCCGTTCGTGTTCCGTTTAGCTCAGTTCAGTAGAGCAACTCGTTTACACGTGCGCCCATGCTTTTCCAGGGAACTTATTATGCAATGAACATAATTGACCTTATTGCAAAATCAATGTCTTACTTCATGGATTCGAAAGGATAGAAGAACTGCTTGACAATGACAAACAGCCGGTTCAGTCCGATTCATGTGTCAATTCAAGTGCTTACTCAAATAGAACCCCTATTGATTTGCTAGTTGATAAGGTAAATATCTAACCCACTCAATGCTAGGCGTAATGAGGATAAGGGCCTCCAAAAAAACCTTCTTTTTGTTCTATGAACTTTAAGGTGTATGAAGTCTCGTAGTAAACTCTTGCAGCGGAACGATAGACTCCATTTCAGGTAGGTTGATTTAATTTAGGCCGGAGGCAGACCTAAGGCAAGGTAATCCTCGTGTGAAACACTTTGGTATTGTTCCTAGATAGACTATGAGCATCTTCAAGAGACTTTATAAAATAAATCTCTAAAAAGTATGATTTAGAGAAATTATAAAAAAGATAGCCTTCATAAAAACGAGAACACTGCAGCAGCCTCTCTAAAATATATCTCTCCTGTGTTTTTTTTGCCTGTGGTGGCGTCACCGACACATGCAGCACAGTCACGAAGCCATGGTCAACGACTCAACGCTCGAAGCAAAAAAAAAAGGCAAATATTACGAGCAATATATTATAGCACATAGTTTTTTATTCTAAAAAAAAAGCACATAGTTTCCTTAACCAAAGAAGAGTACTCTCTCAGTCCTTAAATATTTATCGTTTACGTTTTTCGAAAAATAACTTAGACTATATATATTCATATTTATGGTACATAACACATATCACTGGATAGATATTTGAATCTAGTTTTTATAAATTTATTTGGAGATATAAATATTACATGTATTTTCTAGAAATCAAGTCAAACCTGTGGCACGAAAACCAATGGCGACGGTCAATTGGAGACGGAGGGAGTACGTGTAGGTAGGTGTAGTAGATATCTCTTGCGGGCTTTGATCCATCGATCTTGCTCTAGACGGACAAGCTTGCCACTGCACGGTACGCCGGAAGAGCAAGTCGCGGGCAGGAATTGGCGGAGCGACACGGATAGCCAGTGGCGCCCGCTCGCCTATCTAGCGACCGAAAACGACGGAATAGATGGCTCAGTATTTTAGAATGCGAGATAGCCATGCTGTTGGAACATATTTTCTCATGCAAAAACTCTAAATCGGGAATTACGGAAGATATAGCGAGTCTGTTGGTGATGCTCTAAGACAAATAATCAATCAGAACACAGGGAGCCATCTTATTATCTTTCCCTGATTATTGCCATTAGTCAGCCCTGACTTGTGGGCCCCGCTAGTAAAAACGTCTAAAATACCCCTCCTCTCTCTTCTCACGTGGCCAGCAAGGGGCGCAAGCCGTGGAGGTGGAGGCCGGTGGCAGTCGCACTCGCCGCCACCAGGCAGTCGCAGTGGTCAAGCGGAGCTCGCCGTGCCCGGGCTGTCGCGGTGGCCGGGGGAGCTCGCCGGAGCTTTGTCACGGTGGCTGGGGGACCTCGCCCACGCTCCTTTATTTTGTATTTCTCACTAGCCAAAGATATGTAGCAAGAATAGCTCTCTAGAGTACGTAGAAGATATAGAAAATTTGTTGGAGAGTAATAAGATATAGAAAATAATTTTTATGTAAATGATTCTCTAAACGGTGATTTAGAGAGTGAATTTTAGAGACTTTTGGAGATGCTCAATGATTATGTCGGGGTAATTAATTTCTAGTTCCACCGTACTCCCTCCCTCCGTATAAGATTTATATGTCGTTTAAGACAACGACACGGTCTTCAAAGCATAATGTTAACTAAATATTTATTGAAAAGTGATATATGTATACTTTTTGAAGTCAGATCTATTATATAGTTTTCATATTTTCAAACTCAACGATATATGTATACTTTTTGAAGTCAAATCTATTATATAGTTTTCATATTTTCAAACTCGACGATTTAAAAGTTATTCAAGTTTTATATATTCCCAATATTTAATCAAAATCTTTTTCAAAACGACATTCTTTTCCTATACTTTTGTGTTGTAATAATGCAGGATTAATCATGCCAAGATACTGGTGGTGAATTGTTACCGTGCTGATGTAATGACCTTGAATCTGCACCCTCCCCCCTGCTGTAGGTTGATTACTGTAACGTTACGATCAAAGAGCTTCAGCTAGCCATGTGCATCTTTGTTCTCTTCTAGTTCTTTTAAGGAATCATTTGATAATCAGAGGGAGGATATGTTAAAAGTTGATGATCTACTATGTGAGCTGGATTTCTTAACCAGACTCTGATTGATTGCATTTTTCATGATCATTACAATACTGCAAAGTTTTTTGTGTTGGCATATTTGTCAAGGGTGGGATGAAGCTATTTGTTGTTTCAGTCATAAGTGGAATAAAACAGAATTGCTTAGAAGAGGTATAAACAGATATGCATGGAGCAAAGCTGTCGATCAGCTTATCAGGTGGCCGTCGAAACCGGTGTACCATTATACTGCCATTGCTGCCGAGATCTCACGATTCAACAAGAACAGAACACAGAATAGCCCAGACTGCTGCCTTGAGGTAAAACAGAAATAACATCAAAGAACATCAAAGTACAGGGCACACAAAAACAAGGATCCGACTCCAGTAGGGCCAGTACAGGCAAAACTGATAATGCATCCGATATTTCTTCCAATACAAATCCCACCGCCAGATACACGTCATTAACTTGAAGCGCTAAAAGAGAGTCTAATAATATCTTATGGTGATGCTTAGAAGGTGTTGGCTTGGGCCTTGTTGAGGATCACACCCTCGTACTTGACCTGGAACCACTTCATGGCATCCTCCTTGGTGACCCTGTGCTGGATCCCAACACGAGATTTGCACCTGCGGCGACGGGCGACACGGTACCCAGCACGCTCAAGGACGACGTAGAAGTCCATGCCGTAGATACCAGTTGATGGGTCATACCTTACAAAATGCGGCACATAACTCAGCAAAAGCTATAATAAGGACTGGAAATAAAAGAGGAACTAGTATACACTAAAACAGGATAATTAAACAAACATAATAAAATACATTTGGTGCACCATAGTACTATACAGAGCCAATGTGGATACTGGATTCTGACCGTGCAATAAACCAGTTAGAGAATCAAGTGCAAGGGGGGGCCAAGCATAACATGGCAACTCTTTTACAAACCCACAATAGACTGAAATTCAACAGTAAGATAAACTTGACTGAGAGCAAAATGTAGGAAACTAGAAAATAAATGTCTTGCTCTTGCATTAATTGTTGCCATTGCAAGGAAGAAATTTGGATCTCACAATTAAATGACTAGAAAAATGATTTGGATATTTGATAAAGAAACAAATTGCAGGGCATAATATAAAGACCAAAATGGTAATTAGATGCTCCACTTGATCTCAATTTTCATGACAGAGAAAACTATTAATGCAATGAACCACAAATGGGAATTCTTATGACTCGGCCATATTAGTATATCAGCAAATGGAAAAGGCTGCCCAAAAGCTATCTTACAGCCAATCAGCAGTCTCAATTCCCAAACCTGTGCTAAGCACATAGAGCATCTCCAAGAATCTCTTAAACTCACTCTCTAAATTGTCATTTGGATAACCATTTGAATAAAAACTGCTCTCTATATCTTTAAACCCTCCAACAGCCTCCCTATCTCTTAGGCTTAATCTATCCTAGATTCCTAGTACCTAGTGACTCGTAGTGGATGCAGGCTACATGAATATAAATTTACAGGCTACATGAATTTTACAGGCAAGCAACAGTGCCAATTATAAAAAGCGTCCATTCACAGAAACAAACACACCACATTAAAATTACTTAAGATCAGAGATGAGATCATCTTACTTGATGCCAAGATCAATGTGCTCTTGGATACCAAATCCAAAGCAGCCAGTCTCACTGAAGTTCCTCCTCAACAGTTCGTACTCCTTCACCTTCAGGCCACTCTCAAGCAGCTGCATTGCCTTCTCACCCCTCACCGTCACGTAGCACGCGATCTTCTCATTACGCCGGATCCCAAACGACCTCACAGTGTACCTTGCTGCAATGTCACAACATAGTTGCTACAAACATCATAAATCCAGGACCACACATCACACTGATAATGTCAGGTTTTAAGAAAATTACCCTTTGAGAACACCGGTGACTGGCCACTCAGCTGCTCCAGCACCTAATAAACAATCAACGGAAGTTAGAGCAACAGTTCAGCGTGGACATTGTCAATAGGTGACAAAGAACTAAAGCGTCATTTTAGCACTAAGAAATAAAAGCAAAATTGGCGCGCCATTGATCAGTCTGACTGAAATTATGGGAGCAATAACAAACCACAGCTGATGCCGAAAACAATCATACTACTAGTTCTTAGCATTTGGATGACACAATTTAAGTGGTGCCAAGAACAATAAGAGATTGGACAGCTTAAGGAGCTGAGATTAGGCTGCAGAGCAGAACTAATTGTCACCAAAAAGGAAGTGGACTAGTGGAGCACAACTAGATGCAATTCAAACACATTTTCTCTAGACCACACAAGCGCATAACGAACTGAAGAAACAGCAAGTTGAACCTATTGGGGAATGGGCATATATACCTTGGCGGCGCGGGTGAGGCGATCACCGCTCTCGCCGACGGAGATGTTGAGCACGAGCTTCTGGACCTTGATCTCCCGCATTGGGTTCGACTGCTTCTTCTCCGACGCCTGAAATCGCAGGCACCGTCATACATCATCAGAACCGTACACGCGCGAGGAACGAACGATTCGGTGGGCAGATCTAGATAGCGCTAAGTGCAAAGCGTCTCCGGACGGCGAGCTCACCATGGGAAAATCTGGTAGGCGACGGCGAAGGAAGTGAGAAGGTACAGCTGCGCGTGGCGGGGGCCGGGGCGGCGGCGGAAGAACGAAGAAGCAGCAGCTTTGTAAGGAAACCCTAAATCCTACTATGCTTGTGTACAATTACGTACGTAGCCCCAATGCATGGAGCGAGTCTCGGGGGCGTTTTAGTAATTTCAGGTGTAAAAATTGGAAGAAAAAAAAGAATTCCGTTGCCGGGAGTCGACCCCGGGTCTCTCGGGTGAGAGCCGAGTATCCTAACCAGCTAGACTACAACGGATTTGAGACTTGCGTGAAATGTATTTTTATAAGTCGATAAACATATTCATTGGTTCATTTAAGTAGATCAGTTGGCCACGTTGAAGTGATAAAGGAAGTGTTTAATTCGAAGCTTTAGGTTTTTTCCTCATATTTTCGTAGCTTCTAATAGCTAATTCACACTGCAAAAATGGTCATGTGTGTCAAAACGGTAAAGAGCTTTGGTTACAAAACAGTGTCGGCCTATCGGGAGATCCTTTCTTTTTTTTAAAAAAAAAACGGTCGGCAGGAGCTCTGCCGATCTTGTATTGATAAAGAAGGGGAACAAATTAACTGTACAGACTAAGCTTTACAAGCAATGAGCCGACAGCCGAGGAAACTAAAAGCTAAGCCTCAACTATGGGAGGTAGGGATGATTTCACAAAGTTTTTTGGCTCCTGCTGCACACCATAGTCTAGCCTCGTCCTTTATCTTGGCGATGAGTGCTTCCGATGTGCTATGACGGCGATCGAAGATTCTCGCATTTCTCTCTTTCCAAATCTCCCATGCTACTAAAATGGTTAAAGAACGCACCGCCTTTGCTGGCATTCCCAGTGATGTGCCGACTGCTCGCCACCATTGATCTGACGAACAAAGGTTTCCCCACTGAGAGGTGGATGGCAAGTTTCCACCTGTCCAAGCACGCACGGCATTCCAGACCCGGAGGCTATAGCGGCAATGAGCAAACAAGTGAATGGCGGACTCGTCCACGTTGTGACAAAGAGGACAAACCCGCTGATTGGGACAACCACGTTTTTGGAGGCGATCTGCAGTCCAAAGGCGATTCTGGAAAGCAAGCCATGCAAAGAATTTGCATCGAGGGGGAGCCCAAGTGCGCCATATGAGTTTGTCATGGTCGGTGGGGATGGAGCCCAGGAATTGGGTCAAGTACGCTGAGCGTGCTGAGTACTCACCGGAGGCACTGAACCGCCATGAGATTTGATCCTGTAGGTTCGGGTCGAGATGAATATGACGGACCTTCTCCCAGAGCCTCACAAATTGGGAAATTTGGATGGCAGAGTTTATGTGAAGAATGTTCAAATCTCGCACCCAGGCATTTCCAGAGAGAGCTTGCTGCACCGTCCTGTTCTTTTTCTTGCTCGATGCAAAGATCGTGGGGGCCAAGTCTTTTGGACAAAACCCGTCCAGCCATGCAGAATGCCAAAACAATGCCTTTGCTCCATTTTCAATTGAGATTTTGGTAGCTGCATTGAAAAGCCTTCTATCTGTACTGGTGCAAGGAATCTCCATCCCAACCCAAGGCTTATCTTCATTTTTCCATGATTGCCAGAGCCAACGCAGCCGCAATGCTCATGAGAACTTGTAGATATCAAGCACTCCAAGACCACCTAATTTTGTCGGACGGCGCACCTGTTTCCAGGCTACCTTACATTTGCCTCCAGCTAGCCGCGTTCCACCCGTCCAAAAAAACAGCGTTGCTTAGCATCCAGCTCTTTGAGAATTCCCTTGGGAGGTTTGAGTGAAGTAAGGAAGTAGATAGGTTGTGATGATAACACTGACTTGACGAGAGACGTGCGTCCAGATGTAGTGAGAAGCCTCCCCTGCCAATGTGCCAACTTGCTGGAAGCTTTGTCGAGTAGGGGTTGGCAATCGACCTTTCTGAGACGAGTCAACGTTAACGGCAGCCCAAGGTATGTTACCGGGAATGAGGCACGTGCAGCTGGGAAGTTGTCCAGAATCTGGTTCAGATTGAGGCCCCTGCAGCGAATTGGCACAACTGAGCTTTTCTCAAGATTGGTGGATAATCCAGTGGCTTTACCACAAAAAATACAGGCCGTTCTAATTTTGTTATAAGTCAGGATTATTGTATTTTGATTGAGTTTAAAAAATAACCCTATATCAAACGTAGTATAAAGACATGTTTCATGGTGAATTTATAAAGAAACTAACTAATTTCGGACATAACAAAGCGACCTACGTTTTGGAAGGAAAGGAGTATATCTGCATGTGTTGTAACTCATAACTGACATGCCTAGCTTCTGGTCAAGAGTTTCGGCGAAGCACAGCCATACAGCTCCAGTTCAACTACTATCACTGTTCACATCATTGTAGTTCTTCTTCTTACAAATGAACTGGCTATAGAAACAATTGTACAGTACACTTGGCATGCAGGACACATCATACCATACATTTTTCTGTTGGTAATCTGTAATCTCATCATACATTCGAAAAGTTGGCCACAAGAACATGTGGCCCTATAACTGTGAAACTGCTCCAGTCTTCACCACACAATTACAAGTACTTCTGTTGTGATTCCCAGTAGGATGGTAAGGTTTATTGCATAACCCCTTTCAACCGATCAATGAGCTCCCCCTTCTTTAGCTTGGAGTAACCCCTCATCCTTCTCGCCCTCGCCAATTCTCTCAAGTCGGCCACGTTCATGTCCTCCAGATTCATCACTTTCCTCTGTTCCTTTGAAACATCACCGGCGCCACCGCCTCCTCTACCTATGCCTTGTGATGATCAATTCACATCACAACATGATAAAAAGCATGCATGATTTAGTGTTAGAAAAGTAGAAAACAAACAGCTTGTGCTTCAACTGATAAATTGCATGCTTGCAGGAGGACCAATGAGCTGTAATGCGTCCATTTCAGAAAAGAATCCGACTCCAGCATCGTTCGGCTTCGACATACCGTGTGACTGCTCCCTCCTGTGGTCCTCTTGGAACGGATCAGGCGGCTGCTTCCTCGTCCGCTTGGAAGCTTTACGCGAGCTCTCGGCAATGGAGGTCTGAATGTCTCTGAAGAAAGCAATGAGCTCCTCCTTGCTACGCTTGCTGACCGTGTCTGGTGACGCCACCCCGTTGCCGCTTGCTCCTGATCTGATGATGGCCGACCAAAACGAGCGTGGAAAGCCTTGCCGCGGAGAACAGAATAGGTGCATATCTGCAAGTTCAGTGACTGCGTCAAGATACATTGCTGAACTCTCAGTTCCTTTTTGCGATAACGTGCTGTTAACTGCAGGCAGCTTGCCAGCTTCAGTCAGGTGCTGAACTGTTGATGCATGCACGCTGTTGTTTTTGTTTGCCAGAGAGCAGAACGAGAGATTCTGCAAACACTAATCTTTTCACCATACAAGCTCCAAGGATTGATAAATCAGGCCTACCAACTGTCAAGTAATGAAGGTTTTTACGTTCACCTTTGTGAAGAGAGAAAGATCCCGGGATGGCAGCTTGCAAAGAATTTGGAAAGGTTTGGTGATGCGGCAAGAGCAAGCCTCCCATTTCTTCTCTCTTCTTTCTCCTCCAAAGAACAGCAGCAAAGCCCCCTGGTGCCTGTCTCCCAATGGAGACAGTTTGAGGCTACTTCTATCCACTTCCTGACCACATGCAAATGAAAGATGATACAGACCTGGAAGTTTTGCAGAAATACCCTCCTCACAAGATAGAGCTTTCTGAGTTGGGGAAGACAGCAAAAATGAGTTATCCATTCATGTGCTCCGTTGTTTAAGCTTGTATAAAAAGTGAGGGGCAAAAAGCAAATGGCCAACCTAATCCAGAAAGCTATCCAGTCCAGCACAAAGCACACCAAGATCACGGCATCTCACGGCAAGCTTTGAACTCCTCTCTTCTTTCTCCAGTTCCCATGGATACAACAAGAGTTTGCAGCCACTGAAACTGACAAGTTGTCCAAGTGTGCAACAGAGAGATCATTTAGAGATAGTTCAACAAGCCCTCAGTATAGCGCAGAAAAACATTCGTCATGCATCTTCCTTGGTTCATGATTATATGTGCTACCACAGGCAGCACCATATCAAGAAATAAATCTACAGAAACAAAAAGGCTAAACACATTTCAAGATAATGTCTTCCAGCACAAACAAGCCTTCTTTTCTCCAAATACGTAAATTCATTTCACCATACAACAAAGATATACGTACATGCCGAATCTAGCTAGCAGCCTGTGGAAGTTGTACAAAGTTCTGGCAGTAACAAAATAATAGATACTTCATCAGATCTGTTCCGCGGCACAAGTGATATTGCAAATTGCTAACCAATGACTTCTCAATTCAGGGACCATCTGGATGGGAGAGTCAGGACCAAATTGGTTCCGAGGGTCAGAGAAGCTTCACTCCCTCAGTCTGACAAACTAAGGCTACACCGTGACCCATCTACCGGAAATTATACACCTTGACCACCTTGGATGTGTCACACACAATCAAGTTATCTGAATCAGTTGGAGCAGTACACAGCCAATTTACCTGCCAAAACAGAGGTCATCGTGATTTTTTTTACTGAGCCTAAGACCATCTTTTAAAATACGAGAACCCATTTATTATATAGATCTCTATATTTTGTTATCAGCTACACATATGAACAGTCAAAGACAACATCACAATAGTTGCCAAAAATTGAAGGTTCAGTCCTGAGTCCTACCTTTTTCTTTACATCAATATCCAAAACCAATTCAACTTTTCTGTTTGTTTCAGAGGAAAATCCTTTCGACCAATCCCACAGCTTCACAAATGCATCATTGCCGCCTGAAACGAGGAACTTCCCCTTCTCACCAAATGCTGAAAATGATCTGTTAAGCAGCTGATTAGTTCAATAAAACAAGATTTGCCCCAAATATGCAGGAGAGCTGCATATAATGAGATATTTAGTGATACATTGACAAAATGAAGGGACTTACACACAAGACACAGCTGCAGTATGGCCACCCATGGTGTAGTCAAGATGGATTCTTTTTGCTTGACTTCGGTTGCAGCTCCCATCTCCATGTTCAGCGCTTTTTGATCTCATTGTCGAAATAGCTGCCCGAGGAGGTCCCTTTGATTTCGCTGGGGCCAGTTCATACTCAAGATCAACCACATCAACAGCACCATCCCCCCTTGCAACAGCACAAACCTTGTACAGCCCTCCCAAAATACCTTCTTCAGAAACTGCTACTGAATGAACAAATGCAGGGTTGAAACATTGCCCTGCACTACCGGAAGAACTGCCATTTTGCAATTCAGGTGATCCTGAAACTCAGTAATGAATATTATGTTGATTGATCCGAATTGGAGAGTATTTTGAAGTGAAAAACAATACTGATACAGCTTTGTCATACAAGAAACTTATATTTCTATGTAAAGCAAGGTGAACCAACTTTCCAATGGACAATATGAGGGCTCAATTTACCAACGCTTAATGGAAATGCATGAGATCATCAAGGAATTGCTAGGAGACTTTTTTACAAAGACAAATAAGAACATGGAGCAGCCTAAGTAATGCACACTATTCATAGGTGTTCCATGGAAAGTAAAGGAGGTACCATAATCAATAGAAAACAGTGTTCGTCCTTTGGAGAAATCCCACGCAGCGAGCTTTGAGTCAAGACCACCAGTAATTGCTGCCAAATGAAAAATATTTACTATTGACAACAAAATGCATTGAAAAAAATAAGAATTAAAAATACAACAAAGTTTTCTAGGATTGGCTCCCTAAAAGGTTGACAAAAAAGGAGCCACAAGACTACAAGATTAAGTCAAACAAAAACCCTAAGAAAAGAAAAAGAAAATGATAACACTACCTGTCCAAGGTCTCCAAGGAATGAATTGCACACTGCTGCAAATCTGTACAAATATTTATCAAGGAATAACTGACGTACATATTGCATATATAGAGGAACTGATTGCACACTTTATCTAAAAAAAAAGGAACTGACTGCACATCCTTAAACATAAAATGAAACACTAATACAAATACAAATTATCAAAAGCATCCAGTTACACTGGATAAGGATACACTTGTGTGGGCTTCCCTTAATCTTTTATACAGGCATTTCTGAATGGTACTGACAATCTGCAAAATAAACCATAACTTCTCAACGACAAAATCATTGAACAAGTACAAGATTAATCATGCCTATCAGTATGTTGCACATATCTTTCTTCTAACTTGAGGGGGCATTCATTCTACTGTTCTCCAGTTCCCAAACCCACTCGCGATTTACTTGCGGTTCAGAAAGTGTAACATAACAACAACTTCTTGGTTTCAGAACAAAGTACAAATAGATAAGCCGGTAAATTTGAATCCATGATGACAAACGATCTTACAGAAAAATTGTTCTTCAGAAGCATCAATTTCTGCCATTTTCAAAACAGAACAATCCAAAATAAATTCCATAAAATATGCTTATACCTTAAGCAGAAAAAACAGTGTGCCCTAGAATTTGGTTTACTAGTCTCATACAATAAACTTGTAAATTTTATATAAAACATTTGTCTAAATTTACTCGTATCAGGCTATCAGCACACAATGGCTGGAGGTATGCATACTCTTTCAGCACATTCAAGAAACAACCTCAAAATAACCAACAGGAAAATCTGGAGAATGTGGTGTTTGATATTTGTTAAAAATGTTATGATCTTCCACATTTATATTCATACACTTGCAAAATACTATATACCTTAACATCCCCACTATCATCTGCAGCAGCAAGAAAACCTTTAGAGCTGACAGCAATCTGCACAAAAGTGGAAGTATGAGATTCCGAATCTTTAGCTCAATTCAATGTTATTACAAAGCCTATAGAATTTAATTGTAGGAGAAAGATCACAGTAATAAAAGCAGCTTGTGCTAAAATGGATGGTATTTTATACTGGTGTTGTAGAATAGCATACTACCTGATTGATTTCATCCCTATTGTAGTTATATGTCTCTAATGGCTTTGATTGAGTTCCCTACAAGAAAACCACTGTAATCATGTTACTGACAAGAAACTCCCAACAAGAAAACCACTATAATCATGTTACTGACAAGAAACCAAGGCACAGGTGACATAATAGTAAGTTGGATCATATAACTTCAAACTACCAATAAAAATACAATTGAACTGTGAACTTACCATTCGAACATCAAAAGACAATATTTCATTTCCAGAAGAGATATACACACAATCTTCATTTCCTACACAAATTACGATTTTCTAAGTGTGAAATGTCTGCACGCTCACCATAGTCAATTCATGGATTAAAATACGAAGATGCTTGTATTTGGATGGCATACTGACCTGGTTTAAAGCAAATTGAAGAAATTGGTTTATTTGCTACCTCCATGGTCAAAAATACATCTTTGGTGCGCAGATCAAACCAGCAAAGACATCCATCCTGAGGCGGTAGGATAAGACATGAGAACATGACAATTAACCCAGCAAGGGCTAGAAAAACAGAGGAAGGGGGGCAAATAGTATAAATCAAATCATATGCATAAAATTACTGTAATAGTCTCACCGCTGATGTGGAAGATTTTGAGCTAAAGGATCACTACACACATGATTGGATTTATATTTATCGCGTCAACGGCAAGCGCAAAGATTTTGTTAAATGACCAGACTGGGAGGCGGATCTGCCATGAGAGAGATCTGCGCCAGGTGACGTTGTCGCCAATGATCTTTGTTATTGTCATGAATGTGCTGAATGCACTGATTTGTTTGGCGGAATAATGTGGTCATTTCAAGCCACTGGGCCATAGTGCCATCAAATCTCGTGGTCCTGGTTGCTCCACTTCAATGGGAATTTTTTGGGTCTTAACTCGAGAAGTATTCTGGGTACATTCGAGATTTCGAGGGGGTGACCACTGACCAGGCTTCGGACCAACCTGGACAAGTGCCAGGTGGCACCCATCCAGTGCTCCATGGCCAGACTTGCTTTCATACAGGAGATTTTCGGCTGTCAGATTGCTCCTTTCCCCTTCACTACTTAGGTGTTCCTCTCTCAATCTACAAGTTTGAAAGCAGTAAGGAACAGCCGTTGGTGGACATGATTGTGCATAGAATTCCCACTTGGAAGGGCAACATGCTAAATTTAGCTGGGCGGGGCTACTTGGCGAAGGTCACACACTCTGCAATTCCGATATTCATCTCCTTTGCCACCTGTTTGACAGTATGGGCCATTGAACAGATTGGTCTGTCACCCTACTGAGCTTGGTGGCCTAGGTTTCCAGGATTTCTGTCTCTTTGGGTACGCCCTCAGATTAAGGTGGGAATGGCTTCACAGAACTGACCCAGATCATACTTGGGTTGAACTTACAGAGCAATCTTCATTGGAGCAATTTACATGGCAGGTGCAAAAGAACTTTGGAAAGTTAGAGCGCCTCCCAAACTTAAATTCTTTGTTTAGTTAGTCCTCCAAGATCGTTGCTGGAGTGGCGGACCACATAACACAGGAAGCGTCATAAGTTGCGGGACCATGAGTTTTGCATTTTGCAGTCAAAAGTTAGAATCCATTGATCATCTTCTTCTTGGTTTCTGTTACAATCGAGAGGTTTGGTGGTTCCTGCTTCCGTAGCTAAGCCTATCACACCTTGCACCACACCGAGCCTAAAACTGCACAATGGTGGAGAATTGCTAGAAAGAAGGTGCACAAACAGTTCAGGAAAGGGTTCGACTGCTTGGTGCTGCTGGTTACCTGTTTGCTATGGAAGGAGAGAAATGAGAGTTTTCAGAGAACTATTGCGGTGGCTGACTGTGCTCACCCATGCAATTGTGGAGGAATCTGAATTTTGGATTTCAACAGGCTTCTCAGTTCTGTGAGCTCTGTCAAGTATTGTTAATAACTCTTTTAGCACGGGTTTCAGTTTCGACCCGAGGTCATTCCAGTCGCGAATTAACCATGCACTAAGTCCTTAAAGATACTCTTGGGTCCGTTTTTCTCTGGTAAGCCATGGCTTACCTAGTTCTTGTAATTGCTGTTTGTTTCTATCCCACTTCATATAGCACATGCCCTTGGCAGTCGCTAAAAAGTAGCCCTACGCAAGGAGAGCACCTACTGCCCTATGATACCAGAATTTTCAGCATAGTGACCAAGTAGTTAGTGATGGACTGCCTTCTCTTCTCTGCCTACCAGTCTACTACCGCATGCAAATCTCATATCTTCCTAGTTCCTACTGGTGCTTTCAACATATCATGAAACATTCAATGAATGAAAATGTGATACATGAATAGATAATGGGACAAAATCACAAAAAGGCATGGGGTGTGGCATAACCTCATAAGATTGTTACCAGATAGTTTTCTTTCATGGAGACAATGGTCACTGCACACTCGAAAGAATCATCTGTGTTACTAATTCCACAGATAATATTGCATCCAGTGCATTCATAGAATGCAAGGAGGAGCCTGCAAGGCGCGGTTCATTGTTCTGGCAATACTTAGCTTGACGTGCAGTCAGCGAAGCAAAAGCATCACATATACAGGCGCATGGCTTGCCACCCGACCGACAAATTGTCTCAACCGAGCACCAATTAACCAGGGACTTCCTGCACGTGAGGTGTTCGACTCGTGTCCTCAGCGTCAGCGAAAGACACCATGGCCTGCACTGCAACTATTGGCTGATGCCCATTGACCACGGGGCGCCCTAGCAACAACTCCCGAAGCAGGACGCCAAGTCATGGTACGGCGCAGGGTTTGATCTCGGAAGAAGAGTAGAAGAGTAGACGAGCGGAGTGAGTGGAAACGCCTACCTCGCCGGAGGACGCGACGACGCCCGGGCGGGCGGAGGAGGCGACGCAGCAGGTGACGGCGCCCTTCTTGTGCCCCCGCAGCCGCCGAGGCTTCGATTCAGCCGTAGCCACCGGCGCCGGCGCCGGCGACGGCGCCGCCAATTCGGTCTCCGACATGGCGGCGTGCGACCGGTGAAGGCAGGAAAGCCCTTGGTCGCTAACCGCCAGAGCGAGCGTCAAACGAACGCGGACCGTGCGTTCGGAAATCGAACGGTGTACATACGCTCAGTCCGGCTCCAGTTTCCAAGTGGGTTTAGCCGGGCCGGCCCATTGCAGCTGCTGGTTTCCATTCGAGTTAGATCGCCCAAGACGGCCGTCGAGTTTTTTCTCCTAGCGCCTGCGTTAATGATGCAAGGTGAAGGAGGCAGGATGTTTTCCCTTTTTTGAAGCCAGGATGTTTTTCTCCTAGCAAATCGCAGTGATTGTTTTCAATTTTCATCACCTATAATCGATCGTGCCCGAACTAGAACTAAGGGATGGAAGGAAGCTACTAAGACTATCCGTATTCTTCATCTTCTAAATTTATCCTCTAAAAGAAATATTTTATCCAGATTCTCTCCTCTATATAACTTTCTTCCGCACTCATCCATTCTCTATATCTCATACTTTATACTACTCTCAACAGTGGCCCCACATATCATCATCTATAAATTTTATCTAAATATATCCGTGTGAGTGTTTTGAAAGATTTATTGAAACGAATTTAATAGTGCAATCGAAATTTAATTTGATTTTTTGTTTGTGAGTTATAGCGATTTTTAGTTAGTTAAAACCGTGGGCCCTGTCGCTGGATCCTACAGTGCATGCGTGCACGAGCGCTCTGGCTCAGCTCGTGGTGGGCCAGAGGCCGGTACCGCAAGTCCTATATGCCGGTATACTCCGTGGATGCAACTGACTCCCGGAATGGATTTAGGATGCCGGTGCAGGTGTTTTTTACGCTATTTTCATCTTGTAGGAGCGGTAGCGGATGGAATACAGGTCTCAGTGCGCATGGTCTAAATGCGGGAGGTAAAGAGATCCTCGTAAACACTATCATTCAAGCTTACCAGTTTATGTGATGATGGTTTCGAAATCCAACAAAATTTGTATAGGGATATCAGACGCCATATGACAAGTCTGGTGGGAAGTGGGATGATCGAGATGGCCATAAAAGAATTCACTGGAATGCGTGGTGTGGAACGGAAACTTTGCAAGTTTGCATCAAGAAGAAAGAGGTGGAATTTAAAAGATTTAGAGAGTTTTAACCTGGCACGGTTAGGCAAGCAAATGTGGTAAATTGTCAAAGGCCAACCCGGATAGTGGAAGCTTGTACAATTGGCATGATGGGTTTGGAGTGATTTAGACGATGATACATTTCAAGAGTGGGGGTTGTTCCCAAATTAAAATTTATGAAGATTGCTGGATCCCAATAACTTGAAGATATTGACGGTGAATCTTCCACAACCGCTCATAAGATGAGTTTGGTCATATAGAAGCTCCACCAGATAATCATCAAGCTCTCAATCACCACCAAACCGTCTGGAGGATGCCGATCGCCAAGAGTAACAAACACAAACTCTCATACCAAAACAAGTCTAATGAGAAAAATAGGGTGCACACTTGCTACTCTCCCTTGATATAAATACGGTCCCTATCCTTGGACTATCTCAACAACCTTACTAGGTGAAAGCCCATGTTTGGTTTTGGGTAATTGATAAAACCTAGTTTGCTAACGATTGCTCTAAGTGTTTCATGAGAATTGATTAGCAAATGGCAAGATGGAGCAAAGCACCGGGTCAGTAGAGGCCACAAGTGAAGGGCAATGACGGCATCCATACAAATGGTATAAGTCCATCATCAAAAGGAGTCCACAAGCTTCATCAAGAGATGGTGAAAAAGCTAGGAGCTCAAGGCACAGGTATAATTCATAGGAGCTCTTTTGCTTTTGGTGATCAAGACTCCATAGAGGGAGTGATCACATTTAGGATAGATAGCCGTACTATCAAGAGGGGCGAAATCGTTGATGAATACGGTTATCAAGTGCCACTAGGTGTTCATGATCATTGCATTGCATATAGATGCTAGCGACACTAACAAACCCTTGGAAAACTCTTTTGAAAAGGCTAACACACGTGCACAAGGTGTAGAACACTTGGTGTTAGCACATGGGAACAAAGGGTGAAAGGTTTAAGTGAAAATCCTAAGAAAATAGAGCGTCGGACCGTAGAGTCACAGAGCGTCGGACCATTAGCCTCGGTCCGATGGCTAACACTGCTGAGAGCGTCGGACGCTCAGTTTCTGAGCGTCGGACCATTAGCCGAAGCGTCCGACGGTGCAGATCATGCGAGAACCGACACGTGGCGAGCTCTGAGAGCGTCGGACTCTCGGCGTTAGTCCGAAGGTGAGCGTCGGACCAACGTCCGACGGTTTTCAGGGTTCGGTGAGCTCTCTGGAAACGTCGGACCGTGGTTTCGTTTGGTCCGACGCGCCGTGTATTTTCAGTCCGACGGTGCAATGGCAGTGGGCGTCGGACCGCGGGTGTTGGTCCGACGTTCGTCCGTCCGACGGTTTGTTTAGCGTGGAAGTTAGCCGTTGTGATCCAACGTTCGATTTCAAACGGCTAGTGACACGTGGCGTTCATCCGGGGCGTCGGACCGTGCAGATTAGTCCGACGGTCTGGCCGTCGGACTGTCCGACGGTACGCAGTAAAATCTAAACGGCTAGTTCCATGTGTGTGGCTTATAAATAGTCACTTGACTGGTTTGGGGAGGTGCTCTTGGCAGTCCTGAACATCATAGCATACTTGTGAGCCTTCTCACTCCACTCTCACTCATCCTACTTGATTGTGATCATCATTTGGTGAGTTTGGAGAGCATCAAGTGCATTGCATTGATAGAGATCATCTAGAGGCACTTGGTAGCGGTGATTCGCAGCGGTTTCTCTCATTACTCTTGGAGTTTGCCGACTCCTAGACGGCTTGGAGCTGCGAGGATCGTTGAGGGGAGTTGGCGATTGTCTCCGCCTCCGATCAAGGTATTGTGAGGGGTTACTGAGCCTATCCCCGCGGGAGATCGCGAAAGGCATCTTTAGTGGATTGCTCGTAGCTTGGTGGATCCCCGTCTTGTGTTGGTTGTGCGGCACCCTTGAGAAGGGTTTGGCGTGTGATGCCAATTAGCGCGTGAACCTCCAAGTGGGTGTATCGCTACAACGAGGACTAGCTTGTCGGCAAGCAAGTGAACCTCGGTAAAAAATCTTGTGTCATCTCTCTACCGAGGATTTCTCTTGTATTTGATTGATTGCTTATATTGGACTTCATATCTTCTCTACACCAGGGGTATTGAAATCACATTTACTCTTTACATTTGTGTACTTACTCTCTTGTGTAGTTTGTTAGTTAGTTGCTCACTTAGGAGTAGTGTATAGTAGTGACATAGCCTTTAAGTGTGAACTAGTGATCATAGTGTAGTATACTTGTCTAGGTGGCTTGCATAGTGTAGCTTAGAGCTAGTGCTTTGCAAAGCTTGCTAATGTTACTAATCGGCTTGTTAAGTGTTGTTTGTAGATTTTTATAGGCTATTCACCCCCCCCCCCTCTAGCCATTTAAGACCTTTCAAGTGGTATCGGAGCCGAGGCACCGTTGTTTTGAGGCTTAACAACCTACGGTGTAAAAATGGCTCAACTCAATATTCACATCAACAACACCAAGAAGCCACCCCAATTTGATGGCACAAATTATGCATATTGGAAAAGCAAGATGACCTCACACATCAAGTCAATCAATAGAGAGGTTTGGAAGGTTGTGGAGACCAAGATTGAGATTGCCAATGCGGCTAACCCCATAACTGCCGAAGAAAGATTGTTTCAACTCAATGACATTGCGGTTTGTGCTATCTATGAGGCTCTAGATGAGAAGGTGTTTGAGCAAGTCAAGAACATTGAAAATGCTCATGAAGCTTGGAAGAAGCTTGAGGAATCATATGAGGGCACCAAAGGTGTGAAGACCGCAAGAGCATACATTCTCAAGGACAAGTTTGCTAGCTTCAAGATGAAAGATGATGAAACCGTGCCGGAGATGTTTCATAGATTGCAAGTCATTGTGAATGATCTCAAGGCCGTTGATGAGGAAGTGAAAGATAGTGACTTCTCCATGAAGTTCTTGAAGAGCTTGCCCAAGCGGTTTGCCACATTGATCACAGTCTTGGTGAAGACAACATTGAGTGAATTGACTCCAAATCAAGTGCTAGCGGAGGTGATGACCGATGATGCTTATAGAGATGATGATGACAAGGAGGAGTTGATCAATAAGAAGAAGAAAGAAAAAGATGAAGACTCCAAAGATGAGAAGAAGAAGAGTGTGGCATTCAAAGCCACATCATCATCAAAGGACAAGGGTAAAGCAAAAGTTGAATCAAGTGAAGATCCATCAAGCACAAGTGAGAGTGATGAGAAGATGGCCCTTCTAGTGAGAAGATTTGGCAAGTTCATGAAGAAGAAGGGCTACCGGGTAAGAAGGAAGAAGAATGCAAGAAAGTTTGATGGGCCAAGAAGATGCTTCAATTGTGGAAGCAAAGATCACTTGGTAGTCGATTGCCTTCACTCAAGTGAAGATGATCACAAGGGCAAAAAGAAGAACAAGCATGAGAAGAAGGAGAAGAAAGAGAAGAAGGAATCCTCATACAAGAAGAAGAACTATTCTCATGTGGTAACATGGGATAGTGATGCCTCTTCAAGTGATGAAGAGAGTGATGATGACAAGAAGAGCAAGAGGAAGGCTCATGCAAGCATTGCCATTCATGACAAGCCTTTCATCTTCGACACTCCTTCTTGCTTCATGGCTAAGGGCTCTAAGGTATCATCTGACACCGAATCTAGTGACGATGATAGTGATGATGACCTAATAAAAGAAGAATTAATTGAAATGCTTGATGATGCACGTATTCATTTTGATAAACTTAGAAAGGAATGTAAGGGATTGCGCAAGGATAAACAATCCATTGAGCAAGAACTTGAGGAGCTTAGAGCTTCTTATGAGAGTCTAAAGGAAGACCATAAGAAGCTCCAAAAGGCTCACACTAAGCTTGATGAAGCTCATTCCTCTCTAGTTGAGCAAAATGAAGACTTGCAACAACAAGTGCAAAAGAAAGAAACTAAAACTTGCAACATAGGTGTAACATGTGATATATCTTGTGAACCTATTATTGTTACTACTACTAACCCTTCTTGTAGCACCCCCACTACTATTTCACCCACTAGTG
Organism: Eremochloa ophiuroides; assembly: GCA_038502445.1. Taxonomy (NCBI): domain Eukaryota; kingdom Viridiplantae; phylum Streptophyta; class Magnoliopsida; order Poales; family Poaceae; genus Eremochloa; species Eremochloa ophiuroides. Next base: position 3,631,964 of record JAHLJS010000006.1, on the reverse strand, counting down.
ACCCTTCACTAGTAGTTGAGAACAAGAACCTAAAGGAGGAGGTTAAAAAGCTCAATCACTCCTTAGCTAAGGCTTATGGTGGTGAGGACCGCTTGCTTATGAGCTTGGGTAGCCAAAGGGCATCTCTCCACAAAGAGGGATTGGGCTATACCCCCAAGAAAGACAAAACTGCCTTTGCTCCTCACAAGACTTGTTTTGTGAAGAGAAATAGCCGGTATTGCACAAAATGCAAGCAAGTTGGTCACTTAGAGCAAGATTGTAAAAGCAAGAAATCCAATGCTTATGTATCCTCAATTAACTTTGATTCTTGCTACATTCTCACAAAGGGCTCAAACGGTGTGAAGGCTAAGTTTGTTGGTACATCCATGTTGGGTCAAAAAAGAAGACCATTTAGGTACCAAAGAGCCTAGTCACAAACCTTCAAGGACCCAAGCAAGTTTGGGTATCTAAAAGGAATTGATCTCTTTTTGTAGGTCAATTACAAAGCCGGAGGGAGGCATTGGGTGCTTGATAGTGGATGCACTCAACATATGACGGGTGATTCTAGTATGTTTGGCTCTCTCAACACAAGTGTAAATAGTGGCTATGATGCAATCACATTTGGTGACAACAAGAAAGGAAAAGTGAGAGGACTTGGTAAAATTGCTATCTCCAATGATATGTCTATCTCAAATGTGTTGTTAGTTGAAAGCTTGAACTTCAATTTGCTCTCGGTTGCACAACTTTGTGATCTCGGTTTCAAGTGCATATTTGGGGTTGATGATGTTGAAATTGTTAGTGTTGATGGGTCAAATTTGATTTTCAAAGGGTTTAGATATGACAACCTATATCTTGTGGATTTCAATGCTAGTGAAACTCAATTGTCAACTTGTTTGATCACTAAGTCAAGTTTGGGCTAGTTATGGCATAGAAGGCTTGGTCATGTTGGAATGAAACAATTGAACAAACTAGTGAAGCATGATCTAGTTAGAGGCTTGAAAGATGTCACTTTTGAGAAAGATAAGCTTTGTAGTTCATGTCAAGCCGGCAAACAAGTTGGAAATACACATCCTAAGAAGAGCATGATGAGTACTAGTAAAGATTTTGAGCTCTTGCATATGGACTTGTTTGGACCAACCACATATACTAGCATTGGTGGGAGCAAGTATAGATTTGTGATTGTGGATGACTATACTAGATATACATGGGTATTCTTTCTAGTTGACAAGAGTGAAGTGTATGATATATTCAAGTCTTTTGTCAAGAGAAGCCAAAATGAGTTTGAAACAACCATCAAGAAAGTTAGAAGTGACAATGGTAGTGAATTCAAGAACACCAAGATTGATGAATTATGTGATGAGTATGGCATTGGACATCAATTCTCACCCAAGTATACACCACAATCAAATGGCATTGTTGAAAGGAAGAATAGAACCTTGATAGATATGGCAAGATCAATGCTAAGTGAATACAATGTTAGTCATTATTTTTGGGCCGAAGCAATCAACACCGCTTACTACTACATCAACCGCTTATATTGCCATGGTATGCTTGCAAAGACTCCTTATGAGTTATTGAATGGTAGAAAGCCCAACATTGCATATTTTTGGGTTTTTTGTTGCAAATGCTACATTCTCAAGAAAGGTATAAGATTGAGCAAGTTTAAAAAGAAATGTGACGAAAGTTTTTTACTTGTCTATTCAACCACAAGTAAGGCATATAGAGTTTGGAATTTGGTTAGTGGTACTCTTGACGAGGTACATGATGTTGAATTTGATGAAACCCAAGGCTCTCAAGATGAAGTTGAAAATCTAAGTGACGTGAGAGGCAATGACTTGGCAAATGCAATGAAAGATATGGATATTGGTGATATTAGGCCAAGGCAAGTCAATGATGATGAAGATGATGGTGCAATTCATACTAGTATGCAAGTTCAAAATGAAGCAAGTGCAAGTGACTCACAAGATCAATCTCAAGTGCAAGATCAACAAGCTAGTTCATCTCAATCCAATGATCAAGTTCCTATTCTCCAACCGGTCTCTATTGCAAGGGATCATCCTTTGGATCAAATCATTGGTGGTATTCAAAGTGGAGTTCAAACTAGAGCAAGACTAGCTCAAATTTGTGAGTATTTCTCATTTGTGTCAACCATAGAGCCAACCAAGATTGAGGAAGCATTGAAAGATGTTGATTGGGTCAATGCCATGCATGAAGAGCTCAACAATTTCATAAGAAATCAAGTTTGGGAGCTAGTGGAAAGACCAAAGAAACACGATGTGATAGGAACAAAATGGGTCTTTAGAAACAAGCAAGATCAAGATGGCATAGTAATAAGGAACAAGGCTAGATTGGTTCCACAAGGTTACACTCAAGTAGAGGGTCTTTATTTTGGAGAAACCTATGCACCGGTTGCTAGATTGGAGGCCATTAGAATCTTATTAGCCTATGCTTGTGCCCACAACATCAAGTTATATCAAATGGATGTCAAGAGTGCATTTCTCAATGGGTACATCAATGAATTGGTTTATGTGGAACAACCTCACAGATTTGAAGATGTGAAGAAGCCCAACTATGTGTACAAGCTAAGAAAGGCATTGTATGGTTTGTAGGAAGCACGTAGAGCATGGTATGAGAGATTGAGAGATTTCTTGCTCTCAAAAGGGTTCAAAATGGGAAAGGTTGATACAACTCTATTCACTAAGAAGCTTGGCAAAGATTTGTTTGTGTTATAAATATACGTGGATGATATTATCTTTGGATCAATAAAGCAAGATTTTTGTGAAAAATTTGGAAATATGATGGCAAGTGAGTTTGAAATGTCCATGATTGGTGAGTTTAGCTACTTTCTTGGTCTTCAAGTTAAGCAAATGAAGAATGATACATTTGTAAGTCAAGGCAAGTATATAAGGGACATGGTGAAGAAATTTGGATTGGAACATGCAAAGCCCATGAATACTCCTATGACAACTAATGGGCATTTGGACTTGGATGATAGTGGCAAAATGATGGATCAAAAGCTATACAGATCAATGATTGGAAGTCTCCTTTATGTGACCGCATCTCGACCGGATGTCATGTTTAGTGTGTGCATGTGTGCACGATTTCAAGCCTCACCAAGAGAAAGTCATTTGAAAGCCGCAAAGAGAATATTGAGGTATTTGAAGGGCACACAAGATGTTGGGTTGTGGTATCTTAAGGGGTCCAACTTTGAGCTTATTGGATATTCGGACTCCGACTATGCCGGTTGCAAGGTGGATAGAAAGAGCACTAGTGGAACTTGTCAATTGCTTGGAAGGTCACTTGTACCATGGTCTTCAAAGAAGCAAAATAGTGTTTCTCTCTCAACGGCCGAAGCGGAGTACATTAGTGCCGGAAGTTGTTGTGCATAATTGCTTTGGATGAAGGCAACCTTGAGTGATTTTGGATCGAAATACAAGAAAGTGCCTTTGCTATGTAACAATGAGAGTGCTATCAAGCTAACCAACAACCCCGTGCAGCATTCAAGAACAAAGCACATTGACATAAGGCATCACTTCATTCGAGATCACCAAATTAAAGGGGATATTGAAATTGAAAGTGTTGGCACCAAAGATCAATTAGCGGATATCTTTACCAAGCCACTTGATGAGTCAAGATTTTTCAAGTTGAGAAATGAGCTAAACATACTAGACTACTCCAACATGAAGTGAAAAGCATTCCACATTATATGACATGCCTCTTCTTCGATTAAAGTAAGGTAAAATTGGTTGACATGGCATTCATACTTTGATAAGGATTTGTCTAGTTTATGTAGACATGAAATGCATCTTATAGGCTCATTCATGAAAAATCAAATGCTTTCATGTATATATGGTACCACTTTTGTTCTTTATGGTTGTATGATCAAGTGGTAGCATATGACATATTGATGGGCTTGCAAACCTAGTGTTGAATCTAGAACATGAGCTTATGATGTGTAACTTAACATGGTCAAGATAACCCTACTAGTAAGGTGTGAAGAAGCTTGTCCTTGGCTCAAACTTAGTTACATATTCTAGGCAAGTGATCTAGATTGAACCAATGTGAACATGAACTAAACCCCATTTATTGACTTGATACTCCCATAATTTGCACCATTTTTGGTGATTGTTGACAAAGGGGAGAAGAAAGTCACAAAGATAAGAAAGGAAAGGGGTCAATTAAAAACTTGAAAGCACACAAGTAGGGGGAGCAAGCTCATGAATAAGTTGTTGCATTTGTGTATGCATTAACAATTTAACATATGAATTGTTGCATTGTCAAAACTTCAATTCCTATACCTGTTTGAATTGGTGAAATGCTTAGAAATAGGATTTGAATGGTGATTTGACAAACTAGCATGCATAGGACTTAAATGTCATACAAAGTACCTTTTTTACTTAAATGTTGATCTCACGTGGTATTTTGAGTTTGTGATACATGACTAGTAAACAATGGTGCTAAGGATGGTATATTTTCGCAACTCCGATGGTATCACGCTTCAAAGGTCCATTCTATATACCTTAGTATCATTTGATAGTAGTAGCTCACCCAAACCTTCAAATTCATGCATATGTGAAAAATTGAACCAAACATAAGGAATCACATATGTAGGGGGAGCTAATACTACCAAAGTGCAAACTTGGTTTTCATTTCATATCTTTGTGAAGGTTGTCATCAATTACCAAAAAGGGGGAGATTGAAAGCCCATGTTTGGTTTTGGGTAATTGATGAAACCTAATTTGCTAACGATTGCTCTAAGTGTTTCGTGAGAATTGATTAGCAAATGGCAAGATGGAGCAAAGCACCGGGTCAGTGGAGGCCACAAGTGAAGGGTAATGACGGCATCCATACAAATGGTATAAGTCCATCATCAAAAGGAGTCCACAAGCTTCATCAAGAGATGGTGAAAAAGCTAGGAGCTCAAGGCACAGGTATAATTCATAGGAGCTCTTTTGCTTTTGGTGATCAAGACTCCATAGAGGGAGTGATCACATTTAGGATAGATAGCCGTACTATCAAGAGGGGCGAAATCGTTGATGAAATACGGTTATCAAGTGCCACTAGGTGTTCATGATCATTGCATTGCATATAGATGCTAGCGACACTAACAAACCCTTGGAAAACTCTTTTGAAAAGGCTAACACACGTGCACAAGGTGTAGAACACTTGGTGTTAGCACATGGGAACAAAGGGTGAAAGGTTTAAGTGAAAATCCTAAGAAAATAGAGCGTCGGACCGTAGAGTCACAGAGCGTCGGACCATTAGCCTCGGTCCGATGGCTAACACTGCTGAGAGCGTCGGACGCTCAGTTTCTGAGCGTCGGACCATTAGCCGAAGCGTCCGACGGTGCAGATCATGCGAGAACCGACACGTGGCGAGCTCTGAGAGCGTCGGACTCTCGGCGTTAGTCCGAAGGTGAGCGTCGGACCAACGTCCGACGGTTTTCAGGGTTCGGTGAGCTCTCTGGAAACGTCGGACCGTGGTTTCGTTTGGTCCGACGCGCCGTGTATTTTCAGTCCGACGGTGCAATGGCAGTGGGCGTCGGACCGCGGGTGTTGGTCCGACGTTCGTCCGTCCGACGGTTTGTTTAGCGTGGAAGTTAGCCGTTGTGATCCAACGTTCGATTTCAAACGGCTAGTGACACGTGGCGTTCATCCGGGGTGTCGGACCGTGCAGATTAGTCCGACGGTCTGGCCGTCGGACTGTCCGACGGTACGCAGTAAAATCTAAACGGCTAGTTCCATGTGTGTGGCTTATAAATAGTCACTTGACTGGTTTGGGGAGGTGCTCTTGGCAGTCCTGAACATCATAGCATACTTGTGAGCCTTCTCACTCCACTCTCACTCATCCTACTTGATTGTGATCATCATTTGGTGAGTTTGGAGAGCATCAAGTGCATTGCATTGATAGAGATCATCTAGAGGCACTTGGTAGCGGTGATTCGCAGCGGTTTCTCTCATTACTCTTGGAGTTTGCCGACTCCTAGACGGCTTGGAGCTGCGAGGATCGTTGAGGGGAGTTGGCGATTGTCTCCGCCTCCGATCAAGGTATTGTGAGGGGTTACTGAGCCTATCCCCGCGGGAGATCGCGAAAGGCATCTTTAGTGGATTGCTCGTAGCTTGGTGGATCCCCGTCTTGTGTTGGTTGTGCGGCACCCTTGAGAAGGGTTTGGCGTGTGATGCCAATTAGCGCGTGAACCTCCAAGTGGGTGTATCGCTACAACGAGGACTAGCTTGCCGGCAAGAAAGTGAACCTCGGTAAAAAATCTTGTGTCATCTCTCTACCGAGGATTTCTCTTGTATTTGATTGATTGCTTATATTGGACTTCTTATCTTCTCTACACCGGAGGTATTGAAATCACCTTTACTCTTTACATTTGTGTACTTACTCTCTTGTGTAGTTTGTTAGTTAGTTGCTCACTTAGGAGTAGTGTATAGTAGTGACATAGCCTTTGAGTGTGAACTAGTGATCATAGTGTAGTATACTTGTCTAAGTGGCTTGCATAGTGTAGCTTAGAGCTAGTGCTTTGCAAAGCTTGCTAGTGTTACTAATCGGCTTGTTAAGTGTTGTTTGTAGATTTTTATAGTCTATTCACCCCCCCTCTAGCCATTTAGGACCTTTTACTAGGCTCTTGCTCTCCCTTGCACACCAACTATGTTTCTTAATTGTGTTTAAAAAAAAAAGAACTGTCTATCCAATATTCAGTTGATTTAGCCCCTTCCATCAACTGAATTTTTTCATATACTTACATTGTTGTATAGCTTTATTTACACCATTTTATTACTATATTTACAATGATTTGTGCAGTGTAATTTATTAGACAAAGTGGTGTAACTTGACGGAACAATACAAACAAATGTCAAACTTTTCAGAAAAAAATTTACAAATTATTTGTACGGATTGCAAATATCAGAGAATATATCCCAAATCATTCACAACTTGTTAAAAAATTTCAGAGAAAATTGCAAAAAACAAATTTAGAAATTCTCCCAACCTTATCTCTTCATCACCCCTTCCCTTCCGACGCTGGCACCCAGCTCTGCTTCCTCGTCGCCGACACCCAGTTCCGCCTACACCACGCTCGCCGGGGCTGCCCACGCCCTCCTAGTCGCGGGCACCCAGCCCCGCGCCGACAGCTCAGCCTGCACAGTGCTCGCTGGGCCCCGCGCCCGCCATCGCCGGAGCTGCGAGCTTTGAGGGCAGCGCGACGCCCGGCCTGCTCGGTGCCGCGCCGTCTGCCCTGCTACGTCGTGCCGCCTTGTCCCACCGCCAAGGCCGTCCACATCGCCTCCCCTACTCCGCGGTGCCGCCTCGTCCGCCATGGCCACCCACTTCGCCTCCTCTCGATCGTCCGCTCGTTAGATCATACGGTCGAAAAATCAGTTGAAGAAGCGGTCTAGATCAACCGGGTGAGCTATAGCATTTCTCATCTCTCGTCCTCTCTTGTGTCATCAACACCAAAAATTACTTTTTTTTCTTTTAACAAACATGGCTAAAGCAATGGAGGAAGAGGAAGACCGAAACACTAGTGGAGCAAGCGGCCAGCCAACAACGCCGTGACCTCCGTCGACAATGCCGCTGCACCCGACCCACTGCCGTTCCTTCTGGGCGAGAGTGAGGGACCTCCCAATTGGGTCGACCCGATGCTTCATGAGCTCGCTACCCCCTTCGCCGCGCGCCCGTCTGCCGCCGTCGTATCGTCGGCACCGACAGAACCTCTATCACCGCCGCGAATGGTCCGGCTTTGCTTCACGGATGACGAGGTGTCCGACGAGGCCAATGTGGACGCCACGCTAGTGGGCTCTCCACTTACGGCCATCCCACAGGCCGTGGCGCTGGGAATGGGGGACAAGGACGCGGCAGCCAAGGACGTCGGGGTCCCATTCCACCGCGCACGACGCCTTCCGCATCACATGTAGGTCCTGCTCCGACAGCGGCCTCGGTGACAGCATTCGTCGACTCCCTAAGGTTGCCGTTGGTGGAGCCCCTGATCGAGACTAAACCTCGTGCTTGGGTCCCACGAAACCACGACGACGACGACTGGGTCCCATGTCACAGTGTTCGCCTAGCCGCCAAATCGGCCTTCCGGGATTTGAACCTAGAGATACAGGCGAAGCGCATCATGTTGAACGAATGGGAGCCAGGCCAGGTGAACTCTGACACGCCGATCTCCACGGTCAACTCCAAGTTCTACGATGTCTTCACCAATATATCCCCATCTAAAAGGCGGGCGGTGATGGGTGTTCTATTCCCCTTGCGCGGCAAGCGTGGGACGTGGGATATGGCGAGGCTTGAAGGAATGCACGAGGATGATTAGCCGAGTTAGTCGCACAATAGTTTAACTCCTTAGTACATCCCCCTAAGCTCCACCGTTCAAGCCGGTGATAATTGTCAGTGTCTAACCCGTGCGGTTTATGGCACCTCGCTGTTAAGCCAATCGGGTAGTGTAACTTATTCCCGCTTCTCTTAATGAAAAACGTGCAAAACACGGTTTCGAAAAAACTTAGAAATTCTTTGCACTTGTGCTTTCCTCTTGTGTTGGTTGAATTGAATAATCTGGAAACTTGATGGACATGAGGTCAGAGTCAGAGGAGCACGGCAACTGAAAGAAGGCATGCGACACCAGGCTGTCACGGAATACCAGGAAGGACGGAATGGATCCGCAAATGAATTCCCCGCGCACCCTCTTCTCTTTGAGATCGCATAAGACAACCACGGGAAACGTGTTGTCTCCGATGAGGATGCTGCTGCTGCCGTCTCCCACAGAGATTGCCCGGCTCACAGGAAACGTGCCATTGTAACAGACGGATCTCGGCGGTGAGGTCATCTCCATTCGGTGGCGCAGCGTCCAGCAGCTCTCCTCTTGTAAAGCCCAGACGTCGAGGCGCACCGCCATACCCGGACTCTGCGGCTGCGGCATGATGGCGGCGGCGCAGAGCGATCCGTCTAGCTCCAGCAGCGCTGCCATCGTAACACCAGGCGGCCGTGCCATGAGCCTGAACGTCTCCGATGCCGTGTCGAACGCCAGCATCTTGCCGGTGCGCTCCGACTGAGGGTGCTCGCAGAACCAGTAGAGGATGTCGGCATGAGCCACGGGAGTCTCGTAGCCACTGATGTAGGGATCGCCCTCGGGAGCGCGACACAGCCGCCGAGGCGGCTTGGTGTCACCGCCGGCCGCGAGCGCGAGGATGTAGTAGCGGTCGCCGGGTGGACCGGGCCGGCACCACGCCCAGGGCCAGGTCGATTCGTCTCCGTGGCACAGGAGGCGGTACTCGCCGGAGGAGCTGTGAAAGTAGAAGCCGCATGGCCACGCGGTGAAGCAAGGCTTAGGAACTAGCGCCGGCAGCTTGGTCCACTGCCTCGTGACAGGGTTACAGACGACGAAACAAAGGGCGGGCACGCCCCAGATCTCCTGGAACACGAGCAGTCCGTCGAGGGAGTAGAGCAGGCTGGGGAACCTGGTCGCGTACCCGTTCTTGTCTAGCTGCTGGACTGTGTCGCAGAGGAAGCCGCCGCGCCGTCCCTCTCCCGCCACCACGGCCGCGGCCGGGTCGAGAGGGATGGTGCTGATCACCGTAGACGGGGACGGGGTGATGACGATCATCTCGCGCTGGCGGCGTGCGGAGTGAGCAGCGAGGAAGGACCGGTCTGTGGTGATGCGACGCCAGCGCTGGCAGACGGCGCGGCAGCGTAGCACGGACTCCGACGGCAGGCGTGCAAGGATCTCCATAACTGCGTCGTCGCACAGACCTCCAAATGCTGACGACGTCTCCTCCATCTCGATCGATCGCTGCTATCTGGCTGGCTTATTTCCCGGCCTCGATCGATCGGCCCTCTCCCCTCCTCCTCGATCGATCCTGTCCTAGATCTCGAGCTGCAGCCTTGGAGACAGATCTGTGGTGACGCGGCGGTTGTGCTGAAAACAAGTATATTGTAATTTGTATAGATACGTATAAATATATAGATAGATGTCACGTAGTACGCCTCGGACGGATCCGGACTAGGATCGAAGACGAAGACGAAGGCGCGCGGCAAATCTTGTACCGCTCGGAGACGGAAGGGGGAGAGTCCGGAGACGGACTCCACAAAGCTAGCTGTTCGTCGATCGGCAACCTGTCCTGGACGGAGCTAGGCGCTCGATCGGGGCGCTGCGGCAACGTGGCGCGAGGGTACTCTACGCTGGCGGCCATGCATGTGCAGAGAGGGAGGGAGGGAGAGACCGACACGACATGCATGCCCACCACGCCGACGACGCCACCTCGAAGAAGGGTACGCCGTGCGCAGCGCCACACGGGCGGGCGGCAGGTTCCGCCCCAAGAACCGCTCCCGGCCGGTGGTAACGCCGGCGTTGATGGCGGTCGGTCTGCACGCTCACCAGCACGTACAACATCCATCCCGATCCTTGGTTGAAGTGATGAAGAAGAAGCAGATTAATCAATCACGGTACGTCGTTCCTGCGCCGGCGGCCGGGACAGACCTCCAGTCAGCAATGCAAGCTACGTGCGTTCCGGGAGATCGGCGGCGGCCACGTGAGATGCATGGACAGGACTCGATCGAGCGCGAAGGCGGGCGGCGGCGGTGGCGTCCGGGACGGGTGTTGACTTGCCGGCCCTGTGGTGTGGTGCGCGCCCCCGGCCTCGACGTCGCGGACGATATCAGCAGGGACAGCGTGCTCGCCATGTCTTCCTAGCTTATGCTTAGCCGCCGTACTCACCGTCGCACGCACGCAGCTGGGCCGGGTTATTCGCCATCGCTTCGTTCGTCTGTCCTCCCGCTCGCATCGCAACCGCGGATGATCGATGGAGCCGACAAGGACACACGATCGACACGATGAGGCATTGACGAAGGTGCTTGACGATCGGCATTGATGACGAGCCTGCCGGAAGAGAGGGAGAGGGAAAAGACCAGCCAGCCTTCCAGGCGGCCAAGGCGTTGTTGACCCTGGTGCTGTTTGACCCTGCGACGGCAGGCCGCCGTGGAGTGGAGGGTGGTGGAGCAGATCGGAGGCCGCTCAGGCCCGATTCGGCCGCACCGCTCAACCTCACAGCTCAATTGAGTTGCAGTTGGTGGACCAGATCCATCCTCTTCGCTGCACTGCACCTGAATTCTGAGGGTTCAGTGTCATTGGCATCAACACACAACAAAAGCTCTTGGCTTGGCGCCGGCCACGAACAAACAACACAATGAGACATCACTTGAGTAGTTCAATGTGACCATTTCGGCATTCCCTTCTACTTTAGTACTGGCAGCAACTAGGATAAGATACGATACAAATTACAATAATAATCATAGCGACGATCATCCGGGAGTCGATTTATTTGACCGGACACACCGAGTACAAGTGCGTCCCTACCTGTTCTTGATGTGACCCGCGCGTCGCTGTAGCTTAGAGCCGCGGCCGCGCCGGCGCCCGCCCGGCGCCGTGGTCCTTGACCTGGCCCCACAGCTGGGGCCACGCGGCCTTCCTGATCTCGGCGACGGCGTCCCCGTCCCACCCCCTGGCGGCCAGCTTCTCGGCCGCGGCGACGGCCGCGGCCACCACGTCCTCGGGGCCGCCGTCGACGGCGGCGTCCACGAGGCCCCGGCGCACGGCCTCGGCCGCGGCCACCCTGTCCCCGCGCAGCACCAGGTCGCGCCTGGCCGCGGCGTCGGGGACCTTCTCCCGGAGCACGGCGGCCACGAAGTCGACGAACTTGATGCCGATGTCGACCTCGCTCATGAACAGGAACCCGCGGGAGCCGCGCATGAGCACGGCGTCGTGCGCCAGCGCCAGCGCGCACCCGGCCGCCGACGCGTGGCCCGTCACCGCCGCCACCGTCGGCATGCGCAGCGCCAGGAGGTCGGCCACCAGCGCGCGGAGCCCGCCGTCCATGGTGCCGTGGAGGTGGGGCGGCGCCGTGCGCGCCCACGCCACGTCGAACCCGTTGGAGAAGAACCTCCCCTCCGCCGCGAGCACCAGCGCGCCCGCGCCCGCGGAGGCGGCCACGGCGGACCGGAGGGCCGCCAGCAGGTCCGGGTTCAGGCGGTGCTCGCCGGCGCCGGTGATGGTGATGAGGTGCACGCGGCCGCGCCTCTCGACGGTGCACAGGTCCTTGTTGCTCTCCATTGGTGTGGGTGATTTGGGGATGCAGCAGCCGTGAGCCCGTGACAAGTCAGAAGACTCTGTTCCGGCAACTCTACTCTTGGCTTTTTGGGAAGCATTCGATGTACTGTCATATGCTCATATGTGAAGCATATGGCGGCTAACTTTCCAGGGAGACATAAGGCTGACCGCACCGCGCGGGGCGCCATCGCGACCGCTATAAGCCCGGGACCCACCTGGCTGGAGCCGTACAGGCAAAGCGAGTCACAGCGCGCCGACCGCTATTCGCCCCTCTATCCTCTTCTCCTCCCTCCCTCCGCCTCCTTTTTCTCCTCGTCGGCGGCGCTGCCGGAGCGCGCGCGGCGGCTCGGCCCTCCCCGAGCGTGACGCGGCGGTGCACCCTTCTCCTCTGCCGGTAGGGAGACCGTGACCGTGCCGAGGTCGGGCGCAGCGGCGGCGGAGCTCGGTGGGGGCGGCGGCTCCCTCTCTCCTTCTCCGGCGATGACGAGCGCGGCGGCGGATTCGGCCGTGCCGGGGTCGGGCGCAGCGACGGCAGAGCTCGGCGAGGTCGGCGGCTCCCTCTCTCCTTCTCCGGAGACCGCGAGCGCAGCGGTGGCTCCCTCTCTCCTTCTCCGGCGACGGCGAGCGCGGCAGCGGATCCGGCCGTGCCGGGGTCGGGCGCGGCGACGGCACAGCTCGGTGGGGACGGCGGCTCCCTCTCTGCTTCTTCTCCGGCGACCGCGAGCGCAGCGGCGGCTCCCTCTTCTCCCTCTGCTTGGCGGCGCGACGACAGTCGGCGGCAGCGTGGGGCCCGCGTAGAGAGGATAGCGTTCGGTGCTTTCACCTCTACCTATGGTGTTCTACTGTAGCGACCGGAACGATGGCGTGCGATTCAGCGTTCTGCGATGCGGGTGTGAAATCTGTATATTTGCCGTGCAGGTTGGTTTAGAGGGCCGCGGTGCGCATAGTCTAAGTTAGAAAATTGTGTTCTGATAAGTCTATCAGCCTGTTCTTTTGGGCTGAAAAATAAGCGCTGATTTCGCTCGTGCTAATTTGTTGTGAGAGAAAAATACTGTTTTATGACTAAAAATAAACGCTGATCGGTAAAAGAACAAGCTGTATGGCGTTTGCTCGTCTTTGGGATCAGTTTGCTTTAGCTGCATTTTTTTTTTCTTTTGAGAAAGGCTATACATTGCCCGGTTGTTTTGTGATTCTATTTCAACCGTTCTTCTGGCCGTCGGTTATCTTGTGCTGTTGTTTGGAGCGTCCGATACTGGTTACACATTTCATTCTGTGACATGTAGGTTGTGACGGTATGTCTGGATGTGTGTATGTTCTGTGTCTGCGTGTGTCTGGATGTGTGTGTGTCGGTGTGTGTTCACGCGCGCGCGCATGTGTTCTGTGTGTGTTTGTGTGCACGCGTGTCTCCGTGTGAGCGGTTGTCTCAGGATGTTTGCTGCAAGGCAGCCCAGATATGATATGGATTATAGGGGTGTTTAGTTCCACTCCGTTGAAATTTAAAAACATTATACCAACATTTTATTTTTTATAAGAAGTGTTTAATCATGTCTCAAGTAGATTCGTAAGATAATATTTTGTTAAATTAGTTTTATTTTTTATCTACATTTAATGTGTCATACATGTGTAAAAAATTATTTGACCAGTTTGATTGGAAGTTAGAAGGGATCTAAACACCTTTTGTTTGCACAGAGTGATGGATTTGTACTACTCCGTCTTAAATTAGGTGACGTTTTAGGTTTTCATGTCATAAGTTTGACTCGATTTGTAAAAAATACGTGTAATCTTTCTATCACTAAATAAATTTGTTAAGAAACTAGATTTAAATATCTTTCCAATAACACTAATTATGCACCATATATATATCAATATTTTTGAAATATATTTAGTCAAAGTTTTATTTCGGAAAGCGAAAACGACATGTATTTTAGGACGAATGGCGTATGGTTGTAGTCTATGGGTCGCCATTGGTGGTGTACGTGTCCTGAGTGTGCTACTGCCAGAGTGGAAATAAAGCTCTTACTGCCGAGTTATGTCAAATCAAACGTACTTTTTTCGTCCTAAAAGGAGTATCGTTTTTTGACGTTGAGATATCGTGTTTGTCCACTTACTTTATTCAAATATTTTGTTCAAATTATAAAATAAATAAATCATTATTAAAATATATCTAATGATAAAATAAGTCATAACAAGATAAATAATATTTATTATTTTTTTAAATAAAACAATCAAATAATATGTTCTGAAATTCTAAAACAAGGGAGTACATTAGTATCCCCTCCGTCCCTAAAAAGGAACGTTTTGGGTGTTCGTGCCGGTAGTTTGAATAGACTTATAGAAAATACGTGCAACATTTACATTCCCCAATAAATTTGTTAAAAAACTAGACTCAAAGATCTATCCAATGATATTAATTATGTGTTATAAATATTTATATTTTTTAATATAAATTTAATCGAAGATATTTCTCGGGAAGCGAGAACTACACTTTTTTGGAGACGGAGGGAGTACTATGCATATGTATTGACCATAACCAACTGCACCTGTGACCTGGTACTCGACCTAGTCCTTCACTTAGTTACATTGTTGAGTTTTTTTAGACTGGTTGAGACCTTTATTATTCGGTTTAATCTTGTTTGGTGTGTTGGGTGTTAGTCTCGTGATTTTTGTATCGTAACTATCAGCTGTGTACCATCTTTAGATGGTAGAGGCTGGAACCCTCTTCCATTATTAAAAAAAAACCCTGTTACTCGACCAGCCTCAGCTCCTCCGCTCCGCGTGCAGATGCCACGCAGCACATCGTCACTCTGTTGATGCAAGGTTGATGCTCGGATGTTTCGGAAGAATCTGGTTATTTCATTTCGGTCAAATAACTGGTTGCTGGTTCTGCTCTAGAATAGCCGAATGTGGAGTAGACAGACTATTAAGAATTACTAAGTTTTTCGAGACCGTGCTTTGCACGTTTTTCATTGAGAGAGAAGTGAGAATAAAGTTACACTACTCGATTGGCTTAACAGCGAGGTGTGCCATAAGCCGCCCAGGTTTAAACACTGATAATTATCACCGGCTTGAACGGTGGAGCTTAGGGGGATGTACTAAAGAGTTAAACTATTGTGCGACTAACTCACTATGGACGGCTAATCGTCCTTGTGCATTCCTTCAAGTCTCGCCTTATCCCGCGTCCCACGCTTGCCGCGCAAGGGGAATAGAACACCCATCACCGCCCGCCTTTTAGATGGGGATCTATTGGCAAAGACATGGTGGAACTTGGAGTTGACTGTGGAGATCGGCGTGTCAGAGTTCACCTGGCTTGGCTCCCATTTGTTCAACATGATGCGCTTTGCCTGTATCTCCGGGTTCAGATCTCGGAAGGCCGATTTGGCGGCTAGGCGAACACTGTGACGTGGGACCCAGTCGTCGTCGTCGCGGTTTCGTGGGACTCAAGCACGAGGTGTAGTCTCGATCAGGGGCTCCACCAACGGCAACCTCAGGGAGTCGACGAATGCTGTCGCCGAGGCCGCTGTCGAAGCAGGACCTACATGTGATGCGGAAGGCGTCGTGCGCGGTGGAATGGGGACCCCGACGTCTTTGGCCGTCGCGTCCTCGTCCCCCGTTCCTAGCGCCACGGCCTGTGGGATGGCCGCCAGTGGAGAGCCCACTAGCGCGGCGTCCACATCGGCCGCCATCCGCGAAGCAAAGCCGGACCGTTCGCGGCGGTGACAGAGGTTCTGTCGGTGCCGGCGATTCGACGGCGGCAGACAGGCGTGCGTCGAAGGGGGTGGCGAGCTCATCAAGCATCGGGTCGACCCAAATGGGAGGTCCCTCACTCTCACCCAGCAGGAACGGCAGTGGGTCGGGTGCAACGGTGTTGTCGACGGAGGTCATGGCGATGTTGGCTGGCCGCTTGCTCCACTAGTGTTTCGGTCTTCCTCTTCCTGCATTGCTTTAGCCATGTTTGTTAAAAGAAAAAAAAAAGTAATTTTCGGTGTTGATGACACAACAGAGGACGAGAGATTAGAAGAGGTGGGTAGAGGGGGAAAACAATCGAAATCGATAACAATAGACTACAAACAGTGAAGCTCCCCAGTCAGGCTGTCACTGTCAGGCATGGCCACCACGGGAAACCTTTGCGCCGTGGAGAAGCGGGGCCGGGTGCACGTCATCACCCTCACCGGCGCGGGGGAGCACCGGCTCAGCCCGGCCCTGCTCTCTGCGATCCGCTCCGCGGTCGCCGCCGCGCGCCACGCCTCCCCCGGCGCGCTCGTCCTGGCCGCCGAGGGCAAGTTCTTCAGCAACGGCTACGACCTGGCCTGGGCGCGCGCCGCTGGGGCTGGGCCGGCCTCGGCGGCGGGGGACCGCATCTCCGCGATGCGCGCCGCGCTCCGCGGCCTGGTCGCCGACCTCCTCGCGCTCCCGGTGCCCACCGTCGCTTCCGTCACGGGCCACGCCTCGGGCGCAGGCTGCGCGCTCGCGCTGGCGCACGACGCCGTCGTCATGCGCGCCTCCCGCGGGTTCCTCTACATGAGCGAGGTCGACGCCGGGATCAAGATCGCTAGCTTCGTCGGCGAGCTGGTCCGGC
Source organism: Eremochloa ophiuroides (assembly GCA_038502445.1). Taxonomy (NCBI): domain Eukaryota; kingdom Viridiplantae; phylum Streptophyta; class Magnoliopsida; order Poales; family Poaceae; genus Eremochloa; species Eremochloa ophiuroides. The sequence continues at coordinate 3,615,306 of JAHLJS010000006.1, read as the reverse complement.
ACAAGGTCCCCGACGCGGTCGCCAGGAGGGACCTGGTGATAAAAGGGGAGAGGATGGCGGCCGCGGAGGCCGTGCGCCGAGGCATCGTGGATGTGGCTGTGGACGGCGGCGTGGAGGACGTTGTGGCCGCGGCGGTCGCCATGGCTGAGGAGCTCGCCGGCAGAGGCTGGGACGGGGAGAACCTGGCCGACATCAGGAAGGCCACCTGCCCGGAACTGTGGAGCATGGTCAAGGAGTACGGCGGCGAGGCGCCGGCGCGGCCGCGTCTGTAAGCCGCAGTTGTCTGCTTGTAAGTTTCGATCATCTCTGCGTAAAACCAAAATCAAAATACAATTTGAAGGAATTGTTCGTGTACATATCCAAAAGTATTTGTGGCCTTGGGAGTTGGGAACGAACATTTCCACTGATCAGACAACTTCCATGTTCCAACTTCCAACCAATAGAATAAGCAGACGCATTTGTATTGGCTTTGTGTTGGAATCCAAAATTTGAATACAACTTTGTCTCATAGTTTCACCAGCAGCAATTCCATTTCGAGAGCCGGAAGTTCTTCCGTCTTTCCAGCCTCAGACTCAAGCTCCATCACAGCAAGCATCATCAGGACTAGGAAACGATCAGAGAAACAGACATTGCAGTTGGGTGATGATCATTTACATCATGGCGGACGAACAAAACAGGAGCAGCTACACTACTGCTGGGAAGTACCGACGAACATTACATTACAAAATAGTAATAACCAAAAACGACCCTACGCATTAACCAGTCTCCACCTCCTACATTCTTACCTTAACTACTGGACCAACATGCGCCAGTTACTGGCTTAACACTGGCGTTACTCCTTCACGGTCAGATAATTTACATAGTTTTCTCTCAAGTACTGCTGAGCCCCTCACTTCTCCAAATGGTGCAATATCACCTTCGCTTGCATCAGCCCTGCACATGGGGAACCAAGACCAAAAACTTGACCATCACATCGCCTGCCCTCCTAGCTCCCGATATGCCCGAAGTTGACACCGCTCTGCCGTCTAATGTGCTCCGGTACAAGCCTGTTGACGAGGTCCGGAGAGGCATTTGCTAGCTGCGTAGCAGAAAAGGGGCAACTGATGAGCAAAACAGTGGAGCAAGAGCAAAGTGGATGCTTTCAGTCTTCAAATGATTGAACTGAAGCATGAGGCTATACTAACTATTTGAACTTTGCACTGTTTTAATTTACTTACTTCATGTTTGAAGTTAAAAAGCGGAGGGAATGGACGGCCGTTTGGTAGGCGTGCATTCGTCGCCCGCAGCTCATCAAAGAAGGGATGAGCACATGCATCAAGCTGCATAGAATACATGAAACACATAAGAACATTTCTTACCAACAAACTGGTACATTTAAGATTATTATGTTGTGTGCCACCTACAGCATGAGCACTAGCACTACTCTTTTTATGTGGGCCACTAGCTAGTACACTTAACAAACACATGTGACTATAAAGTTGCACCCACTCTTCATCAGCTAATATCCATCAAAACTCTTGGTTCTAGCCTTCTGGACCACTGGGCAACATAACTATCATATCCATGCAGGACCATAAGCTAAGGTTTTAATTGGCCGTAGTCTACAGGACTGCGAATAATTGACAACAACTGAAGCTTTCGAATAAGCACAGCCAAGTAAAATAGACCATATGCAACACAACCAGCTTAGTCTCGTTCCCATTATCTATCGCCCTCAACTACTAGCATCAAAGCCAACTCTAATCTACAAAAAAAAAAAGGTAAAAGAATTACTCACAGCAGAGCAGCGAAGACTTGGTGAATACTGAAGGAGCCGGGAAGCAAGGTCTATGGCTTCAGGAGGCATTCTCTTGTGGAAAATCTGGAGGATAAAACGGAAAGTAGAGGCGTCACGCGTCAGTAACTGATGCATTCTGACCTCAAATTTTCGTTATGATCTGCAAACAAGTTCTTTAAGCACCCTAAAAACATTTTGGACTGTTGACTACAAGTATACAACTACAGTACCTGCAGGTAAAATGGAATCATAGCTGTGAAGAGAAACATGATATAACATATGAATACCTTGTGCCATGGATGAGCCTTTATCTGAGGAAACCTGAACTCAGTATAGTTGGGATTCATGCATCTTATCTCCTCGCGGGTTGGAGTACCAAGAACCTACATGCATATCACATAACAATAAGAAACACCACAGCAGAAGAATAGAATTTCTACTTTAGAACATTTTGCAGTACCTTGATAATCTCTACCAACTGATCAACAGCGCTCTCTCCCGGAAACAGTGGCTGATACATACACAAGATCCAAGAGGTTACAATCACGCTATGCATGATTTGGTCGAATTGAGGTACAAAAATATTAGGTTGACCATTATATGAAGGCAACCAACCTGACCAAGAAGCAACTCAGCTAGAACACAACCAGCTGACCATATGTCTATTGAAGTAGTATACTCTGTCGCGCCAAATATGAGCTCAGGGGCACGATAATAGCGTGAGCATATGTAAGATATGTTTGGTTCACCAGGAACCTGACAAAGCAACATAAGGAGCTGATTAATATGTGGATAAAAAATTATAGTATACAAGTAAAGAGTCCAATTCTTGTAACACAAGAACTACAATCAAGTTCAAGATTGGAACTTCATGCAGAAGTAAAAGAAACAATGCTATTACAGACTAACACAACACCACAAACAATTGACTAAAACATAGCTCAAATAGGATATAGGTAACAGCACATGATGAACCAATTTGAGATTAAGAAGCTTGACTTAAATACATCCAACACTATGTAACTGGACAGCTTCTATATCAACAGTTCACTGAGAAATATATCCACAAGGCTAGCATCTATATTTAAGCTATTATCTAAAAAAAAATCTATATTTAAGCTACCTTCAAGATATGTTTTGTTCCACAGGTCACAGGACCAACCTACTACAATAACAATCAATCATAATAATGCCATGCCAACAGTATGGCTAGCCTTTGATAAGAATATTTCAAAAAAGAAGGCATACAATTACTGGATGTGACTACAGATCAGGAGAGAAAATCAACATACCAGGACTTTTGCGCTACCAAAGTCACAGAGCTTGACCTGGTGGGTGAGAGGATCAACCTGTACATCAAAGAGAGATGAGACCAATTCAGAACTAGTTACCAAATCAAAGAAAGAACATAACCATGTTGACATAAACATACCAGAACATTTTGTGGCTTTACGTCCCTATGGCAGACTCCTGGTACGTTATGAATATAAGCTAGGCCTCTAAAAAGCTGCAAACATCACAAATAAAAACCATTAGCAAAGAAATGAAAGCACGCATAGGCAGTCTCACAAGTGTAAAGATGCTGGTTCACAAACCTGGTACATGTACAGCTTAACGTAGATAAGAGGCATCCTCTGGTTCGCGTTGCTGTAGTGCTTCAGGACGCGGTATAGAGTCTCGGGGACAAATTCCATGACAAGGTTTAAAAACAATTCATCCCTGCTCGTTGTCGAGAAGAAGCAGTGCTTCAGGCAGATGACATTGGGGTGCTCCATGGCACGCATAAGTTGCAGCTCTCGGTTCTTGTAACGCCGATCCTGCAGCACCTTCTTGATGGCGAAGGTCTCTCCAGTCTCCAGACACTTAGCCTACATGTTAAAATCAATTCAGTACATGTTGTATCAACCAATGTTAGGCGCCCACGAGGAAGAGCTCGCATGACCAAGCATCATACCTGAAAGACTATCCCAAATGAGCCTGTACCCACAACACGCTCTGCCATGTAACTGATGGTCTGCAATTAAGGCCGGAACAAGAACAGCACATGAGTAACCGAGCACAAGATGAGGCTACCAAAAGTGGGCAGGCATCAGAGTAACTGAGCAGGCAGGAATTCAGATCCTCACACATGAAACTAAACTAACAGGTAGACAGTTTCTATTATGCCACAGCAGAACTAATCACAAAACTGGAAGACCATGCTTCCTAAATGCATAGTAGCCTTCAAAAGCCAAGTAACGAAGCACGAAATGAGGCAGTCAGGCACATAATTCAGCTGCAAGCACTAAACCAAGGAGGAGCAATTTTATCTGCCCAGCCAGCTAGAATCCCCAAAGCTCCGGGAACAGCATAATTCATGGACAAAATCATAACTAATCCACCAAATTTCGCCAGCAAGGTAGCTCCTAGATGTCTAGCAACTAAACAAGAGACACGGAACACGAACCATCAGATCAAGACGAATTCCGACCGGAAAGCCGCTACAAAACAAGCGGCACAGCTTCAAAGCGCGCTAACCGCAGCAGGATTCATGCACATATCCACGCGACAGGCAGGCAGCGAGAGAATCGTGGCTTACCCGCTTCGGTTCGCCGTTCTTCCCACCGATGGTGGTGGAGATGATATGGCCCGTAACAGCGTCTCCCCCTTCCCCCTCTTTCTTCTGCAACAAACATGGAAACGGAAACGGAAAAAAAAAAAAAAAAAAACAGAGCACCATTAGCAACGTCTCCCGCAGAGGCAGTAGATCGAGCGGCGCCAGGCCGCGACCGCCCCCGCAGATCCGAGCCCGGCTCCAGATCTGGGCACAACCAGCTCAGCTCACCTTGTCGCTGCCGGCGGGAGGAACCGCCTGCGCCGCGGCGTCGACGGCGGCCGGAGCGGGCGCGTCCAGCTCCATAGCCTCCGGTCCCGGCGGCGCCGCCTCCATCGCGGGTTGGTCGGAACGGTCGGTCGGTCCACACGCCGATGGAGGAGGCGGCGGCTCTCCTGCTTGGCTTGCTTGCGGCTGCGGGCGGGGGTGGTTCGCTCGGCCTTGGTGGGGGTTGGGGAAATGGGATGGTGGGGTGGGGTGGGGTGGAGCAGCAGTGCTTTTGACCGGTCGGCCTCGGCCAGGACTGCCGCTGCCGCCGCGTTTCTTCGCTTCGCTTTCGACAGCTCGGGACAGCCGCTGCTGCCTCGCTTGGCGATAAACTGTGCCGCGCTGACTGGTTTTATTGGCGCGGGGAGTTGTTTTCTTTGGCAGCGACAGTGAGGCAGCGAGCCGTCTCCGGCTAAGGAATTGTAGGAGTGCTTTGATTTGTTACTAAAAAACTGAGGACAGAACCGCGGTAGTAATTAATTGCTCTCTGCTCTACCAGCTCCAAGGAAATTTGGCTGGCTTTAATTCTCTTCTCTTTTTTCACATTTTTCTGTCTTATATTTCAGTAGCATTTTGCTTAAAGTCAGTGCATTCAAACGCTACCAAAGTTTACTATTTTCTTTTGTTCCTGCTTAGGAGTGCTTTATCTTTACTACCGAAATAGAGGGTCTGAACAATAGCAGTAATTAATTGTGATATATTATTGCTAGACTGTCATAGAGAAATTTGGCAAGCTTTTGATTCTTTCCTTCTTGGACATTTTTCAGTTTTAGCGGTATTTGACTGGTCAAAAGATCCGTTCAAACATTACAAAATTCTTTTGATATTTGGCTTGGGAGTTGTGACAGAACCGCCTTAATCATAGGGCCCACGTGCACCATCAACATCCCTAAGGACATCCGGTTACTGTGCACGAGTTCCCTAATGACCTAGGTGGCCTGCCGGGTCTCCTAGGAAACCCTGATTTCCCCGAGGATCTCATTGTAAAGGCATTGCAAGTATTACAACAGTTTACAAAAATAATCTAAATCAGAGTACAAGATGCGGAAGTATTACATATCTATAGATTAATAAATATAATTTTTACATTACCCAGATCAGAGCTTCGTAGTGGAGCAGCAGTATACAACTATACCCTTGCCCAAGGGTTGTACCATCAACACATCTTCACCCGTGCACGATCCAACAACCGGCACGGTCCTAAACAGAACTTGAACTCTCGGCTCACCTGCAACAGGGGTTAACAAACCCTGAGTACTTGGGGTACTCCGCAAGACTTACCCGACTAAGGGTGTAAAATGAGACTCAGGAATGCAAGTTATAGGTAAGGCTAGCAGGAGAGAGAAGGTTTGCAGAAATGCATTGCTAACCAACATTTTAATTATTTATCATCATAATCATAGTCATAATTCCAATAATCAATCTCATCTATCATCAATTCTCAACTTCCTTTGATCATTCGGTGAACCTAGTTGCGAACCACTTTTCGGGGTAGGTGTGAGGATCAAGTCTCCATTAACCGAGGAGCACGTCGATTCGAATCCAGTAAATATACCCAGCTGGGGATTCTAACCACACTGCATATGCAGCACGCCGGCATACATATACCAACCCGTCATCTAGGTCTTTCTATCCCGGAACCGGTCCTGCGCCACCCGGGAGCACAGTACTCCACTCGTCTCCAGGCACGCCGGCCACGTGGGTACACGCTACTCCCGCCATCTCTCCACTCCCAGTGCGTGGTTGTCGGTTCCAGCAATAGAGCCACCTGACTCTAGGCTTTCCACATAGGTATGTGGCTAGGCTGTTCATCATGATCACAGCAGGCCTACAACGAACGGTCCCTACTTCCTTCCTGCCGTCAGACTTGCATTGGGGCCTAGCCCGAATACAATACTGCCCGACAGTTTTATTATCATGCCTGAAGAGTAGTGTGACATGGGAAACGCCGTCCCATGAGCAGGCCACTCAACGAAACATATTTTGGGTGATACCGACCAGTTCCAAACTATTCCGAAAGCGACCATGCATCGGGACTCTAGCCCGAATACACATCGACCAACGGATAACAAGTTCTTCACCAATCATAAAGTATATACATGTACATAGCACAGAAAATAGTTTTTCTTTTATGGAATTCTAATTTCATTAAGCATGCCTAGCATTTTTCAAATTATTTATTTAAATCAGGTTTCAAGGTAGTTATATGGGACAATGCATTTGGATAGGCAACAATCAACTCCTAGCAACCTAATGCAATAGATTAACTCGAATTGTAAAGGATTTCATAATAGAGGGTTAATGCACCGGGGCTTGCCTGTTGCTCGTAGAAGATGGAACCCTGAAAACAATCACCGAGAAGATCCACGTCCACCGAGCGAAGACCGTACTCGAGGTTGCTTCGGATAATAATTACCGCGCGTTCACTACACGAGATAATAACGCAATGCTCAACATGATGGTATGTATGCCATGATGCATGCGATGCAATAAACTTAATTTAGAAAGTTGAGTACAACTTTCCTTCACGGTAAAGTTGCAAGCCAACAAAACTAACTTGTTTTATTAACAACTAGGGTTTCATTTGATTATCTCGTAAAACAATTTATTCTACGTTTATATAAGGGAGAATTATTATCATCTTACTACAAGAAGTATGTTTAACTATTCCTTTTTACCCATGAAATTGCATCTAAGAATTAAACAAGGCAACATCCATTGACCCATTAACGAGTGTTTGCTATGAACATTTTAAATACACCTCAACCCATGGATTACAATTATTCAAGGAATTAAGATACCAAGGAATAGTAGTGGTTTTGTGTTTCCAGGTCCACAATCAACTCTAAAGTTCACATTGTTCCTAAAAGGGATTAGGGTTTCTTATTTATTTTTATTAATCATTTTATTGACCATTTTAACCGTCGTAGAAGGTCGCTGCACAACTTTATTACTACAACCTACAATATCATCTTACATTGCCAAGGATCATAGGGTGGTAGACCCTTGGACTACAATCAATCCAAAATACACATAAAACCCTAAATCCATTTCTCCTACTCATTTTATTCATTTTTCTAATTTCACTTATATTTACTAGCTGACCAAACTTACTCCAATTGTGACCAAAATTTATCAACAGCTATATTTCATCATCAAACAGTGCCACAATTAATTTCATGATTTTTGGGACTACCTACAATTTATTAAAAATCACCAAAGTTGCATTATTCATTTATTTGGGTGATTTTTACTCCTAACAGAAAAAGTTCAAAACCCATATATTATATTTTTCCTATGTACTAGGCATCACAGAGAGCTATCACAAAAATTTTCAGACTATTTCAAGCTATAGATTAATTCATACGAAATTCACAATCATCAGCACTATTCACATGAATTAAATTTGGAAAAGGATTTGAAATTCATTCGAAAAATAAAAAGCGGCCCAGCCGGCCGGAACGGCCCAGCCGGCCACACCCCGCGCCCGAGCCGGCCCACTCGGCCCACGGTCCCGCTCGCCCTTCCCCCCGCGCGCGCGGCCCGTGCCCAGGCGCCAACTGAGGCGCTGACAGGCGGACCCCGCCTGTCAGCTCCTCCTCCTACCTCACGCCGCGCCTCCCGCACGCGTGCGCACGCGGCGGCCGCCGCGGACTCGCCGCCGACGACCCCAAACGGCGAACACGAGCGGACCTACGGCTACTCTACGCTCTAGCGGACACCCCTGAGCACCTAACCTCCACCCTAGCCGCCTCCAACGAGGTGTTCCTCGCCCATGGCGGACACGGCGGCACAGCGGACGTGCGCCGGTTGACACAGCGCGGTAGAGTTCAAAGAAAAGGGCGGGGAGTATTCAGAGGCTCACCACGAGTCTAGTGACGCAGCTGACTGGGGCTAAGGAAGGCTAACAAGGCGAGTTTGACGGCGGCGACGAAAGCGGCGGCTCGGCTCCGGCGATGACGACTCGTTCCGGCAAACCTAGACCACCAAAGAACCAACCAAGAGGAGCATGATGAACCACGGACTATACAGAGGCTAGAACATGAGCCAAAGGACTCCAGAGCTCACCCGAGCAGGGAATCGACGGCGACGAGCTTGCGGCGGCGCTCCGGCCAAACCCGAGGAAGAAGACGACGTCTCCCGGACGACACAGGCGATGGGAAGGCCTCGGGACAGACTCTACAGGTGCGCTATGATGTGGCGAAGCTAGTGGCGGGATGGAGAGTGCGGTGATGGCCGAGGCACGGTGAATTTTACCGGCGAACGGAGCTGTCGCCGGCGAGCCGAGAAACGGGAAAAAGAAGAACGGCGAGCTCACCGGTATTTATAGGGACAGAGGACGAGTGGGGGAGTGGGAGGCGACGTCAATGGCTCGTCCTCGCGCGTCGTGGCCACAGGAGCGAGCGTGGCCGACCGGCGACGCCGCTGCCACGCCGGCGCACAGGGCGGCAAGGACAAGCCCATCCCGGCTACTGTAGCAGCTACCTACTCCTCTCTGATCTTTTGCTCCATTGCGCCCAAACCGTGTGTCAAATGAAGAAACAGCAAACACCAAAGTTGTAGGGCTATAAAAACTGAACATCTTTCATTTTTGGACCAACCCCAAATTCAGCCAAATTTGAAAACTATTCAAAAGGGGGTGAATAGGGTTTTTTGAATTTCAAACTGTATTTTTAAAATTACTTTTGATTTTACACAACAACTTGAAAAATGGCTAAAATAGAAGTTGTTCCCCTCAGAGAGCTTTACAACTTTCATTAAGGAAGTTTTGTCAGATTCCAATTAATTTTTGAAATGACATTTCAAATTTGATTTTTAATTCACTGTTTTGAGCCAAATTCAAATTTTTACAACAGAACTTCAAAGTCTCCAAAAATAAAAGTTGTCACATTTTAAAAGATCTACAACTTTCATTAAGGGACCACCCCAAGATTCCTTCTATATTTTGAATTAGGTTTTTGGGGCCAAAATTAGGTTTAAACGGAAGTCTGATCGGGGACTAGAAAATCGAAATTTTATATAATTACTTCCCAATATTCAAATACCAAAGTTGTCCCATTTAATGAACTTTACAACTTTTATGTAATAAGTTTTGTCTAATTCTTAATAATTTTCGAAATAAAGATTTAAATCTAAACCTTCAAACACAAATTAGGGTTTAATTTGAAATTTCAAATAATAACTTAGAAATCGCCCAAAGTAAGAGTTGCTCAACTTTTCAAAAGCTAGAAGTTTTATTTAAGGCTCAAGACCAAATTCTGACTAGTTTTGGCATAGAGTTTTGGATCCTATTCTAGGGTTTATGAATGAGCCTTATTTTATCGTTCAGATGGAATTTGATCCTACGCAATCAAACAAGTATTTATGAAATTAAATCACTCTAGGTTACCTATGCCCAATCACATGGAAGAATAAAAATTATTTTAGTTAATGCACACTAATGATGAGTTTATGCAGGATGATTTGCATGAAATCATGATGACATGGCGGTTTTTGTTACAGTAACACCAGGGGTGTTACAGGAGTGCATTAACTTGCTACCAAATATGAGTGCAGTATCAGTAGTAGTAATCAATTGTAATTACTGACTGCTTTGTTTCGAAGCACATTGTTTTTACATCTACTAACGTCGCTCAATATAATTTTATAATCTTTAACACTAGGGACGAGATTAGAAGATATATGGTATTTAATTAACTGGTCATTACCAACTAGTCACTTATTTATTACCAACATTCTTTAGCATGAACTGGGTTGTCAATCTTAATTATATATGATAAGAATAAATAAATATTTTATATATTATTCCATGTGACTAGGCAGAAATATAAATAAATATAAATTAAGAACAATTTTGCAAGCGGACAGATAATTATATCATTGTAGCATTTTACTTAAGAGTTCTACCAGGTTGTCGATTTATATTTATACCACTGTGAAGGACTTGGATAAACTACAATATATTATACTGAAAACAACTATATACAATGAATAAGTGAAATTACCGATATCATATACTCTACTCATAACAGGTAGAGATCACAAGATAATAAAAATAAATAGGGTGATAAGTATGATCAAGCATCATTAATAAAGATAAACATCAGAGCACTTTCTAATCATATTAATAGCTAGCCAATGGATAAACTAAGGAATTAATATCTAAGGTAATTCTATAACTACGTCAATAAATAACTCTAACTAGTGCAATTACATCTAGCAATCATTGTCAGATTATTCCTATATCATGATCACATGCAAAGGGCATCATCTAGGAAAGGTGTAAAACAGAGTCATCACCCAACTTCACGACCGTGCCTGCTTGCCTACTTACGGGGGGTGGACTACAGAGGAATCAACGTAACTGTCACCTACGCGAACTACCACACGATCGGCACATCAGGGTGCACTCGCAGATAAACGAAATATATAGACACCACATCTACATATTATTCATCATCTACCTAACGATCGTTTGGATAAACGCTATACGAACAATTGCATGAATTCAATAAGATCAAACCAATTATACTAGACATATAATTAAAATAGACAAAAACTAATATAATCAAGAACATATGAACTATTAAGAACAATGTTTCCCTAATCATAATGAATAATACAATAATAGAGAAAGAACCAGAACTATACCGAACTCTGTGCTCCAGACGGATGCCGGGGCTCCAGATCCCGCCGAAGAACTAGATCTTCTCTACTCTCTAATCTAATTAGGCTAGAACTATGAACTAGAAGGCTCTTGATGAACTAGTAGGCTCTTGATGGCTTGAAGACTTGTTGCCTTGGATGAATGATTGATTGATGCCTCCAGGGGGGTCTGCGTCTTTATTTATAGCCCGGTGGGATGAACATGTGCCGTAGGATTAAACCGACTTAAATATAGGGCCGAGATCTCCTAAGAGGCGGCGGAAGAAAACTCCAGAAGGCGGGGCCAAACCCTAGCCGAGGGGCACCGGCCGGCCCCACCCTGGCAGGGTGCGGGCCCCGGTCGCTTCGGGTGTGTTCCAGAGGCTTCTAGTGTTCCGATGATGATGTTTCTTTCGCGGTTACGTTTCGTGATAATTATGCACTTTAATTCCTCTTTTATGCTTTTCTGGAATAACCCCTGAAAAATACAGAACATGCAAAACTCGTGAAAATTGTCAGTTAAAACCCTAAACTAGTATGTTTTCATGTATCTTTTTATGTCTAAAGTTCTAATAAAATTTGACGTTATCGACCGTCAACGGTTACTAAAACTGAAGGCATAACAGTTGGAATTGTAATTATTGACGGCTCTAAAAGCATCAAGGCATTTTTGGTGCCTTTTAAATTCTCTCTCTCCTTTTATACACTCCTCTAGTCTTGTGGCATATATTTTTTTACATTAAGGAATAAACATTCCAGCCTTCACATCCACAAGTGAATGCTTACAGCTTAAACCAAAAATGCCCAATTCATACATTACTGATACATAGCATATTTCCAATCCTATGGTTTTTTACAAGTTGCATTAGTTTCGGTCTAAGTCAAACATTTATATCTTTGACCATCACTGTCAAAAATAAGCATCGGTTAATGGGTTTCATTGCCCATTCAAACATTACATATTGTTAGCAAATGTTCCTGTTGCTAATTTCCGAGAACATGGTTTCAAAAAGCCTCATCATTGATGCCAAAATTAAGTTTGGGAGAGTTGACACATTTCATTGCGATTCAACGCCTTCTTTAAAGCTACTACATCTCATTTTTGTTTTAATTTCTGCGTTTTGTACAACATCGCGCTAGTTTTGAGCTAGACCCGCAAAGAGAAATCCATAGTAGTTATTCCCTGGCCTTTGAGTTGATCTTATTCGTTAACAAGGAAGTAGAAAAAAAAACAACGATAGGCCCGCGGAGTGGCGGTGTCAATCAACTGCGTTTGGTGACTCCACTATGAGTACGAGCATAGCCACTCTCTTTGGTCGTGTCTGTTTCTGAATCCACTTGTTTTGACAACAGCTTGTAAAACCATTTTGGCTGCCCTTTTACCCTCCCTTTGCTACTGTTGGCATTTCTTAACGTCGTTACAAAAAATAGACTAAAAGTCCATCCCCGGCAACGGCGCTAGAAATTCTTGTTGGTGTTTCTTAGCATTACTACTAAAGATAGACTAAAGATCCGTCCTTAATAATAATAGTTAGAAACATAAGTTGACATTCCCAACCACCATTACTTCAGAAAGGTAATCCTTGGCCCTTAGTGGCGCCGGACTAGGTAATGCCGTCTGGTAATAGCAGTTAGAAGTGTCAGATTGGCCTTTCTAACCGTCATTACTTACGATATGCAAAATTGTGGTATGGCACCGTGGGGTGCAACAAGAATTACAATCCTTAAGTAACGGTAGTTAGGTACGCCAATCGATAGCTCAGTAAGGAATAAGATTACTCTGCAAGCGCACAGAACTATTATTTTAGCATTTCAACCCGCGAGTAGGGTGTCGTATTTATAATTTCCCTTAGGAGGGCAATATGCATCAAGCGTGGTGTAAACATAATCACTTATTGAGTGCAATGGTAGGCATAGAGTAAACAGGAATAAGACATGATTTCAAGATAGTGGACACACATATGGATCAACCTCAATGATAAAAGGAAAATAAAGAATAAAAGAATATATCGAACTGAGCAGGCATTGGTCATATATAATTATGCAAAGAACTGTTAGCAAATCATCTAATTAGTAGTTCTAGTATCAGGACTAAGTCTGGGGTGATAGGGAGATCCCCGCAGTTGGTCTGCCAGCCGATAGAGACTTTACGAACTCCTACTCAATATCCGAACGTAGGGGAATGCTAGGGATAGACAGGGCTGTCACCACCTGTCCACCTACCCCTCTGCCCGTGGGATACCGACATATCCGTTGATCTCCGCATACCCAAACTTCATGCTTGCATACTTGGAAACAACTTCTAACCCCACCGGACCCCAACCCTTCGGATTGACAGGCTAGATTAAGAGCAACCATGACAGCACGACGAACCATCAGCTCATTCCTAGTTCTTCCTCTATTCATACTAATTCGATGAACAATGAAGAACAAAGATGAATAAGTCAAGAACATGATACATAAACTATGTTCTAGCTCATTTACTATGCTCATAACTAGACTCTAGTTCATATACATAATCATATAAGTATGATAAGAACTTGCTCATGAAAGAAGACCGAATTGTATTCATACCAAGATGATTCTTCTCTTCCAAGGAGACAAGCTCTCCTTGATAGCTCTTGCCTTGCTCACAAACTATTAATACTACTCTAAAGATACAAGTGAGAGGTGTGAGGTAGATGACTCCAAAATGATGTGTGTGTTGAAGGGGATGGAGCACCCTCTATTTATATTGAGACTATGACGGTTTGGACGTTCTAAACATGGAAGTAGGTGAAACCGCCATTAGCAAACCGCTATCAGCACCGCCTCCGAAGATGGGGCCGGGAGGCCCCACCAGGGGGGCGGTCGGTCCCTGAGGAGCGCCATCTAGCCACCGCCTTCGGGTGGTCGGTTGTCCCCTGGGCCTGGGCCTCCCCCGTGGTTACGGATGGATCCAATTACGCTTTGAAGGTGAACTTCTTTAGTATTCTTTGTTTGCGCATTTGTTGGATTCGTCATTTAACTTTGCGCTTTCTCCATGTTGATGCGTATTTCCACTTGTTATGCCATAAAACCTGTAAAACATAAATGCTAGGGGTACAAGTGGAACTTGTTAGTAGTAAAGGTATATGTGCTAGAATATGATTGTTAATCCTCTTTTTAATCTAAGTTGGTGGTATAAAATTTATCCATAAGGACCACCCACAGCTACGCATACACATCCTTGTTAATCCCATCAGCAGTGTAACATGCACATGATAGGTACACGTTGATCAACTGTGTACCATCCGTCCGAACATGGCCGTTATTGCAACGAGGGCTGCCCCCCACAATCGACTCAGGAAGATGTAGCCGTAGCGGCAGCTGTGTGTGAATCTCACGTACGACAAAACGGGGCAGGGTCGTTCCAGAGCCTGGCTGTCGCCCACGAGCCTCGCAGTCTCATCAGCCCACGCACTCAAACCGGTAGCGGTGGCTGCGTACAATAATAACAACTGACACTCGCCTCTTCCAGCAAGAAACCATGCAAAGCAACCGCCGCCGACCAAGCTGCGACTGCGAGAGAAGCGTGGGGAAAGCAAAGCGAGACGAGAAAACGCAACGGGCATGCATTGCAGCGCGACGGACCCGGTGAAGCAGGTAGCTTCCGTCCGTAGTGACTCGTGACACGGTGGCGGTCAAAGCGGGAAGGAGCACCCCCGGTGACCATGCTGATGCCCCGTCCCCGGCCGCGCGGCCCCACCGCCGGTTTGTTTAGGGCCGATCCGGTTACTATTTGTTATTAGCGCCTAATAATTGGCCTCGGACGCCTCTCATCACGTCACATGCTTCCTCGCTGTACTGTACTGTACGTTGCGCCAGCGCCACCGACCGTTACGGCCGGCCGTGATGGGTCTTGGGCCTGGATCGAGCAGCCGTAGCGCATGGAGGAGGAGGACACAACACAAGCGATATCATGGTCCAGCGTCCAGCTAAGACGAACGGACGGCACGGGATGGATGGAGGATACCGTGTGTGAGTAGTTTGGTTGGTCCAGATCACTCGTACATTCGCCTCCATCGCCTCGCATGTGCCGCCCGGCCCGATCGCCGGCCGGTGCTGTTTTTTTCTTCTTTTTTTTTTTCCCCAGTTCCCTGCATGCGTTGCGTTGCGTTGCGTTGCATCTCCGGTTCTGTTACTGCCTACCAGCCAGCACTGTAGTGTGGAGTACTTGGATCTGGACGACTGGATCGTCGTGTGGTGGTCGGTCAAAGCTGCTGTGTCGATGTCTTGCGTTGCCTGTCGCTGCTTCGCGCTGGCAGTCAAATCCCCCTGCTCGGAGGCCCAATCATGCAGTCAAACCTGGTTTGGTTTGGTTTGGGGACATCTACCTCCGCTTCCTCGATCGTCTAGTTAGTTTAGTTTAATTGCCATTTGCTTCTCGTTCGTTCGTGGCTGGAAAGCCTAACCTACAAAGACCTCGAGGGGGGTGTGTTGCTACTTGCTACGACTACGAGAACGTGGCCAGGCTGGCAGTGTGTTTACCAGAAAAAGATGATCACACACACAATCCACTCCAATCCAATCCAAATGTAGGATGAGTATAAATCCAAATACTGCAAAGCAACTAGCGCTCTGAGTCCGAGAGACCAGCAGATGTTGCTCGTCTTTCCCGCGCGCCTAGAGCCCAGTTCATTTCTCCATTTCCAGTCCCAAGCTAACGAGATACTTACTACTGCGTACTAGCTGCTACGCCCATACAGTATGTTCATGGGCACTGGCTGCCCAACCAGCAGGGGCGAAGCTACACTCAGCTTAGGGCCGGGGTTGCAAATGCACCACCTAATCTTTGCCAAAGACACTGCCCTCTAATTTGCTCGCCACTTGCCCAGCGTCGTGCACCTTTCGATGAAAAGCGTCGCGTTCTCGCTAAACAAAACCACCTCCCGTCCCGAAAACTCGGACCTTTCGGAAGACCCGGAGCCGCCTACCGCCGCCTCCCTCCTCCTCCTGCCGTTGCGTTGCCACTGCATCGCATGCACACCGGCCGGTGACCGGTCATCGTTTTCTTTTCTCCGGGGCTCGGAGCCGCTGCACCAGTTCGCCAGTGACACAGCTCGGCCGGCCGGGCCGGCGCAGGCTACGCCATGACTGGGCGGCGAATAGGTTTTTGACTGCACCGTCGTCCTCGTGCCGTCCGCGTTCAAACACGCATGGGCTCTCTCTCTGCTTCCGGTACAGGCCGGTACCTACCTACAGTGTGCCGTGCAGTTGCAGGAGCGGGCATTCTTTGTTCTCCTGCCGCCTCTTCTGGCATGCTTTGGTTGCTGCAAACCGCAGCCGGGGGTACTTGAGAGCGGAGCGGCCGCCGGCCGGGCAGGCAAAGCTATTTATGCCGTGATGTGAATGCTCAGTGCTCAGCGACGACTGCGACGTCGCGGTGATGAATAGCAGCAGCGCTTGCCTTTGCCTACCTTGACTGCACCTCTACTCCCCGTAGTATAAACTGCCCATATTGAGCTGTTACAGTATTTTGCTCTTTTTTTTCTCTCTCTTTAGGAAAATGGGAAATTGCTCTAGGAGCTGGAGTTTGTCATAACACTTTTGTCTAAAAATTCAGCGGAGTCTATGAAAACACATGTTCAGGGGTGTTTGGATAGACTAATTATGGCCTGACAAAAAGTAATAGAGATCGATGAATAGAACTCATTAGAAAAAAAATAAAATCTTATTTAGTCCATGCTTATATAGACTATAATCTAACTATGGACTAAATTTTAGTCTGGTGATCCAAACCCAAATTTCTACGCTCTGTTCGGCTGGCTGGTACGGTACGGCTGGCTGGCTGGCTGTTTTGAGAGAAAAACATCGCTAAGTGGCTGGCTGGTGCTGGCTGGACCAGCCAGCCGAACAGGCTGCTAAACCTGCTCTAGATAGATAGCTTCATCCTACGAGTACAAAACAACTTTTCTTTCAGCTGTTTTTATGAGCTAGTGTTTGATAGAGCTGCACCTAAATAAAAAGAGAGAGAGTAACGTAACTTTGAATCCGTTCAAAAATACCCAACCAAAACTAAAGAGAACCAAGACTAACAATATTGGTTTTTCCGGCTTCACCACCGGCAAGGATATCCTGGCTGTGGAGGATATACTGGCTGTGGCTGGTCTACTTTCTTCGGTAGCCATTATTTGACTCGTTGCTCAAGGCAGCGCTAGTACCTGCTCCATTACTTTTCACCCATCAACTCCGGGGGTGTTTACATCCGTAAAGTTTTGGGATTTTGATACTATAGCACCGAGAAATTTTTTCTAATAAGTGTCCAATCAAGACCTAAGTAGACTTAAAAGATTCGTCACGTGATTTACAGGTACATTGTGCAAACATACAAAAATTTCATCTACATTTAGTACTCCATACATGTGCCGCAAAATTGATGTGACGGAAGTTTTGGGTTTTGGGAGGGGATCTAAACACCCCCACCGGCTTATGGTTATTATTAGGGGGTGTTTAGATCTCTCCAAAATCCCAAAACTTTCATCATATCAATTTTA
Source organism: Eremochloa ophiuroides (assembly GCA_038502445.1). Lineage (NCBI taxonomy): Eukaryota > Viridiplantae > Streptophyta > Magnoliopsida > Poales > Poaceae > Eremochloa > Eremochloa ophiuroides. The sequence goes on along the minus strand of JAHLJS010000006.1, from coordinate 3,597,509 downwards.
CGGCACATGCATGGAGTACTAAATGTAGACGAAATTTTTGCATGTTTACACAGTTTGCCTGTAAATCGCGTGACGAATCTTTTAAATCTACTTAGGTCATGATTGAACACTTATTGAAAAAGATTCCACGCTGCTATAATGTCAAAATTCTAAAACTTTACACATCTAAACACCGCCTTGATCTAGCCGACCTGGGACGGACAGATTTCCCATCAGATAACTGCATTCTCATCGAACTAATCCCTTTCTCCTTTCTCCTTTTTCCAAAATCCAAATAGGATAGATGATCTGATCGAGAACAGGGCAACAGGAGCAGTAGTAGCTTCATCATCTAACAACAAGCTGGACGCCATTAATGACGGGTAGTTCATGTGGTGGGCCGTCAATCGATGAGTGCCGTCGTCCGTGCAGGAGCAGGACAGATGGTGTCACATCCCGCATTGATCGGAACAGGGGGCCTGGGTCTCGGCGCCGATGTGTCGACCCGCCGGATCGGGCTAGGCTCGGCGCCCCATTCCGTGCCCGTGACCCGGACGCGAATTGCCTGCTAGCACGCAATTGGCCACGAAATGTTTCAGCGCCACTGCAGCGTCCTGCCATCCCTGTTTGGGGAATGGAGATGGTCCGATGGAGAGGGGAGGACGAAAAGATGAGAAGAGCGATCGCTCAAGAGGTGGAGGGAGCATGGGCGCATGGCGAATCCAGACAGGTGCTGTATTCAAGCATTCAGTGCCTCTTTGGTTGCAACATCTTTCCGTTACGAGAACAAAGGATGGGCGCCCTTTTTCTTTTTCTTGAAAATGGATGGGCACTCTTCGCTCTCGCAAAGAGGCAGAAAAGGTACTTGGAGGATTTTCATTTTTCAAGCCCAAGACCGAAGGATTCAAATGTCTGGTACTAGGGGTAGAAATGGAGCTGTTGACAACCAAAATATATCCATTTTTATGAAGTTGTCAAAATGTGAAATGGATATCACCATTGCGTCCGTCTCGTCAAGCTGATTGAAAAACATATATGGTTTGCATCGTTCGATGTCCGGACGAAGGAGTTATGCCCTCACGAATATGTCGTCACGTCGGAAATTCCGACCAAACTTCCGACACAACTTTCGACGTGTCGGGAGTTCCGACCTAAGTCGGAACTTCCAACAGGTGCCGGAACTTCCGACAGAATAGACTAGGCCAGTTTTGGGACCCGGCTAGGCCGGGTTTGGCCCCTGTGCCGGGCCCCGGCAGCATGCCACGTGTCATCACCAGAGACCCTGTGAAACCCGGCTTGATCGGGTTTGGACCCGGCTTGGCCGGATTTGGTCGAGTCCGATCCGATTAATAGATCTAATCGGTTTTTGGCAATATTTTAACGTGGGAAACTTGGAGAGTAAGTCTTGGAGCGGTTTCCTACTGGGATAAGACCACCCCCTCTATATATATGGAGGATCATGGCCGATTGATATCTTAACCATCCAATCGTCAAAACACATCTAACAAGTAGATTCTCACGGTGGTTCATCTCTATCCTGCTGTTCGGCTCGACTCTCCGCGAGTTTAGTCGGCGTTCTAGGTGATCTTCGCGATCCCTAGAGCAACCTCTACGTGCATCTCTCCGACGGATCTTTCCGAGGGGTGTTCGGGAGTTTCCGGCGAAGGACGGGCGCCATATCGACCACCAAACGTCCTCTGCTGCTGAAGACGGTCATCCCGACGACCAGAAGACCGGAACCCTAGGTTCCTCGGCGAACCCGAGGAAACCGGCTCAGCCGACTATCAAAGTCGGCCAGGCCGGGTTCTGAAACCGGCCAGGCCGGGTTTCGCGGGTGTGCTGCTCCGTGCTGTTTCGTTTCGTGCGCGACCGTACGATCTAGCACCTTGCTATGTGTTGTCCCGTTTCGGCGTCAACAGGAACATAAATCAGCATAATCAGCAATGTCTGGTACTAGAGTCCTTGAACTCTCTCTCTCTCTGGCGACAGTTTTTTGTCCTCTCCTTCTCCTGAAATTAGTCTGTGAATGAAAGAATGAAATGAATTCATGGGACGAGAGAGAGAGAGAGAGAGAGAGAGAGAACGGTGTCAGCGGGCCTTGACTAACTCAGTCACTATTCTAGCCCAAGTTCACACCAACTATGGGCTTATATAGTTCTACAAAAAATATTGGGCTGTATCATCGCACGCAGAGGAAAACACTTTTGGGCCTCTGTTTCATGTAGCAAAGTTGGGCTGTCTTGACTTCCTGCTGGGCCCAAGGCTTCTGGCTTTATGTTTGCTCATGGATGTACTTAACCTAACCTCGATGCTATTTCTAAATCTATATCTATCTATATACAAATACATACATGCATATACATACACTTATAGACTCTGTTTGGTTGAGCCATGGCTATGAGGAAAAATTGCTGTAGACTGTGAGCTATGAAAAAACTAAAAGCGATTTGGTTGGAACAAGTATACAATATGCTTTTATCTTTATCTCCCGTGAAACAACTTGAAAGAAGTTCTTTATTCAACCTATTTCAAAAATAAGAAAGCTAAAATCCAAAAGAAAGGTCTATGGTGCTTTTAAAAATATACTATGGAACAACAGTTGTTTCTAAAAAAGGTAGCCTCCAAAGCACCCATTTGGTTGGGCTTTTGGATTTTAGGGGCATAAGCCACAGCCAAAAGCCCAACTAAACAGGGCCATGATATTAAAGAGCCAACATGATGTTTCCCCTTTTTATTATCTCCCATTTTTATATAAACAAAAGTAATAAATAATAAACATATTATTATGGGTTTCTAAATTATGTATCATTCTTTATAACAAGAAAAATCTTTGACCGAAATCTATACCTATAAAATAATCTATCTATATCTATATCCATATCTATTCCTATTTTTAATATTAAAAACTTTGTTTTATTAAATGACATTTTACACTGTCTGTACTAAGACCATGATTTTATATGACACATACCATTGGGAATTTATTTTTCTCAAGATATGATAAATTAATGCCCTTAATCTTTATTTATGCGGGAAGTAGTAGGAAATGGAAATCCTTATGGCTATGTATGTCCTCAATCGTGTTGCAGTAAGACATGGTGAGTGTTCAACTTTTGCAAAGGGAAGTATTAGTTTCATGTTTCCATGTATTTTACGGTTTGGTATTCCGACTTGTGCTGCAACATTTCTAGGAGTAGACTATTACGTGACTTGTCACTTGTTCCCTTGATGCAAATTTCTATTACTGTTTCTAGAACTTTACTATGATTAATAATAATAATAATAATAGTAATAGTAGTAGTAGTAGTAGTAATAATAATAATAATAATAATAATAATAATAATAATAATAATAATAATAATAATAATAATAATAATAATAATAATAATAATAATAATAATAATAATGATGATGATGATGATGATGATGATGTTACTACTACTATATTTATTTATTTATTTATTTATCTATACCTATAACAATAAAGAGGCAAAAATTATCAACATGTGTATTTTTTTTCATCCACCTCTCCCTGACTACCTCGATAGTGGAGAGTTTATTGCGTCAATTTTTTTTACTTCTCAAACTATACTCAAATCCTTAGTGTCTCATATATAATAAAGATTCATGACTCACACTTATACAAGTTAAGAAAACTCGCGTCTAGCAATGATAAATAGGAGTCCGGTTCCAATAAGTATTGGATCACGCCCGTACATATATAAGACCAGACTCATAACACACGCTCATACGAGCTTAGAACAACCCACATCCAATGATGACATAGTGTTCGATTACTATATGTATTGGGTTTCATTACCACGTACCAGCACATTTTTCTAGTAAGCAGAAACTATGAAGAACCATGTATTGCTTGTGTATCCCTGCAAACAAAATGTATTACATTGGGAGCAAAAGAATCAGTCAGTAGAGATTCAAAAGTTGAGCTTCACTCAATAAAATTCACTGAAAACTGAAACAAGACAAGAAACTTTCTGACCCCCTTTTCAAGTGAACATATGCGTGGCTTTTCTAGAACAATCGAGATGTCCGGTACACTGATCCCAGTTAAGCTAATGATGACGAGGCATATGCTCTTTATACACACTTGGCAGTAATCTGGTACTCCCTCCGTCCCAAAATAGATGTCATTTTCACTTTCCGAAAAGTCAAAGACTTTTTGTGTTTGACCAAGTTTATATACAAAAATATTAATATTTATAATATATAATTAGTACCATTAGATAGATCTTTAAATATATTTTCATAATATATTTATTTGAAGATATAAATGTTGTACACATTTTCTAGAAACTCGGTCAAAGTTGAGAAAATTTGACTAGCACGCTTCCTATAGTGACATCTATTTTGGGACGGAAGGAGTATGTGTGTTTTTTCTGGCCGCACGACCCCGGTCTGGACACACTGCAGGTACCAGGAATGCTCGCCCCTGGGTCAGTGTGGGCCGAATCGGTGCGTGCAATCGGTAGCCACTATAGTAGAACAATCGACCGATACGCAGAGCACATGTGCAGATCTTGAGATTATTTGAGAGCAAGCACGACGTAACAATCATGGAGTTTGTTTCCAAACTTGATGTAGGATAGTGTTAAAACTGGTCGGCGTCGGTCTCAGGCAAAGAAACCACTCGATGGTGCATTGTCACCTGCCGTAGACTTAAAGCCAAAGCCAATGCAAAGGTACAGACATGTATGCACGTTTGGATTGATTGGTGATGACCTTGGTCTGCCCATTAATGGCAACTTTAGCATGAAGGAGCAGTACGTTCCTGTGCTTACATTACATTCAGTGGTAGAACAGTCACTGGCCCGGCCGCTGCGTTACTGCATCCGACCATTGCCACATTACGTCCATGTCAATATATGACTATGGCCCTATACAGAAATATAGAGCTAATATGTCAAGTGGATAGTGTACAAATGAAATACTAGCGGAACAAATATACTATAAGGTGGTATAAGTAGATGAGTCTTTTCTAACTCTAAACTAGGTGTAATAGAATCACCGATAGCTTAGATGGGTTTGATTATATATATACTTTTGCTCGTGACTCAACTGCACCTGACTTAAAGTTTGGAAGGGAACCATTTCCGTACAAGAGAGTTGCCATATCAGATTTGAGTTCAGATGAGGAGAAGAGATGAGGGGACGAGGGAGAAGATAAGCAGGTTAGTTGAGACATGGAAGATTTTATAAGAGAATGGAATGGACCAAGTATTAATGGAGCTGAGACACACAATGGCTCTCTAAGAAGATTTAATAAAAGAGGATGGAGATGGGACCATGTATTAATGGGGTAGTATATGTATCATTGACTATTTATATGAATATAAATATAAGGAGTTAGTCTAATTACACACGTGGCATGGCACTAACACTAACACAGGAGGCCTGCAACCGGCTAAAATTAGACAGCACACCAAAATGTCGATACATGGACGTGACCGAGGTGTTGTAACAGTTGGTCCGGGATTTCTGAATTTAGCAGAGCATGAACGAACGACCGAACCGTTCTGTGACTGCAACGATAGTCCGATCCACCTACGACGGCATGCAGCGGCAGGCAGTTCTGGTGCGTGTCCGATCCGCAGGCAGTACATGGCACATGCCGGCCGCTGGTCGCTGGATAGCACTTCTGCACGTACTACTACCAGCGTCTTTGACCTGCACGCACGCGGCGTGCGTGAGCGTGAGCGCCTGATCGACGCTTTGCTCTTTGCTGCCTTGCGACATCGGAACTGCCGATTGGCACGGTGCAGGGCTGCATGCCGACGGACAGTACGTACTACTGGCCGTGCCTCCACGACGTCCCACCGCATGCATCGACCGCCGTGCGCGCTCGGTGACCCTGGAGGACGCTACCGTCCACGCCCACGCAGGCCGCGTGCTCCACCCCCAGTCCAGGCGGTCGGTGGCTGTCTGTCTGTCTGTCTGTCTCTCGACGCGACGCAGCCAGCGCCCGCCGGGTTGGCCGTGGGCGGTCAGCAGGCCTGGACGCTGACCGGGGTCAGAGACACGACACACTGGCCGAACAAACCACTCTCGTCGTCCGTTGTCCCTTAGCGCCGGATAACGAAGACAGTGAGGCCGCAGGCAGGGGCAGGGTCAGCCAGCCGGGACGCATGCACGCACCCGCACCGTGACGAAATCGGCAATCGCATCCGGCTCGCATTACTGTGTTCCACTTGCACGCCCACCTGCAGCAGTCCTGCAGGCCACCAGAGCAGGCTGCAGGCAGGCGGCGGCGCGGCGCCCATATATACCGCCGTGTCCCCGTGCGAGTGAGAGCCTCGGTTTAATAATATTAATTAATTAAAAGCTCCACATTTCCAGTCCATGGGTCCGCGGAAGATGCCGGCATGTTCGCCCTCGCCACCCTCCCGAGCGCTGTGGCTCACGGTCACGGCGGCCGTCGTCGTCGCGGCCGCGGCCGGCGCGCAGGCGCAGGTGTCTCTGTCCCCGGGGTTCTACGACGCGACGTGCCCGGGTCTGCAGCCCATCGTGCGCCGCGGCGTGGCGCGGGCCGTCGCGGCGGAGCCCCGCATGGGGGCCTCCCTCCTCCGCCTCTTCTTCCACGACTGCTTCGTCAATGTAAGTAAGACCACGAGGGGACTAGCCAGAGGGACTGTCGCGTTCTGTTGGTTGGTTGGTCGGTTCGTGTGTTGGTCCTGACGTGTGCGCGTGTCGGCATCGCAGGGCTGCGACGCCTCCGTCTTGCTGGACGACGTGCCGGGTAACTTCACGGGGGAGAAGAACGCGGGGCCCAACGCCAACTCGCTGCGGGGCTTCGAGGTCATCGACGCCATCAAGGCGGAGGTGGAGGCGACCTGCACCGCCACCGTCTCGTGCGCCGACATCCTGGCCCTCGCCGCGCGCGACGCCGTCGGCCTGCTGGGCGGGCCCGCGTGGGCGGTGCCGCTGGGGCGGCGGGACGCGCGGGACGCGAGCGCGGGCGCGGCGAACGCGAACCTGCCGCCGCCGGACGCCGGGCTGCCGGCGCTGCTCGCCATGTTCCGCGCCAAGGGCCTGGACGCGCGGGACCTGACGGCGCTGTCGGGCGCGCACACCGTGGGGCGCGCGCGATGCGTCGTGTTCCGCTCCCACATCTACAACGACACCGCCTTCGCCGTCAACGCCACCTTCGCGGCGGCGCTACGGGCACCCACCGTCTGCCCCTACAACGGCGGCGACGCCAACCTGGCGCCGCTGGAGCTGCGGGCGCCCGACGCCTTCGACAACGGCTACTTCCGGGACCTGGTCGCGCGGAGCGTGCTGCTGCGCTCCGACCAGGCGCTCTACGGCGGCGACGGCGGCAACGGCACCACGGACGCGCTCGTCCGTGCCTACGCCGCCAACGGGACCGCCTTCGCCGCTGACTTCGCCGCCGCCATGGTCAGGATGGGGAACCTGGGACCCCCCGCCGGGACCGCCGCCGAGGTCCGGCTCAATTGCCGGCGAGTCAACTGACTGAGATCGAGCGAGTTGCTGCGCGCGCGCGGTGCCATTGCATTGATCAGTGGATTACTATTACTACTACTTGGTTTACACTTGCTTCGATTCACACAAGTACGGAGTATGTTTGACGATACGCATAATACTAGCATATAGCATACGCGGATCGAAACAACCGCCGTTCCTGCGCCGGATTTGGATCCCCTCATGATCCCATCTCGATCGAAAGTGTGCGTGTGCGGTGGGCCATATATGGTCGCGGATTTGCGATGTCAAGGCGCAGCTTTTTGGTCCCTCCCTCCTGGGACTGACTGGCTGATGCACGCACCATGCAGTACTAGCAGATACTGTATCTGCCAGCGGCGCTCGCCGAATCATAGACCGAAACCGATAATGCACTGACACAGGCGAGACATGGCGTCCACGGCAGCGCCTCGTGCCGTGCCGACGAGGGCCCCGTCATGAGGCGACGTTGTTCGCTGGCGCGACGCTGTAGCGTGGATCACACCATGCATGCATGGGGGTACATGCCTTCTGCATGTCACTTGCCGGTTCTGCAGTGCCGCCCACGTCTAGTAGGCTGCAGTGTCACTGGTCGACGAGTGCTTCGCAGGCTCTGTTCCTCGGAGCCGAAAAGCTGAGCTGTGAAGCTAATTTATTATGAAAAAAAATACTATTATAAAACTAAAAAATATGAACTGTTTAGCTGAAAAATAGTGCCATGCGTGTCAAGGCACTAAGATCTCGATTCTGAGTGCAACTGAGATGAGAGGCCGCGCCGGCGTATTCGACTCTGCGTATATATACGATCTGACGCCTGTTACTCATGGTCTGATACTCTGATCGCCTCCCGCTACTACACTGAGGCAGCCTTTAGTTCACAAAATTTCCTTCTCTCTTCCTATTATATCGATTGTACTTTTCGTCTGTATGGAGCACTAAATGAAATAGCACCTGTTACATGTCGTACTTTTTACCTGATTATCTCGAGATGAATCTTTTGAGTCTACTTAGGCCATGATCGAACAAAAGTTATCAAATACAAACGAAAATACTAAAGTTGCAAAACTTAAAAAAAAAATTTCCAAACCATGTGCCCCGGTTTTGCAGGTGCACACGGCCCAGGGCAACAGTTTTTAGTAACAGATGTAACGATAACGAGGGGCCTCAGCCTTGTCCTTGAGGATAATGAAAGACAGCTTTTCATTTGTCAGTCATGTGGTGCTCTCAGTGTATATTTTCCTGCATCTCTGAGAGGCCTGAGGCTCTGAGCCGCATGGCGGTAGCCGGCAAACAGGCACTCCATAATTGAGAGCAGACATGATAACACTATTTGCGAGTACTATATGCAGACATGATAATAGGCTCAGGCAGCGCTGAATGATTGTATAGATGCCGGATGAAGGCCATTTTTGGTTTGGTTGGCTTTTAGCTGTAGCTTTTGGGGGTAAAAGCCAAAAGCTAACTAAAGAGGTTAGCTTCTATCAAAGCCACAGCCAAAAGCAGCTTTTGCCCAGTATAAATTTCACAGCAGCTCTCCCCCTGCTTTCACATGCTTTTGCTCCAAAAAATTACCCACCTGCCACTGGTTACACACATAACGATTCGATCTTTTCCCTTCTTTCTTCCGGCCACTCCTCCCGTCGCCCTTCCTCCGAGTGCCGCCGCCACGCTGCCATCGGTATTCTCCGGCCGAGCACCATACTACCGGCCCCGCACGAGCCAGCCGCAGCCCCGCCCGAGGCTGGCGTGCCCCTGGCGACCTCCGGCGGGTCCTCCAGCGCGTGTGTCCCCAATGAGGTCCGCCGGATCTTGTGGGCGCTACTTCATCTCCGGCTGGCGAGGCCCTATTGACGATGCTTCGTCAACGCGAGCTCCTTCCCCTCTATCCCGCCCATGGCCGGCGCGGTTGCGGCTAAAGCCCCGGCCCCAGATCTGGTGGGCGCTACTCCCTCTCCGCCAGGAGTTCCGCGGCCGTCGCAGCGCGCGGGAGCTCCACGGCCGTTGCAGGTATGCAGGAGCTTCGCCGCCGGCAGCCCTAGGTGGCGCTCGGCCGGCCCCAGGCAAGACCATGGTTGCCATCCCCCGGTGAGAGGAAGAAGATGTCTATGTGTATGACATGTGGGGTCCGTTTGTCAGTCTGATAAGTTTTCTAAAAGCCACAGTAGTTCAACCAAATGGACTTTTCCAAAAGCCACAGCTCACATCTCATAGCTGCTTTTCCAACAGCTATAGCTCACAGTAGATTTTTCAGAAGCTACAGCTCAACCAAACAGGGCCGAAGCTTGTATAGATGCCAAAGTCCGTTCAGGGCAACGGTGGGCTGCAGCCTAAATATCTATACTTTATCTATATATGTACTTTATATCTATATATATACTCCTTTTGTTCTAAAATAATTGCATATCTCGTTTTATGAGGAGCCAAAGTTTGACTAGAAATTTATCTAGTAATATTAATATCCATATCTTCAAATAAGTAATATTATAAAAATATATTCCATAATCAATCTAATGACATTTATTATTGCATATCATAAAGATCAGTTTACTTTTGTATTGGTCAAACTTTAAAATTTTTGACTTCCCAAGAAGGGAGATGTGTCTTTATTTTGGGACGATAGAGTATCTATCTATATCAGTATCTAGTATTAAAGAGCCAAAATTTTTCTCCATCCATTTTTTCATCCACCTCTTCTCAACTACCCGGTTAGTTGAGTGTTAGAATAACTCATGCTTAGGGATGATAAATATAGAGTTTAGTTATATATGTAATGGGATTCTATTGCAACGTATATGCACGTTTGCTAATATACAGAGAACTGAAGCACTGTGAATGATTTCTCACATATTCCGCTCATCTTTCATTCTAGCGTCATCAAAAGCGATCCAACAATTTAATTGAAATACACCTGAAACCATGTTCTAGGAAAAAAAAAATACTAAGCGATCCAGCAGAATATGCTACACCATGGGTTCGCCGTGACACTTTTTGTCGATGCTACAAGCTGACGTTGATCTTAAATCAAGGCTTTTAGGAAAAACACCTGATTCCTCTACAAAAGATTTTTTGTTGTGCCATTTTCATGCTCTATATACATTCCTTATTTTGTTTAGTGCATGAAGATCTCAGTTCCAATCATGCTTATATATCGTTGACTGCTTGCATCATTGGATGAATATATACCAGCTGCTTATTATTAATTAGTTCTGGGAACACATTTCATTCCAAGCATTTTGGCTCACGCTTTGGCCTCCGACCTCAAGCTTCGCATACCGTATCATCGCTCACAAGGGGTATGAGAAAGGGGGAGTAGTTTCTGTACTTGTCATCACTTGAGTCTTGCTACCATTTTGTCGCTTTCAGCGAGATAATTTGAGAATATAGCTGACATGGACGGGCATTCTTACTAGTTACTCCCTCTGTCCTATTAATTATGCAATTGTGGGAAACGTGTCGGTCAAACTGTGCTAACTTTAATAGTTTATAGCAAAAAAGATTAATATTTATGTCTCAAAATAAATTTATTATGAAAATATATTTTATTATCGATTTAACGGTACTTATTTTGTCTTATAAAAGTTAGTGCTTTTTCATATAATTTTAGTCAAAGTTTACAGTTGTTGACTTCTCAGGATGTGAGAATTGCATATCCATAGGGACAGAGGGAGTACTAGTGTAATTGCAAGTGTTTCAAGTGAGTGTAACTGCAAGAATTTATTTGTCTTCTAGTACTCCATATCTAGTCGGGAGAATGAAAACCATGTCAGCATCAGTAGACACAAAGCAAAAAAAAAAAAAAAAAAAAAAAAAAAAAAAAAAAAAAGAAAGAAAGAAAAAAACCTCCGGCAGTCCAAATTGATGGACACGAGACGACGAGACGGTTGGTGCTCTTGGACGGTTGGCCCACCTTGATCGGCCCAGGGAGCAGGAGGAAGCAGAGGGCCTGCCTCGGCTGCGGGCCGCCGGGCCTGCGTCACTCGTGTCTGTTGTCGAAATAGAGAGGTGACGACGACACCGCCGCGAGCGAGGAAGTGCGCTGGTTGGTGATGCTCAGTCTCACTGTTCTGATTAGTTTCATATCAATTTTTGTCCAATTAAAACTATAGCATGTCAAAATTTGTACTTATTAATTGGTTCATTGGTAAAGAATTGCACACCACATTTTATGGCTAAAATTTTGATAAGTCTCTTAAAAAATTTATAAAGCGTACAAAAAAAGAGAATTCGCAAGCATGTATTAAGTAATATTAGTGTATTTTAAAATAGATTAAGATATTAAAAGTAAAATTAAAACTATTTGTTGGCACAAAATGTGGTTCCTTGCGCTTCAACACACCAGCGAAGCTGGATATGATCTCAGGAGCGTCGGAGCTTCCAAGATCCACCAAACTTCAAACCCGGTCAGAGAGTACCGATAACCCTCAGGCGTGCCAGTCAATTTGACCTGCAATTGATAAGGAAAAGATAATAATCAGTAATCACAGAGTGAAACTAACCGGTGTGTCCAGATAGTTCCAACTATGTGGCTTTGAGAGCCGATTTAATCGAAAATCGACTAAAGAGTCGATTCTGGCATGTATGTATGTTTTGCTGCAGAAACAGTTACTGAACTGATATATAATCGATTGATATGTATAATCAAATAGAATAATCTACATTAAACAAGTTTATGCAGATAGTTGTAACAGATTAAAGCATAATCGATTGCTGTAAACAGGTTAAATCATTCAATTCAGACTGTCTGAATATCAAACAGACAGAAATCGGTTATTTAGCCGATTTGGCAGGGCACAATCGGTTAACTGGTTTTTCTCGAGAAAGCACAATTGCATCGGCTAATTAGCCGATTCGGGGTCCGTGAAACCGAAAACTTGGCGGTGATTAGTTCCAGGTATAAACCTGATACTGATACGAAGCTGGTCTAGAAGGCCTGCGGCTTTGCACCAGTTTAGATTTATTCCCGAAAATAACCACAAGCAAATCTAGAAGGAATACAGAGCTGGTCTAGAAGGCCGGCGGCTCTGCGTTCATTCAGATCGGCTCTTGTCAAGCATCCACAGCACGTACGAACAAGACTATGATAGTACTGGCTGAATCAAGTGATATCATAACAAAGCATAAACATGAATGATACATAATGAACATTTTTTTATATAGATCTAAGACCAATACTATGCAATTTTGATCGGGCAAAGAGATGTTATATTGATAAATAAACAATAAATGACAAATAACATCTTAATAACTTAATGAATCTAACTAAGATGCCAAATTAGTTAGAACCGATAACTAATCCATACACATAATCAAGCTTAACCTAAACCTTCGTCCACCGGATGACGTTAAACATAGATTAAACAAGAAAATAAACATGAATCGATAACTAATCCTTATTTGATTTAAGCCCACGTCCATTGGATGACGCTAAACTCATATCAAATAAGAATCAACCCCGATCTACGATGCTCCCATGTCTACCGGATGACATTAAAGAGACAAAACTTAGCGAGGCATGACGGTACTTACAAGCAAGCCTGCGTCCACCGGATGACACTCAACCCGATTGAAGAACTCACCGAGATCTACGTTACTCCTACTCCTAAAGTTTGGCCGGAGCCGAAAGATGTGTTGTACTGATGTGTGTCCTATTACAATGGCCGGGGCTTATATTTATACACATGGCTTTGATAGAGTCCTATTCGAATTACAATTCAAGATAAATACGAAAACTAACAAACTTTCCTAAATTAAAGGTAACTTGGAGCCCAATCTTTCCTTTCTTTAACGGACTCCGAACGTGATCGTTTCCTGGCGCCGGAGATCTGCGCTGACATCATCAATCGGTTATTTCCTTCAACCGCACCGTCTACGCTTCAACCCAAAAATCGATTCCGAGACCCGATCGACTATCTGTCTGGGCCTCTGCCCCAAAATCGGCTATCTGCGCTCGGCATCGACTATCTGCACTCAGTCCAGATTTTGGTGTAAATACATGCCCCCCAATTTTGGGATAAACTGGTTTTATTTCAAAATTAGCACCGAGTCTTGATTCAGTCCACCTGCTAGCCAAATCGCAGCCTCCCGCTCATCACTTCAAAAACTCTGCAAATCGAAACCCTAACCAAGAAATCCTCTGTTGCATCTCCGGCCTCGATCTGCCTTCTTTAAGAATCCGCAAGCAATTGAGCTCTTGCCTCAACTTGAAATAGATCTTTTTGATCTAACCCGGCAGCCTAAAACAATCGACCAGGCAATTGAGCTGATCCAACAACATACACGCCCGGCAACTCTCAGCCTCCTGAAGCAGCTTGTCAAGCTTAAAAGTGCTACTCCAAGAATCAATACTGCCCACATAAATCTGGCCGAGCTTGAGCAGCTGAGAAATAACAGATTAATTAATAAATAAGAGGCTCACGGGTTGGCAGATCAAGTCAAACTGCTGAAGAACACAATTATCTCAGCTGAGTCAGAGCTAAAGACTCTAAAGACCAGGCGCGAGCAGCTAATGATGGAGTTTGAGGAAGTAAACTCGGCTATTACCCAACATGAGATCTCTGTATCAACAAACACCGTTGACATGGCCGAGAAGAGAAAACAGGTCAGCGCCAGAGTTATTGAAGGCAAGCAGATCAACCAGCGACTGAATATCCTCAACTCGACAGCTGATGAAGATCAAGAATCTCTGCAGACTGGCCATGCTCTTCATGTTGAATGTATTTCTTCTATTCGGTCCTTGTTGGGCTTGTGACTTGTGTTCATCTCTTTCTGTGAATCATGTAAAGTATATTGGCCAGATTGAAATCAGCTTACTCCTTGTTCTGTCATCGAATCGGCTATCCAGCCTGATTCTCGGTACTTGTCACAATGCGCAGAAATCGGCTATTTAGTCAATCCAAGTAACTGACTCAGTTAGCCAATTTCGAAAAATGGCCCGATTAACCGATTCCAGGCAATCCGACTGAAATAGCCGATTAAGACGTTCCACTTTCCACGCACGGCGTCGGTTCCGGATTCAAGAAACGTGGGTTAACTTCAGCATAAAATCCACCGTGTCGTCTCGTCTTCTGAGGGAGAAACCACCTTGGTGCCTCCATCGTTATAAATAGACACCCGGCCTGAGCGAGCAACCACAGACACCATAGCCTTTGCTCACTCGGCCTTTGCCCTTCGCCTCTTCTCCTCAGACAGAGAAAAGCAAATCCTCAAATCCAACCCACGGCCGGCGACGGAGATCGTGGCAAGCGCCCGGCTTCGGATTCCGCCGAAGGCGACAACTTTAGCCGGAGCCTGCGGGCCGTAGGTGAACGGAGACATCGGACCATCGAGTCTGGCTAGGGTAAGGCTACTGTTCACTTCTTGATACATCCATTTGATCTAATCTGACTATTGACGTCTTGCGCAGTGATGCGGAACCCACCGGCGCCAGAGGCTCGGGAACCGCCGCCGGGTCATCTCAGGCCGCCCCTGCAGCCGCTGAAACCACTCCCGGTGCGGGTGCTACAGTGGGCCCGTCTCGCGGCCATCATCGTTGGGTGATGCCCCGGCAGCTGGCCATCTACAGCAGGTAAACCAATCTGCATCCATGGCGTTGATCTTTTTTGACCCTGACACATCTGCTTCTTTGCCATTTTTCAGTCAGGCCCGCTTGATTCCTTTTCCCCCGGGTGCGCCGATCGGTCTGGACACCTGGCTTCGCCGAACTGCGCCTCCTCAAGGTCCTCCTCAAGATCCGGCCCCGAGCGCTGGATCCGATTCGGGGTCTTTTGCGGACTTTGATGGGTCCTACATAGCCGCTGACGGTCACCGCTTCCACCACCAGATGGTGGAGTACCGTAACCTCTATTCAGAGGCTACGAAGGAGAATGGCCGGCTGCAGGGCGTCAATGAAGTCCAAGCCGCTGCCCTTGCCACCGCCGAGGCCGAGGTGGCCAGGGTGCAGGCCCAGCTCGTCGAATCGGACGCCGCGGTGGAAGGTAATGCCCTGAAGCCTTTATTGTGATGCGCTGACGCCGATTATCTTCATGTTGACTCTTCTCTCTTCTTGCAGCCCTGACTGCGCAGCTGGAAGAGTTGCGCGTGGCCGCCGAGACCGCCGCCAATGCCATCCATGCCCGTGGCAACACGCAGGCGGAGCGGCTCCTGGATGTTCACCACCGCGTCCTCCAGGTGGCCATGGTCGGCGTTCGTCACGGCGCCACCGGGGCTCTCACAGCCGCACGACTCCGCTCCGGCATCGCCCTGGAGGCCGTTGAGCCTAGGTTCCCGGAGGGCCAGGACATGGAGGAGGCCAGCGCCCAACTGGCGAACTTCTTCCCCCACGCTGACGGGGTTGCGGCGGTCACCGACGCCCAGGACATCATAGATAGAGCCACCCATAATCCGAATTAGAATGTAATAGGGCTCCTGTAAACATGATCAGAAATAAAAACCCTGTTTATGATCACCAATCTGATTTCTGTGTCCGGATACATATACATTTGATTTTTTTTATTTTTGGGCTAAAGGCGATGTAATCACATCGGCTGTTACACTCCATCGGGGTATTTTATTTTTGTGCTAAAGACGATCCGTTAGAACGAAATCGGCTATTACAGACTCTCATTTTTGTTCTGAAGGCGATCCTCCACATAAAATCGGTTGTATGAGTCAGATCTTACATCGATCGGCTATCATCCCCAACTGGGATACTAGGATGGTATTTCTTCAGATATTTTCCATTGATCGCCCTGACAAATCTCCTTCCTTTCATATCTTCAAGTATATAGGCATTGCCAGGTGCACATTCAATAACCCGAATCGGCTATCTTTTGTTCTAATAGGTAGGATAGTCTTCCATACCAGCTCTGATTTGGCAAAGCTCTTTCCTCTTACTTTAGTGTTGTAATACTTTGCCACCCGTATCTTATTAGCTTCGATACACTCCAGGGCTTTGAGCCGATGACAATGTAAATCTTCAAGACTATCCATCATGATATCCTTGTACTCACCGGCTGTAAGCTCGTTATGTAACTTGACGCGCCGTGTCTCGGACTGAATTTCCCAAGGAAGGACAGCAGCGTGCCCATAGACCAACTCATACGTCGTAGCTTTAGTTGATCCATGCTGAGCCATCTGGTATGCTCACAAAGCTTCACTAAGCGTCAAGTACCACATCCTGGGAGTCTGCTCAATCTTCTTCTTGATAATTTTGATTAAAATTTGATTTGATGCTTCAGGCTGACCATTGGCTTGGGCATAATAAGGTGATGAATTATACACTTTAATGCCCATGTCGTCAGCAAAGGTCAAAAACTCATCTGAAGTGAACATCGTCCCTTGATCTGTCGTGATAGTCTGTGGTATACCAAATCTGTAAATGATATGTTCCTTTATAAATTCGACTATATCTCCAGATGTGGCGTTCTTCAAAGGAACGGCTTCTACCCACTTAGTAAAGTAGTCTGTTGCAACCAAAATCCATTTGTGACCTTTACTGGATGGTGGATAGATTTGGCCGATCATATCGATTCCCCAACCTCTCAACGGCCATGGCTTGATGATAAGATTCATAGCTGGGGCAGGAGATTTCTGCACATTCCCAAATCTCTGGCACTCTTGGCAGCCCTTGTAATATCTGAAATAATCTTCGAGCATTGTTGGCCAATAATAACCAGTCCTTCTGATATTCCATTTCATCTTATAAGCCAGTTGGTGAGCCCCGCAGACTCCTTCATGAACCTCACTCATCAGCTTCATCGATTCTTTGGCCCCGAGGCATCTCAGCAGCACCCCCTCGATAGTCTTATAATACAACTGATTGTCTAGCAGCGCGTACTTGATAGCTTTGTACCTCAGCTTTCTACTAACTTTCTATGAAGGATTTGCATTGGTAACTTGCTATCTCACCCCGCCAGTCATTAGCTAATTGCTCGGTACTGAGGATTTCCTGAATCGATCTGTAACCCGAAGCGCTCTGCGCTAGCCGATTAGTTTCTTGATTCTGTGCTCTAGGAATATGATATAATGAAACTGCTAAGAACCCTCTGATCAAAGCTTGGCACTGATCATAATAGCCTCTGAGTACGTCGTCTTTACATTCAAATAGGCCGAGCAATTGGTTGATAACTAGTTGTGAATCTCCAAAAACTTCAACAACGTCGGCCTTTGCTTCATGCAGAAGCTGAAATCCCTTCCAAATCGCCTCATATTCAGCCTGATTGTTTGTCACTGTCGGCCCGATCTGGAAAGCGTATTCAAATCATTGACCTCGAGGTGATATTAGTATTACCCCAGCACCTCCGCCTTGCTTGCAAGATGATCCATAAAAAAACATAGTCCACGGCGCCGCATCAACTATACTGACGGCGCCCTCATGATGCTGGGTGATGAAATCGGCTATCGCCTGACCTTTGACTGCCTTAGCTGATTCGAACCTCAAGTCAAACTCAGAGAGGGCCAAGATCCACTTCCCGATCTGTCCGTTCAGAATAGGCATTGACAACATATGTTTGATCACATCGGCCTTGGAAACTACCACACATTTGGCCGATAGCAAATAGTGCCTTAGCTTGGTGCACGAGTAGAATAAGCATAAGCACAGCTTCTCAGTTGGCGTATATCTTGTTTCGGGATCCAAGAGTCTTCTGCTCAGATAGAAAACTGCCCTCTCTTTTCCTTCAAATTTCTGAAAAAGGGCCGATCCAATCGTATGGTCTTCGGCCGTCACGTACAGCTTGAATGGCTTACCTGCCTGTGGCGGTACCAGAACAGGTGGAGACTTCATATATTCCTTGATTTCATCAAAAGCTTTTTGCTGTACGTCACCCCATTTGAATTTCTGAGTGTCCTTCAGCTTCAACAGTGGTGAGAATGGCAGCACCTTTTCTGACAGATTGGCAATGAATCTTCTGATGAAATTTATCTTGCCAAGTAAGGACTGCAATTCCTTCTTGTTAGTCGGCGGCACAAGATGATCGATGGCCTTCCTGCTCTTGCTGCCAACCTTGATCCCCTTGCGATGTACCATGAAACCCAGAAACTCGCCAGCTGACACCCCGAAAGCACATTTATTAGGATTCATCTTCAGGCCATGTTTTCGAGTGCACTCCAGTGTAGCCTTCAAATTGGCTAAGTGCTCCTTATAGCTTTTGGACTTCACAACTACATCATCGATGTAAATTTCTACAATCTTACCGATCAACTTATGAAAAATATAATTCATAGCCCTCTGATAAGTTGCACCGGTATTTTTTAAACCGAACGTCATTACAACCCACTCGAACAAACCGATAGCACCAGGACATCTGAAGGCAGTCTTAGGAATATCTTCATCAGCCATAAAAATTTGATTGTAGCCAGCATTACCATCCATGAAGCTGATGACCTGGTGCCCCGCAGCCGAATCGACTAACATATCGGCTATCGGCATTGGGTAGCCGTCCATCGGGCTAGCTCTGTTCAGATCCCTGAAATTGATGCAGACCCGCAGCTTGCCATTCTTCTTGTACACAGGGACAATATTCGATACCCACTCGACGTATCGGCAAACTCGAATGAACTTGGCTTCCAGTAACCTCTCAATCTCGGCCTTGATGTCAGGTAATGAATCCTGCTTGAATCATCTTGGCGGCTGCTTGAAAAGCCGAAATCCAGGCTTGATAGGCAATCTGTGTTCAACAATCGATTTGTTCAAGCCAGGCATCTCGTAGTACTCCTAGGCGAAGCAGTCTTTGTATTCTTTCCATAAGTCGATCAACTCCCGCCTGAACTCAGGGTCAAGATTGGCGGCAATATATGTCGGCCTTGGTCTGTCACCAGATCCAATATCCACTTCTTCAAGTTTATCGGCCGACGTAAAACCCTGTCCAAGCTTGCCCTCGGTGCCATCGATTGGGTTATCCAATAATAAAAAGAATCAGAGCCGATTGCCCTGACCGGCTATTGACTCTCATCGCTGACCTTGATGGAGCCTTCCTCCCAATTCTTGCCAGAGAAACAGTCATGATCCCCAGCTTCCCAGTAGGCAGCATCCGCTGCGGCTATACTCACCGAGTCATCGGCTGGGACCACTTCGACCTCCTCACCATGCCACTGCATCACACATTGGTGCATGGTTGATAGAACGCAGCAGTTAGCATGAATCCAATCACGCCCAAGTAGCAGACTGTAAGAACCCTTACTATCAATTACGAAGAAGGTGGTGAGCAGCGTCTTCTTCCTGACTGTTAACTCGACATTGATTGCCCCCCGGGTATTTGAAGAGTTGCCCCGAAATCTTTGAGCATCATGTCGGTCTCGATTAAATCATCAGGGCCCTTGCCTAGTTTGCGGGAAGTGGTGTAGGGCATGACAGTGGCACCACCATCGACTAGCATCTTGGTCATGGGCATCCCATCGACATATCCTTTGAGATACAGGGCCTTCAGGTGCCGGTGCTTGGGAGGCTTGTCAAAAGCAGCTTGTTGCGCGAAAACCAGCTTGGCGGTGGCTTGCTCACACTCCGACTCATCAGAATCAGAGAGAACTTCAATCTTTTTGGCTCGGGTCGCCCTGAATTCAGCCGGAAGCACAAACACCATCTGCGCATCGGCTGATGCCTTCCCTTTGTCCTGGGGAAGCTTCTCCCGCCAGATTTGCTTCGGGCGGCCTTCTGCTTTGAGCTCCCTATTCCTGAGGCATTGCACGCGCTGTCTCTAGCTCTTGGTCAAGTTCCCAGGGCACCACTGGTTCTCCTGCCAAACCGGCTCTTGGTGATCAACTGCTGCTTCGTTGAGCCGATCGCGCAGGTCTCTTTTTTCACGCCGATCCTGCCTGTCATGTGGGCGTCCGAGCCTCTCATGCACAGACCGGCAGTTGGTTTGAGAGTGCCTGTACTCTTGGTATTGATCGCTGCACTCCGGGCAATTGCGCAGAGTAGGCAATCTCAGACTTTCATTCCAGCAATGCCTGAAGAATGGGCAATGCCAGTGGCTTTCTTCTTCCTCTTGGCGGCGAGCTAGTTCTTCCTGGTAGCGGGCCTCTTCCTCATCATGAGCCCATCTCTGGTATTCTTCCTCTTCGAGCTATTTCTGGTGGGTCTTCTCCTTCTCCCGACGCCATTTGTTCAGCAGATCGCGGGAAGTAGGGCTGGTCTTCTTAGTGCCGCTGGACTTTCCCTTTTCATATTGGCTTTGGTTCTGCCCCCGCCTTCTCTTGATCATCGCCAGCTCCTCAGCCGATATTTGCATATCAGGGTTGACTGATGCATTCCTTCGCTTGGTTGGAGGTCAGAACTTTCATCTTGCCTGCAGGGGCCGACACTTCGACCATATTCTGGCCCTTCGGGAACGGGAACTTATCAATTTTCATTTTCCCCTTAGCGGGACTGTCAAACTTCAATAAGCCGCGGGAGATAGCCCTCTGTATCTGAGTTTTGAATGCGCGGCATCCGTTGGTGTCGTGTGAGGTGAGACCGTGGTACTGGCAGAACGTCTTCCCCGTCAAGTTCTCAGGAGAGGGTGTCACATAATCGGTAGGGAAGGTAATCTGCCCAGCACTGACCAGTAGATCGAATAATTTGTCCAGCTTATTTGTATCGAAATCATACTGATCCTCTGCGCTCCAATTCTTGGGTACGGCCATGGGCTTCTTGCCCCATGTTGACACTTCTTAGCGCAACCACCAGAGACAGGGTGTTAGGCTATCTCTGATAACGGCGCCAGAAGTGCCCTGAGGGTATTTCTTATGTCTATTGGATAATTCCGCAAGCGCACAGAATATACCGCTGTAGCACTTCACCCGGGAGTATTTCAAGGTATCGTTATTTATTTTTATCCCAAGGGAAAGCGGTTGCTAGGAATAATTAATAAAAAGAGAGAGATCCTTAAGTCTATACCAACTTAGTACCAACTAGTGGTAGGGGGGTAAATCGATAAATAGAGGAAAGGGGTAATGACACCAACACACAACAAGTATTAAGATAACTAAAAGATAACTAGTAGAGTATAGCTAGGTGGGAGGACAACAAGTGAGTATAAGACTCCTATGACACTTACTTTACTCTTATGACTTATTATATCAAATAGATGACTTATACCAAGATAGTACCTTACTACCGGTGTGCAGGGGGTAGTGCGAGACAATAGAGGACAAAACCTCTACCCGAAGCGCCTACACTCTTATGGGAGCCTACCTTTTAAGAACTTGCCTAAAACACGTGGAGGGATACTAAGACTAGACAGGGCTGTCACCACCTGGTAGCACCCACAAACAATCCGTGCGACAAGCGGTAATCAAAGGCAAGATCTAGTCTAAGCATCACGCTTACACTAAGTCTCACTATTCTAGCTGCGTACCAACAACTAGAACACCCTATGACAGGCGATGAACTAACACACATTGAGTTGGGACAAGATCACTATCAAGTATAAGACAAGTACAAAATAAGACATGATACAACAATACTATACAGAATAGTAAAGACTAAGTAAGAACTTAGTGAAGTAAAGTAAAGATTATATATATTGATAAAGAGAAAGTCTTACAGAAGGAAAGGTACAAAAGCTATACCAGACTCTCTAGCAGACGACTCCGGAGACTCCGAGCACAGCTCGACTCGACTCTAACTCCCACACTAGACTAATACTACTACTAAAGAATATAACTCTATCTTGCTCCTTGAGTTGTATGGTGTATGATGTTTTCTGAAGAGGAGTGGGCAGCCTCTATTTATAGTGGAGAGTGGAGGGATGCCACGTCAGCGATCCGTGTGCTCCTCAACTCTCCACCCTTGGATCCACCGCCTTGTAACCGCCATAAGATGGACGGTTGTGGCAATTTGAGCACATGGGAAGCATGCTTGGAGTCGGTGGAGGCCAACCGACCTGGCTGGGCACCAGGAGGGTTCGGCCGACCCCCCTATAACTGGTGGGCCCAGCCAGGATCTTCTAGAAGCTGTCCCCACCAGTCGGGAAGTGTGCAGGTGGCTTGGGCCCACTTTCTATGGTTCGGCCGACCCACCCCTGGTGGGCTGGGCCCACCAGCGTGGTCCCCATCTGTCATAGACTCTCCCCATATGTTGGTTCTGTCTTGGTTGCTTCATTTCATGCCTCAATCCGTGTGCCTTTGATCTCCACTGTTGAATGAAAGCACAGGTTGATCTAATAGATGAAATAACTTGGTTGGAGTGTCATACGGATCCTGCCACGTCACCAGAGCCAGGTGAGCCCCATGCGCAGTTCGGCCGACCCATGGGTGGGCCCCCCTTGGCTCTGGTCTCCTCCATTTGAGTTAGCCCCTAGCTGCTCACTTTTGCACTAATTTAGTGTTTCCTGCAATCACAAGCTAAGAGTACATGTGGAACTAGTTATTGATAAAATATGGTCATGATATGTTCATCTTCTCTTGAATCCGAGGTCTGTTGACGGTGTTTGAATGTGGAATTTTAGGGTATATCCACCGTCAACACCCCATCTCAGCTCAACAGCGGTGATTTCATCTTCATATTCATCCTCCGAGTCTGAATTACTGACGAACGCCGTCTGTTTGTACCTCCCCTCCCAACGGAAGGTCTGAGCTTGCAGCTCCAGGGCCGTCACTCACTGCAACACCTGGCTAATGCTGTCAAAGTCAATGCCCACCAGCTTTTCCTGAATGTGCAGGAGCATCCCACCAATGACCAAGTGAGCGAGCTGCTTGTTAGGTAGCTTCAGTGAATAGCACATGTTCTTCATTTCCCTGAAGCGCTTGATGAAGGCCGACCCGGTCTCGCTACTCTTCTGGTGCATGCTGATCAAATCAACAATGGTTTTCTCCCCAGTGCCAGAGAAGAAATTGCCGTGAAACTTGCTTTCCAGGTCCGCCCAGTTTTGGATTGTCCTGGGCTCCAGAGTGGTGAACCAACTGAAAGCCGGACCTGTTAAGGATAATGAGAAGAAACGGACCTTGTGAGCATCCTCATACGACGCCTCACCGAGCTGAGTCAGGTAACGGCTGATGTGCTCTATGGTGGATATGTCGTCTTGACCGCTGAACTTGGTGAAATCCGGTATGCGGTACCTTGGTGGTAATGCCACACGATCAAACCATTCAGGGTAGGGGCGTCTGTATCTGATCGACACCCCCGCTTTCGGCTGCAAGCCGAATTGGTCCCTAAGCATTGCACTCATTTTGTCTACTAACTCGTCTTGAGGCGATTGAGCATAACCGGGATGTGGCGCCGACGTGAGCTCATAATAAGTATGCTCGATGTGATTGTTTAGAGTTGTTGAAGGCACATTTCCAGTCGGCACATTCCCAGCCGGCGTGTTCCCAGTTGTACGCATATAAGTGGCAATCTGCTCAGGAGAGTAGTCTCTGTATAGCTTAGGCTGCGGAGCTATTTTTGGAGCCGAATCCGTCGTCATATTGGGATGCTGATCAGATGACTTTGACGGTTTCGGCTATTGCGGCGGAGGATCGGATGTTCCAGCCGCTGCATCTGATTTGGTATCTTCTGGGGAAATATTGAAGTACGTTGGGCCCAATGATTCCCAGTCCTGCTTCTTGATGACGGTCTTCATGATGCTATAGAATGTCTGCAGGAAAACGTTGTGATGATGCCCGACTGCCTGGTGCGAAGCGTTCCAGATGGCGCTCCGGATGAACTCTTTGAACTCTTGCTCCTTCTTGTCGGTGTGGCCAGGCATGACCCACCTCGGGTAGGGGTTCTTCTTGAACACGTGGCCATCGTGATTTTTAGCAAACGACAGCAGACAGGCATCAGTGAACTCTTCAATGATGTGCTCCAGCACCGCAGCATCCTCGGGGTCGATCTCCTCACGCTTGACTCTGATGACGCCATCGTCCCTGGAAGCCACGGTCTCTGGAGCCTTTCCCTTAGTCATGAGTGAAACTGTCCCACCGAGCGTGCCAAAAAGTGTGTTGGCATAAAATGTGGTTCCTTGCGCTTCAACACACCAGCGAAGCCGGATATGATCTCAGGAGCGTCGGAGCTTTCAAGATCCAGCTAACTTCAAACCCGGTCAGAGAGTACTGATAACCCTCAGGCGTGCCAGTCAATTTGACCTGCAATTGATAAGGAAAAGATAATAATCAGTAATCACAGGGTGGAACTGACCGGTGTGTTCAGATAGTTCCAACTATGTGGCTCTGAGAGCCGATTTAATCGGAAATCGGCTAAAGAGTCGATTCCGGTATGTATGCATGTTTTGCCGCAGAAACAGTTACTGAACTGATATATAATCGATTGATATGTGTAATCAAATAGAACAATCTACATTAAATAAGTCTATGCAGATAGTTGTAACAGATTAAAGCATAATTGATTGCTGTAAATAGGTCAAATCATTCAATTTAGACTGTCTGAATATCAAACAGACAGAAATCGGCTATTTAGCCGATTTGGCAGGGCACAATCGGTTAACTGGTTTTTCTCGAGAAAGCACAACTGCATCAGCTAATTAGCCGATTCGGGGTCCGTGAAGTAGAAAACTTGGCGGTGATTAGTTCCAGGTATAAACCTGATACTGATACGAAGCTGGTCTAGAAGGTCTGCGGCTTTGCACCAGTTTAGATTTATTCCCGAAAATAACCACAAGCAAATCTAGAAGGAATACAGAGCTGGTCTAGAAGGCCGGCGGCTCTGCGTTCATTCAGATCGGCTCTTGTCAAGCATTCACAGCACGTACGAACAAGACTACGATAGTATTGGCCGAATCAAGTGATATCATAACAAAGCATAAACATGAAGGATACATAATGAACATTTTTTTATGTAGATCTAAGGCCAATACTATGCAATCTTGATCGGGCAAAGAGATGTTATATTGACAAATAAACAATAAATGACAAATAACATCTTGATAACTTAATGAATTTAACTAAGATGCCAAATTAGTTAGAGCCGATAACTAATCCATGCACATAATCAAGCTTTACCTAACCCCTCGTCCACCGGATGACGTTAAACATAGATTAAATAAGAAAACAAACATGAATCGATAACTAATCCTTATTTGATCTAAGCCCACGTCCACTGGATGACGCTAAACTCATATCAAATAAGAATCAACCCCGATCTACGATGCTCCCATGTCTACCGGATGACATTAAAGAGACAAAACTTAGTGAGGCATGACGGTACTTACAAGCAAGTCTGCGTCCACCGGATGACACTTAACCCGATTGAAGAACTCGCCGAGATCTACGTTACTCCTACTCCTAAAGTTTGGCCGGAGCCGAAAGATGTGTTGTATTGATGTGTGTCCTATTACAATGGCCGGGGCTTATATTTATACCCAGGGCTTTGATAGAGTCCTATTCGAATTACAACTCAAGATAAATACGAAAACTAACAAACTTTCCTAAATTAAAGGTAACTTGGAGCCCAATCTTTCCTTTCTTTAACGGACTCCGAACGTGATCGTTTCCTGGTGCCGGAGATCTGCGCTGACGTCATCAATCGGCTATTTCCTTCAACCGCACCGTCTACGTTTCAACCCAACAATCGATTCTGGGACCCGATCGACTATCTGTCTGGGCCTCTGCCCCGAAATCGGCTATCTGCGCTCGGCATCGACTATCCCTCTGCCCCGAAATTGGCTATCTGCGCTCGGCATCGACTATCTGCACTCAGTCCAGATTTTGGTGTAAACATTATTATAGCACAATTAACAAGTTAAATATTATAAGATCACTTTTTTATTTTTAGTTGATGCAACACGGCTTTATGCAGGCAACCAAACACTATCTCTTTCTAGCCAGATTCTATACTGGAACCTGGATTCGAAATACGAGCCA
Source organism: Eremochloa ophiuroides (assembly GCA_038502445.1). NCBI lineage: Eukaryota > Viridiplantae > Streptophyta > Magnoliopsida > Poales > Poaceae > Eremochloa > Eremochloa ophiuroides. The sequence continues at coordinate 3,571,298 of JAHLJS010000006.1, read as the reverse complement.
GGCTCCATCTAACTACGAACCAAACCAAACGTGCAGTAACTTTTGTTCTGTTGCCTATGCATGATTTTTTTTCCATGCATGGATGGATGCCATGAGTGAAGACTATCACTATGTGTTAACATGTGTTCATCATCATGGCATCATGCACTGTGATTCTATGATGGTCTATTATGTACTTATAATAGTATAAGGTCCACAAAGATACGTTTAACGTATCAGCTGATCTGTATAAGTATCTTGTATCACCTTGTTTTTTAAAAAACTAGCACAAATGCCCGTGCGTTGCAACGGAAGATAATTATGTTTCATGATACATTCGGTCATGATCAACCCTAAATGATGTGTTCAGCCACTGCACATCAGAACATCGATAGGTTTAAAGCAATCTCTCGTGGAGCTTGACACAAGCCTTCTATTTCATGAGCTTCTCAAATCTCCATGCACCAAACATGATCGCTATATTAACTGGCATAAACCACCTGAAGAACACAAGGCGTGTGTTAATCAGGGCTCTCGAACAATTACAAACAAGTAGTACTACAAATGCAGAGTTTTTGTGACTGTTTAGTTCTTCCTTTGTCAAGGCCCTAAAAATATATCTAATGATGATGCATATTGCTACTCACCAAGAAATGATGTTCACGAGCGTGTGACCATCTTTGCGAGGCTGACAAACATCAAAGGTGGAGTGAACACAGTAGAAACAACCTATCATCAGCGATTCATCTGAGATTATATTTTGTTAAAAAGAGGTCCAAACTTGAGGAAAGAAGGCAGTACTTCATATATTTCAAACAGACCAAGTAGAAAATTTTTCTTTGTTACTTCTCTAATTTGGCGATCTATACGATGCCAAGCATTCAGTGCAATTAACTCCCCTTTGTCCACATGATTCCTATGTTTTTCCGATGACCTTTTCATATGTTGCATCAGTCTTGCCTACAAATAAGATAAAACTTGCGAAGTATAACTGATCCACAAAATTATATTGTGGACAGAACAGAATGTGGCTAACAAGAGGCAATAACATCTGCATACTTCAGCATCCATGTCAATTCTCCTGAAGGCATCCCATTCTCCAACACTTGTCTTGCAGAACGCTGACAAGGGCACTTCCTCACCTGCATAATCATTATAATATAGAGATGAACTTTTCCAAAGCATACATAGGAAATAGGATGATAGGAAAATATCATTCATGTGATGCCCATGATTAATGGAAGGGCAATTCCACACAAGAACTTGAATGAAAACGTGCAATTATAGAAGAGCAACACACATAACCTTTGGCTAAATAAATTTTTACGATGTAGCCCTTGTGAAAGCTTACAATGGGCATGTTTAAGAGACGATAGGCTTTCTGTTTCTACCAGATGTTAGCATAATTTAGAGCTTTTCTGAGTACACCATTAGATGAAACATTGTAACAGTTTTGCAACAAATATTAAAAGTACAATGAGCATATCTTGGCTCCAAAATTTTTCTGCACTGTAGTCATAGTTAAAGTTTTAAAATGGGCATGCTTATAAGAGCATACATCTCGACGTTTCTGTCAACACACTGCAGGAGCTTTTCTAGCACAGGTATAAATGAACCAATCTAAAACATTTACAACAACCCATGTAAGTATTACATCAAAGATTATTGCTAGGCTAGTAAAATTGCATTAGAAAGACTAAAGCGGCATCTAGAGTTTACCCCATGGTAGAGGAGCAAATTGGCTTTTGATTTCTTCAACATGAAGACGCGGGACAAGTTCAATCAGCAAGCGGTCATTCATCCATTTGCGTGATAAGCATGCTCACCTTGGTGGCCATGTCCTCAAGGAGTTCGATCTTCCTCTCGATCAACTGTGAGCACAACTTGGCGCCATTGCCTGCGTCCACACGCCATGATTTGAGCAAAAATCGGTCCAATTTGTGGTCAAATGCGCATTGCCATCCGTCCAATTGGGGGGCGAAATCAGCATCGCCATCCGAGAGTGACAGTAACAAGCAAATACTCATGCTGTAAGGATAGGGTAATATTATTTGTTTCGCTTATTAAGAAACGACTGGCTTCTGACTCTGAGTACATCAAGACTTAGAAGGAAAAAGTGTCCGAGCCTCATGAAATTAGAAATTCAGAAATGTTGTTATGTAGTATGAACTATCGAAGCTATTTATAGAATAACAGATTCTCAAGTGATAGATCCCAAGAAAAGGATCCTTATTCAACTAAACCAATCCGGTAGTTTAAAAAAATGAGCTGATAAGGCCATTGCACATCGCAAAAGGGGATCATAGTAGTATGTGTACAGACATGAGTATATAAACATTGAAACACAAATCAAGCTTCGCATAAAAAGGGGTTTATGGTGTTGAATGCATTAACAGCTTAGCCAGCAGTAGAGAGATAGCCTTCTCAGAGATAATCCCCACAATGTTGTTCATCAGCTCCACATACCCTACACAAGAACAACTAACTAGAAAAGTCTTGAGAGAAAAACTACCCAACTCAGCTGAGCTTTTCATCGAACACTTAGGGAGTATCGCTGTCGCCATGTACCAAAGTAAAAAAAATCAGTAGCACAGGTGGCAGAGGCAAGGCAACCGATTGGTGTTAGTGTTGTAGAGAGACAAGAGGTACTTGTTGAAGTCGAGGCTGGCGAAGAGGATGGGCACCCATACCTGGAGGTCGAACTTGAGGTCAGACCGGCGACGCCCGTGCAGCACATGCTCATCCATCCCCAACAACCGCAATGCCAGCTCCTGGCCTTCCTCGTCGTCATCCTGGACCCGCCCACACGACCGCCTGCCTTGGCGGCGACGGAGCATGCGGAATCAAAGTCAGAGTGCCATCCACCATCGACGAGTGGCTCGCCGGGGTGCGCGTGTACGCGCTCGCCCACTTGGCCCAGGAGCTCTGCTTGTGTCGTCCGCCTTCATGGGAGGGAGGGGGCCAGGGCGTGAGGCCACCGTCGACGCTCGGTGCCCCATTGTGCCACCGCCGGGAACGCCCAACCAGCACCGCCCTGTCGCCATGTCTCCGGACCTGTTAAAGCCGATGACAAATTCGACTAATCAATCAGAGGGTTCGATCTTCTGGCAGGATTGGATTGTGTTCTTGGTGTCCAGGTGGTGGCGGATGGTATTAACGGCGGCCTCGGGAGGAGAGGGAAGGCGAGTCGGATCGGGAGTTCGGGACTCGGGAGCGGGTCAGGCGAGGACATCGGCACCACCACGCTCGGACGCTGAAAGCAACGGACTCTGTGGTCTTCACGACTGGATGGCCGACGAAAAATCCGCTCGTGGCGATGGCCACGGTGGGAGATGAGCCGCCGGTGGAAGTTGTGGCGGCAGTGGTGGAGCCGCCCATGGTAGTGGTAGTAGTGGGAGACGACGTGCGCGTGGAGATTGAGGCGGCCGTGGCCGCAGCGGCGCCCTTTGCTGCCGCTTGGCGTGACCCGCGCCGTTTACAACTCTACTCAGATGGGACGAATCATGACGGCAGCACCAGAAAAAAAAAAGAATGACCAAAAAAGTTCCCTTTTTAGCAGTAGGTAGGTATATAAATTCATGCTATAGTTCATTATTATACAATGCAAGCTAGCGTGCAAGTGCATTATATAAATATTGCACTAAATACTCTGCTCTGCTTAAACCTAATGTTTTATTTGTAACTTGCGTTTGACCAAAAAAAGGGGCTAAAAATAAGAAGGAAAATTTCTTTTGCTTCCCCTATACAGTTTCCGATCCCTGCGTTGGATCCAACGTGTAACAGTGAATCCAGGCCGGGCATCACATTCCTCCCTCCCTAATCCTTACTATCCACAGCATTTAAAAAGCTGTTACCCAATTATTGAAGATTTCCAGGGTATTCTTTATTCCAATACTTAATCATCACAGCAATAAAAAATATATTATTTTTTCTTTTCTGTCATGAACATTTCGTCGTGCAATGCATGCGCATCTTTGAACAAACTAAATAAACGGAGACAATTGCACTGTGGAAAAGTAGTACTTATAATGTCTCTATGAAGCATAGAGGGCTGCAGTTCTTCGTTCTGGGAAAATCGAGGCAGAGGGGTTAAACATTTGTGCTTGGACTTTGGACGCAAAATGTCCCCTCGTGATGTGGAAGGTTGATTCCAGATTCCAGAGCATACACATGCATATATATATTTTTTTTGACAAGGTACATGCACATTCATGTTGTTTGTTTATTGGAGACCAATAGCCTTGGGACAACGAAGAGGGCGCTAGCTTCGTGTTCAACTCTGGGAAACAAGAAAAAAAAAATGGTAACTTCTGACACCCATCCTTGGACACTGCTTCTACACACACTGTCCCTTCTGTTTTCAGGAGCAACATTATGTGAGAAACACACGACTACCATTTTGTTTTCATCAGGAAAAAAAATTCTATTTACCTTTCAACATCAAGAGAGCTAATTAACATTTTCTGCTCACATAGATTTTTCTACGATAAAATCGCAGTCCTTGAAAAGAAGTTGATGGCCATGAGGACATACAGGTGGCAGCCTGGCAGGAGCATCTCAATCTCAACTTGTTTCCCACCAACCTTTTCCTGCGTGGTGTGGAGGGATATATAGCAACAAATCACCTGTGAAACGCTTTAACTGTCACCATGCACCGACCTTTTTTCCGTAGCATTTCCAACTAAGCATACACAAGGCAAGCACAGAAATGTCAAGCCAAATTAGATGAAAAATCATTTTCCAACCAATCCATCCGTGTCATGACAGAAAATGCAAATGTGCAGAAAAGAGGAGAGGAGACCCTTCTGCCCTTCACCAGATCACCGACCAAGCAGCACAACAGTGGGTAGCTTGCCTTACCCAGAACCAACGGCCCAGATAGCATCACGATCCACATCGAACGGTGGTGGAGAGATCCGAGTCAGCAATGACTGAACTGCTAGTGCTCTCCCACCACGTTACACCTGTACCCAAAAAAATGCTTAAATTTTCTCGAGAAAATTCAAATTATGTAAAAGAAGTACGAAACAGGTGATCGCCAAAAAAGTCAAACTTTTCTTAAGAGCACACTCTCTATATATGCCACCTCTACTTCATCGATCATATTCTCCCTTCCTCCCCCCGTTTCTCTCTCGATTCTGCCTACACGTCATCACTCTATCCATCTCCGGCGATCCTTGCCGCATCATCAGCTAGCCTAGCTACTGAAGCTCTTGCTGCTCGCCCAACCGTCAATGGCGAGGATGGCAGGCAAGGGAGGAAGCAATGGCGGCGGCGGCGGCGGCGGCAAGAAGCCGGCGCTGCTGCTGGGTCGGTACGAGGTGGGGAAGCTGCTGGGGCAGGGCAACTTCGCCAAGGTGTACCACGCGCGCAACGTGGTCACCGGCGAGGAGGTGGCCATCAAGGTGATGGAGAAGGAGAAGATCTTCAAGTCCGGGCTGACGGCGCACATCAAGCGCGAGGTGGCGGTGCTCCGGCGGGTGCGCCACCCGCACATCGTGCAGCTCTACGAGGTGATGGCCACCAAGCTCCGGATCTACTTCGTCATGGAGTACGTGCGCGGCGGCGAGCTGTTCGCGCGCGTCGCCCGCGGCGGCCGGCTCCGGGAGGCCGACGCCCGGCGCTACTTCCAGCAGCTGGTGTCCGCCGTCGCCTTCTGCCACGCGCGCGGCGTGTTCCACCGGGACATCAAGCCCGAGAACCTGCTCCTCGGCGACGACGCCGGCGACCTCAAGGTCTCCGACTTCGGCCTCTCGGCGGTGGCCGACCAGATGCGGCACGACGGGCTGTTCCACACCTTCTGCGGCACCCCGGCGTACGTCGCTCCCGAGGTGCTCTCCCGCCGGGGATACGACGCCGCCAAGGCCGACCTCTGGTCCTGCGGCGTCGTGCTCTTCGTGCTCGCCGCCGGCTACCTCCCGTTCCAGGACCGCAACCTCGTCGCCATGTACCGCAAGATCCACAGGGGCGAGTTCCGCTGCCCCAGGTGGTTCTCGCCGGAGCTCACCCGCCTCCTCCGCCGCGTCCTCGACACCAACCCGCAGCGCCGCGCCACCGCCGACGAGATCATGGCCGACGACTGGTTCAAGGTCGGCTTCCGCCGCTTCTCCTTCCGCGTCGAGGACGACCGCTCCTTCACCTGCTTCGACCTCGACGACGACGCCGTCGACGCCGTCGACGCGCCGCCCGAGCGGGCCGACGACACGCCACAGCCCGACGACGACGACGTCGCTTCTTCTCCCAGGAAGCCGACGACGACGAGAAAGCAGGGCGCCGCCGGGCTGACGTCGTGCGGGTCGGCGCCGTCGCTGCTGCAGCTGGAATCACGCTGCGGCGGGCTCGGCGGGAGCAGCCGGCGGCGGTCGAGCCTGAACGCGTTCGACATCATCTCGTTCTCGAGGGGGTTCGACCTGTCGGGCCTGTTCGAGGACGACGGCGAAGGGGCCGGCGGTGTCGGTGTCCAGGAGCAGCCGCCGCACCCGGCGGCGGCGCGGTTCGTGTCGGCGGCGCCCGTGGAGCAGATCCTGGCCACGCTGGAGGGGGCCGCGTCGGCGGCCGGCATGGCGGTGCGCGAGAGGGACGACGGGTCGATCAGCATGGAGGGGACGCGGGAGGGCGCGCACGGCGCGCTCGCCGTGGCCGCGGAGATCTACGAGCTCACGCCGGAGCTGCTGGTGGTGGAGGTCCGGCGTAAGTCCGGCGGCGCCGCCGAGTACGAGGAGTTCTTCCGGTCGCAGCTCAAGCCCAGCCTGCGCGACCTCGTCTGCGACGAGCCGACGACACTGCTCCAGCCCGACGAGCGCTTTCGGAGCCTATGAGAGTAGCTGTGGTGATCGTGGCCGGCCGGCGCGCGTTCCATCCGTGCTCATGCGCATGCACGTTCGTCGTCGTCGTCCATTACTGCCGCGTATATACTTGATTATTACGCCTATATACACAAACAAATACAAATGCATGCAGAAGGGAAAGGGAATTGTGAGTACGTACGCGTGAATGGGTTTTATACGTATATGTACAGTGAGTCAGTGATACACCAGGAGTCCAGGACACTTTTTTTTCGTTTTGGCAATGTTGTGGTCTTGTGGATGGTATTTGGGAGCATCCATACATGACACTAGACAGCGCCGTTGCATATGTACGTATAAAAAGGTGAAAGGACAAGAAATGCAATTTTTGTGTGCGCTAGTATCTAATATACTAAACGGAATTATGTAATAGCTAGGGCATTTGTTGTGTGCAACTGTTTTGTGAGATTTGTTGATGTGTCAGAATTCTGGGCTCCTATATGGAGAAGAAAACACTACCAATTGGTGTTCTTTATTCATTTACTGGACAAAAGTCTAAATCTACGGAGTTATTTAATTCAGCTCTCTGTTTTGTTGTCATCGTTAGCCGTCGGCAAGAAATATGCCCAATTTCTATTAATATGAGAGATTAAAAACGCACTACACAAAGGTGGGTCACTGTGGTAGAATGTGCCAATCCACGTTCAAGTCTCCAACTTGACATGGGTGCTTATATTTTTCTAAATTTATTGCAGAATTTAATGACGTTATTTTTTCAGTGGTAGACGAGGTATCCGTCGATAGCGATATGTTTGTGATGACTCTAGAGGTGCTCATGGAGTAGGATGTATGTGCATGCATTCGTAGACCTGTGGTGATTTTAGAGGTGCTTTATAAGGGTGGGGCGTGTGTGCATGCGTTTACAGGTGTATGTGCTTGTGTATGTGAATATCTGCGTGTAACCGGATCTCGCAAAAAAAAAAACCGAAGTATAAAAATAACAAAACAAGCTAAAAGATATGTCCATGGTTTTGTATAACACATGAATGATTCCTGGCCTGGAACGCTTTATTCAGAGGAGCCGAACTATGTCTTTGGTTTTTATAACACATGAATGATTTCTGGCCTGGAACACAAGTCCCTAAGGCTTTGTTCGGTTACTTGAGATTAATTTGCTGTCACACAGCTCCTTCATTAATTTACATAGCATGAAAATTCCTGGCCATTTTAGTAAAGGCCAGGTACGGCTGGCACTGAACGGCTCTTAAGTTTTTTTCTCCCGCCGCAAACAAATGTTTTGACTCTTTTTTTTTTAATCTTAACAATGAGTGCTTCCTCCGCGATATGCCAAAGAGCCTAGAATCTCGTATTTACTACCTCCATCCTCAAAATGATATAAATCTGCTTTCGAGTAGTCAAACATCTTAAATTTAACTAAATTTATAGAAAATATTATTTATATTTTGATCTCCAATTAGATTTGTTATGAAAATGTATTCTATGATTGATCTAATGATACTTATCATGTATCATTAACATTAATATAATTAGTCAAAATGTATTTTAATTTAATTATCTCTTTTTAGATCGGCCACTAGAATGGTTAGCGTGTGCATCGCCTTCAGGTGGTTTGAATGCTGTGACGAAGTAGAGTAGATCGGCTGCGAAGACAGAACTGAGCTGACTGGAGTGCCTTGCAAAAGGCCCAGGCAATGCACACGAAAACGATTGTACAGATGATTTGACATATAACAACTTTTAACAAGAGAAGATTGAGACCGTAAGATACACGGATGCGACTACTATGCGCCCGTTTGGTTCCTCTATCCTTGAGCTCCCGTCACGTCTAATGTTGTATTAAATCTAAACTAATTGAAAAACCAATTTCATAGATGAAAGAAATTTTGCAAGATAATTTTTTAAACTCAAATAGTCAATGTGGTGCTATAGTAAATATATGCTAACGATGAATTAATTATTTTTAATAGATTTTTCTCGCAAAGTAATCTCTACTTATATAATTAGTTTTTAAATAGTCTACATTTTATAAGTAGTAGTCACACATTCAACGTAACATAGTCCTAACACCAAACACCCTGTATATATTTATGAGCATGCTTATGTGGCAGATGGACAGTTCATAACAGCTCCAGAAAGTACGCGTGCGTGCATGCGTTCTTCAATCATCAGTCAGAACTAGATGTACGCTGTCCGAAAGAGACTGATAGAGTGATAGTGGTTCTTGTTAATAAAATTGCGTTTGCAACGAGCCCTGGAGTATTTCTTTCTTCTTCTTTTTAATGTCTCACAGATAGTATAATTCATTCATGATTACAAGGTTCTGCAGGATTAAAAACAAACTAGGAAAAATATCCTAAAAAACAATGCTATATACGTACTGGTGTTGGAGGTAGAGCTTCTGTCATTCTCGTTTTTTTTTCTAAAAAAACAAAACCATTTCAGTTTATGGCAACTATTAGGTGCACCAAGATCCCTCGATTTTCTAATTTTTTTTACGCATGTTTGCATCAGTGTAACCATGAAACCCTGAAGAGAATTTCATCCACAGAAATGGGACACTTGGTCGTTGAACAGTTCTGGCAAACCAACCACTGCAGCCTTATTACTGCCCTGTCTGTCCTTTCAAGTTATCCACAAAACAATTCATCAGGAGTATGACATCAGCAATAAGCTATTGTTATCATCGCAATTAAAAGTCTGACAGAGTTTTGGTTCAATTCTTTCGCCATCTTTATCTTTATTTGACGCAGGAACTCGACGCCATTCGCCCACGTCGTCGCAGGGAGGAGAACTGGGTCACGGAAGCCGTGGGAGACCAAGACCCAAAACAGAACACGTGTGCATGTTAAGGTACCAACTCGCCTTTGTTTATATATGCAAAAATGCGTGTCATTAGGGCCCAAATTAGAGGTCAGACTTGTTCACATACATGTGATATGCTGATGACTCGTAAGTCGAAAGTATAATAATGCGGTGGTCTTCCAAGAGGGCAAAAGTAGGTGTGCGTGTGGGGCCTGTACCGTACCCTTGGGCGCGGCGCTGCTACTAGCTAGGAGTACTTCTGGAAATACTGGTGACTAGTGTCAATGATCTGCATAAGCTAATCACTAATCCGTATGGAGTACTCTGTATCTGTGTGTAGCAGTTTGCTGTTATACAGTGTACTTATCAGTGAGTATCTGTCAGCTGTGTATTGTGTTGAAGATAGAGCTAATCCTTTCCCTTGCAAGATAACTCGTCAACTGAATGGATCTCTCAACGAGACGAAAAGGTCTTGGTTCACCAAGCTTTATTTTTCTTCAGTATTATGGCCAGCGACCATCTCTGTAACTGACAGGTGGACCCGGAGGCACGTGTTTGTGACACATCAGGTAACAGTTTGATACTCGCTGATGTGTACTCGTATGCATGGATAGGAAGGACTACTGATTAGTGATTACAGATTGCTGTCGCTACCAGTTCCTCCCTGAAGACATGAATCCCGTAGTTCACAGCCCGCCATGGCCCATTAGGAGTCCAAAGCCAGCGTGTCTGTCCCCTCGACCACGCAGCCCAGAGAAGGCGATCTCCCCAACAAAGGGCTCTTTCGCTTGACTTCATAGCCCGTCATGGCCCATCAGGAGTCCAAAGCCCACGCATATCAGAGCGTGCCCGTCGTCGTTCCCTCGGCCGCCACGCAGCCCAGAGAAACAGAGCCAGTGAACGCAGCCCAGTGAGCTCCTGCAGCCGGCACTTCCACGACCCTCTGCCTCCGGCGATCTCCCCCACCGCCATGGCCGCTGCCGCCGGCGAGGCCTCCAGCAAGCTCCTCCGCTTCCTCTACTTCGTCGGTGCCGGAGGTACCTTCACCCCCTACATCTCGTGCTCGCGTGCCCGCTCCTAGTCTCGTGTGCTTCGCCTCCTGACGCCTCGCGTTTCTCCTCCGCAGTCATCTGCACCAAGGCCATCAACACCTATCGTGACTACGAGCACAAGAAGGAGGCCTCCGCCGCTGTCGCCGCCGCCGAATCGGCGTTGGCTGCTGCCGCGGCGGCCGAGCCCGCTCCTGCAACCGCCGCCGCCTCGAAGCCCTGATTGCGTAGAGCCTGTCTTCGCCGGTTAGGGTTCTCGGGTCGGGATGCTGCTCTCCAGAGGGGAGATAGATATTATCTTTTGTTTCTGATGATGTTTTTGTCACATGTATCGTGTTGACATGAATCATCAATAATAATCCTTCGTTTCCTGTCTCCTGATCATGTTGCTACTCGCTTGAATTTTGTTACTAGTACTTAATTTCTCTATGATGCTTAGCGTTATTGCACTTCTGTTAGCTGAGTATCCGTGACTATGGTGCTTTGCCTTTTGCTAATTCTGCGAAGAGAGAACCAGAGTGTTGTGTTGTTTGGTGTTGTGATCTTATTTGGGTTGCTATGTCTGTTGGGGAGAATCAGTAAGGAAGTAGTTTAGCGCCTATAATTGAGGTATGAATTATGTTTCTGTAGTCTGTATAAGATGGTAGATGGCTAGACGCTATAGAGCCAGGTAGTTTACAAGTAAGAACTGAGGTAATGTATTGATTGAATTGGTGTTTCAGATAAGGTTTAGTTCTTACTTCTTAGAAGCTGCTGCCTGCTTTTTTTCCCCCCAAACTTCCAATAAGATGCAGATTTTTTTGAGAGAGAAATGGGCAAAATAAAGTTCAGGCCGTGTGATCCGTACATATGGTCAATGGCCAATCGCAACAAGACAATTACAACTCAATTGCTCAAAAGTAATGCACACCACACTAGAAAAAAGAGGTTCAGGAGAAGCAAAAGGCCTGTTTCTCAAATAAAATTACGTTTCCTTTGGTCAATGTCTTCTTTAGCCTGTGCTGCAACATCATCTGATGAGAGGCTTTCACTTTAGAAGATCCTGTGGTTTCTTTCTTTCCAAACATTCCACATGATGTCAGGTGCAGATTTATGCAGCATATCCTTTTGCAATACTTTGCTTATCTTTAACAAATTCTGTGATAGTGGAAGCGACATTTTTCACTATTAGTGACTTTGTCAAGAAAACAGGTTCTCGTGATTTATACATTCATTGAATTGATCTTATATTGGATAACAACATTTATTTTCATTCAGTTATTGGACAGAGTAAAGCTTGATTTTCATCTTGGATAAAGAATGTTTTTCATATCCAAGATCCTTGTTCAATATGAGACAATGATGATGGGCAGCACATCCTGTTAATAGTTGTTGAACTGCAAAATGTTTGTGTAACAAAGTCACAGTGCTCATTTGTTTCGGCATAACATTTGTATTATCTTGATTTCATCTCTGCAATAACATTGCCTGTGTGTTATTTGGAAGCTCCACACCTCCACCTCATTCTCTGCTTCATGTCTATCACAAAAAAATGCCGACTTAGTACTGCAAGAATCTGATGTACATTTTACATCTACATACAACAAGGCAATAGTTTCTGATTCCTTGGTGATGTACACATTTTATATTTTATATTGTCTGATCTCTTATAAGGTTATAAGCCAAAGGGTCTCTAGTCTAGTTGGTTAGAGGATCCCAGCGGCACTCCTCAGGTCCTGGGTTCGACTCCCCGTGGGAGCGAATTTTCGGGTTGAGGTTAAAAAAATCCACTCGTCTGCCCCATGTCCAAAGCCAGGTCTGAAGTCCGGCCCAGTCTCACAGGGGCTACGGACCGCTGGTATGGGTGGGGCGGAGGTTCGGGGGTTTTCTTAACTTGCGTGAGAAGTCTTCTCTATCGCACAATGCCCGGGGGCTGTCTTACCCCCCGCAGGTCAAGTTCTTTTTTTATAAGGTTATAAAAGCTTATCATCAACCGTTTCTTCTATGAATTTAATCTGAATAGTCTAGCAAGAGGTATCCATACGTGGTGGTGCATCTGTGCACAGTCGTGAGACCGAGAGGGGGTGTTTACTGTTCCTGGTAGCTTTATATGAATCTGATTGCACTATTCTTGATATGTTTTTATTCTACTAAATCTGCTATAAGATATATCTGATAATTTCAAGCACACAAAATTTGTCCAAAATCCTTCCATTGAACATCATAGTGAGTAGGGCATGCCTTGCCGACAATATTGCACCCAGAAATATGTTATTGCGAGGGATCAGTCATGCAATTTTCTGCACATCAGATCTGTTTATTTTCTTTTGAAATCTTCTTACCTTTTTTTGGCACGTGTAACATTTCATCCACATTATTATTTATTTTTTGTTTTCTTACCCTTTAAGTTGTAACATTTCATTCTTGCTATCTATTTATTATTTGTTTTCTTACCCTTTAAGTTTCGTACTTTCCTAAGTGATATTTTTCTAAAGGCAATAGTAGTTCTGTCCCAAAGCAAAGCAACAGGAAGAATGGTTTACAGTGCTGAATTGCTGATCATTGTGCTTCTATTGGTGAAAGGAACAGGAGTTCCATGCTGAACAACTGCAGCTACAAGAAGAAAACTGGCAAAAAAGGATCACAAAGAGCCCTACAGCCTGATGCTCAACCGAGCTAGTTCCTAGCTCTTTGAGAAAGTGAAAATAAGGAGGAAGAGGAGGATGGACTGTAATCGCATCTCCAAAGAGATTGCACTTAAATTACAATCGACTACGAGGATGGCTTCAATGGTGATGACTGAACCACTGAAGGAGTGTCTGATTGGCTGCTCCAGCAGATGTCACTGAGTGAAGGTCTCAGGCCCTTGTTGCAGAACCTCTCGTACTCCAACGTGTCACCTGCCGACTTCTTCACCTCGACGACGTAAAAGGCCGGTGTCACCTCGAAGATCTCGGCGTCGATCGCAAGCTGCCCCTTCCTCCCTTCTTTGGACCCCTGCAGCTTCACCAGGCCGTCCTGCTTCTTCACCATGAAGCGCTCTGTCTCAGCAATCTGCTCCAGCTTCGACACTATCGCTGACGCCGGCTTCTGGGTCATGAACCGTGAGTTGCTGGCCTGCTTCTGCTCTTGGTCCACCTCGAACAGGCCTGACAGATCAAATCCTCTGGAGTGGGAGATGATGTCGAACGCGTTCAGGCTCGCCGGCTTCAAGGAGCTGCCCGCCGGCTGCTCCTCATTGCCGGCGTCGCTGAAGGCAACCTGGACATCCTTGAGGCTGTTGGAGCCGTGCGGCTGCGCCAGCATGACCGCCGGCTTGTACCCCTTCTTGAACCACGGGTGCTCGACCAGCTTCTCGATGGTGATCCTGGTGTTTGGGTTGGGATCGAGGAGCTTGGAGATGAACCGGCGCAGATCGGTGGAGAACCACTGGGGGTACTTGACGTCACCCCTGCTGATCCTGCGGTACATCTCCACGAGGTTGGCGTCATGGAACGGGAGGTAGCCGGCGAGGAGGACGAAGAGGATGACGCCGCAAGACCAGATGTCGGCTTTGGCGCCGTCGTAGCCCTTCTTGCTGATGATCTCCGGCGCGACGTACGCCGGCGTGCCGCAGGTGGTGTGCAGCAGGCCGTCCTGCTTCTGGCACTCCCTGAGCGCGCTGAGGCCGAAGTCGGTAACCTTGAGGTTGCCGTGCTCGTCGACGAGGAGGTTCTCCGGCTTGAGGTCGCGGTGGTAGACGCCGCGGCTGTGGCAGAAGTCGACGGCGCCGATCAGCTGGTGGAAGTACCTCCTGGCGGCGTCCTCCTTGAGCCGGCCGCGGGCGACGCGGGCGAAGAGCTCGCCGCCGCGGACGTACTCCATGGCGAAGTAGATCTTGCTCTTGCTGGCCATCACCTCATGCAGCTGCACCACGTTGGGGTGGCGGACCAGGCGCATCACGGAGATCTCACGCTTGATCTGCTCGATCATGCCCACGCGAAGAACCTTCTCCTTGTCGATGACCTTGATGGCCACGCTCTGGCTGGACGAGAGGTTCCGGCCATGGTACACCTTGGCGAAGGTGCCCTGGCCGAGCATGCGGCCCAGCTCGTACCGGTTCATGAGGATGGTCGGCTTCTTCTCCATCCTGCTGTTCAGTGGATTTGTTGACGACGACGACAGCTGCAGCGACGACAGCTACAATGGTTGGTTCACGAGCGTCTGCTCTGCGCCACTTCGTGCCTCTGACTTCCCCTTCTCCCTGGGAGACAGGGAGGAGAGGAAGGGAGAGGTGAAGGGCGACAGAGCGGGCGCTGTGAGAGGAAACTAATCACACACACGACTGATGTGAGTGCTCAGGATCCTCCTCCATCGGGGAGAAGAAAAGGAGGCCAGGAACCAGTCACTTGTGGTGGTTAGAGCTCTCCCTGTAACATGAGGCCAGGATTTGCTCTTGCTCTTCCTCTCTCTCTCTCTCTCTCTCTCTCTCCCTCTCAGATGGATCGGCTCACTAACAATAGTAGGCTTCGTATTTGTGTTGGATGGCTGTGGTTCTGAGTTCTATTTGTAGGATCTCCATGCCTGCTCGGTAGTACCGGCTGAGTGACTCACTGCCGAGTGCTGCAATATTATGCTGGCCTTTCTACGCATGCAGTTATTGCATGTGTCTTTCGTGATGGAAACCAGGTGATCAATTATTTCAGATGTCATTGATTTGAGTCTATGAGTGGTTTCATCCAGAGGTCGACCTGAAATTGGCGAACCGCCATGCATGTGGGGAACTGATTATGGTATGGTGTGTGGAGTGTAGCAGCAGCTTTCAAGTTTGCTCCTATACAGCATGTCAAATATCTAGAGCTGCGATGCTTGTGGAGTTGTGGCCGTCAGTTGGCCATGTCTGATGCTTCTTCTAAGAAGATGTTAGGTTTCTTTGAACAACAGTTTGGCGAGCATGCATGTGTATACATGTACGTTCTTGTACAGTTTGGCCATCGCTGATCCATAGTCTAGTGCCATCTGGACGATCATGCATGCAACTGATACCAACCTGCCTTGCTCTGCGCGTTCCATCGTTTTAGTTGTGGTCTTCTGGATTTGTACGTTGCGTGCACACAAAACAAAAGTACGTGGTCCTCTCGTATCTAAGCATAAATGAAACTTTGAAGGGTCTCCAGTTCCATCATCTCTTTTTGCAACATGAAACTACACACCACACCAAGTCTGAACATTATGTTTTGCACCTAGCAGGCTACAGGTGACTACGGAATTCTTGGAATCTGGTTTTGAAAACATTATATTCTGCACCTAGCAGACGACAGGTGACTGAAATTATTGGAATCTGTTTTTGAATTTTTCCACTTCTTTAGTGAAAGGAATCTGCTAGAATGCACGAGCATGTTTTAGCCTTACGTTAGTTAAACGCCAGGCCATCGAATGAGACTGAACACCCAACGAATAGTCTCTCATAACAATGGCGTAGGGAGCTGTCGCTACTTGCTGGAGCCCTCATCCCTGATGTGTATGTACTGTACATGTGTACATGCATGGTTCTAGGGTCACAGATCACAGTCACAGCATTACTGCGGTTTTGCGGTACTCTATCAATCATACAAAAATATTGTGATATCCAGCAAAAACATAGCTTCCATCTCATAGGCTTGTGTGAGTAATTTAATCAGTAGGTGAGCCAAACCTGCCAAGTGCCAAGGTCAGTTCAAAATGATGGCTTGGCAATTGGTATGCATGAATATTCACGTAAGTTAGATAGATACAATGTTCGCATAATGCAGTTTATATACAATCAACCTATTTTATTTCCTCCGGCAACATGGACGGGTAAGACAAGAACATGGCTTCATTTTCAATTGGATGTTAATTTGTATCAAAATCTGCCGTATAGTTTGGAACCACCTGACCTGACAATTCCCAGTGTTTTTTTTGGGCAAATTGGCTGAGCTTCTGTCATCGTTTTTAATAAAGAGAAAATAAATGAAAACATCATTTTCCTTGGCTCGACGATGGTGTAGTTTTTATTATGGATCATGTATTTATGTGTTCCTCCTTTCGTCTAGAAACTAAAGGACATGCATTTACTTTTTATTTTTGTGATGAGGAAAAGAAGGATGGCTCTGATGGCTACATATTGCTAAATCATATATCTTTTATTCAAATAGAGGAGTTAATTTGTTGACAGTTAAACGTCAGGGTCGTGTTAATTTGTTGACAGTTAAATGTCAAGGTCGTGCCAGGTGTCAAATGCAGAGCCGAGCTTTAGATCCAGCCTAATCGGTACAGATGGCTGCAGCTGTTTAGGCTGTTGCTGCATGTTCATTTTTTCCGGTTGACAACTGTAGCTGTAGCTGATTCACCATGCATGATTTCATTCAGCAGCTAAGGCAGGCTAAAGAACATCAAAGAACTGTGCCAGTGTACTCCCTCCGTTCCATATTAAATGACGCTATGGGAAGCGTGCGAGTCAAACTTTCTCAACTTCGACTAGATTTATAGAAAATATGTGCAACATTTTTATTTCCAAATAAATTTGTTAAAAAAACTAGATTTAAAAATATTTCCAATGATACTAGTTGTGTACGTTCAATATGAATACTTTTTAATATAAAATTAGTCAAAGTTGAAAAAACTGACTTCTCGGAAAACGAGAATGCTATTTTTGGGTGGGATCATATTTGTCTCAGCATTTCTCTTTCTGGATTACCATTACAGTACACTCATATATTTTTGAAATGGAGAGAAAAAAGGGTTTAGCACACAAGCAATTAACATGACCAGGTTTCAATATATTAAAAAAACTACACCATTATTTGAGAAAGAAACAATCACCTCTCTTGGAGCAACTCCACAACTGATCAATAACCATATATGTTTTCAACCACGTTCATGATGAGTTGGTACATAGGCAATTGTGCCTAAGAACTGTAAGAAATACGCTCATGTGATGTCCTGAAATCACACTCTTGTAACTTCTCTATTGACCTCGCGATTTCCAGTAAATAAACTCAACAAGTGTAACAGCTATGGCCTAAGGGGATGGTGGTACAGGATCCTCATATTCCTCGTTTTTACAAGCCTTTAGATAATAGAGTTGCCGCCTTAGATGCAGTATCTGTAAGCACATAAATAGTTATACTAGATACTCTCCCTGCTAATCTGCTAGTATAAGGAAAGTTTTCAGCATTCATAATTGTGACAAGGAAATAACAAGAGATGATTCATTCTTTTCCAGTGACATTATAATGGAACAAACCATTGAATGAGCAAAAGGTATATGAAAGATTATTGCAATAATGTTCTACTTTTGGAGAGAGATGACTTTACATAGCTGGAAAAAAAAAATGCTGCTTACAGTTTCTATGCCGAGGTGCAGTGCATAGAACTTGTATCCTAAATATGGTGTGAGTGCTGAGCACTGGACCTTAGAAGAAAGGCACTAGATGCAGAACCTGAGTCAATTTTTTCTTAAAAAAAGATAACAATTCTCTTTCTTTTAACGAGTCAAGAGAACATCAACACCTCACACTCACAACCTATGCAGTGAATACCTAATAAAAAAGTTATGAACGCCAACAAGCTTAACTATACCTCTTTTAAATCCCAGTTTAACATTGTGTCTGTCTTTTTGTTTGTCATGCAAGTGATGGGTTTGGAGTAGTTTCTAGTTTCATCTAAGAAGGGTATGCTTCTACTTGGTACAAAGCTTTATATAGAGATGTTGATATCTGTCCCACCCTGATCCGGTCATGTCCTCCTTGTTTTGCTATAGGGGTGGGGGAATATGGGTTGCGGCCGAAGGCCGTCCTGAACACATAATATTGCTATATCCAAATACATTAGAAAAGTGTAAAAACAGCTATGCCAAGTTTAACAACTATTTGTGATGTTAAAAGTGTGCATTGTAATCGTAGGAAGCTGGTCAGCTAAGTCTTCGTGATAATAACTCTATCAAATTAGGTTGAAAGTATTTTTAATCATAAAAGAAACACTAAACTAAAGAAAACACTGATTCACTGTGGCCCCACGCCCCATTGATTAATCAACCACAAGGTGAAGTGAAACAGCTCCCCACCATCTACTAGACCTCTAAAATTTGGCATAATTTCCACAAGAAAACATGTGTGAATCTTCGTTGGTAGGAAAACATTTTCCTAGGGGTGCAAAAGTAGACAAATAGGGATGCTTGGATTGGGACAACACACCTCCCGTTTAAGAACATCAGGTAGATCATCTGTTGAAACAAGGATCTGAAATTCAGCTTTCAACCTCTCATCTATGATGCCCGACCATGTGCCAGGATGCAAAGCCAGCAGCAGAACAGTCAAAACATCTGCACTCGATGGATATTTGATGATTTCATCTCTCGTGTTTGAATTGTACGAACTCCTGCTTTGATGGGACATTGCTAAAAGCATATCAACGTCCTGTTCATTGCCTTCAGATACCACAAAGCTTGAGATAGCAGTCTTAGGCCCATCACCATTCGCTGGAACACATTTGAAACATGTTTCGCTGCAGCAGAAACCATCACTTGATGCAAGGTTCCTTGAAAGCATTGCTACAGAGGCTGCAATCCTAGTAACAGGATCTTCACTTGATGGTGAACAATTACAGCATTGGATACTAGCACATTGCAGGTCATGAATTATCATAAATAGCCTGGTATCACGTACTTGCTGTAATACATTTTCCTGCAGATGAGTGCAAGCTGTGCTATGTAAGGTAGTAAAAGCTTTGATCTCGAAACAGAAAATGAAATGGAAAAACGACCTTCACTAAAAGCCTTGCTTTCTCCTCGTTGCTTAAGCAATGCCCACCTTCCTCTTTTCTCCTAACTTCAACAAACCATTTGATAAAAGATTCAGAATTAGCTGGAAGAGAACCAATCATATGGGACAAAAGTGTTGGAACATTGTCAAGATTGTCAGTCTTCAAAAGATTAGGTAAATCTTCGACGCAATATTTTGCCATGCTTTTCCAGCTTTCATCTCTGCAACTCTGCAGGAAACTGAAAGTAATGAGCAGAAGAACACTCTACATCATATGTGTTCACTTACATTCAACAGAGCGAGCATCAGCATTTTTACCACTGTGTAAAGCGATGAAGGATCTGCACTGTGGCTTGACACAAGCATGAACCTAACAGATAATAAAAATGCCAATGTTTTTAAATGAAAGGCCTACAAGTGAATGGTATATTTTACGTCAAAAAAAAAAAAGAAGACTGGTATATGATCATATGGAAGAAAACTTGATTGCATGCAAATTTTCTAAATGCATATGAAAGAGCATATGTGCAATGCGACACCAAGATATACTGCATACACAACAGGTAGAGAAGTGCCATTGGCTATGCCTATGAGCATTACAAATACACAATAAATTAAACCAGTTGAAACTGAAAACAATGGCAGACGTTCCTCCTTGCAATTACCTACTGAAGAGCCAATAGATGAATTACAACAGTTTCTAGGCCTAAACAAAACATAACACCCACTAAGCAATGAGGCATTCTTATAAGTTATAACATCACATGATGCCTAGCGCTAAAAGGTCTGAAGGACATATGAGGAAGCCCTCAAAAAACCAGCAACTGATTTTTCACTATTTCTATCCTATGATATTTGCTTTCATTAAATCCTGTTAGTCTGTAAATCGTAGCCCAATGTTCTAACTGGATTTACTTAATCCAAGTTGCAACAGATACTAGTCTACATAACAAGAGTACAAGACAGAAACCTCAACTACATAAATGTCGATTAAGGTAATGCTTTTTTTTTTTTTATTAAAAAAAGGCCGGTTAAGGAAATGGGAAAAATTAATAGCAGAGCAGGCAAGTGGAAAACAGAGAAGAGAAGATACCCCCTGAGAAGTCCAGTGGATTGATCAGTCGTGTTCATGGCTTCCCAAAGAAGTGGCAGTGGAACCCAATGAGGAGGGTATTTGAAGCGGGCAACATCTAAGATGAGCGCCATATCCTGTCCAGCGTGGTAGCCACCGATTGGGGAGAAATGCCCGGTTCCGGTCTGCAACAAAGGACGAGAATCTCAAACAATAATCCAGCATTTCATGAATAAACAATCCAATTTGAATCCAAAGTATCATAGGAATAAACAATCTCACCTGTTTGAAATGCCTCCTGCTGTAGGAAGCGATGAGATGGCAATCCGTCGAGGAGGCGCAGCGGACGAGGTGGCGGCGGAGGTCATCAATGGTGACCTGGTGGGCGCGGAAGGGCTGGACCTTAGCGCCGGCGCAGTGCGCGAGGCAGGCGACCTTACCGAAAGTGATGCCCTGGGCCTTGACCACGTCGAGGGGCTCGCAGCAGTCGAGCATGGACTCGTCGAACCAGCGCCAGGGCGCTCCCTTGCGGCCGGGGTCCGGGTCGATGGCGAGCGCGTTGAGGACGACGGCGAGGGAGGCGAGGCCGCAGAAGGCCGGCTCCGACTGCGTCTGGAAGCAGGAGGCGAGGCCGAAGAAGCCCTCCATGGTGCCGCCCTCGAGTGCCTCCGCGAAGAGGCGCTTGCCCTCCGGCGAGGTGAAGTCCACCGCCGGCGGCGACGGGAGCACTCGCCGGTACAGGGACGGCCCTGCCGCCGCCATTCGCCTCCCCGTCTCCCCCTGCCCCTGTCACTGGCTGGATGATCGCTCGCTCTGGTCTCTCCGTCGATGCCGCTCAGCAGCAGCTGATGCGAATTTAAATTCGTATTCGGAATTTTGAAAAGGAAAATTCGTATTCGGCGGCCCTACACGCTTTTCTTCAATTCGATACCGGATTGGAACGTTCTCGGATCGCTTTTTTTTCGGGAATGCTATACAATGACAGAGCTTCGGGAATGCTATACAATGACAGAGCATTTCTCCGCCCGCCGATGCGTGATTTTTGGGCTCTTCGATCTGCGCGCGAAGACAGTGGCGACCGTCGGATCCGTGCGTGGATGAGGTCGCGGCTCTTTCCTCACTCCCCTCCGACGGCGGCGGCGGCCAAGCTCGCGGAGGCAGTGGTCGCCATCGGATCCAGATTCTTGGCAAATGCTAATGTCCCGTCCTATCTTATCCCACCTTGACTTTTAACCAAACACACTTTAAGAGTTTGTTTAGGATAGTTTATCCTTTTAAAAAAAAATCTGGATCTAAGATTCTGTAAATCAGCTCCACTAGGGAATGTGAGTTGATGAGGACACTAGCGAATGTGAGTTCACGAGGAAAATGTTTGGCGTACTTTGTACTCCACTAGCAAAACCTAGGGAGTAGCTTCATGTTCGACAATTTCATTACAACAGTCAGATTTACCATTATAAAACTATTTCACTTGGCATTTCCACAGTGGATGCCCGAGCTCCTAAACGAATTTGAGGGTCGCCCACACCACTCACCAGGTCCATCACTGTCCAATCCAACCAAAACCTAGGGAGCAGCAGCAGAATCAATCGAAGCAAGCTCATCCGGTCATCCCCCATCGTCCAGCCAGCAGTGCGCCGACCAAAAGCCAACAGTGCGCCGCTCACCAGGTCCCTGTCCAATCCAACCAAAAGCCAGCCAGCCAGCCGTGCGCCGACGAGTTGCTGGAGCCAGCTGCGACGGCGCGTTCGTGGGCAAGCTTTGTGGGCGCGTTCGACGACCCGAGCCCGGTGGCGCTCTCCACCGAATCTACCTGCCGACGGCACTCCGCGAGGCTCCGCGCGGACGGCCCCGGCGAGGGCGTGCGGCTCCGGTGAGGGCGGGCGCGGCTCAGGCGAGGGCGAGCGTGGGCGCGGGCACGCAGCCCCGGCGAGGGCGGGCGGCTCCGCGAGGGCACGCGGCTCCGGCGAGGCAGATCTGTACAGGGCAGCAGGCAAATCCACTTGTATGCAAGTTGAAGCAAGGTATTTTTCATATTTTGAATTTGGAAGGCACATCAAGTCATCAAGTATGTACACGTGACCAAGTACGTATTCTGTTGGGACTCGTTAGTGTTTGCTAGCCGAAGTATTTTTCGGCTCGAACTATGAGAAGGAAAAACAAGCAACCCTCTGTATATATGCTATGTGATAACGTATAATCGCCAGATCAATCTACTTCGCATCTACTATTTTGGTTGCCCTATTTTACTTCTTGTATATATAAAATTAATTAGCTATATATATATATATATATATATATATATATATATATATATATATATATATATATATATATATATATATATATATATATATATATATATATCGCCTACTTCATTGCAACAGGAAGCCAAGAGGCGATCGGACTTGTGTCTAAGGTAGCCCATCCTCATCGCTCGGCCAGTCGGCCTGAACGGGGTCCCTTTCAGGTGAGCGCAAAGTTATTCCAACAGATATATCGTCAACTTGTCTTGTATATCATGCTATCGAGGAGGCTTCTCCTATGATTTCACATTGTTTTGCCTAAGTATGTTTTGTATATCGTTCCATCTATATTCTTAGCTCTAGAAAGGGCGGAGTGTGGAGTGTGGGTATTAAAAATTTGCAAAAGATAAAGCACGAAATTATTCTTCTTTTACAGCGCAAGGCAGATTATGCATCATGTACTACGAATTGTAGAATAAATAGAAGATATAGCACACAAAGTTAAAAATTATACCCTAGATTCATAGATTTGATCATAAGTTGAAATATTCAGCATATAGAAATTTTAATTATTTAACAAAAATAACGGGTAATTCAATTAGATGCCCTTTACCTGAGGCCCGCCTCTGGCTTTATTCTATCCATCGAACTCATGGCCGCTGGAGTAGTGGGATAATCTAATGCAGTTATTGCAATTTTTTCCTCTTGGCCCCGTTTGGATTCTTAGAATTGGAGGAACTGAAATCTAGTTAACAATTTAGACTATTTCACTTAGAATGTGACATTCCACCACTCTCCAAAGTTCACATATTGGTCTACATCAAATTCATAGGGTAAGAGGTGGAATTTGATTCTATAGATCACTATGCTATATTTTCACTTTGTAATTTATAGCACGCTCTTCAATTTGCTCTCACACGATAAAAATACAAGATATAAGTATCTCTCTCGTATAGCCAACAATAATATACAAAAATATAATCTATACACAACCTTATTTGGTTCATTAATGTGTATAAAAAAGGCTCGTTCAGGAAGTAGTCTCGGGCCCGGCACCAACCAAGAGGAGGCGGGCCCCTCTCCAATCACTCCGAAGAGCCGAGATCTCGTAAAGGAAAAATTAGCTAGCTCTGCAGGTTTGATAGAGTCTGCGGAAGGTGTCGTTCAGGAGAGATGCTGGGCTCTAGATATGCGAGTGAGATACCCGCCCTCGGTCATGACCTGGGTTGAAGAAGGAATCTATGTTCTTGGAAGCAAAGAAAGAACTCCGGTATTCCGGCCTTAGATTATGATTCTTAAAATGAATTCAATTTTAAGGATCCAAACGGGGCCTTATGTTTTTTTTTATACTTGTTTTTGAACATCAAAGTACTACTGTTGTTAAACTATTCATATTGCATTGTGTTTAGGATAATTATATGCCACATGCATGAAGTGATTGTCCTTTCTCATTCATTAGCTTAAGCTTTTGTATTTGATCGCTACATGCAAATCGATTATAGGTTAATAGCTAGCTGTTCCGTTTTTTCTTCAAAACATACTTTTTTCACTCCTTCGTTCCAAATTACTAAGCCAAAACGACTTATAATTTGAAACGAAGGGATTAGATTTATTGAAATCAGAAGTGTGAATGATTTGTGCCTTTTGTACGCTTCATCAATCAGTGTTACGTGTGGCTAGTACATAAGTATATGTTATATAAATAAGCATGAAAGATTACTCATTTTTTTAAATCAATCTGTCTCTGTAGGTATCCTGATATTACAAGATGCCTCCAATTGGAGATCCTGATGCTTCGCTACACAGAGTTGCCTATGAGATAGGATATATGTCTTGCGTCTTGGGGTGCTGTCTTTGTGGGAGCAACTATTCTTCTATGATAACGAATGGGCATACACGTGTAGATTTGATGTTTTATCTAGTGGGAGCTTTTTTTTTCTCGCCAAATGTTATATCCGTAGCTCTTGACGCATTGATCCCGGCCTTGGAGTAATAGGAGGATTTAATAGTACATTTTAGTCTATTTGTCCTGTTCCAATCTGTTCTAGATTGGAAATCGTTTAGAATGAGACAAAAAATCATTCCATCTCTGTCTCTAGTTGGCCTATCTATGGTTCTTGAAAGTTGTAATCTTTTCTCCTTTATTAAGAATAATATAAAGGAGTATGTTTAGAGCGTTGCCTGTTGCGCCATTCAGATGTTATGCCTTTAATTTGCCGCTACGGCGATGGATAATCTGCCTTTGCTGCTTTGCTTATACGTGCATGCATGAACAGACGACCCTTGTTAGTTTTTCAGAGTTGCATAAACCTATGCCTTGCGTTTCACCCCCACACATTAGTAGTTTACTTTCTACTTTACGGTCAATACACTCAGCAGTGGTAATCACTACCTCAGAACAGGTCTAAGGGTCCATTTAGTAGAGATTTAGATTCTATAAGAGAAACATTTCATATTCAGATTGTCTACAGAAACGTTTCTCAAAGAAACAGAATCACTTGCTAGATCGTTTGGCTGCTATCTAGACTCAGATTCTAAATAGAGGTAAATCTAGTGGAATAGACCAAAGTGTTCTTGATATATTATATTGATGAGGTTTCATTGAATTACTACATAGCAAAATAAAACATTTTCAACCTTGAGAAAGTTTTGCCTTGTAGACTAGCCTTGAACAAAATACGGTTTTGTCATGCTTCCATGATTATAGCACATCCAAACGGAGGCATGCACTAGATTGCACCATGGCTCTTGTAAGATGATCACGAAATCTATCTATATTGGTGTCATTAGCTTCAAATGTTGATCCATTTGATGAATTTTGGGTGGGTTGATGTATTGCATATCTTTGACATATTGTTAGTATATATATATATTCAAGATCCCTATCGCATCTACGGAAATGCCTATCAAGCGCATGATTCTCACGCATAAAGTTATGTAAACACGTATAGTAGCTCCCACAATGATCTTTTGTTCAACCATTGATAACTAGACATCCTAAGTAAAATCCTCCTCTTCATCTTCGATACACCAAAGTTGCGTCCAACGAAATTACGAAGGCTGAGTGTGGATAGTTAAATACCTCTTGTTCACCTGAAGGAGCTTCACCCCTTTGAACATGGTACCTTTTGCCTCTTGCTTTGGTAGCATTGGTGACATCTGCGGATGCCACTTCCCTTCGTGAAAGCTTCGTTGGATCACTCCTGGTGTGTACCTGCTCCGTCTACCGCCTCTCTTGTCGGTGCCACCCCTTGTCATATTGTGCCTATGTGTGCTTCAATCTATTCGTTGCAGTGGTCTATCCATCGGTTTTGATTGGTGTTACTGTAGTCATTGGTCTCTCGCAGCGCATACTTTGCCGCTACATCTCTTCTTTGGCGGTTGTTTTAATTTGACGTCGATGTTGTTTGGGCGAATGCTTGTCGCCAACATCCTTCGATCTCCTTCCCTCTGGCAGAAACTTTGTTGTTGCATATTGTAACAGAACCGCCTAAATCATATGGCCCACATGCACCTATCATTGTCACTAATGACCTCTAACAGCCGGGCCCATGTCCCAGATGATCTAGAAGGCTCTGCCAGGCTACACTAGCACCCGTTTTCTCCAACAGGATCCCATTGCGAAGCCATTACAGAATTACAACATTTCATAATAAAATACATCAGAGTAAAAGAGCGGAAAGGTTACATAGTACTTAGATTACAGACCAGTTGTCCAAATAGAATTTAAGTGCAGTTATTACAAACCATTGATAAGTAACAGTAGCAGTGGAACACCGATACAACATACTTAGATAAATGATAACAGGAACCCTGCCCACGGGTCCAACTTCACTCTTCCTCACCTCCTTCCTGAATGATGGTCACGCAGCAGGGAGTGAGACAAACCTCCTGCTGCTGATCTCCTGCAACAGGGGTTAACAAATCCTGAGTACTGGGGTACTCCGCAATACTTACCCGACTAAAGAAAAACAAAAAGATAAGACTCAGGAATACAGGCTAAGGGGAGTCAAGGTAAGGCTTTAGTAAGAGTCAAAGATTTTGCAGAAAAGCAATACTAATCTTTAATTCTACTTTTAATATTTTAACTCAATATTATTTTCATCAATAACTATAGATCTCAGTTCTTTCATGTGTATCCTTCAAATTTGATTACTTATTCATTCTCAAAAACATCCTAGTTTTGAACCACTATTCGATGTAGATGTGAGGATCAAGTCTCCAAAACCAAGGAGCAACGACGATTCGAATCGATTAAGTACCCAGCTGGGGATCCCTAACCACACTGCATATGTAGCAGTTAAGCTTGCATATACCAACTCCGTCTACCATGGCTTTTCCATCCCTGAACCGGTCCTGCGCCACCTGAGAATACCGTACACCTCCAATCTAGCACGCCGGCCACGAGGGTACAAGCTACTCTCGCCATCTCTCCACTCTCAGTGCGTGGTCGTCGGTTCAAGCAATAGAGCCACCGGAGTCAGAGCTTTCCGTAGTATGTGGCTAGTTGCAAAGTCTCGATCATAGTAGACCGACAACGAACGGTCCCTAATTCCTTTTCTGTTGGAAACCAAGCATTGGAACTCTAACCCAAATACACTGGTGACCACACGGTTTTCACATCCCTTTTCCGCTGGCGACGATAAGTTGGGACTCTAACCCAAACATATGATCACCAAACGAAAAACCCATCCGCATTGATGACAATGGACTGGCCAAGTGCACTGCCATCGAACGAGAACAATACCATTCCCTTTCAATGATTCATTCGTTTCATATCATCATACCTTAAAATAGCATTTTCGCAAATCTAATAATTAAGCATGACTAAGCATTTCTCAAAACTTTAAATAACTCAGGGTCTCAGTTTATGGCAAGTGGTGAAGGACGATAATGCATCAATTGGTTATCACTCAACTCCTGTCAACCTAATGCAAAAGATTAACTCAAATGAATAATTTTTATAAAACACAAGGTAGGGTTTAAATTCACCGGGGCTTGCCTTGAAGTGCGAAGAGAGTAGGGTCAGGATCAGTCCCGCAGATGTCAAACCCCTGAACCTCCTCCAGAGCAGTCACTTTAACTTTTACTTCTTGGTTCTCGGTCGCTACACGCATGCAATAATGAATGCTTTAATGCGATGCAATGATACGAAAATACAAGACATAATAATTTAAACAGCTACAATTACTAATGCCTTTCATACTATTTAAAGTAACTCCCTCTAAGATGCCCTAGGTCATAAGGGTGTTTGACCTAAGACCACAATCAATCATAAAATCACACAAACCTTAAATCAATGTCACCTAATCACCTTTTAATTAATCAATTATTCTATTGTTAATTAACCACTAAATAAACTACTTCAAAATGAATCCAAACTTTACCAATAGGTAGATATTGACCTATAACAGTGCCAAAATAAATTTCATGATTTTCAGAGTTATAGAGAATTAATTAAAATTACAGAAAGTTGAATTTATTATTTAATCAACTGATTTTTAGATCAAACAGAAAGTGTCCAAAATATTTATTTAATATTTTTACTGCATTCTACCCATTATAGAGAACATCCACAAAATTTTTCATGATTTTGAGAGCATTAAATTAATTCAAAAAAAATCACAAAATAGAGCACTATTCACATTAATAAAAAATGGAAAAGCCATTTATAATTCCTCGGAAAAATGGAAAACACAAACCCACCCGAGGCGGCCCAGTTAACCCCAGGCTGGCCCAGCGCGGCCTGCACGCCCACGCGTCTCTCTCTCTCACACAGGGACGCTGACAGGCGGAGCCCCCCTGTCAGCTCCCTCGTCTACCTCCTGCCGAGCTCCCACGCGCGCGCACACGGTGACCCTCCGCGGATCTCGCCGCCGGCGCCCCAGCAGTAAAAATCACGCGCGCCAACAGTGACCCTAGAACCTAGCGAACACCCTAGCACACCTAGCCCTAACCCTAAGCGTCTCCGACGAGCTCAACTCGCCCATGGCGGACGCGACGGCACGGCGACGTTGTTCCGGCCGGTAAGACGCGGTAGAGTTAAGGAAAATGGAGTGGGAAGACTCAGGAGCTCACCACGGTCCTAGACAGGTAGCTAGTTGCGGCTGAGACGGAGCGGAGCGACGAGCGCGATGACAGTGGCGGATGCAACGGCTCGACCCCGACGGCGAGGCCTCATTCCGGCGAGCCTAGGTCACCAAACGGGGAACCACCGCAAGCATGAGCACAGAGAAAGACCGAAAAGCCAAGAACATGATACCACAAAGGGAGGAGCTCACAGAAACAAGCTGGACACGTTGAGGTAGGCCGCGACGGCGCTCCGACCGGCCACGGAGATGACGATGCTCGTTCCGGCACACTCAGGACACTACAACATGGGAAAAATGGTGCAATCAACGCGCAATGGAGCTTTCTAGCAGACTGTGAGATGGAGGGTGTGGAGGTAGCTCAGACACGACGAATTTCACCGTTTTGTGGAGGTGGTCACCGGCAGCCGCGCGGGGAAGAAAGGATGAAATGGCGACTTGGCGGCTCGTATAGGACGGGAAAACGGAGGGATAAGATCGAGCGTGGTCCAGGGCCCCCGAGCGACGCAAACGCGGCAGCGATAACGCCCTGCCCCGGCCGGACGGCGACAGCGCGCACAGCGTGCTCAGCCCTGTAGGGGCCCGGGTACTGTAGCTATGTCCCTAGAGTCAAATCCTATTTCATCAAATGATGGCCTATACAGTTTGAATCAGGGGAAGTTGCAAAAATAAAAGTTGTAGAGAATTTCCTGAAGAACACTTTTGGTTTTTGAATCAATTCCAAATTCAAAATATTCTTGAAAATAACAGAAAGGGGGTAAACCCCCAATTTAAAATTCAAACACAATTCAATCAAATTCTCTAAAGTTTTCTATACAACTTGAAAATCTATAAACATGAAAGTTGTTCAACTTTATGATCTCTACAACTTTCATTAAGGGTATTTGGCCAGATTATTGATAGTTTTTGAAATGAAATTTCAAATTCAAATTTCAAAGCACTGTTTTAAGTTTAATTTGTATTTCTACTGTATAATTTCAAAATTTCCAAAGATAAAAGTTGCTGCATTTTAAAAGATCTACAACTTTTATTAAAACACTTTCATCAGATTCCTTATAGTTTTGAACTAGGTTTTGGGACCCAATTAGGTCTTAATTTCAATTTTCCTTTTGATTTAATTTTTGATTTACAATTATGGATTTAATTGCACAATCATTCTCAATCACAATCAAATCACTCTAGAAGCCCTAAGCACAATCATATGCAGACAATTAATTTAAACAAGATGACATGGCAGTTTTAATTACCTGTAATAAAAGAAATCTCGTCCCGAGATTTGATACACGACTAAGACTTACGACTAATCAATGGAAAAGAAAATGTGTCAAGGCAACTAATTCATACTTGACCATTAAACAAGTGGAAAAAATGATTCATATTACACGACCTTCAAATTTACATCTACAAGGAAGCAAAAAATTCGGGGAAGTTTTCTGAAAGATAGTCCTCCGATTCTCAGGTAGCTTCATCTTCGGAATGCTGACTCCATTGGATCTTGTACCACCTGGTGGTAGTTCTTCGGGTAACATGGTCCTTCCGATCCAAGACTCTAATCGGATACTCGGAGCATGTCAGATCCGGTTCGAGTTCCATTCCTTCAACATCAATAACTTGATCGGGCACTCGAAGACATTTCTTTAATTGTGACACGTGGAACACATTGTGCACATCAGAAAGGTGCTTCGGCAATTGCAGCTTGTAAGCTACTTTTTCCACACGTTCTATAATCAGAAATGGTGCAATATAACGCGGGGCTAACTTGCCTTTGACTCCGGAGCGACTAATTCCTTTCATGGGTGAGACCTTCAAGTAGACGTAGTCTCCCTTGGCAAATGCTAGTGGTCGTCATCTTGTGTCTGCATAGCTCTTTTGAAAGGACTGGGCTACTTTTAAATTTTCCTATATTTGCTTGACCTTTTCTTCGGCTTCGTTTACCAAGTCCACTCTATACAACCATCTTTCCCCAGGTTCAGACCAATTCAATGGAGTACGACACCTACGACCGTAAACTGTCTCAAACGGAGCCATCTTGATGCTTTCTTGATAGCTGTTGTTGTATGAGAACTCTGTCAATGCTAAGCACTCGTCCCATGTGTTGGTATAATTGAGTGCACAAGCCCTCAACATGTCCTCCAGCACTTGATTCACCCTTTCTGTCTGTCCATCAGTCTGCGGGTGGTAGGCTGTACTATGCAGAAGTTTTGTCCCCAATGACTTGTGAAAAGCCTTCTAAAAATTGGCGACAAATTGGGTACCTTGATCGGAGACAATGGTCTTCGGCACTCCATGCAGCTTCATCAGGTTTTCTATATTAAGCTTTGCGTATGTCGGTGCCCTGTAATCCTTCTTGACTGGTAGGAAATGAGCTTGTTTCGTGAGGCGGTCCACAATAACCCAGATTGAATCAAAGCCTCTGGATGTTTTGGGCAAACCCACGATGAAATCCATACTGATGTCTTCCCACTTCCACGCAAGAGTAGGTAATGGTTGCAGTTCTCCACCCGGCTTCATATGCACAGCTTTCACCTTCTGACATGTGTCGCATCTGGCTACATACTGAGCAATCTCTATCTTCATTTTAGTCCACCAGAATTTCTATTTTAAATCCTGGTACATCTTATTACTTCCTGGATGAATGGAGAATCTTGTCAAATATGCTTCATCGAGGATCATTCGATGTAACTGAAAGGATCTACAATGCCTAGAGGGGGGTGAATAGGCGTAGTATAAAACCTGAAACTCAAACTCAATTGAAAAGTGAGAACAGAGACCGGTACTACCGGGATTGGACCGGTACTACCGATACCTGTCGGTAGTACCGATGAAATACGTCGGTACTACCGGTCAAGAACAGATAGCTACGAAACCAAGATTAACTGCAGAGTAAGTTTAGATCTATGCTATACCAAACCACCCAAGTGTATGTAGAGTCCCTTGCAACCTTCTCCCTAACTTGAATCACCACCAAATCGTAGATCGGGCCTCCGAACCTAAGAACAAGGTAGAGAGAGAAAGAGCACGGTCGAAGCCGTGACACCACAAGTAGACACAACAACAAAGAGAGCAAGGGACAAGTTATTTATCCCGAGGTTCGGTCAATCCACAAAGGAAGGCCTACTCCTCGTTGTCGAGGTGACCACAAAGGTCGGAGTCTATTTCACCTCCTTTCCTCACTCAAGGTTACCACAAAGGTCACTTGAGTTTCTTCACTAGAATCTTGGGTGATACAAACACTTCGGGGAGCCCTCACAAATGGATCAAACCGGGCTCTCCCGAAGAACGCCTAGCCGCCTAGGGTTCCAAGAACCCAAGAGTAACAAATGCAAAGCAAAGCCGGCTAGAGGGAGGAATCAAGTGCTCAAACAATGGATTTAAGTTTTTCCTCACTCGAATCTCACTTCTCAACTTGAAACTTGCAATGGATTGAGCTATGAGCAATGAATATGTGTGAGAGAGAGTGGGAGAGCAAGAGAGAGCTGTTGTCTCGGGTTGGTAGGCAATAAAATGAAGTGGGTCAGTTCTTAACAAGAGAGAAGAAGTATTTATACTTCCTCAGTCTGGGAGCTACCGGTACTACCGATTCCTACCGGTACTACCGATGCTACCTCAGCAGATCGAACGTTAAAAGTCTGACACACGCACTGCACGAGGCCCCAATGGTAGAAAAGTTTGTCAGTCAAGCTGACTTGACCGGTACTACCGGTGGTACACCGGTACTACCGATACAACAGTCAACCTACTACCGAAGTACAGTCGTTACTACCGATCCAGACTCTGGGTAACTGCTTGGGCAAAGTCCTACCGGCACTACCGGTCAAGGACCGGTACTACCGCTCTGGAACCGGTACTACCGGATTAAAATCCGGTACTACCGAAATATAGTTACTCAAACCCGAGAGCAGCGAGTTGGCTGGGAGGAGTCTCGGCGCTAAGTCCTACCGGTACTACCGATTCAGAGTCGGTACTACCGGTTCAACATCGGTACTACCGGATTAAAATCCGGTACTACCGGAATAAACTTTTCTGGAACCCGAGAGCAAGCAGTTCGCTGGAGAGGATCCTGCTCCAAGTCCTACCGGTACTACCGGTCCAAGACCGGTACTACCGATTCTCCAGGGGCAGAACAGGATAGGGCAGTGCACAAGTGTGTGAAGGTGTCTCTCAAGCATGTTTGTTTAAGTCAATATTTGAGCACTTTAAACCTTCTACTAGTCAACTAGCTATGCATCCCTCTTGATAGTGCGGTAGTCCTATACTCAATAAAAGATAAAACTTGCTAAATTATGAGTAAAGATCACCAAGTAACTCGGTCAAGTTGGAGGGGTGCTGTTTCACCAAATATTTCAATTTGCTCATTCATATGGACTAACACCTGCACATAATCTTGATAAAACCGTTAGTCCCTAATTTGATTGTCATTAATCACCAAAATCCCACATAGGGGGCGAATGCACTTACAGTAACTCAGGAACTTTCGGAACTACTAACCAATTCTTGAACCATACCACACCTTCATCATCAATTCTCAAACAATCTGCCTTTCCAGTTTGGACTTTCTGCTTGATATGCTTTATTCCCTTGCTTCCCTTCTGAGCAGCAATGATTTGCTCACGAATCAGTGTTTCAATACTGATGTTTGCCAAATTGCCTTGTGGGACCATTTCTATACCTAACCTTTCCAACATAGCACAGAGATAAGTCATAAGGCTTTACAGTCAAACAATTACAATGAACTTTTCGACTGAGTGCATCAGCAACTGTTGGTATAAATTAACTGCACTCTATTAAAGATTATTATTATCAAGGTATCCGCAAGCGCACAGATAAAACAACCGATGTAGCACTTCACCAGACAATCCCGGTTTTAATATCGAACCCAAAGGAACAGCAGGTGATACTGACTAAGTCTATTGGCTCTTAACCCAATGATACAATCAATCCAGAGAATATCAAGAATGAGGAGATAATAAATGATTATCTAGATCCGACAACCGGTAAACTTTGAATAATATCGTTATAATCGGGCAGTGACATGAATAAGAGGTGAAATCAGAGTTTCCTCCTACCAGACACTTATACACCTATCGATCCTATCAACGGAAAGTGAATTACAGAGGACTCAACGCAGCTGTCACCTACGCGATCTACCACTATCCGGCCAATCAGGGGACATTCCCAAGTAATTATAGCCCAGACACCATGTCTACACTACAAACTACTACTTCAACCAAGGAGCTACCAAGATCAAAGCACTCAAATAGAGTTGTAAACTTAAGAACGAATAAGAACAAATGCTTACTTGAATCAGGATGTCGAATACAAAAGTACCTCAGAACGCAACTCCAGGCGAGGGAGCTGAATCCAGACGAACACAGCTACGAAGAAGCTCCGACAGTCCGGGACTCCTCCGAATCTCTACTCATCTACTCTATCTCTCTAATCTCTCTCTTGATTGCTAGCCTAGATCTAGTGGATATCTATCTAATGCTTCAGGGTCTTCATCTCTTGATCTGGCTCTCCTCCAGGGGGGTCTGTCCCTTTATTTATAGGCCGGTGGGATGCACGCGCGCCGTTAGATCAAACCGACTTAACCAAGGGGCAAGATTACTTCTAATAGGCGGTGGTAGAAGACTCCAGAAGGCGGCGCGGGGGAAACCCTAGGGGGGCGCCGGCCGGCCCCACCCTGTGGGGTTTCGGGCTCCAGTGCTTCGGGTGTGTTCCAGATGCTTCTAGTGTTCTCGTGATGATGTTTCCTTGGCGGTTAAGTTTCGTGGCTATTATGCTCTTTAATCCTTCTTTTAAGCTTTTCTGAAAAATCCCCTGGAAAATAGACAATTCACCAAAACTTGTGGAATCTGTCAGTAATAACCCTATTCTACTGGATATTCATGTTTAATGCAGGGATAATTGATAATAAAATTTGGATGATAATAGGTGTCAACAATTACCCCCACACTTAGGATTTTGCTCGTTCCGAGAAAAAGGTTGGTTTTAAAATGTAAGATTCTTAGAGAAAATGGAGCATTTAAAATATAACTTGAGAGTACATTATATAAAACTAGTCTAGTCATGCATGTACTACGGAATTCAAAGTGTCTACCATGAATCTTTGAGTAGTTGAAGAACAAAATAAATTGAAAACAGATCACTCTCTTCCTTTAGTTAAGTCAATTGGAGGGTATATAATTTTGCAAATAAACTTAGTTTTACCTTCTCCTTTTGTAGTACTCTCGAATCACTGATATATATATCTGGTATTTTTGTATCCTTACCAAGGCATTAATGAAATTACCTTCTTTATCCTACCTCTAAAAAGCTTATGTGGATCTCAGGTAGGTAAAATGTGAAAACATACTTACATTATATTTATTGTAAAGTCAAACAATGAATCCATAGAGAAATGAGGCATATAATTGAATCAAACTTTATTTGGTGGAATATGGTGGAACCTAATTCTACCTTGCTCCTTGAAAAAAAATCTCTCTTTTATACAACTGAGCTTAATCAGAGAGTATGAGCTATCTCTATCTTTTCTCTTTCTCTTTTTTTTCGAGGGAGGCGAGTATCTAAGTACCCATTGTTTTAATTTCTTCGGACACTTGTCCATTTTTTTATACTCCCTTCTTATTTTGCATAGCTCATACCTCTTTTGAATTTAGTAGTTGAGAGACTTTAACAAAACATGGAGCAATTATTTGGTAACTATGCTATATAATTATTTTTGGTGTTTTCTCCCAGTGTAGGAGAGAAACATTTTTAATAGAATGACTCGCTATTACTCCGGATTAGAGTAATGCTTATGTGGAATTGGCACTTGATTCGAAAACATGACAGATTTCTTCAAAGGGTTACAAAGGTTGACCAAACTCAATACAATGACAAGTATTATATGTAGCAGGCTTCTATCCTATATATGGCTCTGGTAGGACAATATTTTTACCACAAAGGAGAGGTATAACTAATCATTTAAATTTTCGAAATAAAATCTCCAAAGACAAAACATCAGGGATTGAGTTCTCATTATTCAACTATATCATGTTTCACAACGACTTAAGCAATCATGGGGTCCCTATAAATAGTTTCCAATAGTAACATGATTACTCGAAAAGTGTTATATGATTTATTCTTAAGCTATGAATTAAACAATCTTCTTCTTCTCTTTTTAAAAGTAATTTTAGCATGTGAATTTTAATTCGGATTGAAACGAAAATCAAAACATATGCAATTATATTGTATGGGGATCAAACCTGACCATGACTGAGAAGGGGATGCAGAGGGTGCAGAGGGGAGCCGACCGGCCCAGGTAGGGCGCCGGGCGGCGCGCCTCTGTGGCCCCCACGAGGTCCACTTCGGTGTGCGAGGTCCTGATTCGATTATCTTCCGAATTACATGATTTTCCTGAGCGAATTGGTTTCCATAGTCGCGATGTGCCTCCTCCACACTTGTTTTCTTACATACTTTTCTGCGCAACATGTGGAGACAACATGCGTACCAAAAATATAGAAAGTAGAGTAAACTAAAACATTAATATTGACAAAAAGAATAAGGCACTTTATTTATTAATAATACTAGATAACTCTGATAACTGACTGAGCTAGCAATGCCCTAGCTCAATAGGCTTACCTAACATTCTTATAACTCAAATCTAGCACACTCGATATTATAATCAAACCTAACACACTTGTGTCTTATTTCATAGATAACGAGGGCAACTTAAGGCTACCCTTGCTTTGCGAGCTTCCTAATTTCTTCCTTCAGATCACCAATCTCTTCTTTCAGCTGATCTTTTTCGTGCTTGAGACTGCGAATTAACTTGACATTGACTTCTATCTGCTTAGTCATGTCACTCATAATCTTGCTCCTTAACTCTTCATTCCTCTCTATACCCCTAATGGTGTTAGAGAGAGCTTCCATCTTCTCATTAATGATGCGTAGAGAGAGCGGGGGCTGTCTAGGGACTTTCTCTAGTGGTGATGTAGATGTAGCCCGCTGTCTCTTGGGCGGAGGTGGTATGAACTCGGTGTAGCGGACTTGGCCTGGACGTGCACGAACTCCTTGGATGGCAGGGCGAGCAGTAGTGTACTTCGCACATACCAGCGTTTCGTTCTTGTCGGTCTTGACCGACAGGAGTCGCTCATTATCTATAGGTGGAAGAAGTGGGGTGCCTTGGGGAATAGCGATTTGGTTCTCCCTGGTACCATCTTCTAGCAGCAGTCTCTCAGGTGGCGATGGCAGAGCAGGCTGAGCATGCGTATAGTAGACTTGCTCGAACTGCTGGGGCACCGTAGCAAGATGCTTTGGTGGCACGATGGCGAGGTGCTTTGGCGGCACGATGGCAAGGGGCTTCGGCTGCGCGAGGACGATGGCCTTCGAGTCGTCGCCTTGGAGCTTGCCGGAGTCAGCGCCGACGACCGCTTTGCTTGCCATTGCTACTAGATCTAAACTAAAGAGTTTCTTTAGAGGAGAGGAAGGCAATGATGATGGGATGGCATTTAAGTGTGGTATAGGTGCATATTTATATGGTTTTCAGAAGACAGGATAAGATCAAATCTAGGTTCTACAAAATTCGTACGAAATATTATCCGTACGCATCGGGAATGTATGGGATTGTATTTAGGAAAGATAGAGAAAGAAAAGGAAACTTGAGTCGGGACGAGAGGGGACAGCAGGGCGCCGCCCGGCCCTACCAGGTGTCTTCCCTGGGTGGCCGAGCTCGTGAAGCTTCTACACTCTTCCTACTTCCTGTTAGTTGCGATGCGCGATAATTTTTCGTAACGGATAATGATGAGACTAAAAAGTGGGTAATTGGACAAAGTCCAGCCCGTCAATAACTTCTAAATTAAATGGTTCTAAAAATAGTTTAAGTCAGTGACCATTTACCTTGAATAACGTACTTTCGTGTGATTGTAGAGTTACCGCTCCATGTGGTGATGCATTCACAACCGTAAATGGTCCTTCCCATTTGCTTCGTAGTTTTCCAAGATCGAATAATTTGAACCTGAAATTAAAAAGTAATACCTTATCTCCTGGTGCAAACTCTTTCTTCTTGATCCTCTTGCCATGCCATCTTTTTGTTCTTTCTTTATAGATCTTTGAATTGTGATAAGCCTTTTCTCTCCATTCTTCTAATTCTGATAATTGCATTTTTCTCTTTTCTCCAGCGGCTTCAAAGTTCACGTTCCATCTCTTAATAGCCCAGTGAGTTTTATGCTCTAACTCCACTGGTAAATGACAGGTCTTACCATATACTAGCTGGTAAGGTGACATACCCAAAGGTGTCTTGTATGCAGTCCAATATGCCCAAAGTGCTTCGAGTAATCAGTCCTTCCATGCTGTACCCATTTCATTTACTATTTTCTGTAGAATATTCTTGATTTGTTTGTTTGATGTTTCTGCCTCGCCACTTATCTGAGGATGATATGGAGTAGCTACATTGTGACGGATGCCATGAGCTTGCAAGTATCGATGAAACTTTTTATCAGTGAAGTGTGTCCCTCCGTCACAAATGATCATCTTTGGTGTTCCAAACCTTGGAAATATAATCTCTTCGAACATCTTCTTTGAATGTTTGGAATCAGCATTCATGCATGGCATAGCTTCTACCCACTTGGATACATAGTCAACTGCCACCAGAATGTATTTGCAATTTCTTGATTTCACAAATGGTCCCATGTAATCAATTCCCCAGACATCAAAGAGCTCGATCTGGAGATTGTTGGTGAGTGGCATAGCATCTCTTGCATTGATATTTCCGTGCCTTTGACATGATCCACATCTCCGAACAAAATTTTTGGTGTCTTCATACATAGTTGGCCAAAAGAACCCACTCTGCCAGATTTTAGTATGAGTGCGGAATGCTCCATAATGACCTCCATATGGTGATGCATGGCATTTCTGAATGATCTGCATGCCCTCTTCTACTGGTACACATCTTCTAAGTAATCCATCTGAACAAATTCTGAAGAGGTATGGTGTATCCCATATGTGGAGACGACTTTCATAAATGAGCTTCTTTTTATTTTCCCCTGGTGGTACATAACCTGCAACCATAAAGTTGACAATATTCGCGTACCAAGGGTCTGATTTGGTCACTTTAAACAACATGTCATCTCTTAATAAGTCATTAATAGGCAATTCCTGAGGTTTCTCAGAGTGTATTCTAGACAAGTAATCAGCAACTGGATTTTCTATTCCTCCTCTATCTTTAATTTCTAAGTCAAATTCTTGGAGTAACAAAATCCATCTTATCAATCGAGGTTTAGCATCTTTCTTAGTGAGCAAATATTTTAAAGCAGCATGATCAGAATAAACAATTACTTTTGCTCCTACTAAGTAAGATCTAAATTTATCAATAGCAAAAACAATAGTCACGAGTTCTTTTTCAGTTGTTGCATAATTTAATTGTGCTTCTGTCATAGTTTCACTAGCATAAGCAATTGCATGATGCTTCTTATCTTTTGCTTGTCCTAATACTGCCCCTACAGCATAATCACTAACATCACACATAATTTCAAAAGGTAAAGACCAATCAGGGGGTTGAATGATTGGTGCTGATGTAAGTGCTTCTTTAAGAATATTAAAAGATTTTAAACATGCATCATCAAATTCAAAAGGAACATCCTTAACTAACAAGTTAGTCAGTGGTCTAGTAATATGTGAAAAATATTTTATAAATCTGCGATAAAAACCACAATGACCAAGAAAACTTCGGATTCCTTTTATATCAACAGGTGGAGGTAGTTGTTCAATTACTTCAATTTTTGCCTTATCTACCTCTATACCACTTTCAGACACTAAATGTCCTAGCACTATTCCTTCTCTAACCATAAAATGACATTTTCCCAATTAAGAACTAAGTGCTTTTCTTCACATCTCTGCAAAACCTTATCTAGATTTTCTAGACAATCATCAAAAGTTTTTCCATAAACTGAAAAATCATCCATAAAAACTTCCATGATTTCTTCTATCATTTCAGAAAATATAGACATCATACATATTTGAAAAGAAGTAGGTGCATTACATAATCCAAAAGACATTCTATGATAAGCATAAGTTCCATAAGAACATGTAAAAGTGGTTTTGCTTTGATCATCAGGGTGGATAGGAATTTGGTGATATCCAGAATAACCATCAAGGAAACAAAAAAAAGAATTATTTGCCAAACGCTCTAACATCTCATCAATAAAAGGTAGCAGAAAAGGATCTTTCTTGTTGCTTTATTGAGTTTTCTATAATCTATACACATTCGCCATCCTGTAATAGTTCTCTGGGGTATAAATTCATTTTTATCATTTTTAACTACGATCATACCACCCTTTTTAGTTACAACTTGAACAGGGCTTACCCACTCACTATGCAGAACAGGATAAATAATCCTAACATGCAAAAGTTTCAAGACCTCTTTCTTAACAACCTCCCTCATCGCATTTTGAAGCCTACGTTGGGGCTCTCTAGAAGGTGTGATCTCTAGGTTGGTTGGAATACGATGGGTGCATAAACAAGACTAATCCCCTTAAGGTCTTGGAGTGAATAATCAAAAGCAGCACGATGTTTTTCTAAGACGGTCATTAATATAAAAGACTCTTCATCAGAAAGTTTATCACTAATAATCACGGGAGAATTTTGATCATTATTCAGAAAAACATACTTAAAACCAGAAGGTAGTTGCTTAAGCTCAATAGAAGGCTTAGGTGGCTCTAGTAATTCATCCAAAGGTTCAGGATCAATCGGATCCTCTTCTTCTTCATTAATGAAGAACTGAGAATCATCCTATAAATTAGGTTCAATAAATTCCTCAAATGACACAGCCTTAACTTCTTCTATCAGATCTAACTCAGGAGGTGGCTCTGCCTTAGCTTTTAATGCATGAGTTATAGGCACTGAGAGATTAAATCCCTTCCCAAGTTTAATATCTAAAATGCCCGCACAACCTTCTCGCAAAAGTTTTTCTATTGGTAACCCAATCATTACATCAAAATCCCAAACATCAAAGATATAAAAATTTAGCAAAATTCGGAATTCATTAATCACAATAGGAAGAGAACATAAAACACCTGAACTAGGAATAATATGTCCTGAATGATTTTTCAATAATTTATTTGTAGGAATTAATGGCATATCTTTTAAGAATTTTTCAGCAAATGTAAGAGACATGATATTGACACCGACTACTGGATTATAAAAGGCATCAAAAAGATATGCATCAATTTGACATTTAATAGTAATGGCAGGAAAATTTAAACGAATTATATCATTTGAAAACTCAGATTCCATCAACCACTCATTACTCATAACAAAAATTAATTCTCTATTTATCTCTCTAAGGAATTTTAAATCAGCAGGATATGAAACATTAAAACTTTTAAAATTCATAGACTCTTGTGGTTTTATAATTTTATGATAGCGTGTGGTGTTTCCATAATCATCAAAAAGTTCATCCTCAAATTTAAGCATAAAATCAGAAATAGGAATTATCTCCTTCTCATTAGATAGTTCAGATAAAGGTTGAGATGAATGAGACAAAAGTTTAGAATCAAATGAGAAAAATTCATCTTCTAACAACTTTTCTTTTTTCTTCAGGAAGATCAATTAAGATATTAGTAAGAATAGTTTTACCATGTGAAGCAGTAATATGCATAAATGCTCCTCCTGCGGCCAAATTAAGGTATTCTTTATTTTTATCATAAAGGCCTAAAAAGAAATGTTGCAAAAGTATAGGTTCTGGCAAAGCAAGATTAGGTCCAGAATTTATAAATCCATCAAAGCGTTTCCAAGCCTTGCTTAATGATTCGTTATCTAATTATTTAAATCTAATAATTTCAAAACGAAATTTAGCGACCTTTTCGATAGGGAAAAATTTAAGACAAAAATTAGCACGCAATACTTTCCAATCTCCTTGGCTACTCCCAACATGGCGATTATACCACTTCTTTGCCTTTCCCGTTAATGAAAACGGAAGGAGTTTCCATCTTAAAGTTTCATCTGCCATGCCCTTAATGTGCAAACATGAACATGTCTGCTCAAAATCAGCTAAATAGGAATAGGGGTTTTCGCTAAAACTACCAGAAAAAAATGTGATCCTGAACTAACTTAATTAATCTCGGGCGTAACTCATAGCCAGATGATGTGATGGGTAAAGATGATTCTTTTGGCTGGAGATACGATCCCGATGGTGCTCCATATTGATATAAAAGTTGGGACGTAGGTTCCATACTTTAAAAAAGTAAAAGATAAAAGATAAAAGTATAATACAATATTAAGATAGACTAAGCCAAAATCAGCAAACCGTTCCCCGGCAATGGCGTCAGAAATGCTTGTTGGTATAAATTAACTGCACTCTATTAAAGATTATTATTATCAAGGTATCCGCAAGCGCACAGATAAAGCAACCGATGTAGCACTTCACGAGACAATCCCGGTTTTAATATCGAACCCAAAGGAACAGTAGGTGATACTGACTAAGTCTATTGGCGAAATCAGACAACCGGTAATAATAATCTTTAATATCAAGAATGAGGAGATAACAAATGATTATCTAGATCCGACAACCAGTAAACTTTGAATAATATCGTCCTAATCGGGCATTGACATGAATAAGAGGCGAAATCAGAGTTCCCTCCTACCAGACACTTATATACCTATCGATCCTATCAATGGGAAGTGGACTACAGAGGACTCAACGCAGCTGTCACCTACGCGATCTACCACTATCCGGCCAATCAGGGGATATTTCAAGGTATCATTATTTATTTTTATCCCAAGGAAAAGCGGTTGCTAGAAATAATTAATAAAAAGAAAGAGAGATCCTTAAGTCTATACCAACTTAGTACCAACTAGTGGAAGGGGGTAAATCGATAGGTAGAGGAAAGGATAATGACACCAACACACAACAAGTATTAAGATAACTAAAAGATAACTAGTAGAGTATAGCTAAGTGGGAGGACAACGAGTGAGTATAAGACTCCTATGACACTTTAATCTTGTGACTTATCCTATCAAATAGATGACTTATACTACGATAGTACCTTACTACCGGTGTGCAGGGGGTAGTGCGAGACAATAGAGGACAAAACCTCTACCCGAAGCGCCTACACTCTTATGGGAGCCTACCTTTTAAGAACTTGCCTAAAACACGTGGAGAGATACTAAGACTAGACAGGGCTGTCACCACCTGCTAGCACCCTCAAACAATCTGTGCGACAAGCGGTAATCAAAGGCAAGATCTAGTCTAAGCACCACGCTTACACTAAGTCTCACTATTCTAGCTGCGTACCAACAACTAGAACACCCTATGACAGGCTATGAATTAACACACGTTGAGTTGGGACAAGATCACTATCAAGTATAAACAAATATAGAAGGAGACAAGACACAACAAAACTATAAAGAATAGTAAAGACTAAGTGAGAACTTAGTGAAGTAAAGTAAAGATAATATATATTGATAAGGATAAAGTCTTACAGAAGGAAAGGTACAAGAGCTATACCAGACTCTCCAGCAGACGACTCCGGAGACTCCGAGCGTAGCTCGACTCGACTCTAACTCCCACACTAGACTAATACTACTACTAAAGAGTAGAACTCTAGCTTGCTTCTTGAGTTCTTTGGTGTATGGTGTGTCTTGAAGAGGAGTGGGCAGGCTCTATTTATAGTGGAAAGTGGAGGGATGCTGCGTCAGCGATCCGTGTGCTCCTCAACTCTCCACCCTTGGATCCACCGCCTTGTAACCGCCTCAAGATGGACGGTTTTGGCAATTTGAGCACATGGGAAGTATGCTTGGAGTCGGTGGAGGCCAACCGACCTGGCTGGGCACCAGGGGGGTTCGGCCGACCCCCCTATGACTGGTGGGCCTAGCCAGGGGCTTCTAGAAGGAGTCCCCACCAGTAAGTGATGGTGTAGGTGGCTTGGTTCCCCATCTTGTGTTTCGGCCGACCCTACCCTGGTGGTGGGTCCCACCACAGTGGTCCCCATCTGTCATGGACTCTTCCTATGTGTTGGTTCTGTCTTGATTGCTTCATTTCATGCCTCAATCCATGTGCCTTTGATCTCCACCGTTGAATGAAAGCACAAGTTGGATGAAATGACTTGGTTGGAGTGTCACACGGATCCTACCACGTTACCAGAGCCAGGTGGGCCCCATGGGCAGTTCGGCCGACCCATGGGTGGGCCCACCCTTGGCTCTTAGCTCTTCCATTTGATGTTGTATGCAATGTGTTGAAAGGTGGTGGCCTGGGGCAACATATCATGGTTCGGCCGAACCATGTAATTAGCCCTTAGTTGCTCACTTTTGCACTAATTTAGTGTTCCCTGCAATCACAAGCTAAGAGTACATGTGGAACTAGTTATTAATAAAATATGCTCATGATATGTTCATCTTCCCTTGAATCCGAGGCCTGTTGACGGCGTTTGAATGTGGAATTTTAGGGTATATCCACCGTCAACAGCTGCCATGAAGTATAAGCAATAACTCGGCCCTCTTGCATCAAGACGCAACCAAGACCGGTACGAGAAGCATCACAGTACACATCAAACGGCTTTTCAATATCGGGCTGTGCTA
Source organism: Eremochloa ophiuroides (assembly GCA_038502445.1). Taxonomy (NCBI): domain Eukaryota; kingdom Viridiplantae; phylum Streptophyta; class Magnoliopsida; order Poales; family Poaceae; genus Eremochloa; species Eremochloa ophiuroides. The sequence continues at coordinate 3,526,959 of JAHLJS010000006.1, read as the reverse complement.
AGACTGGTGCAGTAGTCAACAACTTCTTCAAGGTTTGAAAGGCTTTCTCATACTCAGGGGACCAGACAAATTTGATCTGATTCTTCAACAACCCGGTAATAGGCTTGGCTAATCTAGAAAAATCCGGAATAAAGCGACGGTAGTATCCCGCCATTCCCATGAAACTACAGACTTGATGTACTGTAGTTGGTGGCTTCCAATTCAAGATTTCTTCCACCTTGCTCGGATCAACTGATACACCTTCCGCCGACAGAATATGTCCAAGAAATGGGACTCTATTCAGCCAGAACTCACACTTGCTGAATTTGGCATAGAGTCGATGTTCTCTCAAGTGAGTCAGGACAACACGAAGATGGTTGGCATGTTCTTCAGGTGTTTTAGAATAGACAAGGATGTCATCAATGAACACCACCACAAATTTATCGAGCTTTGGCATAAAGACGGAGTTCATGAGGTACATGAAATAGGCAGGAGCATTGGTTAGGCCAAAAGACATAACTAGGTATTCATATAGGCCATATCTGGTGGTGAAGGCTGTTTTTGAAATGTCTTCGGGCCAGATTTTTATTTGGTGGTAGCCAGACCTAAGGTCAATTTTGGAAAATACTTTGGCTCTGGCTAGTTGGTCAAAGAGTAGGTCAATACGAGGCAAAGGGTATTTGTTCTTGATAGTTACCTCATTGAGTGGACGGTAGTCAATACAGAGTCTGAGAGAATTGTCTTTCTTTTTAACAAAAAAAAGCAGGACAACCCCAAGGAGATGAACTAGGTCTGATGAAACCCTTATCCAACAGATCTTGCAACTGGACCTTAAGCTCTGCCAATTCCTTGGGAGGCATCCTATAGGCTCTACGAGAAATAGGTGCTGTTCCAGGCTTTAACTCAATAGCAAACTCTACATCACGGTCGGGAGGTAAACCAGGCAGATCGTTAGGGAACACATCCGAAAATTCACAGACTATCGGAATATTCTGCTCTTCTTTGACTGAGGTAGCACATATTCTACCAACTGATCTCTGAGGGATTGGGAGTTGAATGAGAAGTTGGGTTTGACTATTTGGCAAGTTTACCCTGATGGTTCTACTCAGCACGTCAATGAGGGCCTTGTGCTGATACATCTAATTCATGCCTAATATCACATCTATGTCATGGTCTTTCAGCACTATCATTGAGGTCGGGAATATATGCCCGCCCAGTTCTATAGGCACTCGATGCACTACTTCCTTAGTACTGATACGCCCCCTGGGCGATTGTATAAGAAAATTTTCCTTTATCTCCCCAATTGGAATATCATGCTTGACGATAAATGTACGATTGATGAATGAATGTGATGCACCAGAATCAAAAAGCATAATAGCATGGTGACTTGCGACAGGGAACCTACCCAGCCTGACGGGCTCTCCCTCGGGGATTTCATCAACTTGGGTGTAGAAGACATGACCTGCTTTCTTCACAACCTTGCCCTTCTGGGCATGCTGCTGGTGACCACGGTGCTGAATGTGCTGCTACTGTCCACCAGGAGCCTTTGATGCATTCTGATTGTACTGCTTTGGAAACGGACAGTTGCGGGATCAGTGTTCCATCTTGCCACATTATGTAGCAAGGGTGGTTGTAGTTGGTCTGAGGAGTAGTAACACGAACGCCTGGGGCATTCGGCTGAGTGGTGTTTTGTTGGTTAGAGGTGTGGGAGGTAGCCGCAGTGCAAACCATGACTTGTTGGGGGTACGGTGGACGAGAGTGGTGAGTGGGGTGATAGATGATTTTCTGACGCTTCTGACTGCCAGAAAACCCATCCTTCTTCTTCTTCTCATCTTGGTGCTTACGGTTGCTTTCCTCAAAAGCAATGGCAATGTTGACAGCCTCATGGTACGTGCAGTGCAGGTTGTTGGACAAACTTCTCTGAATCTTATAGTTCAGACCCCTAACAAAACAGTCCCTCTTTTTCTGGTCGGTGTTGGTATGTTCAGGGGCATACTATGACAGGTGATTGAACTGACCAACGTACTGCATGACGGTGGATTTCTGCTGTAGAGCCAGGAACTGATCCAGCTTCATCTTCATTACACCCGCAGGGATGTAATGAGCATGGAAAGCCTCACAGAACTCCACCTAAGTAAGTTGATGTCCATCGGGCTGTGCGGACAGGAGGTTTGCATACCATGCACTTGCGGGACCTCGCAGCTGCTGCACTGCAAACAGTGGCTTCTGAACCTCAGTGCAGTGAATCAAGCTAAACTTCTGTTCTATGGTACGAAGCCAGTCATCAGCCTCCAGAGGTTCATCAGCCTTTGTGAACACAGGTGGACGAGTATCAGTAAAGTCCACGTAGGTAGTCTCATCTTCATTGTGGTGGCTACGACGTCCACCATGGTTGTCCCGGTTCTGTGCAAGCGCTGCGACGGCATTGGCCAAGGCCGCAATGGCATCGGCCAAGGTTGGTGGAATAGGCGGTGGATGGGGAGCACCCTTCCCCTCCTCAGAGGTTCCAGCACCAGAAGACCGAGTATTGACAGGCATCTGTTCCATAGCAAACCGAACTTAAGACTACCATTACTTGAACGAAACATAGTAGCAGTACACACTTAAGCACTACAATAGTTAAACAACACGACTAGGACTTAAACAAGGTTCCCAACCCATAGCTAAGATTCTTGGCAAGCACCAACATTACAACACAAATGACAATGATAGGGCCGACACCCTAGTCCTATGACTAGTCTAGTCATTGTCGATCACGATCACGTCCTCCTCCTCGTCATCCTCCACGATCACATCCTCCATGGGATCAACTGCCTCTTCAATGTCGTCCTCCTCGATCTTCTCCTCCTCAGGACCAAGGACAACTCCCATCTCAGGATTCTCAACACATGGTTCCAGGATAGGGTTAAGCTGATCATTCAGCCTATGCACCTCCTCGTGCAGAGCGTCATTGTAGTCCTCAATCTGCTCCACATAGATCTCCAACTCGTGGACCCTTGCCCGGGCCACGTCCTCACGTGTCCAAGCCTCTTTCTTCTCGCGAGCCAAATGGTCCACCTTACACTGCAGCTCAGCGACCATCCTCACATCCCTGTAGTGGTCCCTATGGGCCACCTTGAAGTCCTTATTGAGCAGCTTGATCTTCTCCTTGAGCTCCGCTTGGCTGCGGCGGGGATGGCGGCTGCCAGAAGCCTCCTCGTTGCGTGGCGCCAGCTGGTGGCGCGGAACTCCCTTAGGACCAGTCATCTTGCGAGCGGTCAGCTTGGTGCGTGCCGGCTGGAGAAGGTGAGTTTGGATTAGTAAAGATATTACAGGCTAGCAAGAATAGGTTTGATAGATCCTACCCCATATACCACTTTTAAGGAGGAAGTTAATTAACATGTGAATTAATCATGATGCATGAATCGTACTTACGAATTTTAAACCAAAGCAAGATAAATAAATGCATAATAATAATAATTTTAACATAGGGCTAGTAAACAGGTTATTCCACTTGCTATCATAGCTATATTACGGAATAAGATAAGAGCAAGCAATTTGGACCAAAATATCAATTTAGATTTTTATGATCCAAAACATTTTGAAGTTTTAAAAAGTAAAACTGCAATGATTTAGCAATGGAACTCTCTGATACCAGCTGTAACAGAACCACCTAAATCATATGGCCCACAGGTACCTGTCATTGTCACTAATGACCTCTGACAGCCAGGCCCGTGTCCCAGATGATCTAGAAGGCTCTGCCGGGCTACACCAGAACCCGTTTTCTCCAACAGGATCCCATTGCGAAGCCATTACAGCATTTCATAATAAAATACATCAAAGTAAAAGTACGGAAATGTTATATAGTACTTAGATTACAAACCAGTTGTCCAAATAGAATTTAAGTGCAGTTATTACAAACCATAGATAAGTAACAGTAGCAGTGGAACACCGATACAACATACTTAGATAAATGATAACAGAAACCCTGCCCACGTGTCCAACTTCACTCTTCCTCTCTTCCTTCCTGAACGATGGTCACGTAGCAGGGAGTGAGACAAACCTCCTGCTACTGATCTCCTGCAACAGGGGTTAACAAACCCTGAGTACTGGGGTACTCCGCAAGACTTACCCGACTAAAGAAAAAGATGAGACTCAAGAATGCAGGCTGAGGGGAGTCAAGGTAAGACCTTAGCAAGAGTCAAAGATTTTGTAGAAAAACAATATTAATCTTTAATTCTACTTTCAATATTTTAACTCAATATTATTTTCATTAATAACTATAGATCTCAGTTCTTTCATATGTATCCTTCAAATTCGATTACTTATTCATTCTCAAAATATTCTAGTTCTGAACTACTATTCGATGTAGATGTGAGGATCAAGTATCCATAACCAAGGAGCAACGACGATTCGAATCGATTAAGTACCCAGCTGGGGATCCCTAACCACACTGCATATGTAGCACCTAAGCTTGCATATACCAACCCCGTCTACCACGGCTTTTCCATCCCTGAACCGGTCCTGCGCCACCCGAGAGTACCGTACACCTCCAATCTAGCACGCCGGCCACGAGGGTACAAGCTGCTCTCGCCATCTCTCCACTCCCAGTGCGTGGTCGTCGGTTCAGGCAATAGAGCCACCAGAGTCAGAGCTTTCCATAGTATGTGGCTAGTTGTAAAGTCTCGATCACAGCAGGCCGACAACAAATGGTCCCTAATTCGTTTTTCGTTGAAAACCATGCATTGGGACTCTAACCCAAATACACTGGTGACCACTCGGTTTTCACATTCCTTTTCCACTGGCAAGGATAAGTTGGGACTCTAACCCAAACATATGACCACCAAACAGAAAACCCATCCCCGTTGATGACAATGGACTGGCCAAGTGCACTGCCATTGAACGAGAACAATGCCATTCCCTTTCAATGATTCATTCGTTTCATACCATCATAGCTTAAAATTGCATTTTCACAAATCTAATAATTAAGTATGACTAAGCATTTCTCAAAACTTTAAATAAATCAGGGTCTCAAATTATGGTGAGTGGTCAAGGACGGTAATGCATCAATTGGTTATCACTCAACTCCTATCAGCCTAATGCAAAAGATTAACTCAAATGAATAACTTTTACAAAACACAAGGTAGGGTTTAAATGCACCGGGGCTCGCCTTGAAGTGCGAAGAGAGTAGGGTCAGGATCAGTCCCGCAGATGTCAAACCCCTGAACCTCCTCTGGAGCAGTCACTTCAAATTTTACTTCTTGGTTCTCGGTCATTACACGCATGGAATGATGAATACTTTAATACGATGCAATGATACGAAAATACAAGCTATAATAATTTAAACAGCTACAATTACTAATGCCTTTCATACTATTTAAAATAACTCCCTCTAAGATGCCCTAGATCATAAGGGTGTGTGACCTAAGACCACAATCAATTATAAAATCACACAAACCCTAAATCAATGTCACCTAATCACCTTTTAATTAATCAATTATTCTATTGTTAATTAACCACTAAATAAACTACTTCAAAATAAATCCAAACTTTACCGACAGGTAGATCTTGATCTATAACAGTGCCAAAATAAATTTCATGATTTTCGGAGTTATAGAGAATTAATTAAAATTACACAAAGTTGCATTTATTATTTAATCAACTGATTTTTAGATCCTACATAAAGTGCCCAAAATTATTTAATATTTTTACTGCATTCTACCCATTACAGAGAACATCCACAAAACTTTTCATGATTTTTAGAGCACTAAATTAATTCATACAAAAATCACAAAATAGAGCACTGTTCACATTAATCAAAAATGGAAAAGCCATTTATAATTCCTCGGAAAAATGAAAAACACAAACCCACCCGAGGCGGCCCAGTTAAACCCAGGCCGGCCCAGCGCGGCCCGCGCGCCCGCTCTCTCTCTCTCTCTCTCTCTCACAAGGACGCTGACAGGTGGAGCCCCCCTGTCAGCTCCCTCGTCTACCTCCTGCCGAGCTCCCGCGTGCGCGCGCACACGGCGACCCGCCTTGGATTTCGCCGCCGGCACCCCAGGAGTAAAAACCACACGCGCCAACAGTGACCCTAGAACCTAGCGAACACCCTAGCACACCTAGCTCTAACCCTAAGCGCCTCCGACGAGCTCAACTCGCCCATGGCGGACGCGACGGCACGGCGACGTTGTTCCGGCCGATAAGACGCGGTAGAGTTCAGGAAAATGGAGTGGAGAGACTCAGGAGCCCACCACGGCCCTAGACCGGTAGCTGGTTGCGGCTGAGACGGAGCGGAGCGACGAACGCAACGACGGTGGCGGATGCAACAGCTCGACCCCGACGGTGAGGTCTCGTGCCGGCAAACCTAGGTCACCAAATGGGGAACCACCGCAAGCATGAGCACAGAGACAGACCGAAAAGCCAAGAACATGGTACCACAAAGGGAGGAGCTCACAGAAACAAGCTAGAAACGTCGAGGTAGGCCAGACGGTGGTAGCGCACGGCGTGCTCAGCCCTGTAGGGGCCTGGGTACTGTAGCTATGCCCATAGAGTCAAATCCTATTTCATCAAATGATGGCCTATCCAGTTTGAATCAAGGGAAGTTGCAAAAAAAAAAAGTTGTCGAGAATTTCCTGAAAAACACCTTTAGTTTTTTTTTTAATTCCAAATTCGAAATATTCTTGAAAATAACAGAGGGGGGTAAATCCCCAATTTAAAATTCAAACACAATTCAATCAAATTCTCTAAAGTTTTCTATACAACTTGAAAATCTGTAAACATGAAAGGTGTTCAGCTTTCTGAGCTCTACAACTTTCATTAAGGGTGTTGGTAGTTTTTGAAATGACATTTCAAATTCAAATTTTAAAGGACTATTTTAAATTTAATTTGTATTTCTACTGTATAACTTTAAAATCTCTAAAAATAAAAGTTGTTTCATTTTAAAAGATCTACAACTTTTATTAAAACACTTTCATCAGATTCCTTATGATTTTTGAACTAGGTTTTGGGACCCAATTAGGGCTTAATTTCAATTTTCCTTTTGATTTAATTTTTGATTTACAATTATGGGTTTAATTGCACAATCATTCCCAATCACAATCAAATCACTCTAGAAGCCCTAAGCACAATCATATGCAGACAATTACTTTAAACATGATGACATGGCAGTTTTAATTACCCGTAATATCAGAGGTATTACACATATGGGTTGGCACATCTTCTTTGGCAAATACTTTATCGATACTGTGGTGCATTCCAGGCCATCTTGCTCCTCTGACGGATACTTGGCCACCGTCTTGTGCCAACCTCCTTGTCGGATGCTCTGCCACCAAGGGTTGCCTAGTCATTTCCTTAGCAGATGCTTTGTCGCCGTTGCTGTTGAAAGCGTGTCTCGTTTGTTCTAGGTGGATACTTTGCCACTACAGCTTCACTGCTACATTGGGTTCCGCTGCGTTGTTCTCTTTTGTCACGGGTACCATTTTTTTATCTTGATTTTCTTTCAATTGTTGTATTTGAGACTATGGTGGTAATCCTAGTATTACTTGTATGTTCTTGTAATGTTTTAACTCTATTCCCTCTTAATGAAACATGTACCACAATAGTACGGTCGAGTTGAAGAAGAACTTGGTGCCGATGAGCTTGCTGTTGAGTAGGCAGATGTGTTGAAGGAGGCTGTGGAGATGCATCCGTCGGAGAAGGACATGAGCGCCGGGCCGAGCCGACCGCCAGCGCGAACGAGCACCAGACCATGGGGTGAAAATGTCATGGCAAGGTTAATTCTTTGGCGCGAGGGTGTGCGCATTTTTTTCCCCGCATGCAATGTCAATTTTTCTGAGTGCCAAAAGATTTGAATGTAGGTTTGGAAGTTGTTGGAAATATATTTTTTTTACAATTTTTTTTCAAAATCCGGGATTCGGAGAATATTTTTGGTATTTTTTGGAGGTGCTCTCAGCAGTATCAGGATACACATCCACACCCTGCCCACATGCATGCGTGCTCATGTTGTGCTCTCGCTCTCGATTCATTGCTGCTTCCTCGACCTAACAAATGTTTATCGTGCCCCTCTAAATTATTATTGTTTGAGTTTGATTTATCTTCTCAAACTTGTCCAAAAAATACAATTATAAGATCCGTACCGGTCAAATTTAAACATAGTATTAACATTTATGTCTCTAAATAAATTTATATGAAAATATATTCTATAACTAATGGCAATTATTTTGTATCACGAATGTTAGTGCATTTTTTATATAAAATATAGTCATAGTTCAAACTATTTGACTTATTGAAAGGTGAGAATTGATGAATGCATGCTCCTCCATCCCTTTTTATTATTCCTTCTCACTTCTGAGAAGTTAAATATACTTAAATTTAACTAAATATATAAATAAAAATATTAATATTTATAGTACATAATTACATTATTAGATAGAAGTTGAATCTATTTTCATAATAAATTTATTTAGATATATATAAATGATGCAAACTTGAAAAGGTTTGTTAACCTTGAAAAAGTTTGATGCACGAATTTGAGAAATACTTAATAGGGTTAAATAGGGATATGATGGGATTATGTAATAGCGCGCCTCATCTCGAGGTCCACGTTCTCTCCCGCACCTCCCGGGCGCCCCGATGGTGGACACCCTCCTGCTGCTTGACATCTAGGAGTATGCTGATCGACTGATCTGGCGACTGGCGCCCAGAGATAGAGGGGCTGCAGCAGGGCGGAGCAGCACAGGTAAAATAACAATGAATGGGTAAAATAGACACCAAGAGCGCGGTCAGGGCGTCATCAAACCCAACATGTATAAAGAGTACATGTACATCCAACATGTATAAGAGTACATGTACATCCATGAATGGGTAAAATAGACACCAAGAGCGCGGTCAGGGCGTACATGGACATCCATGAATGGGTAAAATAGACACCAAGAGCGCGGTCGGGGCGTCATCAAACCCAACATGTATAAAGAGTACATGTACATCCTACATGTATAAGAGTACATGTACATCCATGCTCCAAAGACACATCTTGCTACAGTATAAGAGTACTTGCAAACAGTCTGTGAAGGTCAGTGTCAAACTGTCAACCATACCATGCTCCAAAGACACATCTTGCTACAGTATAAGAGTACATGTACATCCATTTTGACACTAGTTACTGACTACCGAAAGCAGCAAGTCTAGCACACCTTCAATCGAACTGAATTATTTTCTGTCAGAACATGAGTCCCGCTCAAAGGTTTTCACAGCCACCTCTTGCCCAGATGATAGAACTACCAACTGCAACAGGAAATAAAGGATGTCACACAGAGAAATTATAAACAACATCATATAGCTCACAACCATTCAACTGAACTGTCAAAAAAAATGGAAAAAGGTAACTAACTGTTTAACGCAACATATCAACTTTACTTTGGCACTTCAATAAATCTTAACACAAGAATAACTGAATTCAGAAACATGCCAAACAAGATATTGACTGCAAAGACATCGAACAAGCTTACCACTTCTTAAGTGTATATCAATGTTTAGTAACTCCCAGATACTTATGGATAGCCTAATGCTATGGACCGCAATAGCAACAAAGGTCTTCAATTAGATTGACAGAAAAAAGTTCAAACAGCCATGGGAACATCAAATGTCGGTCCGTAGTGGGCAAAAAGAAAACCAAGATTCATTTCAGCACATACGAGAAGCAAGTGTGCATGGTTATGCTGCTACTCATTATTTTTTCCTTCTATTTTTCTATTTATTTGGATGATTATGACAAAGCAGCCAACTTGATGCCAACTGAGTTCTAGTAAGACATATCAACAATCTATAATAATGCAAGACAAATCAAGAATCTATAATAATGCAAATTAATTTTTAAGTATAGACAGGTGGCAGTTACCATTTTGATCATTGTCACTGTGTTGACAGGGTTCCACAATAAACCCGACAAGAGAGAAAACAAACAAATTGGCATACTTCAAGCACTGAGAGCATAGCTAAAACTTGTAACATAATTGCTTTAGATGATCCTGACGCTAGACTACAACAAGTCAACAACATGGCATATGGATTTCACATATATAAAAAAAAACATAAAGGAAATTAATCCGGCTTTGGGGATGGGAGCAGGATATAATCAACCCTAAAAAAACAAAGAGATCAAATAAAATGGGACCATTAGAGGCAAAGGGGAATCGAAATAGTTACAAAACCTATAGAAACAATACGGAAATCAAGAAGAGATGGAAATACGGGAGAATAGATCAATCACTGAGTGCATCATATCATAAGTGCACATTCGAACTCAATTATGTGTACATATTATGAGTGCTAGATGAAAAAATATGGTTTACTCATGATTGCAATTGAATTACTTGGTAAGTAAACACATGAACAACAAAAAGCTACAGCCTGAAATAGTTGTCTTTGTAAGCACAAGGGTGACCATTCAAGTACCCACTTTCACTTAGCATAAGTACTCCATCTTTCCAAGGACTGAGCAAAAGTACTAGCATACACTGCCTGGCAAAAAAATAATATACTTTGGATCTACATTCAACTATAGTTTCTGTAATCTTTTACTAGTAATCTAAATGCCATATTGAAATTGTAACTAAAAATAATACTGTTTCTTGAAATAGAATTCTATAAGAATAAATAAATAACTATACCACAAGTACAATTCAAAAATTCCGAGTATAAAAAATGTATAGAAAGGAAAATTTTCAAGTGTATCTGCTAACTAGAATGACAGTTCCACCTCTCGTCAGATATAAACTAACATAATGATAACTGTTTAGTTGGAATCAAGCATAAACTAAAAACTTATATGAAGTAAATGTGCTTTCGAAGCCGAACAAGTAGCTTAACTACACTGTGATTAAAAGTGAAACTTCCAATGACAAGGACCAAAGTAGACTAAATGCTTAAGGAGAACCGAGAAGTGTACCAACTAACTAAACAAGTTCCAGCTCTGATCTAATATATAAACTAAAGATACGTATTAGGTATTGCGAAACAGGAACAAAGTTACATCGTCCTTTAGCATAATGATGATAAGCGTTTAATTGGAATAAAACACAATTAAAGAAATTTCTTTAAAGTTCTTGGGCTTTCAAAATCAGAGCAGTAGCTTACCTGCACTGTGATTAAAAGTAGGTGGTCTGGCAACACTGAAACAGAACAGATACACTAAAAGCTTAAGGGGACCCGAGCAATCTGTATAAGACCAAAAAAAAAAAAAATCAGAATTTAAAGATAGGAATGACTACAAGGGCTTTAAGCTTTAAATCAAAAGGCTAAAAAGACAGATCTATTAACATACAAGAAAGAAAAATCTAAATAGCTGGAGAACACACATAAGAATCAAAGGGGTGGTTTCAAGAAGACTAAATGACATATCTATCAGTAAAAAAAAAGAAACGAATATGCTGCTGAGAATCAGCCGCAGGGAAGAAGTAATATGGAGGTAAAGGAAAAAGATGAGTGCACAAGAGGCCTGCCTTCTCACCGGGAAGAAGAAAGGGAAATCCAAGAACATGGAGGCGGCGCACACCAGGTAGAAGAACGGGGGATGAGATAAGGAGAGAGAATGAAGTGGATCTCAAAAAACTCAGGACGATCAGCCCGTTCGCATCATCGATCAGCCGCTTATTTCCAGACAAGGAACAATATTTTTCTCTCACAGTAAATTAGCACAATTTAAAATCAGCGCTTATTTTCAGCATAAACGAACAGGCTGCATAGCCCGTCCGAAAGGCCAAGTCCGTGACTCCGTGTAACGTGCCTACTGCCTACCCACATGGTTGTACACAAGAATGCTATCTGAGGTCCCACAACTGCAAAAGAGCAAGTCTGCGCAGCGGTCGTTGATACCTGTGTAGTATCAGTCCTGATGCAGCATTATTTACTCTGTTCGGCTGGCTGGCTGATTGTTCTGAAAGAAAAACACTGGTAAGTGGTTGGCTAGTGCTGGCTGGACTAGCCAGCCGAACAGATTGAGACTTCCTCTCGCCCTCAATCTCTCTGTGCGTTCGTAATTCCGGTAATGGCTCCCTCGCGCCTCCCACCCTCCTCCCGTCGTTCCCGACTGCTTACTCGCCGCCGGCCCCGCAGCCGCTACCCTCGCCAAGCTAAACCGCCTTCGCTGGTAAACTCGCCGTTGTGCCCCCGCCCATTCCCCGTCTATCTCCCGCCTCCGGCGCCCTCACCCTACCTCCCGCATCCTCCGCTGGGTCAACCTAGCAACCTGCCACCCCAAATTCACCGAACCCCCTCTCGAACCCGAAGGCGCATCTGTTCACTGTTCTAGTATCTTCTACTCCCTTCGTTCCATATTAGATGTCGCTATAGGAAACGTGCGGGTCAAACTTTCTTAACTTTAACTAGATTTATAGAAAATATATGCAACATTTTTATTTTCAAATAAATTTGTTAAAAAACTAGATTTAAAGATCTTTCTAATGATACTAATTGTGTACGTTCGATATGAATACTTTTTGATATACAATTAGTCAAAGTTGAAAAAAACTGACTTCTCGGAAAACGAGAATGACATCTATTTTGGGACGGAGGGGTAGTCATCAGAGAGGTAATGCGAGAATGCCAAGTCTCCAAGAACGAACGAACGAACCAGCGAACGACGTCGGTGAGCTGTGGGCGCTCGTCCTCCTCCATTCTTGAGCCGGCGCTTGCGGCCCACAAGCACCCAGGGTTCCCTCGCCGCTCCTCCTGTTACATGTCGGCGACGACGGGGCCGCGTCTCCGGTCTCTGACCGTTGAGGTTCAAGTTGGGCATGATGATGCTCGGCCCCGGTCTGGTACTGCCTCCCTCGGGATCCTCCTTGTAGGCGGGGCCGCTCGGAGGCGCGCCGCCGAGAGGCGGTGGGATTATTTCTTGGTCCACGGGGTTGGTTGCGCCGTCGACAGCATCTTCCCTGTCGAGGTTCTCGGGATCGCTCGGACGCCCGCCGGTGCTGGGCCGAGAAGAGGCCCGCCAGCCTCGGGCGTCTCCCGCCGCCGCACCAGTGGCAGAGGGCGCTTCGCCCTGCCATGGCCGGGCAGCAGCTTGGCGGGAAAGCGTGCGAACGTCGAACGTGCGTCCCCGGTGCTGACAGCCCCGGCAGCATTCTATTTCCAGGCGGCAGGCACAGGCGGGCGTGCCGTCCTCAGTGCGACCGGACCCAGCTCAACATCCCTGGTTCGCGGGCTGGACGCCTGGACCGAGCGCGCGCGTGGTCCCACTCCCAGCAGCGCCTGCTACGGTGCATGAACACAGAGGCGGCGTGGATCGACCGCAGCGGCGTGCAGGCCTACGTGACGCCGCGTGGAAAGCGGCAGCCTGCGTGAAGTCCGCATGGATCCCGCTGCAGCGATGGGGAACAAAACAGTGCCGTCTCAGGCGAGGCATCTGCAGCCTCTCCATGCCTCCTGCTCCCATGTACATTCAGTGTGAGAGCGTGAGCGTCAGCCAAGGCTCTCCGCTGCCCTGTGGTCGTGCTGCTCACATCTGGCCACTGAAGGATTTAGTTCTAGGAACTTGTTCTTGATGTTCTTAGGCCATCATCTCGACCATGTCCTTATTCTCTGTGTTAGTTCAATGGGATTGGATTGAATTACAGTGGCATAATCAACTCAATACAAGGAGCTGTTGCTGTACAGGTGACAGGATCTCGCGCCCTTCTAGCAGGTGCTCTTAAGTTTCGTTATTGTAATTCGAATCTTAAGAGGGATTAACTTACCAATTTCTGTGCTCTGCCAATTTTCCGTACGTGTTGGTCATTGTGCCCTGGAGACGAATCTGAGCAAGCTGGCATGTCCAATCTGCTCCTACTCTCTGGGGAGCTCGAGAGATCATTAGTGGTATGTTGTGTTTCCCCCCTTTAGCTCCGGATCAAATCTTACCTATCAACGGATTATCATGTAGCTTCCCAGTTTGATGGTTGCTCTTTCATTTTCAGTAACCTTTCCAGTCTTAAATAATGTTCAACCTGCAAAAAATTATATTCCAACAAGCAGTATTGCTAGGATCTTAAGAGTCCGTTCGTTCAGTACAGTACTCGAGTCCATGCGAGCAGCAACATCATTATTTAGGTAAAGATGTTTGCCATCGTCGACTACATCGCCAACATCCTTGCCGCCATCAGGGAAGAGGAAGGGAAGATGGCGGTTGTGCGGCCGCGAGCACGGGGGTGGTGCGGGGAGGTCCTGGGCATTGACGTTGTCGAGGAGGTGGACCAGCCCATCATCGACTACATCGCTGACGTCCTTCCCGACGAGGACGTCAACTTCGGGGCCAGAAGGGCACGGCATCTTCGAGGCTTTCGGGGACCTTCTCATCGACTATGGATGCGTCTCCGACCAGGAAGACTGCCTCCAGGTACAGCCCCCTACCGCGCTTGCCTTTCCTTCCTGGTCCACAACTGCCAGCAGCCTGTCTGTTCTACGATCTGACTAATCCCACTCACGCTAGGCTAGGTTGCCATCTCACTGATCGGTAATCAGATATGGTCATGGCCTCGATTGCTTCGAGCTGCACATAAGCGTTATGGATTGCTGGGACTCTGTGGTTGCTTTTTAAAAAAAAAAATTACCAGGAGCCAGCTCCTCTGATTAAAGCAACTGTATGCGTGGTTTGAACATGAAACAACTGCACTAGTTTGTTTGATTTGAGTTACTAGTGGGTGTATCATCCAATGAGTAATTTGAGGATAGCTGTTCAGAAGTAGTTGATTTAGTGCTAACATTTTGCGATTCAATGTGACTGAGTTGTTATCAGACCGACTTGAATTAGAGCCTAGCTTCATTATTTCCTTATGCTTTTCAGTCCACCTCTTCGGAGCTGTCTCTTTACATCACCAATGTGTACGCTCCCTCTACCCCTGAGCACAGGCTTGAATTTCTGGACGAATTTAAATCGATTCTCCCTCCTGCTAATACCCCCTGGATGATCTGCGGAGACTTCAATATGATTCGCTACGCTCATGAGAAGAACAATCCTAATTTTAGGATTGCTGAAGCAGAGGCTTTTAACGATTGTGTTAACGAGATGTCTCTGATCGAGGTGCCCCTCCTTGATAGGAGCTACACCTGGTTGAACAGGCGCAGCCAGCCTACCTTGGAGCGCCTGGATCGAGTCTTTATCAACTTGACTTGGGATGAGCGGCTTCCTGGCACCGTCTTATCATATCTCACCAGATCCACCTCCGATCATGTCGCCCTCAAAATTGAGATCGCCACCTTTATTCCTAAGTACAGGATCTTCCGGTTTGAAAATTACTGGACGCGCGAAGCTGGTTTCTTGGACGCTGTTGCCACGACCTGGGACCGTTGTCGGATTAGTAACAGTGACCCGTCTGCTATCCTCGCTGCCTCCCTGAAAGCTACCAGGGTGAAAAGACCGGATAGGCTAGACGGGAGGGTGAATAGCCTATTAAAAAATCTACAAATCACTAGACCATAAGTTAGCAATTAACAAAGCGAAACTAAGCACTAGCTCTACGACTACTCTATGTAAGCCACCTAACACAATATGCTACTCACAAGAATAAGTACACAAGCGCTAGAAACCAACTCCTCCGAATCCTAAGGAGATGGCACCTAAACAAGTCAATAACGCAAGAGTAGGGATCGAAAAAGATATACCGACGAGGAGAGTAGAGGTTGATCCAATAACCAAGAGTAGATAACCAACAAGAAATCCAATTGATCAACCAAGAAATCCACTCGATGGTGGAGTAGAGAAGTGCACACTCGATTTTTACCTAGGTTCACGTGATCGCCGTCACGCTACTCCTCGTCGTGGCACCGGTCTTCCTTGGTGGATTGCGAGCTAGGATTCACACGCCAATCCCTCACCGGGAGCCGCTCACCAACACAAGAGAAGTGGCTATCAATTACGAGCAATCCACTAGAGTCGGTTTTCGCACTCTGCCGGGGAATAACCGCAAGAAACCCTCACAATCAAGCCGGTGTAGCCTTGAACAATCACCAATCAAGCTTACACCTCCTCCTTACTTCCACAGCCGTCTAGGGACTCGGCAAAGCCCCAAGAGAACAAGAAAACCGAAGCAAATCGCCACCAAGTACTTTAGGATACAACACTCAAGCAATCAAGCACTTGGAACAACACTATCTCACAAAGATTTGAGTCAAAGTGTGTGAGATGTGTGTGGAGGACTTAGGCTTGGCTCACAAGAGATTAGGAATGATCAAAATGAGCAAGAGTTAGTCCCTAAGCCAGCCCAAGCACTACTTATACTCCCCTCACAAAGATTTGCCCGTTACTGTTTTACAAGAGCACCGGACACGGGAGCACCAGACGCTCAGTGTCCGGTGGCATCGTCCGGTGCACAGATTAGTGCCACGTCGCGCTAGGTTCAAACACGAGCCGTCAGATCCCAACGGTCGAGATAGTTAAAAAATGCGCTAAATTCACACCAGACACGGAACGTCACACCGGACGCTCCGCCATCCGTGTCCGGTGCGCGAACAGAGAGCAACCCAAGAGCTCCAAGTCGCACCGGACGCGTCCGCTGAGGACTCGGTGTACTCACCGAGACAGAATTCCAACAGTTTCACCAGACGCTCGAAAAACACCACCGGACGCGCTGGAGTTACTGTTCTAGTATCCGGTGCTTAAACAGAGAGGTTGCAGAGAGCTCCAAACCACACCGGACGCGTCCGGTGCATGCCCTCCGGACGCTCTCAGCGTCCGGTGCACTCAGCACCTCTGCGCCACTGCTAGGGTTAGTCACCGGACGCTCCGGCCAGAGTCTGGTGCAGCGTCCGGTGCTACTTTAAGTACTTTTTCAAGTCTAGCAACCAGCCCCTTCTCTCAAGTGCTAACACGCGAGTGTTTTCACCACTAAGGCACGTGTGTTAGCTAATTTTCAAAGCATTTTGAAGGGCTATTTAGTGTGATCTAGAGTCCTAAGTGTAAATGCCAATGCAATGCAACTCTAGAGCACTTGACAACCGATTCGAGCTTGTTTTTCTCCCCTTGATAGTCAGTTATCTATTCTAAATGTGATCATACCCACTTGGTGTCTTGATCACCAAAAGAAAAACCCTAATGGGGGTTATACCTTTGCCTTCAAGCTTTTTCTTTTCATCTTGATCATCTCCACTTGTTTCACCATCACAAAGTCCATGGTTGAGCCATCTTGATCATCATCTCCTAGGCTCATCACTCCATGGATAGGACCACCTATGCTTAGCCACTTTAGCAAATAGGTTAGTCCTTAGGGTGTCATCAATTATCAAAACTAAACTAGGGCTTTCACAGGGCCAGTCTGAAGACCTGGGTGCGCAACTGACCTAATCTGTCACAACAAGAGACTGATTGCCGGATTGTTATCAATGTGCTTGATCGCGTTGAAGAGTTAAGGTTTCTGTCCACTGCTGAGCAAAATCTTCGCACCCTTATAGTTGCAATCCTGGGCAGAACAACTCATGCTAAGCTCTTGCTGTGGATGCAACGCAGCAAAGTGAGAGCTGCTCTCCAAGGAGATGAGAACACTAGATATTTCCACGCCTGCGCCAATCAGCGGCATCGACGCAACAAAATCCAGCTAATTGAACATGAAGACTGCGAACTTCACAACCATGAACAAAAGGCGGCAGTTCTGCACTCTTTCTATGCTAGTCTCCTCGGCACTGCTCGGCCCACAAATTGGTCCTTTGATTTGGATGACATGTATGCTGATGAATGCCTCTGCCTGGATCACCTGGCCGATCCCTTCACTCCCGACGAGATCTTCTAGGCTGTTCGCAATATGCATGTTAACGCTAGCCCGATGCCTGACGGCTTTGGCTCTCTCTTCTATAAGGCGACCTGGACCACTACCTCTCTCACTCTCCTTGCCCTTTTCACTAATTTCCATGCTTTTACCACCGATATCGAGAGACTGAATCGCTCCTATCTTGTCCTCCTCCCTAAAAAAGAAAACGCCCGGAAACCTCAAAATTTCAGGCCGATCGCTCTTCAAAACACCACCATCAAAGCTATCTCTAAGCTTCTGACTACTCGGTTGCAACCTTACATCTCTGATCTCGTTGGTGGCGACCAGCTGGCTTTGTTCTTGGTCGCTTTATCACTGACAGCTTTGTGTATGCAGCTGATATCCTAAATTGCTGCTACCCTCGTAATGCGCCTACTATCATTCTTAAGCTGAATTTCCATAAAGCTTTTGATTGTGTAAATTGGGGCAGTCTTGATCGCATTCTCAAGTGTCGAGGGTTCCCGAACAGATGGTGTGATTGAGTCCAAAAGCTATTGAACACCGGCAAAAGTGCTGTCCTTCTCAATGGGGTGCTCGGGAATTGGATAAACTGCCGGAACGGCCTCCGGCAGGGGGATCCTCTCTCTCCCTACCTCTTTATTGTGGTTGCCGACCTTCTTCACCGTCTCCTCCACCATCCTACTCTTGCCAACTGCGTTGAGCATCCCCTTGTCGCCAACGCCCCCTACCCCGTTCTTCAGTACGCCGACGATACTCTTATCTTCCTTAAATGCTCTACTGAAGTCGTTGCCCAAACTAAACGCATCTTAGAGATCTTCGAAGATGCCACTGGCCTCTCTATCAACTACCACAAAACTATCTTCCTTCCGATCTGCATTCCCCACCAAGAAGCCACTTTCCTTGCTGCCACCTTTGGAGCCTCAGTGTCCAACTTTCCCCAAACCTACCTTGGCCTCCCCCTCCCCCCCTCCCACAAAATTTCGGTTTCTAACTGTCTCCCTTTGATCTCCTCCTGCGACAAATGCCTTGCTGGTTGGCAAGCCTCCTTGCTCAACCGGGCGGGGCGCCTGACTCTTTCCACCGCCGTTCTTAGTTCGATGCCTCTCCACTTTATGTCTGCTATCAATGTGCCTAAAAGTATAATCAAAGCTATTGATCGCCGACGCAGAGCTTTCTTCTGAACCGGGGAAGATACTTGTCATGACTCTAAGTGCCTTGTTGCTTGGGATGACGTCCAAGCAAGCAAGGAGAATGGAGGTCTTGGTGTCAAAAACCTCCACCTGCAGAACAGGTGCCTCCTTATGAAGTTTATTGACAAACTCTTCTCGGCTGAGTCAATTGCGTGGAAGAGTTGGCTCCTCAGAGATGCTGCTCCCTTCGACAACCCCGTCGGTGGCAGCCATAGCTACCTTTGGCGCATCATTGGAGATGAGCTTAACACTTACCGTTCGATCACTAGTGTTTCGGTCAGGGATGGCTCCTCTACCTCCTTCTGGTTCGAACACTAGCTCCAAGATGAGCCGCTTTGCTCTTCCTTCTCTGCTCTTTTCTCTCACACTGTCAGGCCTAACGTTTCGGTCCAGTATGTTTTTCAAAATGGGTTTGATCTGTGTCTCAGGCCTCGTCTAACCACAGCTTCTAGTGCCCAGCTGGACAATTTGCTCTCTTCTCTGCAGGACATGACCCTCAGCCAGGGCCCCGACATGCAAGTGCTCAAAACAACTCAGAAGGCATTCACCACCAGGGATGCTTATGCGGTGTTGGAGCGAAGGAATGAGTCGCCAGACCCCAATGGGAGACGCATTTGGGAGACAAATGTGCCGAACAAGGTCAAGGTGTTTGCCTGGCTATACTTCAGAGACCGGCTGAGCACAAGAACAAACCTGCATGCAAAACATATCCTGGACAGCGACGTCTGTCAACGTTGCCTGTGTTCGACTGAGGACAGACAGCATACGTTCTTCGGTTGCACTATTAGTGCTGGAGTCTGGCAGCGTCTCGGCTTCAGCTATGTGGCATCCTTGTCCGATGACGACATCTGGAGCATTGCACCTCCCACTGGACTGAATGCAGCCCTCTGGCCATTCATCCTCCTCACGATTCTCTGGCGACTGTGGGATGCGAGGAACGGTGAAATCTTCCGAGGTGAACGCATTGACAGCAGATTGCTTGTAGCGCGCATCTGTGATGACCTTGTAATTTGGAAGCGGCGTCTGTGCCGTGATCTTGTAAACAGTCTAAACGACTGGCGTCTGTACCTCCTCGCCTGTAACTCTGAACCCGCATCCAGCCTGCTGGATTGCTCATCGTGAATGAAATCTGGTGGGGAATCCCCCCCCCCCCCCCCCTCCCGCGTTTGTTTTCAAAAAAAAAAAAACTTCCTTATGCTTTCTGCAATTTATATGTTAATTTCTGTGATGCCACCTAGTCTATATTTCCCCTTGGTCATCTATAATATCTACATAGAGCCTTGATAGCCATTGAGGAAATCTGTCCACTTGGGAAATGGTAGGATATTTTAAGAGGATTCCATAGGTTTTAGGGTGTCTAGACCTGATTGATTTACCTTTTTTTGAGCGGACTGATTGATTTACTTGACTGAATCTAAATGGCTGCCTCTGGTTTCCAGATTAAGATGTTAGCTGTGATAGGTGCCAACTATTGGTTGTATTGGTTAGAATAGTTGAATCCATTCCGTTTACAATTCAGGTTAACAATAACTGTACCCGCCAGCCAACACATGAGAGCAATGATAACCATCTAGCTTTGGTTCTCCTTTTTATTTTAATCATAACCGGTGAATGTTATTATTGATGGTTAGTCAATGTGTCAAAACCAGCATAAGCGTGCCTTATTTCTGATTTTTTCAATAGTCAAAACTTTCTTTTAGAGCTATTGTCGCAATGTCTACATATAAGCAGGCTGCAGGAGGAAGATACTGGTCTTCTGTAGAGATTATATTAACACACCTTCCACTGTTTTTTTTCCTTCTGCTGCTGGCGCTGGTCAGTCCATTTGACCATTTATTTTACTTTTGGATATTATTCATATTGGGACCGGCAGAGTTGATGGCTTTCCTCATAGCTACAGATGTCAAAATTTCCTGAGTCTAATATTATAGTATTTAGTATTCAACCTAAATGCAGCAGACGTACTTGCAATGTGGTCTTTCCTACAATCCTACTAGTAAGAATAGGCTAAATTACCTTATTAGCTAAGTGTTGTTTTGGTACATAAGAGTGGCATGTTATAATAAATAGAGTAACACTTTAGCTAATAATAGGCTAAATTTAAACATGTCCAGCTTGTGGGCTATTGTATTGCAGTTAATATCACGTAGTTTGTGTCTTAAATCAGGCAAACATGTCCAGCTTGAGGGCTGTTGTATTGCCAATATATCACGTAGTTTGTGTCTTAAATCAGGTAAAAACGATAAAACCCTGAACCCCCGCCTTGTGTCTTAAATCAGGTAAAAGCGATAAAACCCCCCGAACCCCTGCTCCATCCACACACAGTGGCCTCTCCGTCGCCCAAGTGAGAATTGGGCTAGGGCCCCGGTGCTTTAGCACGAGGACAGGCAAGTAAAAGCGCCCCATCCATACATTGGCCTTTCTGTCGCCCAAGTGAAAGTGCTTTGGCATGAGGACCGGCGAACTCAGGACTTGGGAGATGCCGTCAGAGTGCCTAGACCAACTGATCTAGCACCCTTTGGCTACCAGTGAGTAACTAATTTTCCAATAACCCTAGTAAAATGCGTAGTAAGCAAATTAATGCAAGATCGTAGGTAGTTTTTGCACCACCATTGGGCGAATATATATTCATATAATAAAGTGAAAAACAAGGTAGCTTTTTTATGCACGCACTCTGTCCTAAATCACATTGTTTTATTGTCTGTTTTTTTTCAGAGAGGAGAGGGGACACTACCACGCGGTGCAATTGAAGCAGATCTAGTGAATAAGTCTGCATTCATCTTGGTAGTACCTAGAAGTTGAAGTTCAAGGTGTCGTCCAAGGAGAGGAGATTTGCCTTCTCCCAAAATCAGTATCCGTGCACTAGTTACGACAAAAAAAATTGGCGGGAATTTGTCTGCACTCATCTTGGTAGTACCTAGGAGTTGAAGTTCAAGGTGTCGTCCAATGAGAGGAGATTTGCCTTCTCCCAAAATCAGTATCAGTGGGCTTTTCTATTCGGCAGGACTTCTTTTGGCTACAGCTAGGACTTATTTTTACGACTGATTTATTGTGACATAGAAATCCTATTCCATGGTTGTAAATGTAGCTCAAGCGAATATGGACATCTACGAGATGGATTAAGCTGGACCATTACTGAAGCAGTCCATTAATACTATTTGGCTACGTGAAAAAAACGCTGATTTTAGCTGATACTGATTTATTCTAAGAGAAACATATTATTTCGTGACTGAACTTTGTACCTGCTGAACCTTTCTTTACCAGCACAATACAACCACAACCGCAGCAAGTTCATCCGAACGAACATGCTTTAAATTTGAATTGTAACTACAAACACTCATGGAAGACAAATAAATATTCTGTTTTTGAGGAAATTTTGTTTATGAGCACACATTACATTCACATATACAAATGATACAGCAAGTTTTAGCAAGGGTAAGTAAGGAGAAATGGTTTAATCATCATTCAGAGAAAGAATAATAGCATCCTTGAGTGATGAGGATAATAACCTCTTAGAAGGAAATGACACTAGAATGGAACAATAAGTTAATATCACTACACTACTATCATAATTCTGCTCATCTGATAGTCTAGACTCTCTGCCAACTTTTCTCTTGACATCAATTTCCTGTAAGTAAATTCACAGGGTGACCACTTAGCCACTTCAGCACTGCTGCTTAGGTGATGGCTGCTCGACATCTTCACATTCCTCTTCCTTACAGGCCTTTAGATAATAGAGTTGTCGCCTTAGATGCAATATCTGTCAGCACATAAATAGTCACTGGTTACTCTACCTGCTACAACACAAGCTCCAAACATTCACATTTATCAGAAAGAAATGAAAACACACAATACCTAAACTACTTCTCTCGAGCGAGACAATAACGCTACAAAATGATAGAAAAGGAAAAAGAGATGTAGAAAGATTATTTACAAAATCAACACTTAAGTGTGGAGGGAGATAGTGCTTCTAAAGGTTTGCGATGTGAATACAACTCGTATGGGGTTTATCCTATGGAACTGTGTTCCAAGTGTAATAAGGTGTGAAGAGAATGTCGAGCTTTATTAGAAATAAACTATATCTACATGTATCACAATTCAACTAGCCACGAAGTTTCAACATAAAAAATCTGCCAAATTTCTGCAGGGTCGCCTAAAAATAAATTCATGAATATAAGCATGTTTGATTGTTGTCTTTCTATAATACTGTTTACCTTTATGTCTGCTTTTTTGTTTGATGGAAGCGACTGATTTGGGATTAGCTTTCATAACCAAAAGCGTATGTGATCCACTTGGCACAAAACTTGTAGAGATTTAGATCTTGCTCTATACCAACAGGGGCTCTGTCCCAATGCAGCAATTATCTGCCTTACACCTAAAAATTGTAAACTAAAACCATCTCCCATCTCCCAAAGCACCATTGACTAATCAATCCCAACCCTCCACCCTCCTAACCCCACCCCTACTAGGCTATGGTGGATGAGGGTGAATCAAAAACAGCCCTGCCCCATCTATAAAACTCTAAAGCTTGACATGGATTCCACAAAAGAAAATAGTTGTGCAACATTTTCCAGGAAAACACTGTGCGAAGGAGCAAAGGTAGACAAATAGGCATGCTTTGATTTCAACAACAGACCTCTCGTTTCAGATCATCCGGTAGACTGTCTGTTGAAATAAGAGTCTGAAATTCAGCTTTCAGCTTCTCATCTTTGATGCCCAACCACGTGTTGGGATGTAAAGCCAGCAGAAGAACAGTTAGAACATCCACGTTTGATGGATATTTGATGACACTGTTCTTCATGTTTGAATTACATGAACTGGCACCAGGTGAAGACATTGGTAAAAGCATATCAACACCTTGTTCACTGCCTTCAGATACCACGGAGCCTGAGATAACAGTCTTAAGCCCATCACCATTCGCTTGGACACATTTCAAACATGTTTCTTTGCAGCAGAAGGCATCTCTTGGCACAAGGTTTCCTGATAGCATTGCAGCTCCCTGACAGCACACAACAGCCGCAATCCTAGTAAGGGAGTTGTCTTCGCTTGGCGATGAGCAATTACAACATGGTTTATTAGCATACTGCTGATCATGGACTATGGCAAATAGCCTGGTATCGCGAACTTGCTGTATTACATTTTCCTGCAAGTGAACACAAGGAGTGTAAATGTGTCACATAAGGAAAAGCCTACCCAGCATCTGAAAATGAAACAGAAATAAAAAAAAGTCACCTTCAAGAAAAGCCTTTCTTTCTCCTCTTTGCTTAAGCTTGGTCCACCCTCCTCTTTTCTCCTAACTTCTACAACCCATTTGATCAAAGATTCAGCATCAGCTGGAAGAGACTCGATTAAACGGGACAAAAGCGCTGGAACATTGTCTAGATTGTCTGCCTTCAAAAGATTTGGTAAATCTTCAACACAATATTTTGCCATGGATTTCCAATTTTCATCTCTGCAACTCTGCAGAAATGAAATTTCTGAGCAAATAAAACTACATCAAATACCTCATTTACGCTTAACTGACCAATTATTGGTATTTACCACTGTGTACAACGATGAAGGAGCTGCAGTCTGTCTTGATATAAGCATGAACCTATCAAACAAGAGGATGCCAACATCTTAAAATGGCATGATTAAAAGTCAAGACAGACTACTGACCAATTTGATCAAACTGAAATTTTCTGAATGTATCAAGCCGAAACATCACTGGAATTTTCTGAATGCATAGGGAAGTGCATATAAATGATATGGCATTAAGGTATACTGTATGTATTATGGACAGCATAGTTTCTATACTTGCTGTTGGGTAAAAAGGTACGGTTATCTTAATGTTGGGCTGTCAACAAGAGAAAAATGATCAAGAGTGAGAGGAAGATAGGCAAGAGTAGACACCCTCTGAGAAGTCCAGTTGAGTCATCAGTTGTATTCATAGCTTCCCAAAGAAGTTGCAATGGAACCCAATGTGGAGGATATTTGAAACGGGCGACATCCAAGATGAGCGCCATATCCTGTCCGGCATGGTAGCCACCGATTGGGGAGAAATGCCCAGTTCCAGTCTGCACCATCGCAAACGGCGCGCATCAGTGCTATACACAGATAGTTATATGCAATGGAGGATGACAAACTCACCAATCCAAGCTAACCAAATGGGTACATGAAGATTAATTGCAGGTAGTACTGTCGTGCAAGTGATCAGGAGAGATTGACTTTTTTTGTGTGATTATCAGGAGAGATTGACTAGGAGAATTCGCCAGGGAATGGGAAATTCAAGTGACCTACCTGTTTGAAAGCCTGCCTGTGGTAGGATGCGATAAGATGGCAGTCCTGGGAGGAGACGCATCGGATGAGATGCCTTCGTAGGTCGTGGATGGTGACCCGGTTGGCGCGGAAGGATTGGACGTCGGCGCCGGAGCAGTGCGCGAGGCAGGCGACCTTGCTGAAGGTGATGCCCTGGGCCTTGACCTTGTCGAGGGGCTCGCAGCAGTCGAGCATGGACTCATCGAACCACCGCCAGGGCCCCTTCCAGCGGCGGCCCGGGTCGATGGTGAGCGCGTTGAGGACGACGGCGAGGGAGGCGAGGCCGCAGAAGGCCGGCTCCGACTGCGTCTGGAAGACGGAGACCAGGGGGAAGAAGCCCTCCATGGTGCCCGCCGCCAGGGCCTCCGCGAATAGGCGCTTCCCCTCCGGCGAAGCGAAGTCCACCGCCGGCGGCGACGGGAGGACCCGCCTGTACAACGAGGCCACGGCCGCCGCCATCCTGGTCCCCTGGGCACTGCTCGCTTCGTCGATTGCTCTGGTGGCTTTCGCGGTGCTGATCTGGTTCCTCCGCGTGAACACCGCGGGAATCGAGCAGCCAAGGGCGCCTCCTTCCCTCTGCGATGCTCTCTCACTTTCGTTTCGAATCTCTGCAGACGGTGACGGCCACGAGCATCTTCTCGAAAAAGACGACGACGGCCAAGATGGACGAAAGCCCACAGAGTCCATTGCTGCTGAGCCAACAATGCTGAACCCCTTAAAAAACACTTCAAAAAAGGCTGCTGAACTTTGACAGGTAAATAGATAATCCATCTGTTTTTGCATATTTTTCAAAAAAAAAAAGTTTACATGAATTTCATGAAAACTTAAACGAAGATTTATAATTCTGTATTACTATGAACCATAATCTTGAAGTCGATCTGAATTTTATTAATGTAATAGTGGATCTGAATTTTGACAGCATTGAATCAGTCAAATCTTTTTTTTTTTACCACTTCTCATATATTTTAGATCCGGAATTTTTATTGTTATTTAGACAACATGTAATTTTATCATTGTTACTTGTAAGTTTTTTAAAAAAAAAAAACTGTACTAATGGTGGCACCAGATTGTTGCCTGAAAATTCAGAATATAGCAACTCCTTTCGTTTACACCCATGGATGCTCAGAAACTGAAGGCTTTGCACACTGACGATAAGTGAGTGGCAACTGGAAACGCCAGCTATTTGTTTTATTTCTATACAGTCACACGATTCTGGAATTACAACAAGTCAATGTATTTCCCCTCCTTGGTAAAGATCAGCAAGTACACGAGTTACATCGATCACATTTTTCACAACATTTCTCTGCATCAGCTATGACCGCTTACGGTCAGTACAAATGTTGGTAGCATCAGCAGCACGAAGCTCCTATACTATATGCGATCTTGTTAAGAGGGGTGTTGGAACATGTTGGTACAGTATCATTACATACAGCGTTCTCCACTAAGTAGACTTCACCGACAGCAACTCCAGCTCTGCCCACCAGAGCGGCGACAACCGCGGCGCCGCTGCCTCAGGCGAGACGCCGAGAGTTGCTCGCAGTTTGTCCACGACATCTCTCATCGATGGCCGCTGCATCGGGTCGGGGTCAATGCTCTCTTGGATCACCTCGCAGACGGCCTCCAGCTCGTTTTCCTTGTGCTCCTTCAGCGACGCGTCCACGAGCTTGCTGTAGTTCTTGTCTTTCAGATACTCAGAAGCCTGTGGTGACGAGAAAGAACTTAAGAAGTGCAAAGCTGCATAATTTGAGGAGCTGAGACTGGAAAATTTATACCCAGCTGCACATGGGTTTATGATCATCTGGATCAGGAACCCTCCCAGATATGACCTCGATCATAAGCGCGCCCAAGCAGTAGACGTTGCTTGGGAGATCCGGAGGAGCTTCAGAACGGCTGCTGCCGTCCTCCTTTCCAGCCTTTGCTTTGGCAGCAAGTTCGATCCATACACCAACATCTGCAATCTGCACCAGCATAACACATTGCACTATATTAGCTCAAGAAAATACCCATCCACAGGTAATTGAGCAAAATATTCTTGCAACCGTGCCAGTTCCTTCACTGGAATTTATATTTCTTACTGAAAGTAGCATAGCTAGCTGAAGCTTGTACCTTGGCAGCATAATCATCTGAAACGAAGGTTGTGTCAGACCGCACATCGTGTATTGCGACAGGTGGACTGAGCTCATGGTGCATGTATTGAAGGCAGTATGCGATGCCCATGAT
The DNA here is from genome assembly GCA_038502445.1 of Eremochloa ophiuroides. Lineage (NCBI taxonomy): Eukaryota > Viridiplantae > Streptophyta > Magnoliopsida > Poales > Poaceae > Eremochloa > Eremochloa ophiuroides. The sequence continues at coordinate 3,499,556 of JAHLJS010000006.1, read as the reverse complement.
GATTCTCATCCTCGCAGCCCAGTCCAGATGCTCAAATTCTTTGACTGCAAAGAAAAAAACAGTGCAATCAAGTTGCAGGAACACATATGCATATGAATTAGGAGTTTTTTTTGTGTGTGTAGGAGGTTATGTGCAAGTAAAATCACTTGCCGTGAAGATGCTGTGAGAGACTGCCATGTGGGGCGAACTCAAACACCATCATCCTCGTGAAAGGCTCATTTTCTAGGCAATAGCCAAGAAGATTGATAAAGTTCTTGTGGTTGACCCTTGACAGTGTATCTATCTACATGGAGGGGAGGATTATCGATGAAGAATTAGTACTGGAAGATCTTTTATTTTCAGGTAGTTTGTGTAGAGAACAAGATGTTGCTAGTCATAAACCTTTTTCTTGAAGCATGTTTCCGCACTCCTGGACCAGTCTTTGCTGGATGATATGACAGTGGAGGCAACACCAATCTCAACTCCGCCTGATAATATGCCCTTGAATACAGTACAGGTAGGAAAAGTATTGATGATGTTGCTAAAATCCTCACAGGCAGCTTCAAGCTCAAGTCTGTTCAGTTTTTGGACACCTGAATACGAGAAACAGAAATGCATTGAAGCACCTGGATGCTAAGACGTAATTATGAATGGTAAGGAAATATGGATATAAAAGTATAACTAGAAGCACAAATAGAACTCCTGAATTGGTCACATATCTTAACCCACCAAAGAAACATGGGAGTCTCAACAACCAAAACCTCACAAAAGTTGCACAGACTGGTGATCTTTGTATATTTGCCAATGCAGAATGTCGATCTTTTGAAACTTTGCATGCATTCCCTTCCCAAGTGTAAAAGTAAATAGAACAATAACGATGTTTCACCTGATACGAGGGCCTTCTGAATAGGGCCACTTAGCCCTGTTTTCCAAGGGGCTACTGGTGCACGCCCTCGCTTCCGCAAAACCAAAATTATCAAAACTATCAGACTAATGAGCAATATTACAGCGGGAATTGTGATAATATATGCCCACTTGCTATACTTTGTACCAGACATCTCTACATCAGTGGACTGGGCCACTTCTGTAGACAGCTGCTGAACTGTGGTAGCATCAATATCTTCGGGAAGCAAAGTTGTCAGAGCTTCGCCATATATGCCCGGAAATGCAGGGAATGAACCACTTCCTAGAGAAATCACATCAACAGGTCTCTGAATTTCTTTTGGGTTTTCTGGATCAGAAGATTTAGCATCATTTCCCAAAAGAGCAGGCAGGTTGTCAGTTTCACTAAGAAGCCTGCGGCGCATGGCACTTGCAAATGACTGCAAATTCTTCATGAGGTGTGCCTCACTGAAATCTGAAAGATGTACGGTACAAATGTTAAATGCAGTGTATGTCACATAAAAGCACAAGGGCTGATTTTGCAGCATGAAAAATGCAAGATTACTTGGTACATTGGTGTTATATTTCTCTCGAAGACCACTGAGAGATATCCAATCCTTAAAGTCCGACTTGTACAGCAAAGACCTTTAAAGAGGCGAAATATTTAAAAACAAAGACTAGAAACGTTGGAAGCTAAAATGGAGCACGGACAGAAGTAGCACCAAGTATATTCCCTTACCAGCACCCTAGTTTTCTGCTCAAGCATCCTGCCTGATCATCAACTATCGCTTGGACGCCTTCTTGTAACTGATTATCATGAAGGGATCTGAAACATAAGAGTCCTTCATTATACCAAGCGATGAACAGAACAGAGAATAGAGGACAGAAGAAGCCTTACAGTTGTTTGAGCAGTGGCATAGCCCCTAGTTCTTCCGGAATTGTTCCACACAACTTGTTGCTGCTCAAATCTAGCACTTCTAGAGCAGACAACCCTCCAAATTCTCTGGGGATTCTCCCGCGGAAGTTGTTCTTTGGAAGTAAACTAGTCAAAAAAGGAGTATGAAATTATCATCCCACAGAAGGATTTGCGGCACATAATACATTTTTTAAACATAAATACATAATATATTGCACTAGAGCTAAGAAGTGACTTGACTGTGGAGATGAGTGTAGAAACCAACTCACAGGAATTTCAGACCTTGAAGGCTCCCAATCTCAGGTGCGAGAGTTCCTTCCAATTCTCGGCCTGTTAAGTTCCTGTATGACAAAGAAAATAAGAATCCAATGTACATGATTTGTGTAAAAAGTCAAGGCATAAATAAAACAATAGCAGCAGATCAAATCGGCACAGCAGCTTTGTCAAAAAATCATGCTAATTACAAGAAAGAAACAATATAAACTAGTTCTTTCCTTCCTCTGATGTCCTCTTAATGGACAGATGTAGCAAACTATTAAAAATGGAAGTTCAAAAATCATGAAGAGATTTTTAGCAAACTAATAGGAACTTCAAGAATCATCAGAGGTTGTTCATGGCATCAATTTGTATGTAAATAAAGGAAAACCACACTTACAGAATCTCTACTTTACCATCAAAGCATCGCACGCCGGACCAGCTGCATGGGCTGCTGTCCATGGGATCCCAATCCTGGAAGACACCATGGGGATCAGCTTCCACCCTCACCTTCAGTTCCAGCAACGCCAATCCTAACAACAAAACAGGGCTCAACCGTCACAAATCACCAAACCGAATTCACCGAACACGATCGCCACCAATCCCAGAAGCAGACTGCCCTCTGCAAAATATGTTATTGTTACCTTCACCATTGATCGAAGCCGCGCCGCGGCTGGCCTGTGCCTGGAGCAGCAGCACGAGGAAGAAAAACAGCAGCTGGAGTCCAGAGTCGTCGCGAAGCCACCGCCGCGCACCCATGGCAACGGGAGAGCCTCCTCCCGGAGAATAGCAACCCGGGAGCCAGGCGCCAGTTCGCTACCCACCGTCGCTGGCCGAGCCTCTGCCTCTCAGGTTCCCAATTGGAGAACGAAACAACAACACGAGGCCACCGCAGCGTTCAACGGCCGGGCACGGAAATGTTGGCTTAGCTTGGGGATCGGTTATCTACCCAGTGCTGCGGTGCCATTACGCCGGGGAGAACAGACGCAGCCTCGGTTGTTCCGGCGAGCTCGAGGTGCTCGAGCTATTCGCCGGAGCCCATTGGTCCCGCCGCACCGGAATGGGGTCCTGCCCTTTTTCCCCCCGGCGTTTCTCGCGCCGTGAAAATTGGGTTCCTGGCGGAGCAGCCGGATCGAGCCCTTGTCGCCGGGATGGGTGGTGGTCGGCGGCGGCGGCGCGAAGGGGAGGGGGGAGTTTTCGCGCGCGAAGGTGGCGGGCGGCGGTTAGATTCGGTTCAGAGGTGGCCAGGGACAGGGTACCGAGGGAGCGTGCCCGTCGCCGCCGCGCGCGCCAAGCCACTGACTCGGTGGGCCCTCGTGGGGAAAGGCTTGACCACCCCCCATCATCTATGCACGCACGATACCCATCACAACCGTCCATTCCTCCATTCGACGTTCATCGATGACCCCATCCCTTATTTCTCTTCACCTACACGGTACACTCACCATTCTTTCCGCCATGAATTTCGAGGTAGGTCATTGAAATGATTCAGTTCATCTCAAGGAAAAGATTCAGGCATTTGGGGGAAAACACTGCATGTGATGGTGATAATCTAGCTATTTTAGTTTATGATAATTTCCATGAGTTACAGAGTTGGTTCTGTGATGATCAGGTGAATGATTAAGAAAAAAAAGAAGTTTGAAAAAGTAAAGATGGAACAAACAGGGCAGAATACCAGGTTTACCATTTTCCTCTTGTGTGATCTCTTTGCCATGACGAGGTCCCAAACTTTACTCATGGCGTGATGTTATTTGAGTGCGAAAAAAGATCACAGTTGGCGAAACATGGCAATCAAGGTCCAAGTATGTCTTGACTTCAAATTAGTACCAGCATACATGTCTGCATAGAGCTTTTCAAAAGGGGAAAAAAGGCTTTTCAGAAAATACATATCTGCAAAGAGGAAAGACAAGAGCAGCAAGAATCTGCTGATGCCTTGATGGCGATCGGAAATTCGAAACAAATCCAATCAAAGTGGAGTAGGCAATGCTGGCATCAATTAATAGTGTGATTGTGTCGGAATCCTGATCAGTACTAGTATTGACTGCCAGTATATAATACTTTGAATCATCCTTCGTTCGGTCGTGCGTCACTAACATCCTATGCAGCTATGGTAGACATGATGATGCAATTGATAGTTACTCATGACAATAGCATGCCACTAGATCTGAATTGGCGTGTTTATAAAGACATGCCCAGGTTTCTTACCTACTTTCTGAAGCATGAGCTACCAAAGCAATCTTTATTAAAGAAGCAAAGTAAAAAAAAAATTAAATAAAAAAAAAACTGAAACGTGGACGAATTTAGATCAACTTTCTTCTTGCTGGCTGATCATTCAACCTCGCGCTGGCACCGCTATATGCTCCTTTTGAACAAGAATCATCAGAGCGATCGAAAAGTACAGTGTAGTTTCTGCTGCTCACATCCCTGAAGTAGCATCCATCAGTTCCCACATACTTATATACCTGATGGGTCTTCCCCAATCCACTGACCACCAAATTCTTCTTCACCCTCATAGTGCCTTCTGCCGATTGTGCATTCCGTAGGAAGCTGTACAAGAAGCCCAGTTTTCCACCAGAGGTCTTCTTCTCATTGATACCAAATTTGACAATTGAATCCAATGAGTACTCATCACCCACTTGATCTGAGGTACCAGTATAAAGATACAGTGGGAAAACCTCATGGAATTCCTGAGAGAGCAGCACAGCAGAAGTATCCTTGACAAAAATGCCAGACTTTGCATCGATTGTTTGGTTCACAATTTGCACAGTGCCATTCTCTCTAAACACATTGCTGTTTTCGTAGCTGAATCTCTGGTAGAAGGTTGTTGTGACCTCCCCGAACGAGGATTTCACCCATCCCGTGGCAGAGACGTGCCGACTTGCGCTTGTCACAAATTGTCCATCTAACCCAGTGAATTCTGAGTTCACATTAAGGTCCAATCCAGATGAATCATAGCTGAGCAAGCTCCCAGTGGTCTTCTCACTCTTGTGATCCAACCACAGATGCAAATTGGCATCAATGTACCACACATCAAGAGCATTTGTCACGCCAAACCCAAAATCATGCTCCTTGCCATCCAGGAGCTTCCCCAAGAACGGTGTGATGTCAATGTCATATGTCGGGAGATTGAATGAGCCGATTCCGGTGATTGGCCGCCATAGCAGCGGGTTGACACCACCGGTGTAGATCACAGTGAATGGCCAAACAGCGCCAACGACTTCACCATCCACTCTAACTACGACTTCCCTGAATGCACCATTGCCGGGGACATTGGACAAGTTGTTCGCCTGAATGTAATCGTTGGGTGGATTGGTATACCAGAACTCGTCATCGGAGTGGAAGGAAACGAACACCTCAAGGACCGCCCTGTAGGCGTTCGAAGGAATGGCGAGCTTCTTTGACTGCACATCGATAGCATTCTGGATGGCGAACCACTGCCCGTCGGTCAAGGGTAAGCTCCTTGAAATTGGCACAATCAGATCGGCCTGCTGCTGCTGTTGCGGTGGCGGCGGCTCGGTGTGGAAGTAGAGGTGGAGCGTGAGGTTGGCGTGGTAGACGCCCGTGTATGTTTTGTCGATGAGGTTGCCGAGGTAAACCGCGACCTCACCGGGCTCCGCGAGGAGAGCGGCGTACCTGGTGACGTCGCGGGACACGGACCAGAGGATGCCGTTGGGGCGCGGCTCGGCGGTGCAGCTGCGGAGGAGCTCGGCGCCGGAGAGCCAGACACCGAAGATGCGGTCGAACTGGCGGCCGCGGCAGTCGGCGGCCCACTCGAGCACGGCGAGCGCGAGGCCGCCGCCCGCGGCGCCGAGGCAGGCCGGCGGCGCGTAGGCGGCGGTAATGGGGGGACGGCCGTAGGTGGCGCCGAAGGTGGCCGAGAGGAGCAGCGTGGAGCAGGGCCCCGCGCTGCCGCTCGGCGGGCGGATCGGGCGGTCCACCTCGAAGAAGGTGGTCGGCGGCTCCGACGCGTTGAGAGAGGCGACCTGCAAGGACGCGCCGAGGCGGTGCCTGCTCTGCGGCGCAGCAGCCGCCGTCACGGTGGGGAGGAGGAGGATGGCGAGGAAGGCGCTCGAGGCGGCGGCGGAGGGCGCCATGGTCGGAGCGGTGGGCACGAGGGGCGGGGGTGGGTGGACTGGACTGGGCGGAAGCGGAACTGGACAAGTTAACTACCCGAGGCGGTTTAAACTAGGTGTGGTGCTTACAGCAAGCACAATGTTGCAGTAAACTAGTCTACAGTGATTAAAAAATTATCTATCAGTTAGCTGGAATATTGTAGAGGTAATCCATACAGCAGTCCACAGTTAAAGGTACCTATAACTCTATGGGCTGCCCATAAAAAATAAATAAATGATTTTCTCTCTGCACTCTCTCTCTTTCTTATCTCTCACATATGTACTACTTAGTCCATATATATTGTGAAGATAACAATAGCTATAAACCACTGACGTAAAAGTTGTACATATAGACTATTTGGTCCATATATATTGTGGTGGCTCAATACGAGCTTTTGGATTCTTGGGTCCCTAAAATAAAGGAGACTAGGTACTCTACTTTGGTGTCAACGTAATAGTTTGGCTAATTATCTGGTTTTTCCGGTATCAGTAACACAAGCTATTGTATAAAAATTAGAGATAACAATAATACACTGGTCTGTGTGTAAATATAATTTTTTATACATAGAGTACTACTCCCTTCATCGTATAAAGAGATTATAAGATTTTTAAGTACTCCCTCCGGTTTCATAAAGCATGTCGTTTTGAAGTTGTCTTAAATCAAACATTTTAAACTTTGACTTTAAATAAATTCTTTTAGGTTGAGTTTGAAAATATAAAATGTATTTTCATAAATGTATATATTGAATATATTTTATAGCAAAAAATAATTATCAAAGTTATTTTTTGAGACCGTGTCGAAACCAAAGGGATTGAGGGAGTACACATTAGTGATGAAGTAAAAATGATATGGCACTCTCAAAAGAACTTATGGACATTACTTTATACACTATTGCACAATACCAGTGATGTCTTTGTTTGTGGGACAAAATTAGAAATCTATGCAGTCCTCCTATTTTTGGGGTGGAAGGCAGGAGAGTCCTAGTTTTTTTTTTTAACTAACCACCTCCTAACTTCAGTAATGGGTATCCTGAAGCAGAACAGAACAGGTTGGGAATAGAAAAACGAGACACTGTCACACCTGAACGTCAAGAAGATATTTTGATCAATTGATGCTACGATGGTCGATGGGGGACCAGTACGGCCCTACGGACAGGAATACAGGATCAGAGGAGACGAAAACCACGGAAGAGCTGAATCAACAGTAGCACACCCAGACAAATGGCCTTCATTGGGCCAATTCTCCTCGATGGTCAAACGAAGGCGCGAAGGCACCTGTGCTGTGTTCCGTTCGGTGACAGGCTCATTTAGGCCCATCTCGAGGGGCGCTACAATATAACCACGGTGCTTTCTTCCCATGATTCCGTCTTCTGATGAAGATTGAAAAATCAGCAACGATCTTGTCCCAGCGGGCTACGGGCTACGGGCTACCGCCTTGTGAAGCAAATGCTACTCGAATAAACCGTTTCCATTGGACAATTCTTCGTCAAAAACGTATTCACCTAAGGCAGCGTTTAGGTTACAAACTTTTCTTCTCTCCCCATCATACTTTTCGTCTTTATGGAGCACTAAATGAAGTAGCAGTTGTTACATATTTATACTTTTTATCTGTCTATTTCAAGATAAATCTTTTAAGTGTACTTAAACTAAAATTAGACAAAAGTTATCAAATACAAACGAAAGTGCTATACACCGGTGCATGCACTGGGTATTCCGCACTCCCGACTCCGTGTAGCTCACGTCTCAACTTGTAGCACTTGTGATTATCTAATCTAGGGAATAATTGTGTGGATTCCGATGGATCGTGTGCAGTTGACAGTTCCCTTCCGCAGTGCTGTCACCCATCCAGCTCGCACGATAGAGGCTGTGTTTCGATTACAGTTGTACTGTAATTTTGCACTATAGCATATTCGTTTGTATTTGATAACTTTTGTTTAATCATAGTCTAAATAGACATAAAAGATTCATCTCGCGATGTACATGCAAAAAGTACAAATATGTAAACATTTCGTCTACATTTAATATTCCATATATATACCACAACATTAATGTAACTAGTTACATTTGTAATTTACGATGGATCTAACCAGCCCAGAACTGGGTGCGAAACTGCGAACGAAGAGGCACGCTGATGTCGCCTCCAGCTGGCAGCCATCTGGACACCGGTGGGGATCATAATCAGCTTTGGCCCGGACCACTCATCGGTTGAAGCATTTCGGCCCTGGTTGCGCTGTGTCCGACTGTCCGGCACCGCCGCACCGGCAGCAGCATCAGTCTCGTTTCGGTGCGGTGCACGGTGCTCCCCTTCCTCGGTTCCTTCGTTCCTCCTCTGCGGCATCGCTCCTGCGCGGCTGTGTCGGTGCGTCCTGGCCGGCTGGCCCCCTAGGTATAGATGGTCAAATGGGCCAAGCCCGATGGGCCGACACGGGTACGCTCTGAAAAAGCACGGTCCGAGCATGACACGGCACGAAGGCTATAGTGCCAGTGTCGGCACGGGCACGGCACGGTTATTGGGCTGGCACGATTCTGACCCGATGTATCCTGGCCGTTGGATGGTTCAGATCAATTAGCACCGTTGGATCTAATGTTTTGGAGTATATAAATGCTGCAACCCTAACTTTTCACCGTGCTCCCTTCCTCCGCCTCCATTTTCTTTCGTTCGAACACACACCAGCACACCACCGGCCTCAAGCAGGCACTTCTCTCTCGCTAGTTGCTGCTGGGTGCCTGTGGCCACACACGAGCACACGGCGACGGCCTCAAGCAAGCTCATCCAGATGGCGCCCGCAGCGACGGCGTGCCTTCGCGCGGTTGGCTGCTGCTGCTGTTCCACGGCGCGCGGTGGCGGCGCGCGGCGTGGCACATGGCTGCTGCTCCATGGCGCGCAGCTCTGCTCCACGGCTGTTACTCGACGTCGACGACGCGGCGACGGCGCTCGAGCAGGCACGGTCGGCACGCTGGCACGGTGGACCGGCGTGCCAATCGGCACGGCACGGCACGGCTCCGTCCCCATAGTGCCGTGCCTGGGCCGCGTCGTCGGCACGGCGGCACTATACGGCACGGCACGGCCGGGCTGACGTGCCACACCGTGCCGTGCTGCGTCGTGCCGTGCCCGACCGTGCTTGTGCTAGTGCCGTGCCGGACGGCCCGTTTGGCCATCTATACCCCTAGGCACCTACTCCAGTTGAATTCGTGGGCGTACGGGTTTCGTTTGCACTAGCGTGGGGCTACCTATACAGCCAATTTTCTTCCATGTGGTCGACCGAGTGAGCATGATGCTTTTCTTACGTACAGTACTAATTTCACTTGTCCCTAACGCCATGTCCATGTACTACTATTTTAAAAGGAAGGGTTTTACGTTAAGTAGCAAGAGTTCTACAAACAAACCATAAAAGTTATTTTCATAGTAAGCCTCACTATGGAGAAAGCAACAAAGCAGACACGTTCACCAGAGACGATAAGGAACATAAAAGAATTTAACTTACAAGTTAAAATGAACCTATGGGTTTGTATAGCTGTGACCATTGGTGGAATTTATCGGTTACAAAACTACCTCCTACTCATATCATATACTCCAAGTCAAGCGATCACCAAGCGTCCCGAACCTAGCCTATGACATGGGACGGATAGTTGAAGACTTTGTGTGCTCAATCTTCATTCAAATGGAAGTATAATAGCCCTTTTTCATTGATATTTAAATTTCTAATTTTTAAAACAAACAATAAACTTTATCTGCATGAGTTATGCACTTAACCAAAAAATAATTATATTTCAATCTTTGGCTGAATGGATGTCTGAGAAAGCGGTGGTCATAAAAATTTTCATCAATTATGAGTGGAGGATGTATTCTAAAAAGCTCAGGGCTCAACTTTTGCTGTTTGAATTTGTGTTCTACAAGCAATGTAACAATCTGAGGCCCATATATAGAAAATAGTCGGGGAAAATCCTACAAATTGTATAAAAACCAGTAGTACTATTAAACAACATAGCCAGCGGTTTATCTTTACATTTTTGGGGCTACCTGTGTATACACTTCTTGCTGCATCACATGACGTCTTTTCTTATTGATTGAAAAGCTATAATTAGCACATGAAAATGACCCGTCGTTTAGGACAGCACATTGAATAATTGAAGACCGGATGTGGGGCTGTGGGCCAGGTTAAGCCCAGCCAAAGCCAGTACAGCTCGTCCACCGGTGCAGCGTTCCATTTACACCCTGTCAACTTCCCCGGCCGTTATCCACCGGCCCGCGCGGCGGAGACGCCGACAAGGCGGCTGTCGGCGTCGGCGACAGTCGTCAGCGGCCGCTCGTACCGGCGCAGGACGCGTCGTGATGGTCGAAAAGCACGTCGTAACCGACGCTGCTCACGTTCCTCAGGTAGCAGCCGCCGTCGCTGGCGCCGTACTCGTACGTCTGGTGCATCCGCCACGACGCGCCCACCACGGCGTCGTCCCGGAGCGTCACCTCCGCCGCCGCCGCCTGCGAGTTCCGCAGCGTGCTCGTCTCCGCGCCTCCCCGGGACCGCGTCTCGTCGAACCCGATCTCCACGCGCCGCATCAGCCGCTGCGACGACGTGCCGCTGCCGTCGCCGCCCAGGAAGATGTAGAGCGGGAAGCTCTGGTGCACCTGCTGCGGCGGAGTCCCGGCGGTGACGACGGCCGTGAGCGCGTCCGTCGTCTGGTTGATCGCCTGCGCGCCGCCGTGGCCGGTCACCACGTTGGTGTTGGAGAAGGCGAGCCGCTGCGTGAACGTGGTGGTGACGTTGCCGCGCGACGAGCTCACCCACCCCGACGCCGTGATGTTGCGGCTCGCCGTCGCCTCGTACTCGCCGTCGACGCCGTCGGCGGAGCGCGAGACGATGCTGCCGGCCAGCTTCGGCGCGTCGTACGCGACGAGCCCGCCGGCGGTCACGGAGCTCTTGGGGTCCAGCCACAGGTGGAGGTTGGCGTCCACGTACCACGACCGCTGCGCGTTGGTCACCGCGAACCCGAGCTCGTGGTCCTCGCCGTCCAGGAGGCTGCCCAGGAACGGCGTGAGCTCGACGTCGTAGGTGGGCATGTTGAAGGACCCGATGCTGGTGATGGGGCGCCAGATGAGCGGGTTGATGCCGCCGGTGTAGATCACCGGGAACGGCCACACGGCGCCGACGACGTCGCCGTCGAGCAGCACGGTGACCTCGCGGAACGGCCCGTTCTCCTCGGGCGTGTTCATGTACCAGAACTCGTCGGCGTCGTGGGACGAGACGTAGACCTCGAGGACGGCGCGGTACGCGTTGCGCGGCACGGACACGCGCGCGGACTGCACGTCGGTGGCGTTCTGGATGACGAACCACAGCCCGTCGTTGAGCGGCAGGCTCCTCGACACCGGGACGACGGCGTCGGCGGCCGACCGCGCTCCGGCGCCGCCGCGGGGGCGGGAGCGGAAGTAGAGGTGGAGCGTGAGGTTGGCGTGGTAGACGCCGTTGTAGGTGTCGTCGATGAGGTTGCCGAGGTACACGGCGAGCGTGGCGTTGCCGGCGGCGAGGAGGGCGGCGTAGCGGGTGACGTCCTTGGAGACCGACCAGGCCACCCCGCCGGGGCGTGGCTCCGCGGTGCTGCCGCGCAGGAGCTCGGCGCCGCCAAGCCACACGCCGAAGGTGCGGTCGTACTGCGCGCCGCGGCACTCCGCGCGCCACTCGAGCACCGCGAGCGACACCGACGACGACGACGACGGCGCGCCGGCTGACAGGCACGGCGGCGGCGAGTAGGGCGCGGTGACGGGCGGCTTGGTGAGCGTGAACGCGAAGGAGTGCGAGAGCAGCAGCGTGGAGCAGGGCCCCGAGCTGCCCCTGGGCGGGCGCAGCGGGCGGTCCACCTCGAAGAAGGTGGTCTGGGCCCTGCTGCGGCGCGGCAGCGCGGCCTCCACCGCCGCGATGTCCTCGGCGGAGAAGCGGAGGTCGCGCGGCGACGGCAAGGCGGCGGCCGCGTTGGAGAGCAGAGCGACGCAGAGGCAGAGGAGGAGTGAGCGGTGGGCAGAGGAGGCCGTCGGCATGGCTATTGGCTAGCACCTCCTCAGTCCGGAGCTCAGCTGTGCTGAAATGGGAGGCGTTGCATGCTAGCAGTGTCCGCGTGAAGGCTGAGGATTTAAACCCGGCGAATTGCAGCGACGAAATTAAATAAACCCGGGGCAATAATATCCATCATTATCTACAATCTAGGGAGGGGAGGCGGCATAAACAAAGTGTATGTACTATGCATGGAGTATGTTGTTGTGAGTGGCGTATAATGGCAACGCAAAGTACTACTCCTACTTGGTAGGTAGATGAATCATACTATGCGGCTTTTGGGACACTTCGACTTGTCTACTAGTATAACCCATGATGATTAAACACAAAAATAAATAAATAGAAAGAACAGGGAAAAGGGAAAGTACAGAAGCTTCATCGTGTGCTTAAAGTACCGGGGAAGGTGATGTTCCCGCAACGAAATACAGCCTTTAGGTTGTTTAGCATGCAGCAATGTAAAAGTGTCCCTCTCCAGTCTCCACTGGCCACTGGCTCCAAACCGTGTCTAATTCAGTCTTTGACATATCTCATGTCTGACTTGACAAAACCATAAGGATTTGGCCAATTCACTAGATGGTTAAACTAATCAAGCTTGTCAGGTTGAGTACTTGTTTAGAACGTAGAAAATTCATAGAAATGATACAGAGATCTTATTCAAATCAGTTCAATTTTAGAATCGAAGAAAATAGAACATTCCGTTACAGTTGGGGAGAGAGAGAGAGAGAGAGAGAGAGAGAGAGTACTGCATATTGCCGTTGTTAAAACAAAACATTCTGTTACACTTGGATCCGGAATAAAAAGCCACCAAACAAATCGGAGAATTTATAATCTCCGCGTGGGATCGAGGGACCCAGAACAGCTGCATGTGTCCACTCATTCACAGCTTTGCAAAGGATGAGTCAGTACTGCGTCGGACATTATCATTAGCAGGATCACAGTCACTTTGTGCGTGTATATTGTATAAATAAACTCGTGGTTGATAAATAATATGCATTTTGTTGTACCTAAAACGGAAATTGTCTCGGCCCTGTTCCTGACGGACGACGAACGGGCCACGGCCCACGGGATAGCTACTACTGCCGCTGCGCTGTCGGCCGCTCCTCGTCAAAAGACCGCCACGAATCAAGGAGCAGGTCAGCATCAGTGTGAACATGTGGCGTACTGGTACTAGTCTAGCTAGCAGGCAGTAATGGTCCTGTTTGGCTCGTTATTTATTGTGGGATATTTATTGTGGTTTCTATTCTTCTTAGTTATCCTGCTAGCTTAGCTTTTTCATGATATGGTATAGGAATTAATGAAGAAAAAGAGAGGAAAACGAAGAAACGATTTCTTGGTCAGGAAACGATGTCGACGATAAAACCGATGCACGTAGAAACGACAGAAACGCCACTGGGAAGACTCCGGTCGTTTCCTTCCTGATCCCGTGCGCCGCCACCGCCGTAGAGCAGATCGCACGCTCGCCCTCGCTCCCGGCTTTGCTTTCCCACGCGCGCATGGCCATTTTTGGCGCGCATCTCCCGCCGCTGCGTCGTCGTTTCCCTCCTTTCCCCGAGCTCGCTGGTTCTCCTGCGCGCGGCTGGCTTCCGTCGAGATCGCCAAAAGCAGGTCACCGACGCACGGCCCGTCGTCGCCTTCACCACCCGCGACTTCCTCCCCAAGCTCCCTCTCGGCGCCGGCATCCGCGTCGTGCTCCTCGAGCCCGACCGCCCCCCCTCCGATCCTAGCTCCGTCATCGCGTCACGCAGGACGACCGGCCACGCTGCTCTACTCCTTGGGCACCACGAGGCCCAGCAAGGGCGTCGTCGCCACGCACCGGAGCCTCATCTCCATGGTGCAGATCTATCGTCTCCGCGAAGTTTCCAAATTGTTTTTTGTTTTCGGGGAAGTAGAACTGATGATTGATTCTGAAGCCGTCGATCTTGTCCTTCTAGGAACCCGGAGCTGCAGTATCTGCACAAGGACCTGCCGAGCAACCCATCCGTTCTGGTGAGCAGGGGAAAACTTCTGATCTGGTTGATGCATCGGCCTCATATTCGGATGGGGATTCTCAATCTGACAAAGGTGATTGTGTTGTTCACTTGTTCTGGAGATTACATGGGTGATTGCCACAATTGATCTACTCCCCTTTTGTGTTGCATTTAATTTATCCTTTGAATTAACTCTGCTGTAGAAACCATGGGTTGGGAGAGATAGTTTCTACTGGACATTAATTGCTCTCTTTCTCTCTTGGAATTTACAACTAGAAACCCCCTATTGGGACTGCCCTTAGCTGTTAATCATTATTTCCTTGCATCATCAAAATAATTTAGTTAATTATTACAGTTGAACCAAACTGTCTTTCAGCCCAAACGAATAGGGCGTCTGCTATTCGCTAGTTAGAAGTAGTGCAGTGACGGGACAATGAGGACGGACGAGGTTAAATCTAACTGTTGTTGTTGTTGTTGTTGTTGAGCAACCAGCGTTCAGCAGCGTAGCTTCACCATAGCCATATCCAACCGCCCAGCCAAGTGGTCATTTGTGCTTGTGCAGTGCAGAAATGGAGCCTCGGGCCCTCGGCCTCCGTGGATTATATTAGCACGTACAGCAAGCACCCCGCACGCATACACATAATGCACGCTCGGCCGGCTAGCTAGTGCAACCACCACTGGAGTGGGGTAGTTAGATTAGCACGCAGGCACACCCACGCACTCACACGCGCATACAAAACAAACAGACTAGCATTATCTCAGTCAGTGCATGGCTGTCTGCAGATCATTTCCCACTTGCTCGCGCAGAAGCAGAACAGAACCGCGATTGGAGGGGCTGTTAGCTTGTTCAGATTTTAGACAGACACGACAAATCAGCATCAGTCAAAATCAACGTTTGTTTTCAAACAAGTGAAGTGGTCACTCCGATCCGTCAGGCAGAAATGCAGAATCGTTGGGTGGATGTGGATCATCATCAGCTGGTGCCTGGCGGCGAAACCACCACTCACGTCCAAAAAGGCTAGGCTGGAGCGGATCGGGGCTTCGTTTTCTCATCCCCGATCCTGCTGACCGATCGGTCCCAACAAGCTTGTTTAGCTGGCCACCCGCCCGGGGCAGCCACGCAAGCGCCCCGACGACGACGACGAGGCCGAGCCACGCTCGCTCTCTTGGTCTGCCATGCTCCCCACGTCGGCGTCGCACGCAGACGGCCGTAGATCGATGGATCGGGCCCCGGCCAACGACGGCGGCTGCGCACCTACCGCGGCGCCCCGACCGGGCCAGGGCCGGCCCAATCGGGCTCTAGCTTCCGGCGGCCTGGCGAGCGGAGCGGAGCGGCCCATGCATGCAAAAGAAAGCACGCTCGACAGCGACGGCTTGCCTAACGGAAACCGGATCATGCAATGCAAGGGTCTTGTCTTTGCATTGGGTCCACACCCAGGGGCTGTTTAGTTAGGAAAAAATGTGGGGTTTTTAGGTACTGTAGCACTTTCTATTAGAATGTAATAATTAAGTCTAGAATGTGATAATAATTAGAGTAAAATGGCTTAACACCTTTCCATTGATTCAGTAGGAGTTATATAGGAAATTACATGACTCATCACATTCTAAACTTATCACATTCTAGACTTAATTATTATCACATTCTAGACTTATTAGAATGTAATAATTAAGTCTAGAATGTGATAATAATTAGAGTAAAATGGCTTAACACCTTTCCATTGATTCAGTAGGAGTTATATAGGGAATTACATGACTCATCACATTCTAAACTTATCACATTCTAGACTTAATTATTATCACATTCTAGACTTAATTATTACATTCTAATACTCCTCGCCTCCGCTTGGCCATGCTTGCCAGTTGCCAGCGGAGCCTGCAGCTGGAGTGGCCGCCCCACCTCGCCTCCAGGGACCAGGGTGTTCATCATCCACATGATCGCACTTGCACCTGCATCCCAGCAGGCATCAGCTGCATTGCATGCAATGGTCATCAGAAGAAGTCATTTGTTATTCGTTCCTTGGATTGGACTGAAGTCTCTTTTTTATGAGGAAGATTGCACATTTGGACTGGAGTCTTGACTCTTGATACGATATCCAAAGGAGAACGAAGCAATGGAACTATGGAAGAGACAAGATGCACACCACACGGCCCCAAGTCAGAAGCGAGGACCGCGGTCCCACCTGTCACGGCCAAAAACACCAGTGGGGCCTGTTTAGTTTCCAAAAATTTTCTAAGATTTCCCATCACATCAATTTTATGGCACATGCATGGAGTATTAAATGTAGGTAAAAAAAAATTAATTATACAGTTTATCTGTACATGTCGATACGAATCTTTTGAGTCTACTTAGATCATGTTTAAATAAAAATTGTTAAATATAAACGAAAGTATTAAAATATAATAATTAAGTTTAGAATGTGATAATAATTAAGTCTAGAATGTGATAAGTTTAGAATGTGATGAGTCATGTAATTTCCTATATAACTCCTACTGAATCAATGGAAAGGTGTTAAGCCATTTTGCTCTAATTATTTTAACATAGTATCAGCCGGTTACCATTCTTGACCTCTCGTTTTACGTGACCTTTCCTTTCCATCCCATCATTGCATTTTTTTTCCTTTCCACAGAATCGCCTTCTTCTCCACTCAGCCATGGCTGATGACGATACCCAGGCTGTCCGCCCTGGCTGCAGCTATTGTCGCTGCCATGCCTCCTCCCAATCCTAGCACAACTTTGGCTTCCGCGCTTGCCACGATCAACGTGAAAAATCATATTCCTGTCGCGCTCGAACTTGATCCACCCAACTACTCTACTTGGCGTGAACTATTCCTCACCCTTGCTGGCAAGTTTGGTGTGCTATCTCACATCAATGGCACACCGGCTCCTGAAGATCCTGACACTTCATGGTTGGCGATCGATTGTTCGATCCGCTCCCTCATCTACTCCTCGTCGTCACCCCGCTTGCTGCGCCTCATCATGGAGAGCAACGCCTCAGCTCACACCATATGGACCAAGGCAGCCAACCTCTTCCTTGACAACAAGGCATCCCGTGCTATGACTCTTGAGGCGAAATTTCACGCCTTGTCCCAGGGCGACTTGCCGGTCCTTGAGTATGCTCAACGGCTCAAAGATCTTGCTGATGGGCTCGCTGACTTGGACCAGCCGGTCAGCGATCCTACCTTTGAAACATCATCGATTTTCCACGAT
This sequence comes from Eremochloa ophiuroides, assembly GCA_038502445.1. Taxonomy (NCBI): domain Eukaryota; kingdom Viridiplantae; phylum Streptophyta; class Magnoliopsida; order Poales; family Poaceae; genus Eremochloa; species Eremochloa ophiuroides. Next base: position 3,482,194 of record JAHLJS010000006.1, on the reverse strand, counting down.
GAGAAAATCCACAGAATGAGATATAATGTGATAAAACTAAAGATTGATTTTATCGCATTATCATATATCAGTTGATATAAAAGTCATACATCGAGATTACTTACAAAATATTACATCAACTGAGGGGACACCTATTACAGGGTTAATCTAGCGGAAGCATATCTAGTCGTCATCAGAGTTGGCGGAATATGTCATTGAGTGAAGGCTCCTCCTTCACGGGTACCATCAGAGTTATTCTTGACGCAGCATAGTCTTCATCTCCTGAACTAAACTTGAGCGTAGGCACGAGACCTTCTAATGCTTCTTATCTCAATATCTCTGTTAGTCAGGTAATCTGCACACCGCCAGATATGTGCAGGCCATGGTCAGCACCGATGAGCTTTAGTGGAAAAGAGAAACAAAGGATCTGACGATCCTAATATTTGGCTGTGGTTTGCATCTTAAGCGCATGCAAGGTAGCATCAAGTAATAATATCATAATAGTTTGTCAAGTTTTAACCCATATCACACCATCCATCAGTCCATCCCATTTCTATTATCCCACCCATACACCACCTCACACACACACACCTCACGCTCAGTCGACAGGCCCAACTCCCTCTCGGGTCCTGCCTCAACGGCACACTGCCGCATCAGGCACACTGCCGGACAATCATCAACCAGGGAAAGAAAAGAATATCGCTCTCTACACTAGACAGAGCTTCACAGGAAAGGTCCATAGCCGACGAATCGGCATATGTATCGATCGATCAACCATAACACTCTCCAGAGGTTTTACCACTCACAAGATTAGCCATCATCGATGCTGTACAATTATTTAGGCAGAATTCCGGGTGCTTGCTTGCCTAGGTCGATGCCACCCTACCACTCAGCCCTGGGTAACTTCGGCCCTACGCCGAAACGCTGAGACTGGGAGACGCAGTACCGGGCCCAATCAGTGGTACAGCGCATCTAGAACGGTGCGGGAACTTCCTGCATCCGCCACCGCCCACCCTATCACCTTACAACCTAGTAGTAGTGGCACCGCCCTACCAAGTAGTCCAGCCGTCTCCCGCCCATCAGAAGCGAGTGAGCAGTAAGGGATTCCCATGAACCTGGGCTAGTCCTTCCTAAATTTGACCAAGCAGGCATCTTCTCTTAGGGGATACTCTCCCCGTGCCACCATGGCACCTCCATTCACGGGACTTCAATGCACATCCCGGAACCACCTCATAAGTCATTACCCGCCACAGGTATCTCTCGTGGGAATGCCCAGATGCAACTCCCGGCAAGACTTGCTTACACAGCTCGTCGCGTATCCCACTTGGTCGACTCGACCCTCACCACACACCCAAGACACACGCAGCACGCTCACATACCCCCAGTCCGGCATCCCAAGCCAAACCATTCCCAGGGGTTCACCACCAGCATCACATCATAGATACAATGCGGGTGGAGTTAATAGATAAATATAGTGATGTAACATGCAAGCAAACAGGTAGATAGAAATATGTATAAAAGAGCGTGAGCGCGAAGCCGGATGGTATAGTAGAGTGGTTGCAAGCGGGGTAGTAATGGCTTGGGTAGTAACATGCATCATATATTAGCAAAGGAGTAAATATAAAGCGCTAGCAATTCTAGATTTGCAATGTCTAATAGGATTCTCTAAAAGAAGGTGCTGCCATGACACCTGCGTTGTCGAGGAAGTAGTGGTATGAGCACTCCTCAGTTAGTGTAGTCGTTCTGCTGGATCACCTCCTCCTAGGGTCACTTCACCCCACAGCTCCTGTCGTCGTCCATGTTCTCCTCCTCCCGCAGTTCTTGATCTATTCGTCGCTAATCCGGAACGGCTACTCCGCGAAGCGACACAAGACAGAAAGCACCCATTACACCGAAAGACGACGGGACACAGAAAGATCCATTGTCACAGGGGAAATAATAAAAGATACACGACTTGGCCCTCTCGGCGTATGTCCGATGTCATCGGGCTAAAGAAACAGGAGTGGTGGTTTGCCAAGCACCAGTTTATGTCACGGCCAAGCCAATATGGCTTTATAATAACTGGTTTAGGCTAGAGCTGATCCATAGCAAACACCACGGCTCACAATCTTTCGATCCGAACGCCACGGAGAAGACGGGGATCGGAGGACGGCCGATCAGAAGGGAAGAACAAGGAATTACCAATAATAAATGTTGCACAAAATAGTGCGAGTGTTCAATCCACTTGTAGGGCACCAAGGCTGTGATTCTAACGGGCACAATCATACAAGTGATTAAACACCAAGAATTCAAGAGAAAGCGAGGGGAGAGGGAGGAGCTAGCTAGACATGTCCATATCATATTCTCGGTCACATCTTTAGTGAAGATGGTTTTAAGTAGTCGATCGGATCGACTCACATAGGTCCGAGATCTTGATATAGACCATAGCTTCACTAACTAAAAAGGGTTAGTCCGATCTTTGATCCAATCGCCACGAACAAGACGGGATCGAACAGAGCGGGCTATATGGAAACGAAGAGCGAGGAACTTAATAACATGGTGGTCAACTTCTTCCAACGCACACGCCACGGCATAGACGGGCATCAGAAGAGAGCGACACACAGAAGAATACAAGTGCGCAAACCACTCGTAGGGTACCACGACCTGGGTGCACTGGCACTAAGTCATTACTCGGATCCATAGCGGTACGGTTGTCACCGCAAGAATTAGAGGAATGCGACGGTCGCGTAGGGTACGAGCATACGAGGGTCGGTGCACGAAAAGTCAGCGAGAGACAGCGTGAGGTCAGGTTACACTCGGTGTTACGGTCATGGCGGAACGAATCCCGCGATCGCAACGTCCGAACGAGGTACGATCCCACCACCGGCTCGAAGGCACAGCACACAGACAAACAACACAACAACCAGCATTAAGAACCGATGACATGACTCAAAAGACTCATTATAAGACTGCGGAGTAGCACAATTCCATAGCATTATGATAGATGGATCCTGTATTACAGATTTAGATATAGACAGATCGTGAGGATAGGGTACAACAGATAGAATATAAGGATAGGGTACAACAGATATAGACATATCGTAAGGATAGGATACAGTATGATGGATAGATGTACAAGGAGTAAGAGCAGGGGTCCAATAGTCCAGCGTCGTATATTACTTTGGCTTTCCAACCTTCCAACATTATCTATGGAGCCTCAAGATGTGGCAACGGGGCTATGGCACAAGGTCGGTCGGGGCTAGTGTCAAAGGAAAAATGGCAAGGCTTGCTTCTACACGTCCCGGCTCCACTGGGCCAGCTGCTGGTACCTTCTGGCCTGCTATGGCTTGCTTCGGCTGGTCGCGGCTAGTCGTGGCCTCCTGCGGGCTGGTCGCGGCTGGCCGGACGGGGCTGTGGCTGGCCGGAGACTGGCTGGAGGTGGCATTAAGTGGCTGGGAGGTGGCAGAGCATGGCCGGGTTCCAATGGTGTGCGCGGTAGCTAAGGTGAAGCTTGGACGGGGCGTCGGTGCGCGTCAGGATGACCAGGCAGGACCTCCAGAGATCTTCTCCCTTCTCGATTGGCGTCCATCGAGTCCTTCGGCGACATGAGTAGAGTGGCGATGTTCTCGGAGTCTATAGGCACAAGGTGAAACCGGAACGGTGATCATGGTGATGGTTTGGGTAGTCCTCGGCCACGTCGGCGTTCTTGGAACGCCGGTGGTTCGATTTGACTGAATGGTCTCATGCCGTGTGTGCGAGTGTCCTGAGCTGGAAGAGGCTCGGCCTACGTGTCCCTGAGGTGGGACGCCATGGCATACATGGCGGGTCCAGTCACGGTGGCGGTGCTCACCATGGGGGAAAAGGTTAGGCTCACCGTGGGCTTGCGGACGGCGGATCGCTTGACGCGGGTCGGGCTCGTTGCCGGCAGCACTGCCTCACGGTGGGGTTCATTCCAAGGCTTGCCGATGGGGAAGAAGGGGCTGCCCATGCTTGCGGTTCCCGTCCACGATGGCGCCAAGGTAGTGGTGGCGGTGTGGGTTTGGCGAGGTGTGGGTCATGACCATCAAGGACGGAGCACAGTGCGGGTAGTCGTCTCCTGCAAAGATGTGTAGCAGCGGCACAAAGGCCGGTCTCAGTTGACAGTGACGGAAAACGGAACAGTGAGGTTGGAGCTTGGTCCTTGGAATCTCACCGGCGACGAACGACGGGCTCCCGCGGGGTGAAGGCATGGCTGCAGCAAGGTTGGGGTGCTGGTGTCTGCGCGGTGGAGCTCGGCATGGCGGAGACGTCGCAGGAGTGGTGTTCGCGGCCGGTCGGGAACAACGCTGCTCGGTGGTTGGCAGATGACGTCGTGGTGCGCTTGTGGACGGGCGCGGATGTCGTGGAGCCATCCGCCGCGGCTGAACGATGCTCGGCGCGGCTGCTGCGGGGTGGTCCTCCTTCGGTTCAGCAGAAGACAGGGCGAGGCCGGTGGTGCTCGATGCGTCCGAGCACGGCGTGCATGAACGAGGCGAAGTCGAGGGAGAACGCGGCGTGGAGCAGTAGTGCGGCTGCGTGGTGACGACGGGGGCGCTGCCGGTCGCGAACGTCGTGGCGCCGTGCGCGGCCGTGGCGCGGTTGGACCCGGGGACGACGTGGCCCGGCGATGTCGTGACGGAGGTGCTCCGTGTTGGCGAGGTCGTGACGCGGCGAGGCAGAGCGCGTCCACGGCGTCGACGGCAGCAGCGTGGTCCCGTGCGCTCGCGGCGATGGTGCGGCGTGGGTGCTCGGCTCGGTGAAGAGGGCGCGCTCGGACTCCGGGACGACGGCTTGGCGTGGTGGTCGTGGTCAGCGTTGCAGGAGGCTGCCGGGGAAGCGTCGTGGCCGGTCTGGCGAACTGCGTAACCGGCCGTGTCCGTGGCGTGCCTGGCCGGACAGCGGTTCGCACGGCAACCGTCGTGGCGTCGGGCCAGCGTGACCGTGGCCGGCTGTTGCTGCGGCACGACCGAACGACGAGGTGGAGGCGACCGGGAGCGGCAGAGTGGAGGAGGCGAGCCGAGCTGTGGTGCAAAGGAGAGGGAGCGAAAGATGGCGGCGGTCTGGAGGTTGAAGAAGGGTGCGGCGGTGGCTCCGTTTCTTTATACCCGCGAGCTAGGGCTTCTAGCAAGGATGGACGACGATGATTTCGGCTTCCGTGCCCAGGGACACGCGTCGGCAATCAGTGCGGATGTCGAGGGGATGGCGCGGGCAGCGTGCCCCTGCGATGGCGGCGGCGGCCAGGAGAAAGGCTCAGGGGCGCTCGCCCCCTTCCTAGGGTTCGTGGGAGGGGCGCCCGAGCTGGGCCAGCTGGGCCGCGGGTTGCAGGTGGGCCGCGCGTGGAGCACGCATACGTGGGCCGGTGAGGGCGAGTGGGCTGCTGCTACGCTGCACAGAGGGCGCTCAGCGCTGACTACGGAAGGAAAACGGGAGCCTGTGCGTGTATGAGCTTATGACGGAGTAGTTCGTATCCATACGCTGAAGCTTGCATGGTCTCGTTTCGTGGGGCAACGAACACAAAGGGAGCTGGACTTCAACTAGCTTGTATACGTGCATGCTATGGATTTGGAAGGTGCTCACGTGATTAGTGGTGCAGTACAGGAGCATGCATGGTTTATATTATGCACCCAGTTAACTTGCCCAGGCAAGGCCACCAACCTTTGGTGTGTGCCGAGAGGGGATTTGCCCAAGCTACAGGAGCATGCAGCTGAGAAGGGTGCTACACGTGCAAGCACAAGATGGTTAGCAAATGGAATTAGGATTGAGTGGCTCTGTTGGCTAGGAGACTTTGCATAGAATTCATAAAGGAATTTTTGGAGGGAGGGGAAAAAGGAAAAGGATTTTCCTTTTACTGTCAAGAGGAATTTGGGGGAATTACATAGAGATTTGAGACAGTCCCGCAAGGGATGAAAGGAAATTGCTATGGACTTGTGCGCTCCGATGCAAAACAAAACTCGACGCCGGAAACCGACTCACAATACGGACACATATCTACAAACAATACTATATGAATGCAACGAATTATTAGTGGTTTAATTGCCGTTCAACCAGTAACTACATGCTTCTCACAATTACAGGAAAAATTTTAAAAAGTTCGTATTTTTGGTTTACCGACAACCCGGGTTGTTACAACCTTGTTGCTCGCTTTCCTCCGCGGCGTCAACGAGCCTCTTCGCGGCATGGCCTCCATATTGAAGACAAAGACTCCACTGCCCTCGTTTCTCGAGGCCCAGTCACTCCTTGCTCTGGAGGAATCTGAGCTGCCGACATCCAACTCCGTTGTTGCCTTCACAGCGCCCCGCGGTGCACCTGCATGTGCGCCTACTCCGGCGTCACCGACGCCTGTTGAGTTCGGTGCTCCCTCAGCATCGTCGGCGTCCCGTCCTCCGTCTCGTCCTTGGGGACGCGGCAAGGGGAAAGGCAGGGGCCATAACAACTGGCGTCCTCCCCATCCGTGGGCAAACGCATGGAGTGGCGCTTTCCAAGCGTGGCCCATGCCTGGCCAAGGCATCTTGGGTGCTCGCCCCGGCTCCGGACAATTTCAGCAGCATCTTCGTCCACCACCATCCCAGGCGCATCTTGCTGCTGCCCCTCAGCCCGGCTACCCCTACGGCGTCTACCCCTATGCGCCTACGGCGCTCCCTCAGGTGGTCCTGCTGATCCGATGGCATCCTGGAACCAGGCCGCCTTGGCCAACGCCTTCAACACAATGACTCTACAGCAGCCTGACGCCACTTGGTACATGGATTTGGGTGCGTCTTCACATCTTTCATCATCGTCTGGTAATCTCGCTTCCATCAGTACCTCCCTTCCATCTAATTCCACCATCATTGTTGGTAATGGTACTCGTTTACCTATAACTTGTTCAGGTCACACTTTATTTCCCAATTCCAACCGTCCACTGCACCTATCCAATGTCCTTGTTTCACCCCACCTTATAGCTAATCTCGTTTCCGTTCGTAAATTTACCAAAGATAATTCATCCTCTGTTGAATTTGACCCCAATGGTTTATCTGTGAAGGATCTTCAAACCAGAACGGTGCTCCACCGCTGTGATAGCTCCGGCGACCTTTACCCGCTCCTTCCGACGTCCACCCCAGCTCCTAACGCTTTGCTCACTGCCCTGGAGTCCACTTGGCATCGGCGATTGGGGCATCCCGGCGCTCCAGTTCTATCTCGCTTACGGTCAAATAAATCTATTTCTGTTATTCCTAGTCGTCATGACACCTCCTTGTGTCATGCTTGTTAATTGGGTCGCCATAGTCGTCTACCTTTTTCCAGTTCCCTGTCACGTGCATCTAAACCGTTTGAATTAATTCACTGTGATTTATGGACATCTCCAATTATGAGCGTATCTGGTTCTAAATACTATCTTTTGTGTTTGGATGATTTTACACATTATTTATGGACCTTCCCTCTAAAATTAAAATCTGAAACATTTGGCACCTTACGCAACTTCCACACATATGTGCTCACTCACTTCAATTCTCGCATTCAGTTTGTACAATGCGACAATAGTCGTGAATTTGATAATAATGCATCTCGCTCCTTATTTCTTGAACATGGCATCCATCTTCGTCTATCATGTCCTCACACATCCTAGCAAAACGGCAAGGCCGAACGGGTCATACGGTCCATTAATAACATCATGCGCACTTTGCTTTTCCAAGCCTCCATGCCACCGGCATATTAGGTTGAATCCCTGCGTACTGCCACTCACATCTTCAACATTCGCCCCAGCAAAACCATTCAAAATCGTACTCCTCACCAAGCCCTTTTTGGTGTTCCACCAACATATGATCACCTCCGCATATTCAGATGTCGTTGCTATCCAAACCTTTCATCAACTATGCCACATAAACTCGCACCACGATCAGCTGAGTGTGTTCTTCTTGGTTATCATGATAATCACAAGGGATATCGTTGTTTAGACCTCTCTTCCAACCGTGTTATCATCTCCCGTCATGTGACTTTTGATGAACACCAATTACCTTTTAATCGTACCTCACCGGCACCTTTGAGTGCCTATGATTTTTTGGATGACGCATGTGATCAAGTGACGTCTAGCATCATCCCCGTGGTTGCTCCCAGCCCTTCACCTCCAACGCGGGCCATCACCGTCCTTGGTGCATGATGGCGCCGGCACCTCCGATGAGCATGGTGCCAACGGCCCTACTGACCATGAGGTGGTGTCATCACAGTCCGATACGGGCTGCTCCTCTATGCCGAACATGCATGCTGCACCATGCTGCACCACCTATGCAGGACTGCTGCAGCTGATCCGACACATCTTTCTTTTTTACCCCTCTCATCTAGGTATAGACACACACCAACACCACACACACGCACACCTCACGCACTCCCTACGTACATAAACAGACCCTACAACTACACATAGATACGAAGATCGCGTTCTTGAAGAGATCACCGAAACCATCCTGGCTTCATAGGCGACATAGATACGAAGATCGCGTCCTATGATTTTTTGGATGACACAGGTGATCAAGTGACGTCTAGCATCATCCCCGTGGTTGCTCCCAGCCCTTCACCTCCAACGCGGGCCATCACCGTCCTTGGTGCATGATGGCGCCGGCACCTCCGATGAGCATGGTGCCAACGGCCCTACTTGACCATGAGGTGGTGCCATCACAGTCCGATGCGGGCTGCTCCTCTATGCCGAACATGCATGCTGCACCATGCTGCACCACCTATGCCTGGGACTGCTGCAGCTGATACGACACATCTTCCTTTTTTACCCCTCTCATCTAGGTACAGACACGCACCAACACCACACACACGCACACCTCACGCACTCCCTACGTACATAAACAGACCCTACAACTACACATAGATACGAAGATCGCGTCCTTGAAGAGATCACTGAAACCATCCTGGCTTCGTAGGCGACGGGCACGCCGCTATCCCATTGTGATTCCACACGAGAGATGGTGCACCTGAAAATGGAAAAAAAACGCCGGTCGAAATCGAGAGTCGAACAGCGCTCGAACCCACGAGGAGCAGCTCCCACACCTGGAGCGCTGCCACTCGAGCTAAAGCTCGATCCCCGATCCGACACATCTTCCTGGATCTGTTACTGGAGAACGGACTGCTACAGGTTCAGCACCTCTGCCTGCCCCTGTAGCTGCTGCGACACAGTTGCCTCCGATTGCTGCTGCTGGTCCAGAACAGCTGGCTAGTGCGCGCACAGCTGCTGGTCCTAGTGCTCAGCATCCGTCCGGACTTCCTACCACTGTGTCGACATCATCAGGACCTGGTGATCTTCCACGGCCACCGATCACCCAGGTCTATGCGCGCCAACAGCAATCATCCTCCACCACAGTTACGTCGTTGTCCTCTACCTCGGGCGTCATACCAGCTGCTCAACGATCCTCCAGTGCACCAATTGTTGCCGTTCCACCCACTGTAAATCAGCATGCTATGCAAACCCGAGGCAAGTCAGGTATCAGTCAACCTCGAAAAATATTTAATTTGTCCGCAGTTCCAGTGGATATTAGCAAGCTCCCCAAAACATATCGAGGTGCTCTCTCTGATCCAAATTGGAAGCTTGCTATGGAGGAGGAATATGGGGCTCTCATTGCCAATCAAACATGGGATCTTGTGCCAGCACCACCACATGCTAATATTGTTTCAGGCAAATGGTTCTATCGTCACAAGCACAATGCTGATGGATCTTTGGCTTGGTACAAGGCTAGGTGGGTTATGCGCGGATTCTCTCAACAACACGGTCTTGACTATGATGAAACCTTCAGTCCTGTGGTCAAGCCCGCTACCATCTGCACAGTATTATCACTCGCCATCTCTAGTGATTGGTCTATTCATCAGTTGGACGTAAAAAATGCATTCCTACATGGCACTTTGAATGAAACTGTTTATTGTCAACAACCTCCAGGGTTTGTTGATCCGGCACGTCCTAATCACGTGTGCAAGCTCAATAAAGCTCTATATGGCCTTAAACAGGCCCTGCGGGCATGGTACAGCTGCTTTCAGTCTTTCATCACCTCTATTGGTTTTTGGGCTTCTCAATGTGACAATTCATTGTTCATCTACACTCATGGGGCGGATGTGGCCTATCTTTTGTTATATGTGGATGATATTATATTGAAAGCTTCATCTCCACGCCTTCTTCGGCATATTATTGGCTCCTTGTGGCAAGAATTTGCCATGACTGATCTTGGCCATCTTCATTACTTCCTAGGAGTTTCGGTTGAGCGGACATCCACAGGTCTTTTTCTTTCTCAAGCTAAATATGCTGCAAAAATTTTGGACAAAGCAAACATGTCATCATGCAGTCCTTGCCAAACTCCCCTGGAGGTTCACTCCAAGTTGTCCGCCCAAGACAGGCCGCCGGTTGCTGATCCTACTTTATATCGGAGTCTCGCTGGTGCTTTACAGTATTTGACTCTCACATGGCCGGATATTGCTCATGCCGTTCAACAAGTTTGCTTATTTATGCATGATCCTCGGGAGTCCCACTTTGCTTTAATCAAGCGCATTCTGCGGTATATCAAAGGCACCATAGAGTATGGTATTGTTCTCGCAGCCGCTCACATGAGTTAGTTGTTTACTCCGATGCCGATTGGGCCGGCTGTCCAGATACTCGTCGCTCCACCTCTGGATATTGTGTGTTTCTTGGCGATAATCTTATATCATGGTCCTCTAAGCGCCAATACACTGTCTCGCGATCTAGTGCTGAAGCGAAATATAGAGGTGTTGCTAATGCCGTGGCTGAGGCATGCTGGCTTTGTCAACTATTGGGCGAACTTCGCCGCCCTCTGGCACGTGCTACTCTTGTATATTGTGATAACATCAGTGCTGTCTATCTGTCTACAAATCCTGTTCATCACCAAAGGACCAAGCACGTGGAGATTGATCTACATTTTGTTCGGAAACGTGTGGCCCTTGAGGCTGTGAGGGTTCTACATGTTCCAACATCCCTTCAATATGCCGATATATTCACCAAGGGACTGCCCACAGCTGTCTTCCTCAACTTTCGATCCAGTCTCAATCGTTCGCTCCTCTCCCAGTTGATACTACGGGAGGGTATTAGAATAATTAATTCTAGAATGTGATAATAGTTAAGTCTAGAATGTGATAAGTTTATGTGATGAGTTATGTAATTCCCTATATAACTCCTACTGAATCAATAGAAAGGTGTTAAGCCATTTTACTCTAATCCAAGAGTTCCCAAAACGCCTCCCCAATCTTTGATTTTGGGGGAAAAAAAAACGTCTCCAACTCCAACAGTTACCAACATCACCTTCCTCCCAGTCTTTAGGAGTTGGCAAAAACGAGTTCTACCCGCGTAAAGATCCGCGCGCTCGAGTGGCGTGTATCGGGCCGCTCGCGGCAGGTTTCTTCGTCAACGATTCACGTCGTCGACCGGTCCGGCACCTCCGAGTAGGGTCGTCGTCCTTGCCATAGGCGTCCTCGCACGTCTCTGGCGCGTCCAGCGCCGCGCGCGCTGAGCTGCGTGACCGCGTCGTCGATGCCGCCACGCCGTCCTTGCCGTGGGCGAGCTCCTCCTCCTCCTCTACCTGTCGACCCGGTACACGGCGTACGAGTATACCTCTGAGCACACGGACAGGCGGTCCCGCCTCCTCGCGTCCCTCTCAAGCGCGCTCATGGCCGCAATGGGCGCGTCCCGTTGTGTTGCCTCTGAAGCCTCGGCGGTCATGGCGGACAGGCACTCCGCCGCGTCGTACAGCGCGGGTACCCCGATCGTCGTCCCCTCCTTCCTCAAACGGTGCCTGGTGATGGTGCGTTCGCGTCCGGCGCCGGCGCAGCATGGTGCGAGGAGCCACTGGGGGCGCCAAGCGGTACCGTACCGAGGAGGATGCCGGTCAGGGGCGAAGCTAAGTTGAGGACACGAGGTGCCAATGCACCCTTAAAATCAGTAAAAATAGTAGATTTGGTTAAAATTTCAGCAGTAGGTATATCTGAAGTTAAAAACCCATCACAGAACTGTAGACGAAGACGCAGGCCCTGCCGCACGTCAAGCTGGAATCGCGTTTGTTGCTTCGCCATCCGCACGAGAAGCGTCGCCTTGTCTCCACTCTCCGCTTCTCCACGACGTCTCCTCAGAGACTCCGCGCCGGCGCCGCCACGCCGGACGAGGTCACGAAGACGTGAACGCGAGTACGCGACCAGGATTCGACCATTCAGGTGACCGCATAGCGAACGAATGAACTGGCACTTGATTTCCATTCCATTTTGGCTAATTGCACGTTTATGTGATTATTGTCCTTGTCGACTTCTGAATCCTGATTTGCCCTCTCGGTGAACAAAAATACAGAATCCTTGTTGGCCTATTGCTACTATTTGCCTCTTGACGGTTTGCCTTCCGCCTTCGTTGGCTAGGACATGAGGTGCAAGTTCATCACATATTTGGCTAACTGCTAATTGCATACCGTTGATCTTGATGTTGTTCTCAATTATTCTGCATCAAGAAATGCCCAAAGAATTTGTTTCAACAAGCACCGAAGCATTATTGTCTTATTTAAAGTTATTGTTATGGTTGTTTTACTATATACTGTTTCAGTTTCTTCTATTGTATCGACATTGTATTTAAGTTCTCATTTACCTCATTTTCCTGCATGCCTTGTGGCTCTGAAATCTATAGAGCCGGCGCTGGTTGCGTGCTCCGGTGACCTCCTCCGTCATGGCCGATGGCAGAAATTGCCTAGGCTAGCTGTTGCTCGTCGTGCTCGAACCGACATGCGACACGCATGGCCGAGCTCGTCGGGAACTTTGACCCAGTAGCGGTGGCTGCCAAAACGGAGTGCAAGTGTGCAACAAGGAGAAAGGACGAATATTGGAGCACATATTTTGGACAGGCAGATCAAGCGAAAGCTTTAAAATCTATACCATGTTCAGGTCGTCGTGGTCTCTGCAGACGTTTGGTAGAAACTCAAAACTTGCACTTGTCTTGTAATTGTAATAGTACAGTTTGTTGTATAACGTTATCACAACTAACATTGTTTAGGTACGGGTACCTGAAACGTAGCAACGACCGCGTAGCTCTTGGACGAAGAGGTGGAGGCTTGCTGAGACATGGGCACATGGCATCCAACTCCAAGGAGGAGAACAGAAACAGATGGAACCAAGAGCACACGTCCATTCTACCAAACAAGGAAACAGCTTATGAAGCCGAACACAAGCTAAAAACAGTAGTGACGTCGAAGAGTGCTCTGTTTCACCATCTAATCCTCCCTCCCTTTAAAGACGATCGAACTCCATATAGCCGCGCTGCCGCGCGAGATATATATGCAGTGCACTGCACTGCCTCTTTCTCTAAAAACCATGGCTACCATGTTATTCGTTCACCTTGCCATCCTCCTCCTCTTCTTGATCCCGGCCACCGTCGCCGCCTCGCCTCGGAGGCTACGCGTATCCCCAACTGACACGGCCGAGCTCGTCGACGCTGGCACACCGTCACCGTCGTCCCCGGCTGACGAGTCGGAGCCGACCACCTTCTTCGAGGTGGACCGGCCGCTACGGCCGCCGCCGGGCAGCACCGGCCCCTGCTCCACGCTCCTCCTCTCCGCCTCCTTTGGGTTCACCTTCACCAAGCCACCCGCCACCGCCGCGTACTCGCCGCCGCCCTGCCTCGCCGCGGCGGGCGGCGGCGCCTCGGCGATCTCGCTCGCCGTCCTCGAGTGGCGCGCCACCTGCCGCGGCGTGCAGTTCGACAGGATCTTCGGCGTCTGGCTCGGCGGCGCCGAGCTGCTGCGCAGCTGCACCGCCGAGCCGCGGCCGAACGGCATCGTCTGGTCCGTCTCCAAGGACATCACCAAGTACGCGTCCCTCCTCGCCGCCGGCGGCAGCTCCACCCTCGCCGTCTACCTCGGGAACCTCGTGAACAGCAATTTCACCGGCGTGTACCATGCCAACGTGACGCTCCACCTCCACTTCCGGCGCGCGCCGCCGACGCCGCCGCTGGCGCCGGCCACGGCGCCCGCCGACCTCATCGTGCCCTTGTCGAGAGGCCTGCCTCTGAACGACGGGCTGTGGTACAAGAACATGCCGGGCGCCGCCAACGGCCCGTTCCGCGAGGTCACCGTTCGCGTCGACGGCGTTCTGGCCGGCGCCGCGTGGCCGTTCCCCGCCATATACACCGGCGGCCTCGACCCGTTCCTATGGCGGCCCATCACCGCCATCGGCTCCTTCAACCTCCCGACGTACGACGTCGAGCTGACGCCTTTCCTGGGCAAGCTGCTGGACGGCGAGGCGCACGAGCTCGGGTTCGCGGTGACCAACGCACAGGACATGTGGTATACGTCGACGCCAACCTCCACCTCTGGCTGGACCCCGGGAGCGCGGCCACGACGGCAGGCCTCGTCGCCTTCGTCGCGCCGGAGTTGGTGGTGAACACGACGACGTCGGTGCAGCCCGGCAGCAACGACACGACGTACCGCACGACGGCCAGCCGCCAGCTCTCGGCGGCCGGATGGGTGAGGTCCTCGTACGGGAACCTCACGACCAACGCCACGCGGACGTTCACGTTCGAGAACACCATCGCCATCGTCAGCGACGGCAACGCGGAGACGTTCAACCAGACCACTGTCGCGCGCGCCGGCGTCGTCGTCTTCGCCACGGACGACGCCGGCGTCGTGTACTACTCGGTTCAGGCGCGCCAGGACTTCCCGCTCTACCTGGACTACAAGGCGGACCGCGTGACGGTCACGCACGGGCTGGACGAGACGACGGTGTCCAGCGGGCGGTGGTCGCCGGGGCCCGGGTATCGGTCGCTGCGCACCACGCAGATCAGCGTTGTGGAAGAGGTGGAGGGGCGAGTGTCGTGGGGCGCGAGGCAGACGTACAGGTACGAGGCCAGCGATGGGTTCGGGTGCTACTTCAGGAACGTCACCAGCAGGGGTTACAACGTCGCGTCGGACCAGTCCAATGAGGCGTGCGCCAAGGCCGGAGCCCCTGCCGGAGTTGGCGCCGTGACGGCGGCGTTCGGAGCGGACGAGGCTGGGCTTGTACGGAACTGAACGTTGCCCGATCATGGCTCATATATGAGCCCGATTTATTTTGAGCTGCGTCTTTAAATAAAGGCCCAACGTGCGACACATGATTTTCTCTCTCTCATATCTACCTATACTCTTATAGTTGGGGCTGACACCCCCTCTCACTGTAGAACTGTTCCAAGAACAGTACCATGCTGGTGAACAGTAAACCCGTTATGAGCAGCACCTTCCCAACAGTACCGGGTCTGGCGAACAGTAAACCTGTTATGGACAGTACCTTTCAAAGTAACAGGTTCGGTGAACAGTAAACCCGTTATAAATAGCACCGTTTCAAACAGCAACGGGTTAGTGAACAGTAGCCCGTAACCTACAGTACCAGGTCCAGTAAACAGTGATCTCCTGTTTTCAACAGTAACGGGTCCATGAACCGTTACCCCCTGCGCCTTCTAAAAAACATTAGTCTGCGTATTCATAGGAATAGCCATGATTTTGATAAAACATACTCCCTTCATCCTAAATTGTAAGTCATTTTAAAAATCTTAGAGAGTCAAAACATCTCAAGTTTGATCAAAATTATATAGAGAAATACAACGATTTATGATACTAAATAAGTGAACTATAAAAATATAGTTAGTGAAGAATCCAATGATACTTAGTTGATATTGTAAATATTATTATCTTATTATATAAAATTGGTCAAAATTATGATACTCTCCAAAATTATTGAAATGACTTACAATTTGGAATGGAGGGAGTAAATAACTATGTGTTGGTATATTTGTGTTGTACTAGCAAACATATCCGTACATTACGACGGTAGAGAAAACTATGAAATGTTCATGAAAAAACAACGATTAGAATGATACATATATCTATTTTTATTTGCATAAAACTTTAAAATTACATTATATTATTTTAAGATCACTGTAACATATATAGTATAAGTTAATATTGGCAATAATCTAATATCAAATTCAAAATACATTTTTATATTTTCTTCCATTTCATAGCACAAAATATTTACTTGAAAATATATCATAATTTAATTTCTGAATATCTATATGTTGGTGTAGTTAAATATGAGTTTCATGACTTTCTTTGAAGATCCATGACAAATTACAATTCCAATATCCGAGGTAAAAAAATACAATGAAGTTAGTTGTTGACGTGTCAAAACTCAAAACTTGTTTGTCCGCTTATAATTACGATGGGAGTGAAGGAGATAAGATATTGCTCAAGCTTTCAGTTTACATTTGACTAGTTGGACCATGGATGAAACATATTATAATAAGTATTGTTTTTAATTAAAAATTAAAATTACATAACTTGGCGTGAAAATCCCAGCTTATTAAGAAAGAAGAGAGTTCAAAGGTCCGTGATATTATATTTATTATAATTTGCTTTGGCATTTATAAGAAAAACACAAAATAGAAGAACTTGGTGGTGAATGCCGATAAAAAAGAACAAAACAGAAAAATCAGAACGGGGAAGCTAGAACTACGCTGAACGAAATATAGATGACGAAAGCAGCAACTAATCGGATGCTGCTAGCATACCAAAAGCGACCCAAACAGGAACCAGAACCAAACCAAGCCCCAAATAGGAACCGGACACTAATCTAAAAAAAAAAACATGAACCGGACACATAAGAACAAATGCGGATGAGTCGATGACTCAGTTTTCGCCTTCGCGTTAGTCACATTCCCACAAGCTCGAGCCACGCCCGCACCATCTCTCTCTCTCTCTCATCTATGGTGACTCCTCCCGGGTCCTGGCGACTGCACCCACGCCACAACTCTGGTGAGCTCCTTCCCATGCTCCACCTGCACCTACCACGCCCTCTTCTTTCTCAACTCTAGAAAGCTTAGAAAAAGGAGCTCGGGGTGGGGGGGGGGGGGGGGGGAGGACAGGCTGGCCAAGTGGTGGGGACGGTGACCGAGCAGATAGGGGCCTGACGATGTGGAGGCAGCTGGGCCAGGTCCTAATGGAGAGCTACATGGCCGGAGCTTCGCAGCCACGTTGGGCCAGGTCACAGGAGTTCCATGTCCGGAGCTCATGGGAGTTCCATGTCCGGAGCTCATGATCCATTGAGGCTAAGTCTAATTGTTTGCTCGATACGAGCAAATGTTAAATTTAGGGGATCTTGTAAACAGTGAAAATATCACATTTTTACACACTCAAAATATCATCAATAGTCTCGGAATAAAAGGAAAAATAGCAAAACATGAGCATCTTTTATCAAATAAGAAGTTCCACTTTGTACTTGAGGTATTTTTGTGCGGATATCACAAAATGGATAAATATGATCCCATGGGCCCACCATAGGGGGTCGGCCAACCTCCCCTATGGGTCCCACCATCTTCCTTAGCATCCATTATCCATGTGACACCTTCCAAAGTGATCCTCCACCCTTGGATCAAAATTGTGTTTTCTCTCGAGGGTGAATGATCAGGCCACATGGATTTGATAGCCCACAAGAGATAAACCAATGAGACAAGGTGGAATTCTAAGCACATACCAGCCCTACACCAAGTGAGGACCCATCACACCTGAGGAGGTCAGCCCACAAAGCAGAGGGTCGGCTGACTACCTCCTTAGGTTGGTCGACCCCTATTTCACCCACCAACTTCAGGCAATTCGCCATGCAAACAAACACATGTTCAAAAGATCTCATCCGTTGATCTAGTGGTGGTTTGATCCAAGGGATGAGATGGTGAGCACACGGATTCATGGATCCACCTCCATTCATATATAAAAGGACGCTCAAAACCCGCTCTTTATCCATGTTTTCCAATTGAAGTGAAAAGTAGAGTAGCTCCACTCTATCTTAGTAGTGTTGGATAGTCTAGGTCGATAGTTAGAATTGAGTAGTGAGCTTGCTCGATTTTCTAACCTGGTACACTGTTTCTTCGTAGCATTCAGTAATCTTGTATGGGCTTATCTGTAAATGAAATAATAAATTGGACACAACTTTTAATTAGGAAAGTGTTTTTAAAACATATCTGACATGATATTGTTATAGGTAATTATCAATTGCATGCTATTGTCATCAATTAGTAATATCCGCCCCTGCACGGCTTTGGATCCTAGAATGTTTCCGTCTGGTGTAAACAAAAACATATCCGTGCCGTCTCATGGACTAATCTTTTATTAAGACTTGTAGTCTGAAGGAGTGGGGATTAAACAACATAGGTAATCTCTTTATTAAGTAACATTTGTTTTGTTTTCTAAGATAAATGCAGAGCTCCTCAAGGGTATTAAACCCATGAACTTCTACTCTGTGGGAGGTGGAAGGGTTATGAGTAATGATGTGAGATCCAAAAACTCTTGGTCATTATATCTCAGTGGGTAAGAGATTATGCAGATAGGAACGTGTTTGAGTGAGTAAGAGATTATGGAGATAATGACGTGTTTGGAGCATTGGATTAAAAGAAGTTGTATTGGTGGGTACACAATTTGAGGTGAGTTTAGTGAAGATTATGAGCACACAACTTGCAGCTACAGGATCTGCCCTACCTGTAAATCTAGTGGAGGCAAAAGTGCTCGATACTTATCGTCACTGCATGGTGCACCTTGTTGAAGACCATCATGTGGCTCGCTTATCAATACTCCCCCCAAGCAATCAAGCGAGTTTCAGTCAGAAACCAATGGGCTGGAAAGATGGTGTTCACCTGATGCTGCACAGGTTTCCAAGGCACCCACATTCTGTTGTGGTGTGTTTTCAAATGCATAACATTTGGGATATGTTGGAGTTGATAAGCAGATTTCTGATCCCTTAAGTCTTCTCTTCCCCACCATTCAGACACGTTAGTGTCTAGAGAATGTTATTCTGACTGCTATGTGAATTCTCGGAGTTCCCTTTCTTCTGCATTGTTCGTGGTGTCTTTTCAAATGCCATTTGGGAGATGTTGGATTTGCCAAGCAGATGCCCAATCCCAATCTTTTATTTCCCACCATTCAGACACGGTGGTGTCTAGAGGATGGTATTCTGACTACCATGTGAATTCTTGGAGTTCCCTTTCTGTTGATTTATTGTTGTAGCTGGAAAACTCTGTTCTGGGTTACATGATGTTTTTCCCACGAGAGATCGTCTATCTTTTTTGTAAACTCTATAAAAGCTATCTGTACAATCTATTTATGCACAGTGATAGTAACATAAGTATTTGTTACTGTTAAGTTATCTATAACGACGTGCTAGGTCATCTTCTCTTCTGTGAGATGTTCCAGGGCATCATGTATTACTCATCAGACTGAAACATCTGCATGTGTGTGATTTGCTCGTTTTCGATGATTTCAAGCTAAATTTGTTTGAAAGCCGGACACTAGCTAGTCAATGCGTGACAGATGGACTAGAATGCCATGATGGAGTGCATGCAGCAGGCAACATAGTATTGTGTGACAAGCCATGTTGGCAAGATTTGCAGCCATTTAACAACTAGATTTGGGGACAGGAGCTCCATGTGGTGCCTGTCAGCAAGCAGGGTGAAAGGACCGGATAGGCTAGAGGAGGTGAATAGCCTATAAAAAATTTCTACAAAGCACTTAACCACGAGTTAGTAAACAACAAGGCTATTGTTAAGCACTAGCTCTAAGCTACTCTAAGCAAGCCACCTAGCCCAATATACTACTCACAAGGATATGCACTCAATCGCAAGAAACCCACTCATTCGAAACCTAAGGAGAGAGCACCTAAACAAGAGAGTAAACGCAAGGATGTGAGTACGAGAAACATTATACTGAGGGCTTGATGAAGTGAAGATCAATTGCCGTGTAGAGCTAATCACCAAGAAATGGAAAATAAGATCAAGAAGACCAATCACCAAAAGAACACCAGAAATCCAATCATCCACTCGAAGGTGAAGAAGAGAGAACACTCGATTTTTTACCAAGGTTCACGTGATAGCCGTCACGCTACTCCTCGTTGTGGTACCAGTCTTTCTTGGTGGATTGTGAGTTAGGCTTCACATGCCAATCCCTCACTGGGAGCCGCTCACCAGCACAAGAGAAGTGGCTATCAACCACGAGCAATCCACTAGAGTCGATTTTGGCACTCCGCCGGGGAATAACCGCAAGAACCCCTCACAATCAACACTTCGGTGTGGGCCTGAACAATCACCAAACAACCTCAACACCGGAATCACCTCCAAGCCGCTAGGGACACGGCAATGCCCCAAGAGAATAAGAACTCAGTAATGGCTTTGTCGACGGAATACCGGCGATAGTCTACCAAGGGGTATGCCCAAGGTAGTTGATGAGACGGTGAGGGTGCGCCTGAGACGAACAAGCGTTGCGCAGTAAGCGCGAGACACGAGATTTATAGAGGTTCAGGCCGCCGCGAGGCGTAATACCCTACGTCCTGTGTGTTGTTGTCTTGTATTATTATGAGTTGAGTTGCCTGAGTTGAGGGGATCTATCCCTGCCCCTTCTTATATAGTCTGAATGGACAAGGTTACAAGTAAACTATCCAAGTTGGTACAATAACCGTGCGGTGCAATGCCTTGCGCCGCACGTCTTTATCTTCTGGACCGGGCCAGCTTTGATGGTGTGGCCCATGTTTTGTCTTGTGGTACTAGGGGTCTATATCCCCACAGCTAGTCCCCGAGCGCATTGCATTCGTCGGGAGGTGCAGATCTTCGGAGTTGCTTGACCAGACGGATGTAAGGAGCTCAGAAAAAATTTGAAAAGAGCTTCTCTTTGGTAAAGTGTATCCACTTTTGGTTCGCTAGAATCAATACCTTCACCGTTAGGTGAAGTGTATCCACTTAGTCTCCGAGCCTGATAGTAGGTGACGTAGTCACGTGGTGTCAGGGTCAAAATCCTTCTTCTTCTGATCATGTGAAGTGTCGACGAAGTCCCTGAGCAGCTTTGTTGCTCGAAAACACTTGATGAAGATGACGAAGTCGCCGAGCAACTTTGCTGCTCGGAAACGCTTGACAAGGCGGCGAAATCCCCGAGCAGCTTTCCTGCTCGAAAATACTTGATGAAGACGACGAAATCCCCAAGCAGCTTTGCTGCTCGAAAACACTCGACGAAGTCCCCGAGCAGTTTTGCTGCTCGGAAACACTTGACGAAAGCGACGAAGTCCCCGAGCAGCTTTTGCTGATCGGAAACATTTGACGAACATGACGAAGCCCCCAAGCAGTTTTGCTGCTCGGAAACACTTGACGAACATGACAAAGTCCCTGAGCAGTTTTAGTGCTCGGAAAGGCTTGACGACGGCGACGAAGTCCCCGAGCAGTTTTAGTGCTCGGAAACGCTTAATGACGACGACGAAGTCCCCGAGCATCTTTAGTGCTCGAAAACGCTTGACGACGATGACGAAGTCCCCGAGCAGCTTGGTGCTCGGAGACGCTTGATGAAGACGACGAAGTTCCCGAGCAGCTTTGCTGCTCGGAAAGACTTGACGACGATGACGAAGTCCCCGAGCAGCTTTGCTGCTCGGAAACACTTGACGAGGCGTCGAAATACCCGAGCAGCTGTACTGCTCGGAAACACTTGGCGAGACGACGAAGTCCCCGAGCAGCTTGGTGCTCGGAGATGCTTGATGAAGACGACGAAGTCCCCGGCGTAGTCCGAGCAACGCGGGGACGGCGAGCAGCGACGACGAGTCCCAGCGTGGTCGGAGATAATGTCCGAGCAGCGCGAGGACGGCGAGGAGCGACGGTGACGAATCCCCAGCCTAAACGGAGACGATGTTCGAGCAACGTGAGGATGGTGAGGAGCGAAGGCGATGAGTCCCCAGCGTGGTCGGAGATGATGTCCGAGCAACGCGAGGACGGCGAGGAGCGACGGCGACGAGTCCCCAGCGTGGTCGGAGATGATGTCTGAGCAACGCGAGGACGGCGAGGAGCGACGACAACGAGTCCCCAGCATGGTCGGAAGCGGTGTCCGAGCAGTGCGAGGACGGCGAGAAGTGGCAACGAGTCCCCAGCGTGGTCGGAGGCGATGTCCGAGCAACACGAGGACGGCGACGAGTAATGATGAGTGTCCGGCGAAGAGTTCCTGCAAAATAAATATGTACAGTGGGTAGTACATGATGTTGATTTTTAGCGGAGAAAGCATATCCGAATATTGTATAATGCATGATAAGATTGCCCGTTTCTTGCTCTTGTCAGGTCACATAATTTCCTCTGGTAGTTGGCCTGTTACGTTTAAGCACCTGACCCGACGTCTGATTCAGAGGTTTGTTAACATGACCATTCGGTTTGACGGCTTACGGGGCGAAGACAGGTTTCACGGATTAAGGCGTGGCTATCAAGGTACGTTAAGCAACCCTTGAGAGGAGAAAACGGAGAGATACCTTGTATCTCATCGGCGGAGAAAATCTTCTGAGTGCCCGAGCGTGGTCGGGGCTTATGTCGGCGAGTTGCCTGAGCTTTGTCGGGGCTTATGGAGAGATCGGCAGTGAAGAACCATGGAGATAATTTTCAGAGATATATGGAGGTCGAAGAATATGTAGAAGAATATTAAAAATATGACTTAGCTTGATTTGACGTCGGGCGGAGTGGTCGGCGTGTCGAGGAGTTGTTTGACGTTTTGCTGCTGTTGAAGCCGTCGCGAAGTGTTGTCGACGAGAGGCACGAATGAATCTTTAGCTTTGCTCGTATGCATGTGTCTATGCACAGGATCTTGGTCGCGGCTTGCATGCGCGGTCTTGTAGTTGTGGCCATCTTGGGTATGCGGAGTTGTAGGCCAACAGGAATAATCAGAGTCAATCTGCGTACCGCGATGTGCAGCTGATCTGCCTCGTACGTGGGTGCCTATATGGAAATCTTGGTTGCTTGCATGTCATCCGACGGGCGTATGGCCTTCATCGTGTGTAGAATGGATCCAGGTTGCTTTCCACGTGATCGTAGTTGTAGGGCCTGTAGATACCTCAATCTTTTTTGTTCGATGCAGCTAGCACCGCCTGACGTTGCGTGGCGATCTTTTTTACCGTTGTCGATTTGTCGAAGCAGGTCTTGCAGTATCACGATGGATCGATCTTGATGCATAGCAACGACGCTCGACCCTGACTGGACGTGGTAGGCCAAATCGGATCGCGAAGAAAAATCTGTCTCTTTTAGATAGTGCTCGGTGACGTGGTCGACAAGCCAACGAATGCTGGTGGCGTCGTAAATGGAGCGCTCGGCGATGTGTCGATGGAGAGCTCGGGTGTAGAGCTTGACTGGAGGATGCTATGGAGTCCGATGTCTTGACGAAGTCCCCGAGCGTAAGGCTCGACTGGAAAACATGAAGGCGCTGGCGTGTCTTGGAGAACGACGACAACTTGGTTATCTCCTGGAGCTCGACGAGTCATGGAGAGCAGCAAGGTGCCCGAGCGAGGTCGGGGTTTATTGAGAAGTCGGCGAGGAGTCCTCCACGCCCTGCGTGGTGCCCGTGCTTTTGCCGGGGCTTTTGGAGACGCTGCTAACCTGCCCAAGCGTCCTTGGGGCTTACGTGTTAGCGAAGACTTAACGGCCCAGGCGTCCCCGGGGCTTACGTGGTGGCGAAGCTGCCCGCGCCAGGCGGGGGTTACGCTTATCGTGGGCGAAGGCTACCCGATATATCGGGGCAGTCGGTGAAGAGGCGTAGTTGGCGGCCTATCATGTGTAGGGCTTACGCGGCGTCGAGGCAGATGCTGCCCGACGGATGCGGGGGTTACGCATTGGCGAAGTCGTGCTGCCCGAGCAGATGCGGGACTTACGCATTGGCGATGAAGTTAGACTGCCCGAGCAGGTGCGGGGCTTACGTCGGCGACGGAGAATCATGGAGATAATCTTGGCGATGATATGTCGTAGACGACTCGCTTAGCGATGGCTCGACGTAGCTCCAGGCTTGGTGTTGCCATAGATGAGAATGACGATGAGGCCGCCGCAGGGCGTTGACACCGAGAGACGTAATTAATTTCCTACCAACAAATATCATATAGATTCGCGGAGAAATCCGAAGACGATATATATAATAAAATATATTAATTAAGATGAAAATATAACACTTAGCTTTTGATTGGAGTAGCCATCGGATGTATATGAGCAATCAAAACGCAGATATGTACGTGATGCATTAATGCATGGCCCTGTAGATCGCACCCATCTACAACTGGATGGATGGCTCGGACACAAAGCGTAGCGGTTCGGGCTCGGGTCTACCGTGATCACGCACGATGTTGTAGATGCGTGTAGTCGTTGCTTGCGTTGCCTCTTGATTGCCTTATTTAGCTTTTGCATGGTGGTGTAGATGAATTGCACGGCATGGACGAAGATGCCGCTAGCCTTCCTTGCACATGTTGCTTGGATCCGGCAATTAGCTTCCATAGTACTACGAATCTGTATATTGAGCCTTCTTTCCTTGCTTGTTGCGATTGGGTCAAATCGGAGTGTGCCACGTGCCGTGCATGCCCGATTGGTAGCCGCTTTTTCCTGATTTGTTGTTGGAACGCCGAGTCCGATGGATGGTTGTGGATGATCAGAGCTTTTAGATCGTACGTCCACCCTGGTTGATTGTTCGGGGCCTTGTAGATCGAACGAGGCCATGCTCGTGCAAGCAAATATTTGCCGCTGCCCTCTGCTGGCTTGTCTGCATGTGGACGTGGGTGCGGCCTGCGCCGTCATCTGCATCATGTCGCCGACAGTGACCTCCTAATCAGCCGGAGAGAGCTGCCGCGGAATAGCGAGATCGCTATGGACGACTCTTGTTGAAGAAAAAATTTCATCTGATCCGCCGCCGCCGGATGTGGTTGACGACGACGAAAAGAAAAGGCCATCTTGTTCGTCATGGATCAGAAAGCACACCCCCTACCTGGCGTGCCAACTGTCAACGGAATACCGGCGATAGTCTACCGAGGGGTATGCCCAAGGTAGTTGATGAGACGGTGAGGGTGCGCCTGAGACGAACAAGCGTTGCGCAGTAAGCGCGAGACACGAGATTTATACAGGTTCAGGCCGCCGCGAGACGTAATACCCTATGTCCTGTGTGTTGTTGTCTTGTATTATTATGAGTTGAGTTGCCTGAGTTGAGGGGATCTATCCCTGCCCCTTCTTATATAGTCTGAAGGGACAAGGTTACAAGTAAACTATCCAAGTTGGTACAATAACCGTGCGGTGCAATACCTTGCGCCGCACGTCTTTATCTTCTGGGCCGGGCCAACTTTAATGGTGTGGCCCATGTTTTGTCTTGTGGTACTGAGGGTCTATATCCCCACAGGCTTGCTCTCAAGTGCTCTAGAGTGCAAATCACTAGTAATGATGCACTTGAGGATCACTCAACTCATGAAGATGATCAATGGATGAACAAGTGAGTGAGTAGGAGGCTAGAGAATGCTCACAAGTGTATGGCAATGAATCAAATATGCAAGGTTGTCACCAAGTGACTAGGGAAGGAGTATAAATATCTCTAAGTGCACTCCTAGCCGTTACCTCACACAAAACAGCCGTTAGACACGTTTTTCTACCGTCGGACGCAACCGTCGGACGCATAGCGTTGGACTAATGATCACGGTCCGACGCTCGGATCTGCGCCATGTGTCACTCGGTTTAACGTCAGCCGCTCATCTCCAACGGTCACGGATTCGCGCCACTATGTTGATCGTCGGACGAGCCAGCGTCGGACCAACGTCCACCAACGTCCGAGCACGCAGAAACTACGCAGAGAGGTACACACCCCGTCGGACTCTGTCCAAGGCCCAGCGTCGGACTAAACCAAACTGTCCGACGCCCTGAACTCCACTCGCCCAGCACTACGCCAGAGCGCGAACTCGCCACGCCACGGCGTCGAACCGAGAGCCAATGGTCCGACGCACGCCCGTGAGAAACCGTCGGATTGTCCGACTCTCACAGTCGACAACAGGCCAGAACACCGTCGGACGCTCACTCGTCAGTGCGTCAGACCAACGCTTCTCAGCGTCCGACGCTATGCATTTTTACGTAGAGAGCTCTTGAAATGCTCGGACGGTGTCCGACGCTCACCATCGGACCAAAGAGCACCGTCCGACGCTTTCACAGTTAGAAAACAGAGCCTGGGGACCATCGGACCCTAGAAACCATTGGTCCGACGCTCTGCAACCCTAGCGTCCGACGCTCCAAAAACAGTTCTTTCAAGTTAGTTTTCACACCCCTTGCTTCTATGTTCTAACACTTAAGGTCTTCAACACTTGTGCACAGTGTGTTAGCATTTTCAAAACAATTTTCAAGGGTTTCTAAGCTGATCTCTAGGTTGAGTTAGATTCAATGTAATGAAATGCAACGTAGAGCACTTGAAGGTAATCCAATCACTTAGTTCTCCCCTTTATAGTCGGCTATCTATACTAAATGTGATCACACCCACTTGGTGTTTTATCACTAAAAGAAAAGCCTATTAGGGGTTATACCTTTCCCTTCAAGCCTTTTCTTTTGACCTTGATCGTCTTCACTTTATCCACCACACTTGGTCCATGGTTAAGCCATCTTGATTATCACCATCAACCATTTCGCTCTTCACTCCATGTATTGGACAACCTA
The DNA here is from genome assembly GCA_038502445.1 of Eremochloa ophiuroides. Taxonomy (NCBI): domain Eukaryota; kingdom Viridiplantae; phylum Streptophyta; class Magnoliopsida; order Poales; family Poaceae; genus Eremochloa; species Eremochloa ophiuroides. Next base: position 3,455,754 of record JAHLJS010000006.1, on the reverse strand, counting down.
AACCTTACCAACACTTAGCAACTTAGGTTAGTCCTTAGGGTGTCATCAATTATCAAAACCAAACTAGAGTTTTCACAGGGCCAGCCTCATCTGTTTTTGCACTCATATGTCTCCATAGATTCCTTTGCACTGTTTGACTGTGGAAATAATAATAATAATAATAATAATAATAATAATAATAATAATAATAATAATAATAATAATAATAATAATAATAATAATAATAATAATAATAAAGTAAATTCCTCTTTCAGTAAAAATCTATGTATATTAGCCAGATAGCATGCATGTGGGCATATTACCTCACTTTGCTTGTCATCAAAATGTTGTATACTATGGTTTCTGATGATACCACAAAAGAAAATTCAGTAGTTGATAACTAATAACATAAAAAAGATGAATTGTTGCACTACACTGAAAAGAAATGCTATAATTAGTTCTGCGGAAATTATTGACATGCATGTTGCTGAAAGTTTATTTATGGTTATTCATTGAGATATTGCGGAACTGTCTGGCACCAAACCGGCAGGTTCCATAATTTGACTATTTCTTCTCCTTGTCAATTGTAGGGTCAAATTGACTGGCATGCCTCGAGCTCGATCGACCCGGGTAGCTGTTGCTAAAGCCGCAGAGATCGGAGAAATACTCTTGCTCCGGTCTACCTGGTTTGCGAGTGCTGTTGCTGCAAGGAATCACATTTTCCCGTTCTACCTGGACTACGAGGCGGACCGCGTGACGGTCACTTACGGGCTGGACGAGACGACGGTGTCCGGCGGGCGGTGGTCGCCGGGGCCTGGGCATCGAGAGGTGGAGGGGCGAGTGTCGTGGGCGCGAGGCAGACGTACAGGTACGAGGCCTCCGATGGGTTCGGGTGCTACTTCAGGAACGTCACCAGCAGGGGTTACAGCGTCGCGTCGGACCAGTCCAATGAGGCGTGCGCCAATGGCGGGGCCGGGACCCCTGCCGGAGTTGGTGCCGTGACGGCGGCATACGGAGCGGACGAGGCTGGGCTGGTCCGGAACTGAACGTCGCCCGCTCGATTTATTTGGGCTGCATCTCTTTAAATAAAGGCCAAATGTGCGACACATGATTTTCTCTCTCTAATATATATACACTACACTGCGCCTTCTAAAAAGCATTACTTTGTGTATTCCTAGGAATAGCCATGATTTTGATAAAAGCTAAACAATTATGTGTTGGTTTATTTGCGTTATGCTAGCAAACATGTCACGCATTGTGATGGGAGAAAAAACTATAAAATGTTCATGAAAAACAACGATCAAAGTGATATAATGGTACATATATCTACTTTTGTTTGTATAAAAATTTAAAACTACAGTATATTATTTTAAGATCACGGTAATATATATAGTATAAATTAATATTGGCATTTCTAATATCAAATTCAGAACATATATTTTTTATATTTTTTCCTTTCATAGCACAAAATATTTACTTGCAAATATTTCATAATTTAATTTCTTAATATCTATATGTTGGTGCAGTTAAATATGAGTTTCATGACTTCCTTTCTAGATCCATGACAAATTGCAATTCCAATATCCGATCAAAAATAGAAAGAAGTTAGTTGTTGATGTGTCAAAACTCAAAACTTGTTTGCTCGCTTATAATTACGATGGGAGTTCTCTCTTGATCATCGTTGGGGATTGTACTAGACTGAACGAGTTAAGATACTCCCTCCATACTCAAAAGGCTGACGTTTTGGATATGATTTTGGTAACCAAGGAGTGATTAATGAGAGGTTAGTTTTCCATCTTTGTCCCTAATAAATACGGTTGCAGTTGCGGGTGTGGTAACCAAGGAGTGATTAATGTGGGGGTTAGTATTGTTCAAGATTTCAGTTTACATTTGATTAGTTGGACCATGGATGTAACAGATTATAATAAGTTTTGTTTTTAATTAAAAATTTTAAATTATATAACTTGGCGGTGAAAGTCTTAGTTTTTTTAAGAAAAAGGAGAGTTCAAAGTCCATGATATTATATTTATTATTATTATTATTTGTTTTTTCATTTACAAGAAAAACACAAAATTGAAGAACTTGGTGGATGCCGATAAAAAACAACAAAACAGAAAACCAGAACGAAGAAGCTTGAACTAGGCTGAACGGAATAGATGACGAAAGCAGCAACCAATCGGATGCTGCTAGGATAAAAAAAGCGAACAGGAACCAGAATCAAACCGGACCCCAAATTGGAACCGGACACCAATCTAAAAAAAATCAGGAACTGAACACTCAAGAACGGATGAGGATGAACTGATGACCCAAATTTTCGCCTTCGCGTCAGTCCATTCCCACGAGCTCAACCCGCGCTCGCACCATCTCTCTCTCATCTATGGTGACTCCTTCCGGGTCCTGGTGACTGCGCCCACGCCCCAACTCCGGCGAGCTCCTCCCCATGCTCCATCTGCACCTGCCACACCCTCTTCTTTCTCAACTCCAGCGGGCTTAGAAAAATGGGCTCGAGGGGAGGCAGGCTGGCCAAGTGTGGGGAAGGTGACAGAGCTTCTAGGGGCCCTGGCGATGTGGCGGCGGCCAGGCCAGGTCCTGACGGAGGAGCTACATGGTCGGAGCTTTGCAACAACGTTGGACCGGGTCACAGGAGTTCCATGTCCGGAGCTTCTGATCCATCGAGGTTAAGTTTAATTGTTTGCTCGAGACGAGCAATGGTTAATCTTAGGGAATCCTGTTGACGGTGAAAATATCACAATTTTTACATACTCAAAATATCGTCAACCGTATCGGAATAAAAGGAAAAATAGCAAAACATGAGCATATTTTACCAAATAATAAGTTCTACTTGTACTTGAGGTATTTTTATGCTGGATATTTCAAAATGGAGAAAGATGAGCCCATGGGCCCACCATAGGGGGGTCGGCCAACCTCCCCTAAGGGGCCCACCATCTTCCTTATCCTCCATGATCCATGTGACACCTCCCAAAGTGATCCTTCACCCTTGGATCAAAGTTGTGTTTTCTCTCAAGGGTGAATGATCAAGCCGCATGGATTTGATAGCCCACACGAGATCAAATCGATGTCCCAAGGTAAAATTCTAAGCACATACCAATCCTACAACAAGTGAGGACCCATCACACCGAAGGAGGTGAGCCCACAAGGCAGAAAGAGGGTAGTCTGACCACCTTCTTAGGTTGGTCGACCCCCCATTTCACCAACCGACTTCAGACAATTCGCCATGCAAACAAACACATGTCCAAAAGATGACACCCGTTGATCTAGTGGTGGTTTGATCCAAGGGAAGAGATGGTGAGCACACGGATTCATGGGTCCACCTCCATCCATCAATAAAAGGACGCTCACAACTTGCTCTCCATTCATGCCTTCAATTTCCAAGTTGAGTAGTGAAATTGCTCGGCTTTCTCGAGAGTCTGGTACACTGTTTCTTCGTAGCCTTTAGTAGATCTTGCATGAGCTTACCTGTAAATGAATTGCTTTGGTAGTGAGAAATCTTGCATCATGAAAGACTACAATTAAAAATCCTCACCGATTAATAATATCCGCCCTTGCACGGTTTCGGATCCTAGAATGTTTCCGTCTGATAGTTACAAAAAAATTATTCATACTGTCTTATGGACTAATCTTCTATTAACCCTGAAGAGTCTGAACGAGTGGGATTAAACAGCATACATCTTAAAATGTTTCCATTTGTTAGTAACAAAAAATTATCTGTACCATCTTATGTCTTATGGACTAATCTTCTAGTAATCAATGAAGTCTAAAGCTATGAGGATTAAATAGCATAGCTAATCTAGATATTGTTTTGTTTCCCAAGTAAGAGTTAAGGAATTGAGCAGCTCGTCCAAGTTGTTGAAGCATGCACCTCAAATTCAATGAAACACAATTGAAATAGATTTATGTTATTACAAGATGAAGTAAGATACTGCATGATATAATTTTCGTTTGAATCGACTAAGCATAAATATCATTTTCAGTTTTATCCACCTTGTTGTAAAAATAATGGGCATTCACTTCAATCTTTACCTATTGTTTGATATTATTTATTGTCCGATGTTTAGACGTTCTGGAGTATTTCAATTCAATACACATCATATTTTATAGAAGAAAATATACTTTGGCACCTTCCAACAAAAAAAATTACTTTGGCCTAATTGCAACCTGAATGTCCAGTTTAGGGGTTGTTTGGCAAAAAAAAAAAGCTCACAATTTTGATTGCAACCTGAATGTACTTAGGGTAGTTTATGACTTTGTTTTCTCCTTTGACTGTACTATTAAGGGGGCATGGATGGGTAGCTTGACCTAGATAAGGCTAATAAGTTTAGGTGTGGTGCACACTTGTCAATCTTAGCACTAGGTAGCTCAGAGACATTCTTAAGACTGAGAGGATCAAACTTCGTTTTGGAAATTTTTCGATTCGGCGAAGTTTTGACTTTCAAACATACGTCAGACGTCTGGAGAACACGTGGTGTTCTCGGGCAGCTTCTCAGTGCCAGAGAAGCTCTGGATGCTAAGGTTAGTGGCCTCCAAAGCATTGGCCAAGCGTCCGGTTGAGCAACATTGAGAGAGGAAGCATCAGACAGTATGAATAGTGGTCCTTCGGACCATTAACAGTAATCGTCTGACGGTGGCCAAAACAAACCAAAGAGTGTCAGAGGGTGTCGGACGTTGTTCGAATGGGGCATACAGACGATTGCTTAGCATATGAAGGTACTCTGACACAATAATGACTATCCTGGTTTTGTGGGAGTCGGACATTGGTGCATTAGTCTGGAGGTTGGCTATCGTCCGAGTCTGACCGTGACGCAAAAAGCAGAAATTGGCTCAAACGGCTAGTTTTGGAAATGGGGGTATTTATACTCCATGGCTTCCATACTGTCTCTGTTACTCATTTGTTCAGTTGAGAAACCTTTGTGAGCCCTTTGTGAGAGCAAGAGCCTAGTGAAGCGAGAATGTTTGAGAATCAAGACTAGGAACTTCACAAGAGGTAGGATTGAGTAGCAAGTGTGCATCCACCCACCTCAATTGGCTTGTTCTTGGTCAAGTGAGAATCCACCCACCTCAATTGGCTTGTTCTTGGTCAAGTGAGAATCTAGACTTGTTACTCTTAGTGATCGGCATCACCTAGACGGTCCGGTGGCGATTGGAGGCTTGGTGATCATCCGGATAGCTTGTGAATGGCCCAAGCCATGGTGTGAGCGGTTGTGAGCGATTCACCATGCCAGAGTGGCAAAGAATCAGCACGTATTGAGAACTTGGTCCTTTCGCTGATCAAGGGGGACCTACACCTTTACGCGGGTGCTCCAACGAGTAATAGTGGGAGTGCCGACTCCCCATGCCTCGGGAAAAACTCAACTCTATGCACTTTACATTTGTCAAATTGCCATGATAGACTAGGATTGGAATTAGGTTGCAAAACTTATTTTAGGCTAGTCATACACTTGTAGGCAATAGGGGTGATTGAGATAACCGATAGGTTTAATTCTTTGCCAGAAAAATTAGAATACGTCAAATTCACCCCCTCTTGGGCATCTCAATCCTTTCACATGAAAAGATGTCGAGCCACCGTCGTTGTCGCCTTTGGCGCTCCACCACCGCCGCCTGAAGCTTGTAGCCATTGCCAAAGAGGGGGTGTCGGTGCTAGTTTTAGCGGGGCTAACACCGGCTAGTAAATATGTGTTTTGCGGTTGAGGCTACGGATGGTGTGCAAGGGGGAACACAGAGATTATACTGGTTCATGCCAAACAAGCCCTACGTCCAGTGGAGAGGAGAGTCATGTTGTCTTGCACCGGGGTGCTTGTAGTAGGGGGTTACAAGCTAGGCGAGAGAGGAAAGTGCTCCTAGGTCTCTTGTGAGTGTCTAAGTGTATGCAAGTCATTTGCTGTTGGTGTGTATGTGTGAGTGAGAACTTAGGACTTTCGGGGGTCGTGCTCTAAAGCCGGCCTCTGCTCCCTTTTATAGTCGCAAGGGAGAGGCAAGGGCAATGCTTACAATGCTATGTATGTTACAGTGAGGAGTTGTTGTTTTTCGTTTGACTATCGTCAGCTACGGTCTTTTCTCCGCATCTCCAGGGTATGGCCGTAATGGTTCGCACGATCTTGGTGAGTTCCGAGGCAGCAACAGTCGTCGGATTACGGCATGCCGTAGGGTCACACCTGATGGCTGTCCTTCCGCACGATGTGACAAAAGGACGAGTCGTCTCGGGGCGTTGTCTCCCGAGGCTCGGGACTCCTGGAGGCGTGATGGGATGGAGCAGGGTGATATCTCCCCTCGGGCGTATTTCTGGCCTTTGGATAGTACTTCCCGAGGGTTAGGTGGGCCCGGATGGAAGGCGTGCTCGTCCTTTCGAGTGGACAGTGCAGTAGGCGCTTTTTCCGTTCTTGCGTAGCCCGTCGTCAAGCGCTCGGACTGTCGCAGTCGTAGTTGGTAGACCCCGGCGGAAAAAGGGGCGGTGCACCGTAGACCATACCGTGGAGAGGACGGCCGTAGTGGGCCTATCAAATCCGCTGCCAGGGAAATCCTGACAGGTGGTATGGCCATCAGGGGCGTGCGAAGCACAGTCGCGTCGAGAATCTCGCCTGACGGGAGTGCTTGTAAAGTGGTCAGAGAGTTCTCTTGTGGTCCAAGATTGCTCTGCTGACATCACCGGTGCCTTGAATGCCTTTGTGAGATTGCGCTCGAGAGGGATGGGGAAGCTCGGGCGAATCGGAGAATGGACGCCGAGGGTGCCGCTCTCCCGAGCTCTCTCGGGGAGGCTCGGACGAATCGGAGATTTGGGCGCCGAGGGTGCCGCTCTCCCGAGCTCTCTCGGGGTGGCTCGGGTGAATCGGAGAATTGACACTGAGGGTGCCGCTCTCCCGAGCTCTCCCGGGGAGGCTCGGGCAAATCGGAGAATTGGCGCTGAGGGTGCCGCTCTCCCGAGGGTTGGTTGTTATTGGTGCAATGACGTCGTGGGCCTCCGTAGACGCGGCCTTCGTGGGCTTCCACTGGCCTTACTTGGGCCAGGCCGCGTTGGGAATGATCGTTTTTGCATTGAAGTTGGGTACCCCAAACTTTGGTACCCGACAGGGGGTGAATCGAATGATGAGGTTCTCTCTTTTAATCAATGGCATCCTTTTATATGACCAGAAATGTGACGCATATTTATCATTCAACCCTATATATTTTCCTAAGGTACCTTTTTTCTGTCCTTGTTGCACTATACTTCATGGTTTATTTATTAGTGCGTCAAAGCTTATGACGTCTCTATATTAAATCTTAACCACCGTAATATTATAAAGTGGACTGCGTCCTCGTCCATCATATATAGAATTAATACTTATGATGCGATTTGAGATTGGCTACTTAACGACTGTGGTTATTGTTACAACGCATTATTGACTAGCTTGAAATGGTAGAAAAAACATACAAGACATCCCTGGTCTGTTTGGAAGGGATTCAAATTCACCAAATTCAGGTTCATGAGCTTGAATTCACCTAAGGATAGCAACAGAGCGGATTCAAATTAGGTGGAGCCTTCACGTACCCAAACCCGAAACCAGAAACCAAACCCGGTGGATCCCAAAACCCGAATGGTTAACCGAAACCCGAAACCCACCACTATATAGCAATAAAAAATAGTAAGGAATTTATAGCAACTTATGTATGATATATATTACATATTCAAATATATAAACAAGAGACAACAAACAACACACAATTTCATAACTCAACTTAGAACAAATTTAATAGCTTAAATAAAAATACATGAGTTTTTACTCAAAATGTTATATTTCGGACATCCATTTGGTATACGCGGGTGAAAACCAAAACCTGAAACCAAACCCAATAAGTTTCGAGGTACTCGAACCCGAAAACTGTGGGCGAAAATTGGTCTTGAACCACCAAAACCCACGGATATCCGCTTCAAACCCGATCCGCTACCATCCTTAGATTCACCAAAATATTTACCAAAAGATTGAGATTCACCTGCATTTGGATTCACCAAAGTGGTGAATCTGGGGCTGGATGCACCATTAGTGGATCTCCTCAATGTGCTGGGAGAAATTACCCACTACCACTCATTACACACACATCAGTTCATTCTTTTTTTTTCTTTCCCCACGGGCCTCCCTCACCACCGCCTCCCTCACCACCACCTCCCCGCCGCCCCCCCTCTCATGATGGCAGGCGAGTGGGCGGGCAGCCAGTGACCGGGCAGCAGCGGCACACGAGAGGCGGGGCGGGGCAGCAAACGAGCGGGTAGGCATGACGACGGATGAGCGGGTAGGTGGGACGGTGGCAGCGCGTGAGTGAGTAGGTGCGGGGTCACAGTGGCACGCGTTCGGGCAGCATGGGGTGATGCCGGCGAGTAGGTCATGAGCCTCGTGCCTAGCTGCGAGCCGTGGCCACGCCATGGTCTCGCCATTGATGTCGTGCTCTACCCTGCTCGATAGAAAGGGGAGGAAAGAAGATCCAAGGCACGGGCTTAGGTTGTCACTAACATAGAGATACCACTATAGTCCAAAAGTATTTTTGCACATTCCAATGAAATTGCCTTTACATGGATCTGAATTACGATGAATTGGATACCCCCTCCCGCGTTGTCCGTACAGGCGACTCGTGGAGCCACTCCATTGCCGCCGCCAGAGCTCCTACGACCGCTGCCGTTGCTTCCCAGCTAGCGGCGGCGGCGGCGGCCAGCTACGGCGCCCAAACAGGCTAGCCCAGCGTCTCCCCACCCTCTCCTCCCCTCCCCTCCCCTCCCCTCCCCTCTCTTCTCCTTCCACCTCGGAGCTCCATGGTGCTAGGGCGGCCAGCGGCGGGCTTGTGCTGCGGATCTGGGTTGCCTTGGCACGGATCCGCAACCCTCCCCGGATTTGGCCTCCCCTCCCTGGGTTCCTGCTCCCCCTTCCCGGGTTCGCCGCTCGGCCGCTGAACCTTCCGTGGTTACCCGGCCAGCTAGTGGCCACGGTGAGCGTTGTCCCGGCGCTCGGGAAGATGCAGGGGACAGGACTCGCGTGCTCGAGGGGGAGGTGTGGCTATCGAACGCCGACGCGGTGGCGGTGTCGACGACGCCGCCCAACTCGCACCTCAGCTCGGCCAGCAACGCCACCACCCTGCTACGGGGCTCCAGCCTATCTCGCCCCATCGTGGCTGGTCGAGCTTCGAGGGCCGAGCCTTCGCGGGCTCACGGAGGTCTAGCCCGTGGGTGCTTGGGTGCGGCAGCCAGTGATCGCCAATACTTCACCTTGGTGGTCTGGTTCCGACGCATTGGCCGGTTGGTGGTTTGGGCCATAAGACATCCTAGCAACCGTGGTCGAACAACGTCCTGAGTGAAAACTCTGCCTAGCTTCACGCGTCGGGTGGGCGGCGGTGGCGCAACCTGCGTCACTCACCTTCTTGAAGGCGTCATCAAAGGACTAGTTCGTCGCTCGGTTCGTTGGGCCCTGTCTCGGGACGAAAGTCCTTGTGTCCTTCCAATGTTGTTGGCATCTGTAGACGTCGTTACCTTCTTGAAGGCAACATTGTTGGCCTTTCTTCCGGCCGGGCCGCTCTTAGCTTTTGTTGTGTCTGCCAGTGCTTTATCTTCCTCTCCGCTTTGGCCTGTCCATCTTGGGTGTTGTTGTTGCCGCAGTCGTCTTCTACTTCTTTGCGACTACCTGGTCGCTTGCAGTCTTCTTCACAGTGGCTACCTGGCCGCTGGCGAGCACGATGTCTTTCATGCAGCGGCTACCTGGCCGCTAGCGGACTACTGCGCGTGGCTACCTGGTCACTGGCGGTATTGGTCGTCTTCTTTTACGCAGCGGCTATCTGGTCGCATGCGACCCTTCCGGTGGATACTTTGCCACCGCGGCTCCCAACTGTTGGCGACCATTGGCGCGGATGTATTTTCTATTTTGCATGCATAGTTAGTTGGTGCTTTGAGGAGGAAGTTTCCTCCCCTATTCTTTTATGTTTGTTCTATTGTTTGTTTGTTTGGAATTTCGTCGGTAATTCTTAGATTACTTGTGAGTCTCTTGTATCGTTGTTCTGACATTTCTTTTGGTCTTTCCTCTTACTGAAAAATGGATACAAGACCCGGTCTCGAAAAAATAAATCGGATACACCCTGAGGGAAAACCATATTCCGATTCACTCGCTGAATCTCAGCCAAACAGGCGCACGACCGTCGCGTGAATCGCGAGTGTGGCACAGGCCTCGACATCCTCCTGGTCGGCGTATATGCGCCCCCGGCAATTCCGGACCAGTCCAGCCTCGTACACTCCGGACGCCGCCAACCCTTGGCGCTGATTGGACTGACCGACGCGATGCCGCTGCTGGTCACGCTCCTAAAGTAGCACCAGCCAACAAGAAATATTTTTGCCTGTATTCGTGCTGTTTGTTTGCAACAAATAGGCTGTGTAATATCTCTTTATTCCAGATGCATAAATTTTAATTTTATAGTGCTCTTTTTCATCACTCTGCAAAAAGTAAACCAACACAATCATGTCCGGAGACCGTCGCTCGTTCTTTCAGTGATCTAGGCAAGCAGCAAAAAAAGAAAACCATCTCTGGAGTGGACAGTCAGCTCCAGTCTTAGGACAAGCTCAGCCGCAGAGCTCTTGCAGCCGCCGCCCGCTCCGCAATGCCACCGGCGGCGGCGGCGGCGGCGGCTGGCGGTCCCTTCACGCAGGCCTCGTCGGAGTGGTCGGACACCACGTCGTAGCCACGGCTGGTCACGTTCCGGAAGTAGCACGCGTCGGAGGCCTCGTACCTGTACGTCTGGCGCGCGCCCCACGACTCCCTGACGGCTTCCCCGTCCTCGACGTCCACGTCCCTGTCGCACTCCTGCGAGTTGCTCAGCGACCGGGACCAGAACGCCGACCGGCCGGCGGCGACGCGCTCCTCGCTGAACGCCAGCCGCACCTCGATCGCCGCCGTGTACGAGTCGACGTCGGTCTGGTTCACCACGCCCACGAACCTGTACAGCGCGAAGCTCTGCTGCGCCTCCTGCGCGTACAGCACGCCGGCGCCGCCGGCGACGTGGGCGGCCGAGTACGCGTCCGTGGTCTGGTTCACCTCCGGCTGGAAAAAGCTGTCGCGGAAGGTGATGGTGTTCTCGTAGCCCAGCCTCTGCGTCCACGTCGCCGTCACCTTGCCGTACGACGGCGTCTGCACCCACCCGGTGGCGGAGACGTGCCGGAATGCCGTCGTGTAGTACAGCCCCTCGTCGGGGCCCTCCGGCTGAGTCGCGCTGGCGGTGTCCAGCGGCGGCGCGTCGTAGCTGACCATGCCCGCCGCCGTGGCCTTGCCCCTGGGGTCCAGCCAGAGGTGGAGGTTGCCGTCGACGAGCCACGTGTCCATGCCGTTGGTCACCGTGAACGCGACCTCGTGCTTCTCGCCGTCCAGGAGCTTGCCGAGAAAGGCGGTGAGCTCGATGTCGTAGGACGGGAGGCTGAACGAGCCGATGCCGGTGATCGGTCGCCAGAGCAAGGGGCTGATGCCGCCGGTGTAGATCACGGGGAACGGCCACACGACGCCGACGAGGTCGCCGTCGATCTGGACGACGACCTCGCGGAACGGGCCGTTCCCGTCGGCGTTCGCGTACCAGAACTCGTCGTCCGAATGGTAGGAGAGGTACACCTCGAGAACGGCACGGTACGTGTTGGCCGGCACCGTGACGCTCGCGGTCGCGACGTCGAGGTCGTTCTCGATCTCGAACCAAAGGCCGTCGTTCAGCGGCAGGCTCCGCGATACCGGAACGACGGCGTCGGCGGGGCCCAGCCCGGGCTGCGGCGGCGGCGGCGGCGGCGGGTGGCGGAAGTAGAGGTGCAGCGTGACGTTGGCGTGGAAGACGCCGGTGTACTGCTGGTCGACGATGTTGCCGAGGTACACGGCGAGCGTGGTGGGGCCGCGGGCGGCGAGGAGCGACGCGTACTTGGTCACGTCCTTGGAGACCGTCCACTCGACGCCGCCGCCGCCGCCGGGGCTCGGGCTCGGCTCGGCGGTGCAGCCGCGGAGGAGCTCGGCGCCGCCAAGCCACATGCCGAAGACGCGGTCGTACTGGACGCCGCGGCACGCGGCGCGCCACTCGAGGACGGCGAGAGAGATCGCGGACGCGCGGCCGCCGGCCGCCGCCAGGCACGGCGGCGGCGAGTAGGCGGCCGTGGCGGGGGGCTTGCCGTAGGTGTACGCGAAGGAGTGCGAGAGGAGCAGCGTCGAGCACGGGCCGAAGCTGCCCGGCGGCGGCCGGTGCGGCCGGTCCACTTCGAAGAAGACGGCCGGCTGGTCCGGCGCGGGCGGCCGTGGCGGCGCCACCGCTTCGAGCGCGGCGATGTCGGTGGCAGAGAGACGGAGCTTGTGAGGGAGCGAAGCGACGACGGAGACCGGGACGGGGGAAGCCATGAGGAAGACGAGGAGGAGCGGCACATAGGAGCTGGCCATGGCTGGTGTGCGTTAGGGTGGACGAGGGCTAGAGAGACCTCAGGTGCTTTGGCGCGCTTCTTGCAGTGGAGGGGGGTTTAAAAAGGGCGGTAAAGAGAAGTGAAGTAGACCGCACTCCTCCATTTGCAAGGAGGCAGGGACCATGCAATGCTCTTATTCCCTGAAGGAGTGACGGCAAATTGGACTGCAAGTCACACAGCGACACTTGGCCTCGCTAATTGAGGCAATGCGGCCTAATGATGTAGTTAAATGTTTAATCAAGTTTGGATTGCAAGTTTAACTTAGCATGGGCCAGTAAAGTTAACTAGTAATACAGACAGCTGCTGCAGGGGGATTATGATTTGGTGAATTACTAGTATGATATATTTATATGAAGCCGAACATTGGCTATGTTTTGTACTTGTGTAGCATACGCATTCCCAGAAGCCAGATGATCAACGAAGGAATTTCACAGGATTTTCATATGAATTTCAGAGGAATTAGTTCAATTTCACAGGCAATAAAAACAGGTTTGCTTGAATGCTGGTCTTACGGAGGTGTTTGATGAAGCATAATTATAGGCTGGGGCTATCCGAAGTGGTGGCTTGGTGGCTGACTGGGAGGTAACTTTGCCTTGCTTTGCTTCAGGGGCTTGGCTGCTCTGATGACTGAGATTCTCCTCTCTTTGATTGGGATGTTGCGCCAGTAACAACCAATAGTTCAGGGCCCACACTACCATAGTTCCTAAAATTGTGTTTTGGGCATAATACGACTTTATTAGGATGTTAATTAACACGCCTGATTCTATGATCCTAATCAATAGTCTACGGCACATCAGGGATCTTACATCACCAGTGACAACCAGCACATACATCATCCCTCATCCCTGAATGCATCCATCCGTGGCTTGAGACCAGCAGGTCAAACCAGCCATGGTAGTCAGTTGACAGTTGGCCATGGGAGAGGCCAAGAGACGACCCAAGTGATTGACCTCCAGCTCCAAAAAAACCCTTGTGGCTCATAACACAGGCTGATTCGAGTAATAATCAGCAGATAAAATTGTGACGATAGACTGGCAGCACCAGGACGCTGCTTGTTGCCCCCCACACACCAACACAAAAATCCCATTGCATTTACAACGACACAGGAACGAAAATTTGCCAAAACAATTGTTAGGAATGTATGCTACAATGAAATGCCACTTCAAAACTAGCTCAAAATAGAAGGGCAGACAGCATAAAGCAGAAAAGAGATGCCAGAAACTGAATCTACTTTCTGATTTCCGATAACCTGATGTATGATACAACTCACTCTATACAGAGGTATACACAGTCAGCCTAACCCGGTTGCTCCAAGGCAAACTGGAAGGTGAAACGTGTCAAACAATCCTCTTCAAATTTTGTACTCTAAAAATATGAGGCATCTATGAATAGGGCATCTCTACAACTGCAAGACCGCAACGATGCAAAAAATTGTGGCCAGGACTGAAGACAGTTGCAGGCCCAGCCATTCTGAATATGGAAAGGAGAACCATCTTCAGATCCGCGAATCGTATCACACTATTCAAATGAACTGCCGCGTTCCCAACATGCAGCCACAGTGTAATCCTCGGTCACATGAGTAGATGAGCATGGTGTGTGCTGGCCACCGTTCATCAACCATTCAAATGAGATAGCTATGTATGTCAGAAAATGATCTTCTTCAAAATCAGAAGTACTATCATGATGAAGATGAGAATGACAAGGACAGTGGCGCACATCACCATGCCCCCTTTCTTCTGGGTCCTCTCAGCCTGCAGAACAGATGGACCAAGATATTAGACCGCAAGCTTCAGGTACTGATGCAGCTACTTTTCTTTATTTCAAGCACCGCTATTGGGTTCTCCGAGTGAAGCACACATGACCACCGTAGAACCTCTAACATATAATGCACACATCTAACAGTAACAAATGAATACATAGAGGGGTGCAATAAAGTGCCTGCAGTAAGCAGTAAACTGAAGCCTGAAGGGTTTGTTAAAAATTTACAGCCCCAGTCGCGGAAATTGTCATCTTTTACAGACATGGAAATAAACGCAAGGTGCTATGTAATGACAGTCAGGATATTTAAAGATAATACCAGCCAAAATAAGTAGCTCAAGCGAACACGGTAAATATACCAGCTAAAGGGTGAAATATTTGAATCGGATGATTTCCATCAATGACAACAAATATGGGTACCCTGAAGGCATATATAACAAAAGACAAAATCTCTACACACCTATCATTCTATTAAAAAAAAGCAATCAAGCACCATATAGAGCTTAAAGTCCTGCCAGCAGCACAAAGGTTTGGTTCATCATTACTAAAGGTCCATTCTACAGAAATGTATATAGCGGAAACGTTACTACTAGTGACGGTAAATATGGTTTGAGGATGAAACCTTCTGCAACTGTTTGTAACCCTCCTCAACTGAAGCTGCAACGTTCTGAATGTTGTAGTCTATCCGATCGATGATGGTTCCCTGTTTGAAGTAAGAAATCAAGAGTCTGGTCCCAACTAGTTACTAAAACCAATACTGACAATTTATCAGGGTTTCATATACCTGATCAATCACAAGAACTGAAAGATCCTTCATGATCTGTGCAAGTTCATTGACTGATTCAACAACCTTCAAGGCACAAGCGGACAAAAATAATAAACAGGCTTCAGAACATGTGCTGTCAAAAAGAGAATACATATGCGATTGACAGGACCATCAAAGAAATAAATAAAAACTCACCTGCTCAATTTCTCTCTCCCTTTCTCTAGTGAACGCTTCGCTTTTCTTAAGTTTTGACATCTGAACCTCAGTGAAACCCTGGTAACAAAATACAATTACATCAATAACTTAAACTTTAAAGAACTAGCTGCACTTCTCATCATCTGTTGGTCTGGATCCCATCAAGTATATTCTTAACACAATAAATTCAAGACCAGCCAAATCTATCATGCATGGATAAACAAAAAATTCCAAAAGAAAGAAAGAAATGAAATACTTGCACAATAAAGGATCTATTGTGCCTAAGAATTTCCTAAAGCATCTTTGCACCAGTTTTAGTTACACGAGCCAACCATCTAACACTGGTAGTCCTTCATTGCAGGACTATATTCGGGATGGTGAATGCGGTTGTGCTGTTATGTCTAACTGGACCAATGTAGTTTGCTACAACAATATAAGAGAAACTTCTTTCATTTTACTTACATATATAATATAATATACAGTATATACTACTAGTCCATTCATAATCTATTTTATGTCATCCAAAGCAATATGTTTGTAGCCAAAAAAATGGAAAGTGTTCTCCATACACAGATGTGGATGTCCACAGTGCAAATATAAGGTTCGAGGGGGCATAATACAGAGTCAGGAGAGTTTCATGTCATTTCATTAAGATAGAAAAAAAAATTGTACAAATGTACTCCCTCCGTTCCAAATTATAAGTCACTTTGACTTTTTGGTACATCCATTTCATACTTAGCAAATTCTATGTACCAAAAAAGTCAAAGGGATTTATAATTTGGAATGGAGGGAGTACAGAGAAAGGGGAGAAGCCACATAAAGCCTCTCTCAAAGTCTCAAACACACTCCTCTTGTTAATATGTACTATGCAGCTAACATCTGATATCTAATAAAGAATGACTCATAGAGCATTAGATTTGACATAAGTTACTATTTGCAACCACACGCTGATATCAAATACGCAGAGATAATAAGAATAACCAAAATCAAACATGTAAATACCAGAATAAAACATACCACATCGTCAAACTCATCGTCTTCAAATGTAGACTTCGTCCCATTTATGTTCATTTCCAAATCAACACCGTCCTGACCCTGAAAAGGTATTCGTCAACAAAGCATACCAGTCAGGGATGGACAAGCATTGTATTAGCGCCTAAGTATCTGATAATGACAGCTGAAGTGAACCTCTTTTTGTTGGCGAAGCTGCTTTAAATATGACGACTGCTTTTTCCGGAACTCCATTGACAGGTTTTGCAGGTCTGTAGCAAGAGAACGCTGCACATAACAGCCAGGGGTATTTTGTCCGTCAAACAGGGAAAAAAGAACAAACTGTCACTCTTTAACTTGTAACAGCCAATGATGATATATAAGGTTCTATCATCACCTGGACATTCTTGCGGACATTTGAATCCTCTGACGAATCTTTCATGGACAGCTTCTGCAGCCTCTTCTCGGACCTCTTTAGCAAGTCCGTTACCTCATGTGTGAGAACCTCGATTGCTCGCTGGTCGTCTCTGCCATCGCCAAAGGATGGCATCAAGGCTTTGGCATGTGCCTTAGCCAGCTCCGCCATTTTCGTCCTTGCCCGCTGCATGTTTGCAGATATCTCTTCCGAAACATCCACCCAGGCTGGGGGCAGCCCGACCGTCACAGCGCCTCTACTGCAACACAACCAAATGTCAGTGCTGCACAATTCATCTTATCACCAGTGAGGTCCAACAAATGACACACACACCAACGCAAGTAGTTAACGTTTACAAATCAGAACACACCATTACAGCTTACTGTCTAAGCCACTGATCACTGTCGACCAACATGTTATAACAAGTCTTCCATTTGCTCGATCTAGTGGTGGAAACTCACATTCCCCAGTAAGGATACAAAAGCCGTTGCCTCGTAGTAATTAGCAAAAACGCAAAGGCTTGACTAGATCAGAGAAGGTAATGGGCGAGTCTAGCGATCTGCAATTCAACCAACTCATTTGAGTCACCGGTCAATTAGCACACACTACTCGTTAGCATGGTCAAATGCCTCTCGATCTAGCTGAGAAACTCCCATCTGGGAACCCCGCGCCGCAGCTAGCTAGCTTTAGTGATTCCCAAACGGCAGAGAGACCAAACGAGATGCGAGGGGGTGTTGGGAGTTGGAGGTGGTGGTGGTGGTGGTGGCACCTGGAGGCGGAGGGGTCGTCGGTGCTGAGGGGCGCGTAGGGGCGGTCGGAGCGCAGCAGGGAGGCCATCTCGATCACCGGCCCTCCCCCTCCCCCGCCACCGCCGGACGACGACGGCGCCCCGGCCGGCGCGCGGACGTGCCGCAGCGCGTCGCGGTACTTGCGGTAGAGCGGCGTGCGGTTCCGCGTCGCCATGGCGCGGGCGCGTGAGATCTCGACGGCGAAGGCGTTGAGGTTGGGCTCGGTGAGGAGGAATTGGAGTTGGTGCGCTACGCCGTGGGACGACGACACGGTGGCGTGCCTTGAGGGAGGGAGGAGGGGGGGGGGGGGGGGGGGGGCTTTTTTTCTCTCCTTCACCACAAAGGAAGGGGGAAGCAATGGCGCAATAGGACGCGCGTATTGGGCTGCTTATTTGGGCCTTCTCTTTTTTTTTGTTCAATATTTAGGCCTTCTCAGATTCAGCTCTATCGTGCACTTTCGCTGTAAAGAGTTGGGCTGGGCCGTGATTCCCCGCCTGCGTCGATTACGACGGCGGGAACCCGACGAAGGCCCAACCAAACCTGGCATGACCGCATGACGGAGCAAACTCCACATTTGTATTCTCAAAAGAACGACTGAATTAGAAAGCCAGCTGCTCCCGAACTCTCTCGGTGCTACAGAGGAGAGAGGCGAAAAGGAGGCGACCGTGGGTTCGTGTGCTCCCACCGGCGAGAGCACCGATCCTCTCCGCATCCGATGGCCGCTTCGGCGTTGGATGTGAGGGGGATCGATGTTTCTCTGCTGTGTGGTGTAGATTAGGTCCTAATATATCTAGGGTTGGGTGTCCGGCGGCGGCGGCGACGCTATGGAATAAGGTCCTCTCGAGCTCTTCCCCGTCTCGGTGGTGCTCCACTCCGGCGCCGTCGGCAAGCTAATGGAGGAGGGGTTCTCTTGGCGGATCCCCTAATCAGGAGTCTGGTGCCAGCAGGTCGTCCTTCGTTGAGTTCGCTGGCTTGTGTTTTGAGGGTGAAGAGGCAGCTTTGGGTTGTGTGGGAGGCAGGGGGTGGACCAAGCCCGCGGCGACGGCCGTCGACGGCGAGTTGTGGTCCTGGAGCGGAAGAACTTGGGGCGTTGCCCCGGTTGATGGGTGACCGCCGACGGCTTCATCTCGTCTCTTGCGACGGGTGTCTACTTCAACTCCTTCAAAGCCAGCGTGCGATGGGGTTCTTCCAGCTCCTGGATTCGACCAAGACCTCCCTCGACGGCGGTGGCCGGCGACGAGGATCTTGGTCGATCTCGGTTTGCAGAGGATCTAGGGACTTGAGTTTAATTTTCTTTTCTTCTAGGGTCCTCTGTGATGTTTGGCTTGTGCAGCTGTCTTTGTATCCTTCATGTACGCTTCTGTATTTGCGCACGTATGTATACGTTTTCCTTATCTAGAAATATAGCAACGTATTATAAAAAAAAGAAGAACGACTGAATTTTACAGCGACGTGCTGGAACTACGCGATTTGGTCATATGCATGTCTACATTTATATTCAAAGTAATTATTATAACATTCACAACAAAAAAAAGGTGCAAAAGGAGTAAAGGACTAAGGAGTACTAGAATTTTAGCAGCTTCTCGGCACCGATTTCTCTTTTTTGGTCACCAAATCATTTACAGAACTGATTTCCTGCTGCCCCGCTGCTTGGATTGGATCTGCACGCTGACGGAGATATTTGCGCAGGGGCGCCAACCAACGGCAATGTGCGGGGAGCTGGTGATCGATCTTGTTGGATGGCGCTGGAATGGATCGGATTCATTTCGGGGCACCCCATGTGTGGCGTCGTCCTCAGCCCTCCGCCCTTCACCAACCAGCTGCAGCCTCATCCTGTTGGACTCATCCCATCCCATCTCAAATGCAAGTGTGCAACAACTGCAAGAGCAGGGCGGCCCCCTTCTCTTTTGGTGCTCCTGGCCCGGCCGTGCTGTACCTGTACTGAAGTGACACCGTCGTCCATGACAAAACCCCATCCTTTCACTCACGCTCCTTTTTTTTTTTTTTTTTTGACTGCTCACGAGTCACGACGGTCCGTAACCCCAGTGACAGAGGTCGTGAAAAGTGGCGTGAAAAGTTACTGTAGCACATGAAAGTTTTTTTAAAAAAATTGTCTAATAGTCCAAGTAGATTTAAAAGATTCGTCTTATAAAAACAGTTAAACTATAAAAATATGTAACAGTTGCTATTACATTTAATATTCCGTATATGTTTAAAAATTTGATGTGACGGAGAATATGAATTATTTTTGAAAAAACTAAACAGGATCTGAGACACGCACACATCAGCACATGATCCAGGCTGACCAGGCATCCAGCATTCCAGATGAACCACACTGGCTCTGCGGGCCGCCGGCTGCGGCTGTCTGCAACGAGACCAGTGGTCTCCTACTTCATACCCTCGTTTTCTAGAAAGCGTTCGTTCTTGTTTTTCGAGAAATATTTTTAACTAAATTTTATAAAATAATATTAATATTTATAATGTATAATTAGTGTCATTGAATAGATTTTTAAATCTAGTTTCTTAATAAATTTATTTAAAGATGTAAATATTACACATATTTTTTATAAATCTAATTAAACCAATGGCAGAAAAAAAACAATGTTTTTTAAGGGACGGATGGAGTACTACTCCATCGTGGGCACTCGCGTTCGTGAGTGATGAGTCGTGACTCGAGCATGGCCTACTCACTGATGGCGCAGCCCTGCTGTAAGCCGTGTCGTATTAGCCAACTACTAATGGCACTCAACTACTACTACGCTCGCAGCGGCCAAACGGACTGTGTTTAGATCCCAAAAGTCTTGGGATATTGGTACTGTAACAGTAATGAATTTTTTTAATAAGTGTCTAATTATAACCTAAGTAGATTTAAAAAATTCGTCTCGTGATTTATAGACAAACTGTGCAAACATACCAAAGTTTCGTCTACATTTAATGTTCTATCCATGTATCGTAAAATTGATGTGACGAAAATTTTATGATTTTGAAGAGGAACTAAACACCCCCTCGACCGCCGTTCGATCTCGATCTCGTCAGTCGTCACTCGTCAGGCTGGCGCGTGGTGCGTGGCTGGCTAGCTGGTCAACCCTGGCTGTCACGGGCAAGGGACCAGCAGGATTAACTAGCGGCGCCACTAAACTAATGGTGGCGGTCGGTCCGGTCGAGCAAGACAAGCAGAGGATGACGACAGGCAGCAGGAAGCTCGATCAGCGGACGCGCGGTAGCACACGTGGAGTGGACCAGAGGTCCAGTTCAGAGGTGTGGGGAAAGCGCCCCTAAAATTTCCTAAAGGACGGCGGCCGCTTTTCGCGTGGTCCCAGTCCCAGGACCGCGCTGCGTTGAATTGCACGGGCCCGCGGCCCGCCGACGGCGAGGCCGATCGAACTCCGCGGTGGCCGGTGGACTTCTGCCCGCTGGGCGCCAGTGCGATGCCCGGTGGAGATCTTGGTGAATGGTGATTGGTGTTGGTGGTGGCCGGCAAGGAGCAACGTGGTGGTGGGTCAAGAAGGGTGAGGTTCGAAACTGGAGTAGCTACAAGTGCAAGCTGCTAGTCCCCGAGTGCCAGTTTCAACCTGAAAAAACGGGGCAAAGCACCGGACAACCTCAGTCTGCAGAACGGTATTACTGCAGAACGGTATTACTAGTGCTTGGACCTCTAGCTGTAAGAGCAACCTCAATATATGGAGTATGGATCAACTAGTCCATATATAGTCCATATGTACAGTTTTTTTTCCGTGGTCTTTAGTTATTGTTATGATCATAATGTATATGAATTGGACAGCTCACATGACTATGAACTGTTTCTATAATGCTTCAACTGACTGGTAGACAATTCCTATAAACTACTTACCTGCATCATTCACACAACATTTAACCCGTTTTTATTGGCGCCGGCGATGGGCCATGTGAACAAGCGTTGTGTAAACCTTAAGCAATGCGGACCCGTACACTCTCCTGTACGGTGCACGAGCTGGACCTCGACACACGTCTCTGCCGGTACGTAGCACTGCCCTGCACCACAGACCCTGCGCGGTAGTGCAATGGATCAGCCATCACCTTTCCTTCTAAAACCATACTCCCTCCGTCCCAATTCAGTGGACGTTCTAGCGTTCAAAAAAGTGTCAAAATAGAAGACGTTTTAGATGTCTAGTCTGAATACCAGTACAGTATGCGTCCATCCATCTATTCATTGTCGCTCACCACACGCGTCCATCCATTTATTCATTGTCGCTCACCACACCAATATTGAAAATAAAAAAAAGAATGTGGGAAGGAATATCTTGGAGGCTTATCCTCTCACGGGTGGTGGTGGAGCACGCACAGCCATCCGCCTCCCCATCTCTCCGTCTCCATCGCGCTCGATCTCCCCGTCTCCATCGCGCTTGGCTTCCCCATCTCCATCTCCTCCGCCTCCCAACTTTCCTGTCCTGAATCTCCTCCACCTCCCCATCTCTTACGGCGTCGGGCATGGCCAGTGCTGGGCGGCACCGCCGTTTCCGCGACCGCCTAGCCTGGATCCGCCGCCGTACCGGGTCGAAGCAGCGCGGCACAAAGCTGAGAAGTAGCAGCAGCGAAAGCGATAGAAGCCCCAAGGTTGTTGTCGAGCCGGTGTTCCGCGGCAGTGATGTGGCCTCCAAGCATTGTGACGTGATGAAAAAAATTAGTTTTAGTTGAGAAGCATAAGCACACCATTTTTTGTGCTACTGAAATGACCATTCTAAGATAGCCCTTTAATTGTGCAAAATTGATGTTTGTAGATGTCTTTGAGCTGATGAAAATATTCACCTGCATGTAGGCTTCCATCTTATGGTGCATTTAAACCAAATGGGTGGGAAGCTGGTGATTGCACTTGTGAGTTATCCACCCCTATGAAATGCACCAGATTGAAATCCAGTAGGAGTAAGGCATAAAAATTAGTTTCACACAATTAGTTTAGGAGGTAGGAAATGAGAAACATAATCCAAGCAAACTCATTTTAGGAGACAGAGAAGAGAAAAAAAAAAAGGATAACAGACATCCTAGCACTAAACTGCAGGTTGGAGGAGGGCACTGCAGGTTGGAGGAGGGCAGGTAAAGGATCACCTCTTTTTATTTCGCTTGCACCAGCCGCTTCTAAGGGATTATGGATACTCCAATCTTGTTCATTTGCAAGTGGCCGGTTCAGATCAGGCCGCTCATCTTCTTCGTCATCTGGAGTTGCATTCAAGTCAAGGGCCATGGCGAGTGAATGGTTGGAGGAGCCGTGGGCAGTGACCAGTGACGCAGTGGCTTTATTAGCCCAGAAGTTAAATATGGCGCCTCTATTTGAATTTGTTTGTTTAACTGCGTCTACTTGTTGGCACTAAGTGAGATTCCCGCCGGATGTAAATTTTTGTTTTGGTGAACTGTTCATTTGTTTAGTAAAAATTGTAGTACATACAAGTGGATGCTCTAGAGGGTGGTCTCTGACCGTTCCAGCACCGGTAGCACAAACATTTAATACATGCAATGATTGCAAGATAGAGATGTGCAGGTCATTTTAACATTGTCTTGGTACTCCCTCTCTGTTCTAAAACATCCACTATATTGGGACGGAGGGAGTACACCAAACAAATAGTAGGATCACACGCGAGCAGCCGGACATCGTCAAAACATGTGAAATAATAATAAAGAAAGAAAATGCAAGGGTAGTTTTGTCAAGACTAAACTCTTACCAGTAACAATCATAAGGGGTGCTTAGATACAAAGCGTAAAAACTTTGCATGTTACATCGAATGTTTCATGTTTTGTTGGAAGATTTTTCCATGTAGTAATATCAAAAATAAGTATATAACTCTTTTGTAAACGGTGATATGAATTTATTAAATCTAATTAATCTTTTATTAGTATATATTTTTTCTGGCATAATCTTATCAAATCATGGACTAATTAGACTCACAAGATTTATCTCATATTTTACACGCAATCTGTATAATTAGTTATTTTTTATTTACCTCTATTTATTACTTTATATATATGTCTAAATATTTGATACGACGGGTATAAAAATTGTAGAGTGAAAATTAAACCGGCCATTTTAATAATAAACCACGTCATGTCAATATCATAGTGTACCACGCATTTGTTCCCGTGTGCCCCACAGGAAGGAAATGCGGCACACCTACTCTGGTTTTGCCAGGCTTCTTCCTATGAGGCGACGGCGAGGACCCCGGAGCTACCGAGCCAGCCATGAGCCATCATCCCAATCCGGCGACACCTCCCTCGCCTCTCCTGTGCATAGTCCAGTGTTCACCACTGAATCCCTGTGACGTCACCGGATATTATTCTTCTTTGTTATAAAACATGTTACCAGCGGTTAGTCCTATCAAGGTCTAAAAGTTTCGGTAAGAGCTCACATACAAACGGACTAGGATTAGGATTCTTTCTTTTCCTTTTCTTCTAGGATATAGTCCGTATGTTTTACAACACTCCCCCTTGGGCGATTACCACGATATGCACATGTCTCATTAAAAACTCCATCCAAAAACCCAGTGGGAAAAACGGTTCTTAGAGAAAAAGAGTACATCACATTCGTTAATTGCATTGCACATGTTGCCACATTAAAAACCTTGTGTGAGAAACCTTCGAGTAAAAACTCACATAGGGAAAAGAGTACAACATTTAACCTTTTCGGTCATATATATATTCTTCAGAATATTCTATTCTTCGTGAATAGATATTGATCTTCATAATTTATGCATAAACTTCAATGTTTTAACAAATATGATCTACTTGATCTTTATAATTCTAGTGGTTTCAATTACCTGCAAGGTAAATTCAATAAATTGCTCCCCTCATAAAACCGTCCTTTGAATTTCATTATTCAAACCACACTTTTATAAATGTGTGCTTAACTAATGGTATGCGGTACCATAAAATCATATTTTTCAAAAAGTTGGCTCATAATTCTTCCATGAATTATATGGGTATAACAAAAAGCAATATGCTTCATACATAATAACCACTTAGTAGTTGTGCAAAACAAATAAAAATTTATCCTTCAAAGTAATAAATTCTTTCGAAGGATTATGTGGGTAAAAAAAACTTTATATTAAATATCTTTTAGATAGTAGAACAAACTTATAGTTCTTTCTTAGTGGATTTTTAAACTTATAAATCTTCAGGATTTTGATTGTAATACTAAGTAATAAATCTAGTCTTGCATTTGGCATTTAGGGGATAATTCAATTGTCAAAATCACCATTATTCTTATACAGTTATACCTAATGAGGATATTAAAACTTCATTGCTAGCTTTAGAATATGCACTTTTTTAAGTGTTTGTATGACACCTTCATGGTGTTTTAAACTTCCGCACTATTTTTCTCTCGGGTCTATATTCACTTCAGAGATTAATGGTGTATTTGCAAGATTCGATTGGTAAATCCTTCATGGATTAGTTC
This sequence comes from Eremochloa ophiuroides, assembly GCA_038502445.1. Lineage (NCBI taxonomy): Eukaryota > Viridiplantae > Streptophyta > Magnoliopsida > Poales > Poaceae > Eremochloa > Eremochloa ophiuroides. The sequence goes on along the minus strand of JAHLJS010000006.1, from coordinate 3,431,004 downwards.
CTTCAAGGATGTCCTCACTCTACTACATGAGAGATTATTAAGTGATATATACAATGAGATCGTGTTATTTATTATAAAATCATTTGATGACTATTCCTTCTAGAATATGCTCTTCTTGAGACTTTAATATTCATTCATGAATATTTTCTACCTTAGACTTCATAATACTTGAATGAGATTTAAATTTTATATGTTGCAATTTATATTCTTCACGAATTATATAGATCTTTATAATCCATTTATTAACTGCATATTTAATATTCATTCATTTCATTTGCCAAAGATATAGCAGAACATTTATTCTTCTTAATAGGATATTCAACCTCAATTGCTTTCGTCATTGACCCGATATAATCGCTACAGGCGATTTTGGCATGGACTTTGTTTCCGGATCCGGGTTCTCATAAGAGAAACATTTGCAATTATAGAGGTAGCATTATCGACAACTATTATTTTCTCCCAATATTCTCATAAATAAGATTGTTTTGTCTCTTCGTTTTTCTCAAACAAGAGATGATTTGTTGTTCTGCATACCCAACACTAATGATGTGCGCGCTTAATGTGTTGGATTTCATCTTCATGATGATCCTCTTCATGAGGTGCTTAACCTTCTTCATGTGGTGTTCTCTTTATAAGAATGGAGGAGTTTTATTTTATTTCTATTCAACAAGTATACGCTAAAATTAGAACCCACAGGCGTCCCCGTAGATTTTAACTTGATAGTATACAATATTTAGTTTACTACTAGTAGACAGAACTTCTGGTTTATAACTTCAAGTTACTCCTCTCATTTCTAAAAATATGTGGCATATACTCTGCTTCATACTTCATAAGAGCATTAGTCAAACTATTAGTTGACTTAGTGCGTGGTTGTATTCCTGCTTCAAGCTTCAAGGAATATTTTTTCTAGATCATTTTCCTTCTGCGAAAATAATATTTGGCATTCAAAATAGGCTTTCTCTCCCCCTAATGCCAATATTAGATCTTTAATAGCATACTTCAATAGATATCCTTTATCATGGGCTTAAAATAATCAAATTCATGTATCTCCAAGTGTAAGTGGAAGCATATATAAAATACACAACATTCACTTATAGAATTTTCGAATTACCATTAATGCAAAATTCCCTTAGTGCATTATCTTCATAAATCCCAAATCATCATAAAGTGTGTTATCCACCATCTTAATTTCACAATTATACATCCCACCAATTGGTTAGTCTCCATTGAGCAAATTTTATATTAACTCACTCCCCCTAATTTTAGGCTACTTGGCCATAGACCAATCTATTGCTTATGCATGCAACGTATTGAAAGCAACTTAATTTTTAGTTCAACGAGAACCATATAGACATAGCATGCTGGCTAGTCAATTTAATTATGAGGGAAGTACAAAAGTAAGCTCAACAAGAGCACAATATAGTGATACACATTCATATGTACTGTGGAATGTTGATATTCAGTCCAACATAGTAGATAACAACAAAATGTAAAGCTGTAAGCTTATTTAAAATCAGTACAGTAGAGAAAGTTAACTCGGCCGAAAGGGACGCGGGCAAAACTTCAAGTCTTGATACATGCACTTAAAGACAGATTTAGGAAGGGTATGCCTATTAAATATATATATTACCCATATTTTCTTACATCTTTACCCAAAATTTCTCCCTTTTTTCATGCCATAGTTACTTCGAGTAGTAATATGCTTCTTGCATCATCTATGAATAATCACTTCTAATGCTCCATAGAATATAATCATACTTCTAGTATTTATTGGTTATGGCATAAAATTCACATACATAGGGTAGAACAAAATTTCTAATTCTCGGGCTAAAAATATTAAATACTTTAGAATTATACTATTTCTTGGCGAAATTTGTCCTTCTAGGAACAACTCATATGTCAGTATAGTCCAATTGTTCATGTGCATCTAGAAAATTCAGTTTCCATTCTACCTACATGGTAGTGGTGCACAAAGAACTATAACCTTCATGATTAATTAAGACTTTTTTGGATAAAATAATAAAAAAATTATTTAGATAGGCAATAGGCAATTGTTTATATATGAAACATATAAATCTAATTTATTCCATGAGAAATTATCACATGTTACTTCATGTAACAATTGCAACTAAGAATATTAAATATTTCATATTAGTCTTTAAGCTAATAAATTAACCATTAATCACTTAATTCAACGGGAATTAAAACTTAATGCACCACTGCCACTACTATTAATACTTCAGGATATGAATTCAAAAGAAATAAATCTATAAGCACATGATTTAAGTTCTTCTTCAAGAAAACTCTTAAATATTCTAAATAATATCATTCCCGCATGTCTTAACTTCTATACTTGACAAGCGGTAGCTTCATGCTCTATATTCGATTGTTATGATATATAGTCACAAACCTTCAAGGGTGTAACATACGCAAGCCACATATTCAAAGTTATTACAATTTACATAATCCTGGTTTATAAAGCTGTTTAAAAGTTTAACTCAATTTCTGTTTGAGTAATGATAAATTTAAATACTTCATGTATTACATTGCTCTATAATATTCTATACACGAGAGATATTTTTTCGAGAATATGCATTGATAAAATTTTATTTACCATCTTGTATTCTAGACATTTAGTATAAAGCTTCAAATTATTATTTATAGAGCAGCATTATATCTCAATCTATAGGCATTTAAGCTTAAAAAATTCAACTTTCAATGCAACATGATATTCTATAATTATAATTTGGGATTTTACTCATACAGTGAGTCTCACGATGCCTTAATTTGTTACTTCTCATAGTCAAATAGTCATTCTAGAAAGTAATTAGAAATTACAATGCTTAAGTCCACTCCATTTCAGTGACAGTAGAATATCCTTCTAGGATTTAATAATGACCATATTAAATAATTATGCCATTCAAGGCAAGCCCAGGATATTCTTTCTTCACGAAAGTATGCATATATCTTTATAACAAAATCATGTGTATATAGGTTTACTGCGTGTAAACAAGTAGTAAGGGCAAAAAGATAGTGAATGGTTATTCATAATATTCTTAGAAACATCCTAGTATTTTTCAGGATCGTGGTATATGTAAATTTTCAGAATTAATATCAAGCATTTGTTTATCCCAAAATTCATTATGCTAGGAAAAACAAATATGAGCCTCTCAAAAGTGGTCTAAGTTCTGCACGATTTAAAGAGCCCATATACCTTACATATCATGGTTCAAGTGTAATAATTCAAAATTTTACTCTTGCAAGTATGTGGTATATAATTCAAAACATGCCATAAATAAATGCATCCAAAATAACATAGTACCAAAAAAAAAATATCTACATACAATTTTCTTCTGAAAAATCTATAACCACACTACATTACAAATTCATATTGTTCTTTCTGGTCCAGTAAAAACTTCTTAAGGTAGCCGGATTGCTCCTCGTTCCCTCTAGTCCATAGTAGGCCTGCTCGGTTTGGCTTGTGCAGGTCAGAACTACGGGCCACAGGCTACTGCTCTGCTGCAGACTAAGCCATTTTATGTATTGCAACGTCCTTCGGGGTTGTTGCTGACCAGGAAAGGAGCTAGCCAACTGCGAGCCTGTGTGTTGGTGTGGACGAGTAAGCCATCGACGTTCAAGTCGGAAGAACTAGTGACTGCAGGCCGGTTATGGTGACATCAGGATCCGGGGACGTATTGCTCTTCTAGGCCTTACAGAAAAATAAAAATATTCACAGATTTTCAGAATCCGTAACACCCACGTATCGTATATGCTTGCTTATATTTCCTGCTGCTAAAAAAAACCAACATGCTAGCTTCTGACGTTTACTGGACATGATGATATAATTAATGATCCAATTGTTCAAAATGGACATACACGGAAAATTCATATTCATAGTAGTATGCGGGCCACATGCTGTACGGGTGGCTGGCTGGCTGCAAGGCCAATGGCTTCGAGCCGGGGTTTTTTAGCCGTGCGGATCACTGCGGATGTCCGGTGAGTTAGCTGCAGTCATGCGGGCTGCTTTTGCACAATGACGTACAAGCCAAGGTGGCAGCAAGACAGTTTGGATTTGAAGCCATGTGTGACTCGGGATGCAACCCGAATTTGAATAGGACGTCAATAACAATTGTTAACAGCTTCTTGCCGACATATGTTTGATGAATTCCAAACCAAATTCATGGTTGTTATTATGGATCTTCGAGTCCAAGTAATATCGCTGCAAGCGACTTTAATGACGGTGAAGATGTATCTCGCTGGATCAGCCTCGAATCCCAATTTGCATGGCACCGTGATTGCTACTATAGATCCATCGTGCAAGCATAGTACGTAATGTTTCTCATTTATGCATGTACGTTCGTACTTCATGTTATACTGCATATACGGATGTCACGTAATAAAAGACCAGCAAGATCTAGCTCAATGGCTAGGACAAACTTACAATCTACGAGATGTGTTTCTTTCATACCTGATAAAGGATGCCAATTGATCTACCTCACGTGCCGCGTAGGGCAATAGCTAGTAGATACATACCGCGTATGACATTTGGCATTGTCTTAGAACCGCCTGCCTGACGGCGACGATGCACGTTGATGCAGTGCAGATTGGTTGTACGTAGAGGTAGCAGATCCGTTCCGCTAGCAACGTCAGGATGTCGATGTCGTCGAAGTAGTTGCGGCAGGGACGTCGGCACAAACGCCGACGGCGAGGATCAGCAGCAACTGCAACGGCGATGTCGACATAGAGCTTTTGGTGCTGATAACGTGTTATAAAACATGTTGCGAGCGGTTAGGACCTTTCCTCTCCGTCTCTCACGATCAATATAGTAGATGAAAGTAGAACAAGTAGACATAAGATGCAGGGAGAGTATTCTTTATTTCTCTGAATATTGGTGATTACAAAATAAAGCTCCCATGTATATATGTCCTGCCAAGATTTAATAGCTTCGGTAAGAGCTCACGTATAAACAAAATAGGATTAGAATTTCTTTTTTTCTTTACTTACAGAGTCTATATATTTTATAACATTGTTTAGGCCGCGCTGCCCCACCAGAAAATGATGCCGCAAGAAAAGTTACTCATGATGGTCGCGCTCTCAAGTGCCACCTGCCACGGCCAGCAGGTTATGTGCCCTGTGGGCTGTGGTCTGGTTTGACCCACGTGAAAAACTAGTTCGATATATATCAAGCACCCCAACTAATTGCCTCATTCCTTACAGAGTCCTAATGTTTTATAATATTCTTTACCCCGCGCTGCCCCACCAGAAAGTTCAATTTGGTTATCCCATTTTTCTAGCAACCGCTTTGAAATTCTTACTCTTTTGCTTCGAGCTCTTTCAAAAAACAAAACCGCTCAACACCGATCCGATTGAACTTCTGACTCCTCGCTCTTCGCCACTGCCCCCCTTTCACTAATAGTTACTCCCGATCCGAAGCACCCCTTTTCCATTGATAGAGAGATCCAATCGTCAAAAATGATTCCGCAAGAAAAGTTACTCATGATGGTCGCGCTCTGAAGTGCCACCTGCCACGGCCAGCGGGTTATGTGCCCTGTGGGCTGTGGTCTGGTTTGACCCACGTGAAAACTAGTTCGATATATATCAAGCACCTCAACTAATTGCCTAATTTATAACTTAAATTAATTACTCCCTCCGTCTCAAAATAAGTGTCATTTTTTACTTTCTAAAATCAATACTTGACCATTCGTCTTATTCAAAGGCTATGTTCGCTTGAACTCACCAGCTAGCATCAGCCAGCCATTCATCAGTGTTTTTCTCTCAGAACAATCAGCCAGTCAACCGTACAATCCAGTCAGCTGAACAGAGTGAAAAAAATTATGAAAATATAAATATAAACAAATCAAGATTAAAGTACTTCTAATAATGAATCATTCATAATAAAATAATTAATTTCTCCACAAAATTTTTAAATAAGACGAATGATTAAAAGAAGATAGTGAAAATCCTAAAACGACACTTATTTTGGGACGGAGGGAGTATGTAGTTAACAATTAGTTCTAAATAAAAAAAATACGACTTAATTTGAGGCATTATTGGGAATGAGAAATGAGATAGCTTTAGAATCACTTTTTTTTTTGGATAATGAACTTTAGAATCACTTGAAGTTAAACTATTTTAAGTTTGACTACTAAGAATTACCTTTGTTCGAAGCCATGTATGGTGCCTCCCCTATAAACAAAAACAACTAAAATAGTTCTAGGCTGTAAAATTTTGGCACTGTCACATTGGATATTTCGTTATATATGGTGTCGTATGGGTCGGATTTAAATAAGAAAACAAATTACATTCTATTTGTAAATTACAAGGCAAAATTATTAACTCTAATTAATTTGTTATTAGCACGTGTTTACTGTAGCGCTAATTGTCAAATCATGGACTAATCAGGCTAAAAAATCATCTGTAAATTACATGCAATCTATAATTAATTATTTTTTTAGTCTATATTTAATATTCATGTATGTACTCCAATGTGATAAGATGTAAAGTTTTTGGAAGAAACTAAATAAGGCCTAACAACTGCCTTCTTCTAGTATTTTGGATTGGGATTTTAATATGGCAACAAGCAGTGGCGCTATAGGAACAGAGAATCCGTGCAGGGCATCCAAATTGAAGGGAGCAAAGGCTCCAGGCTCCAGCTACATGTGCCAACAACCGAACTGAATTCGCTGTCCTTTCTTCATTTGGAACGACGTATGGGTATGGCCCCCTTCGGTTTCAGTAAAACTCTTGCAAGCTCCTCCATGTGTCCATGTCCATTTCTGCTTCCACCTTCACTCCCTCAGCCTTGGCGTTCCCCGACGACGGCGTGTAGAAATCATGGTCTAGCTAGTCGAGGATTTTTGTTGGTATGGCCACGTCACCTGTATGCAAGATCCTCTGTCTAACATGTTTGGTCAGCCTGAGAGATCTATTCCCTCGATGTCAAAATAATTGTACGTCTTGCTTCTTGAGAATTTATTTTAAAATTTTACGGAGTATATAGAAAGCAACATCAATAATTATGTCTTTGATTGAATAATTTTACTATACAAATATATTCTATGATCAATTAAATGTACTAATTATAGAAAGTTGTATCATTGTGTATGTATACCTAATCAAACCTTTTTTTTAAAAAAATAACTTCTCAAAGAAAGCCCCAGTGTGTTCCCTTTTAATAATAGATCACATTACATTGAGATCATTGAGCTAGCTAGAACTAGAACCACTACACCTGCTCAGCCGCCACCATCATTAGTTATGCCGGACCTCAAGTACGAAAGCGCTCACGTAAAACACGATCCAATAAATTAGATCTAGGCTGAGATCCCGACCTCCCAAAGGACATCTCAAAAGAAAGAAAAAAAAAAGAATCGCAGGTTGGTTACCGACTTGCAATGATTTAGCAAAGCTTTGTAACACAAACATCGTACACTTTATTTCCCCCCCCCCCCCCCCCTCACACACTTTGTAAAAAGAAATAGAAACATCAACAATCCTGTGAGTTGGTGCAAAAAGAAACACTCCTGCGGGTAAAGTCATTAAGTGTACTAATTAAGGCTGCGTTCGGTTGAGGGTATAAGCGCTTATAAGCGCTTATTTTTCAGCACTTCAGCAGTATTTTTCTCTCACAAGATTTCAGCACTTCTACAGCACTTCAGCGCTTATCTACAGCACTTCAGCTTCATCGAACACAGCCTAACAGTGTAAGCATCAAGTGATTTTCTTTTTTTGTCCCCAGTTCCCACCCCCAACATTTTCGCTCGAGAGTCGAGACAGCGCAGTTGACATGACCAGGCCACCACCAAACACTGGCGCGAATCGCATGCCCCAAGATTTGATTCTTCATCCAGGTCCAGAAGTCCACGGTGACGGACTCTCTCCTGTCTCTGTTCAGCCCATCGCCACGGGGAACAACACGGACGGACGGACCGGACGGCCAGCAGAAACCGCGGCCCGCCCGACCCGGCGGACGCAGACCCAAGCATCAAACAAACAAAGCAGCCGTCGCACCGGCGCACGCACGCACACGGACGCACCCACGACCCACCTGCGGCGCTGGACCCGAGTGGATGTGGCTCGTGGTCTTGTGGAGGGAGCCGCGCCGCCCGCACGACAGATAGAGCACAAGCGGCCGCGCCCGCCCCCGCCCCCGCCCCCGCCCCCGCTCCTACCACCGCAGACCGCACCGCCACTTACCCCTCGTGCCGCCGCGCTGCCTTTTCCTCCCCGCGTCCCTTTCGTCCCGCACCTTGTCGGAGACCGACGCGCCCCTCGTCTCCCTCCGCTCTCCTCCCCTCCCGCTCTCCTCTCCATCCAGTCCACCTCACGCTCACACACTCCCTCCCTCAGCCCGTCAGCCGCCATCCTGCTGCAGTGCTGTGCTGCCCCCTCTTGGCCTCTTCTTCTTCCTTGCAGGGGCGGCAACCAGGCGCACCTGCTCCCACTCCCGCTCCCGTTCCCACCGCGCCAGCCACCAAGATAAAGTAGCCGTTGCGGCGTCGCGTCGGCGAGCACAGCGCAGAGGCTCGGCTGCATGAGGGGGCGGCTGCCGAGGCCGTGACGCGGAGGACGATGCCGCTGGTCAGGTTCGAGGTGCGGAATGAGGTGGGGCTGGGGGACCCCGGCCTCTACGGCGGCGGAGCCGCTGCTGCCGGGGCCGCCGCCGCCACCGCGACGGCGGGGAACAGGGGTGCCGCCTCCGCCGCAGCGGGGGAGGAGGAGCCCAAGGCGCTGCTCGAGGGCGTCGCCGTCGCGGGGCTCGTCGGGATCCTGCGCCAGCTCGGAGATCTCGCGGAGTAAGGCCCCGCTCCCTCGTCCTGCCCGGTTTACGCGCGCCTCGAGCTGGCGGCCGTGCGCGCCTCTGTGCTCTGGGTTCCCCGTTGGGATCTGCCGCGCTACGTGTTTAGCGGATTCCAGCGGGAACTTCAGCGCTGGTTGTTGGGGGTGTTTAGTTTCAGCCTCTGGTTTGGAGTGGCATCAAGTAGTGGGATCTGCGGCATCTGCCGTTAGGTGGCTGAATTCGCTTATGGCGAACGAGCGCAGCGCAGTGCTGTGCCATAGGAATGGGAATTGTTAGGGCAGTGTTTCCGTGCGCCGGCTATGGAAAATTGTGGCACTATCTGGAAGGAATTGAATGTCCTTTTGTAGCAGAGGCGGTGTTCGGGTTTTGCTTTCTGGGATCTAGTGTTAGGACTGGATTGGATAGTGAAATTCAGGTTTTTGGAGCGGCATGTGGCATAACAGCTATATCTGCTGGGATCGTTCAGGCGGTTTTTGGCCGTATTCGCTCAGTAGAGGAGTCATGCTTTGCTGAATTAGTGTTTATTCATTGTGTGTGTGTCGGGTATGACGTGGAGGAGGTCTTAGGTAAGATCTTGTCTCACCTTAGAATTTATGTTTGCGGAAAGTCTCTTTTTAATCTTATATATGTAGCAACTAGTGAGTTCTGATGTTTTAGATTGCTTTGTGGCTCACTGGATGCATTTTGGCTGGCTTGATTTTGTTAAATGTTTGTCTCGAGGGTTCTTTGCTAATTTTGGCTGGAGAATCTCCATGGGTTCTGGTAATTGCCGTTTTTGCTTGGGAAAAACCGTTGCCACTCTGAGGGGTTTGTTTTTTTTGTTTATGCTTCTATCCTTTTTCCGTTATATAAACGCTCTGCATAGTTTTAGTTATGTACCGTGTTTCTTGATATACTAATAAATTTTCATATGTAGTATTTGGTGAAATTAATGTGCTAGCTTTGGTCATACCAGATTTGCGGCTGACGTTTTCCATGACTTACACGAGCAAGTTATAGCTACATCTGCTAGGGGTCGTAAGGTGCTGACTCGAGTACAGAACATCGAAGCAGCACTTCCATCTCTTGAGAAAGCTGTGAAGAATCAGAAGAGTCACATACATTTTGCCTATGTTCCGGGTAATTATTTATTTACTTCATTGATCTCTACAAGTACCCTGAATTCTTTGATATCAAGATTATCTTGCAATCTTACAGAATTTATTGATAAAACACAGGCTCTGATTGGCACACTCAGCTTCAAAATGAGCAAAATCACCTGCTAGCATCTGACCTGCCTCGGTTTATGATGGATTCCTATGAAGAATGCCGAGATCCACCACGGCTTTACCTTCTTGATAAGTAAGTGCTGGAACTTTCCTTAATAAACATTTTTTGGTACCTAAAATTATTGCCTTCCAGATTTGATAATGCTGGCGCGGGGGCTTGTGTGAAGAGATATTCTGATCCATCCTATTTCAAGAAAGCATGGGATATGGCGAGAGCAGATAAGAATGCTAATCTACAAAGAGAAAAGAGATCACAGAAAATTAAGGTTAAATTTTTCATCTTCTGCTTCCCCAGATCTTGCTTCCTGTGTAGCTCCTCCTTTCCCTTGTTTTTCTTTTCTTCGTACAGTGTTGTTCCCCTTTTCGTTTTAATAAAATTCACAGTGGGGGCCTCCCCTGCTGTATCTTTCGCTAAAAAAGGGTTATATTCTTCATTCTCAGTGTCTGAAGTTGATATGTGTGCTTAGTAATCTTTTTTCATGTTGGGAACTTGCCAAAAGACTTAATACAGCTTATGGACTTGTACAGAGAAAAGGATCACGACTAAGGGAGCCATATCATGGGCAAGCCACATCTAGGCATAGGGGCACTGAATTTCAGCGATCACTTACTGCTGCTCAACTTGTCAACAGGTGTTGCACATTCCATACTTCAAGATACAATTATTTAGTGTATCCGTGTTCATCTTCTATGGCTATTCTCTTCTGATATTTGAATAGCACATCCAGAACATCATTTTAATAGTGTATATTTTCCAGCAGGCAGTTTGCATCTCCCAGCAACGATGGTCAGAGCATCTCAGAGCATAGGTCTACACCTGATGCAAGATCTAATCCTGATAATATGAGCAGATCTTCTTCTCTTAGTTCGAAGACACAACTGAGTTCAGTAGAACAAGCTTTCGATACAAAACCTTCTGCAGTTCCTCATGAGAATGGCCATGGCAAGTCATTGGATACTAAGTTGCACAAGCCTGGTGGTTTTTCTTCGCGCGTACTTCTTAACGGCACCAATGTAGATGATCATAATGACCACTTGAAGCAAGGTTCCCTGCCAGGCGATATGGTTGCTAGATCACCTTATGTTAAATGGGATGAAAAGGCTGCGATTATCATGTCTACAAGTTCTGTCTACTGTGATGATGTTGTTATGGATAAGGCTGAAGATGCAGAACCTACATGTATTAGCTCTGTGCAGAAAGAAACTGACCATAAGTTAGTGGATACCTCGGAGCAGCAAGATGCCTTACTTAAAAAGACAAAATCACTGTTAGTGTCATCAGTCTTGAACCACAATGATGACATTCCAGGAGAACCCGACAACTACATGGATGCACTTAATACACTTGAATCTGAGACAGAAACTGAATCTGACTTTCAAACTAAGAATCAAGGGGCGCCAGCACCTTCCTTCAATGCTGAAGCACCTCAAGTGGGGGCAATTGATAATATTGTTCCACAGTGTCCTGATTCCTCTGCTGCTGATTTTACTGACACATGTCAAGAATCTGATATTCTTTGTGCTTCTGAAAGAGCAATTGATTTCCCCAGTTTGTCAAATGCAGATTCTCTTGAGGTTTCACAACTAGAATTTTCGGGTTATACATCGGTAAGCCCCTATAAAGAGTCATCTGTTATCACTAATATCCACGAGAGTGGTGCAGATGGTGCCTGCGGAGACCCTTATGAGACTATAGAGCCTATGCAGGTCCATTCAGCCATACATCTCATTGGATCCCCTGTTTGCAATGAAATACCCAAGAGTAAGCCAGACGATGATCTTGGGTACTTTCCCGAGATTCCTCAGCCAGGTTCCTCCACCTGTATGGTTATTCCGTCCAAAAAAGAGTCTGCTGTTGCCAACGAAAACCTTGAAAGCGATGCAGAAAGTGTTGGTGATCTTATCGATGGTACCGCTGATAATGTTGTATCCGGACCTAACATTGCCAACATGGTAGTTGATGAGGTGAGTTTCAAGATGGCACCTGCTGATAAAAGCTCACCTGGTGATCCCTCTGATCCACCTGCTGATAAAAGTTCACCTGGTGATCCCTCTGATGACTCGTGTGTTATACCTGAAAGTAGGCCTCAGGATTATGCTGGAAAGAGCCATGAGGGAGTTGATGATTGTGGTGTATTATGTAGTGAGCCTCTTAACAAACCATCAGATAATATATGTCCAACTCAAGATGTTCCTACAAATATCTCTACTATGTCTGCTGGTGTCAGTGAAGTGTCTAGTTCGTGGAGTGAGCCTCTTAATGAACTAATGGAGAATAGATGTGCAACTCAAGGTGTTCCTGCAAATGGCTCTACCACGTCTACTGTTGTACCATCTGTTAAACTATGGACAAATGCTGGGCTCTTTGGACTTGAACCATCTAAACCTCCAGTATTTGGTTCCCAAGATGGTCCAAGGGAGGATACTCCACCTGGTTTTAAAGAAGTTCAACCAGTCCATTCAACTGAATTCACAGAATTGCACTGTTCAAAGCCAATTGAATCAGCAGCTGAAGATGTTCCAAATGGAAACTCGTCAATTACCAGCAGCTTTGTGGAAAAGCTTGTTGGTATCCGTCCTGGTTCTGCAAACCTGAATAGCTCAGGGGCAAATCAATCAGCAGCCAGAATACCTGATCAAATTCATAGTCATTCAGATGGACACTCAGATTTTTCCTCATCCTTTGAGCACAATAACATGACTGGCAAGCATACTTCAATAAGTGAGCTTCTAGAATCTGAAGGAAGTGTTGAAACTGGCACCGAAATGTACTCAACTGACATGAGGAATAACATGCATATGGTGTCTGCATCAAGCTTTTCAAGCATTGCACAGAGATTTCTTGCTAATACACTTCAGAGAAGAACTTCCAAATATACTGATCTTCCTATGTCATCTGAGAGGGCGAATGTTGATACAAGTGCAAAAGATGAATCTACTCTAAATCCTGTTGTAGAACCAAGTGAAATGGTATTTGCAGAGGAAACTAAGTTTGAGAACAAAACAGAAAATGGAATGGATGGATTGACCAAATCATCAATCTTTTCTAGCCGCCATTACTCTGAGAAATCGTCTCCACCACTTGAGTACATGAAAATATCTTTTCACCCAATGAGTGCATTTGAGATGTCAAAGCTGAACCTAGATTTCTGTGATGGCAATCTTCAAGAAATTTCCGATGATATGATGTTACCGACATTTCAGTTACTTTCAGAGTCTTCCATCCCACAGCCAGGCAGCGGTTCTGAATCTGAAGATGACACTTTTGGTAGGTCATATAGTTATTCTTCATATGATGATCTGAGTCCACGACTGTATTCAAACTCTGAGGCATGGGATCAAGAAGATGGAGTTGGACTGGAGGAACATGAGTTGTATGATGATTCGAATCAGATAGGATCCTCAATAGCACCTTTGTCTACCTACATGGGTTTTGAGCAGATGAACTTATCTGGCATGAAGTCAGATATTTCACTTGCAGATGTTGGGGGTCAGAATGTAATAGGCACTTTAGAATCCTGTACCGTTGAAGAACTTCCAAACTTTGATACATTGATGTCCAGAAGCAATGAACAAAATGGCGAAACCTCCATTCCACATAATCCGGTGAATTTGCCACCAGATGAATATCAGTTGCCTCCTCCACCTCCTCTCCCCCCAATGCAGTGGAGGATGACAAGACAAACAACTTCACTACAAGATGACACATGCATTACAGCTAAAGATATGCTTAGTAAAACTTCAAGCCTACCACATATAGACACCTCTGCCCAGGAAGAAAACCTTCCTCCAACTGCACCACTGGATCTACAAGGGCATCCTAAGGAAGTGGTACGGATTGTTTATTTGGTTGACCCTGTTTGAATACTTGCAGTAATAACTAATTACTGCTATTATACTTCGTTAATGAAATTATCTACTTGGTATATGTAGGATGTCCAGGAAACTGATGGGGTAGGAGAAATTACTAATCCTCCTAGTATCATTGATATAAAATCAAGTTTGCTTCAGCAGATCAGGGATAAGGTTTGTTCCGCTCTTTCAATTGAAAAAAAAAACTATTATGTTATTCTTTATGATTTTATAGTGCTATTTTGCTTTTACTATAAAAAATTAGCTTACAAGAAACAAATGTCATCTTTGGATCTGAGATATCTCACTCTTTTTTTTTTATAATAAATTATCTTCATATAGCTTTTGAGTTGACCAAAAAGGATAACAAGATGGAATGCTTACCGTGAATTTGATGAACTGTGATTCAAAAAAAAGCTGTCTGACCCACAGCAGTGTGTCACACATGCTAACCTGTCCAGCACAGAATTCCTATGGCCAATTATTTTGTCAACTAAAACCATGTCCCAGTAATGTCCATTGACCAGTTGATTCTTGATGTTAGGAAGCTCATTACCAATTTTATATTTTCTGATCGTTGCATAAAATTTATGAGTATTTTATTCATAAATATCACAGTCAGAGCAGCTGAAGCTTAATGGACATGAAAGGTCAAAAAAAGCAGTAGGTGGTGACATTAAAAGCTTGGACGAAAGGGAGGAGTTGCTTCAGCAAATCAGGAGCAAGGTATCTTGAACATGTAGATCGTTGTACTTGCTATTGCTAAGTCTTTTGAGCTCTGTATCTTGAGATTTGTAGATTTTTGTTTGGCTGTTGGCATGATACGATGCTCACCATATTTAAGAGCAGAAACTCCGTGTAAGGCTTAACCAACTGGTCAATGTGTTTGTGTTATGCAGACCTTCAATTTAAGACGAACAAATGCATCTAAGACAGATGGTTCATCGCAATCTGCAGCCAATTCCAACGTTGTAGCAATTTTGGAGAAAGCAAATGCTATCCGGCAGGTTAGTATTGTGCTGATTTCCCTTCACACTACCTTTTGTGCTACTCTTTTGTTTCCTCATGATTTGTTCCATGTTATCAGGCTGTGGCCAGTGATGAGGGTGGCGATGATGATACATGGAGTGATATATGACCACCTAACTGCAGACGTGCATGATAGTCTTTTCCTGTATATTCAGCTATTTACAAGATGAAGTGAGAAAATGTGAATAACATCTTTTTCTTCATTGTAATTAGATTTTTCAGGTCTTGTTCTGTACCTTTCTTAGTTCATATTAGTGTATTCTGCCGTAGTTCTCCATGGTTGTGGAAATGTTAGAGCATTTCCACATTTTGTAAATGTGTCTTTATTATTTATTTATGATAGTGAGAACAACTGATAAAAATAAGCATACCAAGCTATCTTTTTGTCATTGTATTACTTTTTTTACAATGATAATAAGATAGTGGAGGATGATGTTGCAAAAAGTTGTCTTTTAGCTGCCATAAACAAGTGCAATAATTCTGAAACGAAAAGCCTCATTTGCATTAACCTTCCAACTCATTTTTTTCCCTGCAGAGACTTATTTATTCCACACTTCGATATAGGTATTTATTTACTACATTTGCTTTAGGGTTATGAGCAAACTTGAGGCAGTTAAAAACTTAAAATTGCAGTGATCACTTGATATAGCTTGCTGTTACATTGAATACATGTAGTTTAGTCCGTATAATTGCAATGATCGCTTGAATACATGTAGTTTAGTCGGTCAGATCACATCCGACTAGTAGAAACCGAGACCACCAGTGGGTTAGGCTTTTGCTCTTCTATACCAGACCCAGAGTATTTGAGCGGCGTGATCTGAACTGTGAACAAGCATGAACAGTTGACAATTTCTCCCTCTTGGAAGCACTATTCTAGCTAGATACGGCATCTTTCGGTTTAGATTGACGTATGTTGTAAGATTTATGTGTTGATTCAGCATAATCCCATTTATCACTGGATTTACATATTCCATTGATATGTACTGGGAGAGTTGTGTCGGCCCATGAGTTTGTTCGGGACCAGGTTCTCTAACCAGCGTTTGGAAAAGGTACCATTTAGGCCTTAACTTTCAGCAAAGTCCGCTTTTCATTCTCGAACTCTAAATAAAATTAGGCAAAACACATCCCTCAACTTTTAAAACAGTTCATATTACGTCCCTGACCTAGTTACGAATGATTTCGAAGGCGGTTTTATCTATTTTTTTCATGTGAATATTTAAAAAATCATAGTAAATCATAAAATGAAAAATTGAATTTCTTGGACTCTACATGAGTAGATCACATTTAACATATAATATGATATGTTTTATTACAAAGTTTTTGTTACAACTTTAAATTTATGTTTTTCTGTAATTAATTAAAATAATTTATACCTGTAGTTTTTACAATCCAATCATGGTGAAATTTATATGGTGACCTAATTTTGTATACTTGAACTATAGTAAACAAATTTTACTCGTCGGTTTTTGGTGTCGCACGCTTCGCTGTCGTCCACCATGCCCACCATGCCCCCTACGCGGAGCAGCTTCAGCATGAAGTCGCACGCGATGCCGTCGTCCGTTGCGGCGGCCGCTGTCTTTGGCGATAGCTGCGGAGTCCTCGCAGTCTTTGGCGAACGAAGACATAGGCTGCCACAGCTACGCGAGCGCGATGAAGCGGGAGGGGGAACGGAGCGCGACAGAGGGTGAGGGAAGGGAGACGAGAGGGATGAGAGGTAACCGTATCGGCCAGAGGAGCCCATCGAGCGCCTACTGAATTAGGCTGCGAAAAAATGACCACTAGTTGTGTTTTTCTGGGACCTCACCTAACATGCTTTAAATTTTGTGTTGGACAAACTCTAAGATTAAGCTAGATGCACAAAACATGATAAGTTACATCTGAAAAGCTCGGACCATCCTTTCAGCCCCATACCAAATACGTCCTTAAAGCTTCTGGGAAGTTTGAAGTGTGGAGTCCAATGCTAACCATTGCTTATGATCGAAGGTTTCCGCTTTTAACCCAAAACAAAAATGGATGGGTGCAAGTTTTCAATTGGAAGATGGCAAAAAAGACTGAGGCTGGAATGGAGTAGAGCTATTCTACTCAGGTCAAAGTTTTTAGCTTTTAACCCAAAACAAAAATGGTTAGGCACAAGTTTTCAAGTGGAAGATTGCCAAAAAGCCAGAGGCACGAATGACCTTTTTTCTTTAAAAGGAATAAAGCTGTAATTATGCTTTCCTTCGCGCGAGCCAAGATGGGAGCTGGGGAGGAGGGCAAACAGCCAAACACGCAGTAGACCCAAATCTCGTAGCTCCAAAACATCCAGAACCTTCTAGACCAAACCCTCAGCCCATCTCCTCAGGCTCAGGCCATGTCGCTCTCGTCGGCGCGCCAGCGTCGGACCACCGCGGCGTCGCCACCGACAGACGACAGGTACGCCAAGGACGCCAAGGACAGGAGGCGGCGGCCCGGCGGTGACGGGGACCGCGAGGACGAGGGTATCAAGTGGTTCCTCCCGTTCCTGGCGCTCGGGCTCCTCCGCCACATGAGCGCGTCCTCCAACCTTATCCATGACTGCGACGAGGTCTTCAACTACTGGGAGCCCCTCCACTTCCTCCTCTACCGCTCCGGCTTCCAGACCTGGGAGTACAGGTAGCCTCTCCGACTTCCGACCCCACCCCCATAAATCGTGTCGGCCATTCCGGCTGCTTGATGCTCCTGGGCGTATTGGAAAGGGATGAGTGTTTAGACCTGTGCTCTGATCTAGAGTATTAGAGAGTTTGCGGGGAAGCTTGGGCAAGCAATCGTGTGATTGATGTGATGGCCATTTGAAGATCTACACCGTCATTAGAAGTGTTTTGCTTTAGGTTGTGCGATTGGGTGGTTGTAGTTGTAGTTGTAGTTGTAGGTACACACAAGATGGCTTCGCTTGGGAGTATATTTGGATTTATTAGTGGAATGATTTGAATGTTTAGGGGCTTGTCCGGAAACATTGCTTATCCCCTTCAATCCATAGTATTGGGAGATATTGAGGTGGAAAATTAGTTCATTTTCCACTCCAATCCACATGGATTGGGAGGAATTCGGTGTAGACAAACAATCCCCACTTCATTTGTCTCAATCATCATGTGTTTAAGTGGATAGGTGTGGAAATTAAACTAAAGTTCCACCCCAATCCACTCGAGCACACATGGATTGAGGTGGATATAAGTGCATCCAAACAAGTCCTAAGGTGGAAGAAAACACACTGTTAATGATTTTGAGGGATTGGTGAAACAGTGTGTTTGCATTGTCTATTGCTGGTGTATGACTGATTTTATTATTATCTTCTTGGGGAAAGGGGGTGGGGTTCTATCAGTAATGATGGTGGGCTTTGGGGCTGGGCAAGTTTAGCGAAGGTTTGGGGCCTGGGCAAGTTTAGTGACTATTCTAAAAAGTTAGGCATGTTATTAATATTTGTATCTATTTTGTTTACAAGCGAGCAGTGGGGAAGCTACTAATTTCAGTACCATTGCCCACCACTGCAATCAAGGTCACTAATTGTTCCAAAATAGGCTGCCTGGCCTGCCTAGGCTCCACTGTCCTCCCTTGCTTCTGATTGCCACCTACCTAATCTCTCTGTATGCCATTGTTTAGAACAGTCACTGTCTCACAGAGTCACAATTGATGCAACTATACCATGATGTTTTAAATTTTTATCGAGTTACCAATACCATAGATCATTTGTTTAATCATGTCGTTCATGCTAGTACATACTTTCATTTTTTTTATCATAGTAATGATATTTCACTGTGGAAGTTCTTTTGTGTTTGACGTTCAGATACTCTGTATCCCATTTGAGTTTCTGCTGGAAACTGTTATGATATTCAGTAACATTTCTGGGAGTAGTGACGCTCCTTTTTGTTCTCGCCAATATGGGAATTGCTGTATTCTTGTGGTTTGGATTGGAAGAGTGATATAACTATATATAAGACAGCTGCATTTTTTCTGTAACTGTTGCTGAAACTGTAATTGATAAGTATGCTTTTGTTTTTCCTCCACATCTTAGGACTAAGTGGTTTATTGTACTATATGCTTTGCTACCTTATGTTGAATATTTATCCAGGCCTTTTACTTCCAAATTGATTCAGCCTGCAAGTGTTGCTTGATAGCATCGTGGTTTGATGTTTTATTCATAGCATCCTGAAAGACTCCAACAGCCTTTTAGGGAAACCAAACCCGTTAAATAATATAATTTGTCTGCAATGATTTTTTGTATATTTGTTCTGCATGACATAAAAGGTTAGTAAATAGAACATCGATTTTAACTTGGCACTAAGGTTTTGTTGTTTGATCTTGACTTTCTGCAAAAAATATCTATTGCAGTTCCGACTTTGCTCTTCGATCATATGTGTACCTTTTTGTTCATGCTCTTGTAGCTGGGCCTGCTTCACTGATCTTTGGTGAGCATAAGGTTCGTAGTCTCTTACTCCTTTGGTTTCTTCACATCCTTATATGCTGGCTATCTCTTTACCTGTTTGTTCTTACTAATGATGTCTCACCTATTCTGTTGCGAAGGTTCGTGTGTTCTACTCAGTGAGAATCTTTCTTGGTCTCATTTCAACTATTACCGAAACTGTTCTGGTGGTTGCTCTTTCAAGAAGATATGGGAAGCGACTTGCTTGTTATGTTCTTGCAATGCTATGCTTATCCAGCGGTTGCTTCTTTGCTAGTACCAGTATGTATCTTTGTAAATTCAGTTTACTGTTGTCGTTAGGAAATTATATATTGCAGACATGTGAAGTGCTACCTTAATTATATTTGTACTCTGTTCCAGGTTTCTTGCCAAGTTCATTCTCCATGTACGCTGTAACACTTTCGTCTGCACTCTTCCTTCTCGAGAAATATGCTGGTGCAGTCTTAGTTGCAGCTGCTGGAGTGATCCTTGGTTGGCCTTTCTCAATTTTGGTTTTCCTCCCTGTTACTGTTTATTCTTTAATCAGAGGATCTTTTAGAAGGGTTTTCCTATCTGGATTTTTTACTTCACTGTGCTTTCTTGTAAGTAAATATCTCTCAATTTCACTGTTTTAAAATATGTACGAGTTTGACTGATCACGACAAGTTTTATGCTAGGTTCTTTCATTTGTTGCTGATTATTACTGCTATGGTCGATTGACATTCTCGGTATTCAATCTTCTGAAATATAACGTTCTTGGTGGTGGTGAAAGTCACTTGTATGGAACCGAGGGGCTTTCATTTTACTTCAGGAATGGATTCAATAATTTCAATTTTGCCTTCATCTTGGCTCTTCTTTTCTTGGGGGTTGTACCATTTGCAAGAAAGAAATATGCTCCTGATCTACTTATAGTTGTCTCTCCTGTCTATATCTGGTTGGCTTTCATGTCTTTGCAGGCACACAAAGAGGAAAGGTAAGAAGGAATTTCGCAATATGCACATATTATCAGTTGCACACTCGAACATGCAATATAATATAGGAAAAGGTCTTCGTTTATCTTTTATGCAGAAAATCTTCTTGTATGAAATTATGTAGAGACTAGAAATGTTATTTCTCTTTGCCTATGAACCTAACATATGTCTAATTTAATTTGATCAATCTGGATCAATTGTCTCTAGTTGACATTATCTCTCTGGTGTCCCTTAGACTCCATTATTTCCCTAAACTAACCAGTTTGATATTTTTTATATTAGACTTTAAACACAAAAAGAGGTGCCCTGTATTTTGTTTTAACCTACATTTTCTAAGTTGCTGATTTGTTTAGCTTTGCTGCTGGCAAGTTTCACTTATGAATTGAATTGACAGCATTTGTAATAGGATAGCCTTGAAATCCACTTAAATTAGACTAAATTACAACCATATCAGCCATTTACCCTTTGTACACTGTTGCAACCATTTTTATTAGTTATTGCTACCGAATAATGTTATGAGTAATGGCTAGGTCTTCTGTAGTCCTCACCACTGTATGAAAATAATAGTGTTGTAATAGGGCATGAAAAGAATAACAACTCGCTTTGAAGAATATTTCCTTATATTCACCCTGTCCTTGCTTGTTAATGGTAATGTACAGGTGAAACATACTGAGGCTGACTAGCCTTATCTGTTTGTGCAGGTTTCTCTATCCAATTTATCCATTGATATGTGTTGCTGCCGCAGCTGTTATTGATAGCTTACCTGATTTTTTCCATGACAAATATTCATCTGATCAGTCTATTTTTGAAAAGGTTAGCTTGGAGAGTCGAATGACATTTACACCTTGTTTATTAACTGGGAATGGTTGTAAAGTTTTTCTTAATGCCTTTGACAGATAGCGAAGGGTCTGCGTCCTTTGATCCTTGGTTTTATTTTGTGTGCTTCCCACAGCCGAACATTTTCTATGTTAAATGGATATGGTGCTCCCCTGCAGATCTATCAGCATCTAGAACATCATGATGACACTGGACCCGGTAAAACTCTACAATCTATACTTGTCATAGCAATTGTTTATGTTCTTGCTTTGTATGCTATAGTATTAAACTTTAATGCTAGACATGCCAGAGACCCAGAGTATTGTCTTATGTCATTGATTTCATTTTTCTTGTTACGGCACTTATATAAATGAAGATGCAAAATTGACTTAAGAAGATGTACCATAAGAAAGAATGATGCTTGAAGGAATTGTTGGTAGCTAAATTTTTGTGCCTGCCTGTTTACAGGGTCTATTCTCTGTGTTGGAAGTGAGTGGCACCGCTATCCATCATCGTTCTTCATACCCTCCTATATCAGTGAAGTTCGGTGGATAGATGATGGCTTCCGTGGGTTACTTCCATTTCCCTTCAACGAGACACTGGGTGGGACCACTGCAGCTCCGTCATACTTCAATAACAAGAACAAGGCAGCTGAAGGGCAATATGTAAGTTTCCTTTCTTACTGAACTCCAACAAGGCAATCTTCTAATAATACACTAGTGCAACCTGTTGTTATTTTTCGATGCAGCTGAAAGACATTGAAGCCTGTAACTTACTTGTGGAACTTGATCTAAGACGGCCTTATCCCTCACGTGGGAGTGATTTGTCAACGTGGGAGGTAGATCAACACACATAATCTGAATGTAAATGCACATGATCCTACTAGTTCTGTTTTCACAATCTAACAAGTAACAACTCTTTGCGATCTGCAGGCATTGGCCGCACTACCGTTCCTGGACAGAGAGCTTTCCCCTGCATTATACCGGTCCTTCTTCATACCATACCGATGGCAACAAAACAACGTGTTTGGCATGTACAAGCTATTGAGGAGGTTGCATCCTGACCATGCGTGATCAAGAGGCGTGTGGGGTTTGCTTCAATGAGCTTAATCACCTGACTTCTAGCAAACATCTTGCAAAATTTGACTGCTACAGATTTTCTGATCTGACCCAAATGGGTTTTCCCAGTGGATAATGAAGGGTGTACCCGTTTTTGTCCCACTGATTGTTCCACTATACAATACTGCTCGAGATTACGAGCTGTGTAACTGAATTAGCACCTTGACAAGGATGATAGAGCCGAATTGCTCATGTAATGATGTTCGAGGAGAACCATGTTGCGGCGTTGGTCGGTCGTGTTCTGAAACTGCTGTTTCGCCAGTTGCTATTTGTTTGGATTCTTTGTTGACTCATCTTAGCTGATGACAGACTGATGGATTGCCGATTAATTCATGAGACCATCAGCATCATTGCGATTTATACCTTTTATATTATCAGTGTTTTTGTTACTGAGATTTTTTTTTTTTGAAGGTTTTGTTACTGACAAATGCCTCTAGGTTCTAGCCTAGGTCGGAGATGAGATCGTTCTGCACTATGCTCTACAAAGTCCTGGTCACTGGGCCGACCAGTAGGACACGACGGCGGTACAGGGACGGAAAGTCGGGAAGGGCACGGCCCATCGGCCCCATCGTATTTCCGCCTAGCAACCGTCGCCCTCGCGGTTTTCTTCGAAATCGTTGCCAACTTCCCTGTCCATCTCCTTCACGCGCGAAAGCACACCTGGCGGCACCGGCGCACAGCCATGGGCCGGGCGTCCGCCGATCCCTCCACCTCCGGCCACGGCACGCCTGTGCGCCGCCGGCGACATTTCTTCCGCCACCGTTCACCAACCCCTTCCTCCATCGACGAAGCTTCCCAAGAACTGAGCCCCTCTCACACCGGCACTTCATTCTTGGAGCAACCGTCCTTCCTCCCCGTCCCCTACGACTACGACGACGGGGACGTCATGGGCTCCTACGTCGCGGTCGCGCCTCTCCCCGTCTTCCGCGGCGACCCCGGCGAGTGCCCCGACGCTCACCTCGCCCGCTTCGACCGCGTCCGCCGCGCCAACGGCGCCGCGACGCCGGCAGCCGCCGCCCGCATCTTCCCGGCGTCGCTCGACGCCGACGCCGCGCTGTGGTACGACCTCAGGGTATCCGGCGCCGCCGCCGCCGCCGACGACGACGACACGCCGACGACCCCGCCGTGGGATGCCGTCCGCGCCGCCTTCCTCGACTTCTTCCGCCCGCCGGGCGCCGCGGACCGCGCGCGCGCCGAGCTCGCGGCGCTGAGGCAGGCACCCGGCGAGGCCGTCAACCGGTACCACCTCCGCGTGCAGGGGGCACTCCTGCGGTGCTCCAGCGTCGGCGTCGACGTCCGCGGCGCGCTGTCGAAGGCCGCCTTCGTCGACGGCCTCCTCGCCGAGTTCAGGGACTGGGTGGCGCCGCAGCATCCGGAGGCGCTCGACGACGCGGTGGCGCTGGCGCTGAGCTGGGAGCGCGCCGAGGGCGTGCGCGAGGCGTGGCGCCTGGCGAAGGCGGCCTGCGCCCCTACCACACCCGCCGTGGTAACGTGCTCGTTCTGCGGCGAGGGCGGGCACGAGGAGGCGCGGTGCGAGGCGCGGAGGAGCGGCGGCGGGAGGGGAGGCGGCCTCGTGGTGACGGAGGAGGAAGGAGGCGGGAGCGGGCCGCTGGCAAGGCTCGGGAGCGCGGTGAGCACCCGCTCGGCGCAGTGCCAGTGCAGGAGGCACCAGTGCGGGAAGAAGGCAGTGGCTCCGAGCGAGGTCGCCGGAGATGGCGAAGCAGGCGGTGCTGCGGAGAAGCCATCCAACCAGCTGGGTGGCCTTGTGAATTTGATGCGTTCTTTACGGAGTTAACTCGAAGACTTGTACGCAGTTAACTGATCATGTGAATTACTCCGTGCTCCGTACTTCATAACGGCATGAGCATGATGTACTGTTAGCATTGCGTTACTACTCCCTCCATCCCAAATTATAAATCATTTTAAGAATCTTGAAGAGTCAAACTATTTCAGTTTTGACCAAGTTTATACAATAAGATAATAATATTTACAATATCAACTAAGTATTATTAGATTCTTCATCAAATATATTTTTATAGTATATTTATTTGGTCTCATAAATCTTTTTATTTCTCTCTATAATTTTGGTCAAAATTAAGATAGTTTGACTTTCCAAGATTTTTGGAACGACTTACAATTTGGAACGGAGGAAGTACAAGACATTTTGGCACGTTGTTTTTATTATATCTACATGTTTCCTAAAAGTTATGAATCTAAGGCTGCGTTTAGTTGGCAAAAATTTTTCTCTCCCTATCACATCGATTGTACTTTTTATCTGCATGGAGTACTAAATGAAGTAGCAACTGTTGCATGTTTGTACTTTTTGCCTGGCTATCTCGAGATGAATCTTTTGAGTCTACTTGGGCTATGATTGGACAAAAGTTATCAAATACAAACAAAAATGCTACAGTGTACTTTTTCCCAACTAAACGCTGCCTAAGAAAACCAAATCATCTAGAGGGAATATGCAATAAACGTGATCAAGCGTCGGCACATGGATTACGTATATGTATGTTCTTATTACGCTCTATGTCGTATAATTCTCACCTGGAAAATACGGTCGTCAAGATTGTAGATTCTAAATCGAATCCGAGGTCTTTAGGTAAGGCCGTAATCGTAGAATCGTATTCGTATGCGTAAAATACTGATTACAATCATAGAATCAGATCCCTTAGTTGAGATCGAAATGACGTTTATATACATAGCAAAATTACAGATTTTAACCACTATGTTAGAGAAGCAGCGGAAGCCCCTTGAGAATTTCACATAAATTGCCATTTGGGATTTTTCCTTCTGGACGAGACTAGGAACTCGGCGTTGCAATCGTAAAGCGTCATTCAGGGAATATTTTTTAAGTGCAGGGTACAAACAGGACTACTGCCTTGATAGATGTCTGTATAACACTATGGTTACATACATATTGGATTCTTGGTACTGTGTGCAATTGCAGGGCGTCAACCGCTAGTTTAACACAACCTACTGACCAAGAAAAAACTTTGGAATGCCGAATGCACGTGTGCACAAGGAATTCAGGATACCACAAAATCAGGTTGTAAAGTAACTTTGATGATTCACTTGTACGGCGTTAAAATACCAATTAGTTTAACAGTAGGAACATTAACATAAGTTACTTTGATGGCTGATTGCCCAATAGTCAACTCTCAAAGGTTCCATCATGTCGAAAGAAACAGGCGAACCGAATGTTGGCTATAAAGGGCCTGATCTAACCAGTTCCTTTTCCAACAGGTTTGCAGAAGGGTACGAAGAGAATGTTTTGTAAGAATATGTAAGCAAATGCATCATGATGCACTGGACAGCGGAAGCCTTCAGCTTATGGCGATGCCTTCCCGTGAACAATCCAGTTCAGCTTACGCAGAGTCAGTTAGATCCCACTCGATTTACACGGGGCTTCACCGGAGTCTTAGAAGGACTCACCCTGAACATTCCACGATGCCATCAACATTAGCAAATACCAAATATTCAATTTTTCAGTCTAGATAACCCATAAATAAAGTGAGAGAGAAAAGGTGGGTGGGGAGAGGTCATGCCTGACAGGCAGAGATCCTAAAATCATTCCGCTGCAATTCAGAGCCATGATGGCACCCTCAGCCTGTGATTCAGAGTTCAATAGTTACAATCAATATCTCATTCTTAAGCAGATACTCAAAATATGAAAGGAACAAATATAAGCATGCATGTACAAGCACAATCATGTCGCAGGTCAATATAGAATGAGAACAAAAAAAGCACTGGAAAAAAATCTCAATTGTTTGAACGAACTTATCAACTTATTGTCACTACTCAATGGAGTGAATGTATCATAAGAACCTTTCATGAATATGCTATTACGAAATTAACAAACATGCACAAGTTGATCGTATCAAACATAGCTCCTGCACAATATGCCGCATGCTCATTTTAGGATAGCATCATAGCTTACTAGTTACATGAGTGGCACAGTATTGTGACGCTAAAAATGTTATGCACAAAAGACGAATTAAACTAGTTCATTGTGCTAGAGGATTTAACTAGCAAGCATCACTTGCTAGCAAATTAAATGTAGGTGGGCATTAGAACATTATTTAACAATAAAAATAGGAGCCAACCAGTGCAGAAAATATAAACGTTTTGTTCTTACGTGGACAAACTCGACAAAAGCAATCCTTGTGGAATGTACATTATCCCCTAGAAGTCTCAACCGAGAGACCTGCAAAGGAAATATATTTAGGAGGCACATTATATAACATAACAATCAGATTTTGTTATTCTTAAGTAGTAGTATATGTGATGGTGGGTTTGGCAGACCACAGAGTCCAATGCTCACCTCACCGCAAAGGTCTTCAAAGAATTTCTTTACATCTAATTGAGTGACCTACATGATGGAGAGGCAAATGAGATTACATCAAATTGATAGTGTTAGCTTCAGAAACTTGCACCGAAGATCAAGGACCATAAAATACGAAGCATCAATGAAAAAGCAATAAGTGAAAAGCAGGCATAGAAAAGAGATGGTACCAGCTTATCTATGTTTGTACAATAGACAGTTCGCATGACCATTTCCTTCTCATCTTCCGTCTACGGGACAAACCCAACACCACCAGTATTAGCATATTGCAGAACAGTAGAATACTTAATGATATCAGGGCATGAAACAAGTGCAAGACTGCTCACCCTGGGAAGAAACTTTGGATTAACAGGTAAGATAGCTGTCTTTGAAGGCAAAACTCTAACAGGGTAGAAACCAAAAATTGTGCCTCCAAGGTTAAGTGCAGTTCTTGCGCCCTCTACAGAGAAAAAGGGACTCAAAATTCATCAAACTAAGATTGATCACAGAAAAATGCATCTGAGTAGTATGTCAGTATGTTATACCTTCATCAGAGAACTCAATAAATGCAAATCTAAGAACTGAGTGGGGATCGCCACAAATTCTGCAATCAACAACCTAAGAGAGAGAAAGTTCATTAGTATTCAGGAAAAAAACACCATTGATCATGTTGATAGAATAGAAGATCACGTTGATAGAGTAGACTAGTAAACATGATCACTTAATAGACTTTGCTTAATAACTTATGTTGATCAGCACAAGCAATAAAGCAATGAAATACCAGCCTTTTCAGATGAGATAACTTACTTGCCCACAGGTGGCAAAGATATCAGCAAGTCTTTCCTCTGTCACCTAACAGATGGTCAACATCATTAGATCTTATAACAGACCAAGAATATATAATATATACTAGCAATGAGTGCTGAAGCAACCATCAACTACTCACAGTGTGGTCAAGTTCAGAGACATAAACAGTTCGCCTAATGCTGTCCTCTCTCTCTGCACGCCTCACCCTATCATTTGTCCTCCTCCTTCCTTGGTTGATGTATCCATTCCCCCTCTGAAGATGACCCAAAAAAAAAAGCTTGCATCATACT
Organism: Eremochloa ophiuroides; assembly: GCA_038502445.1. Lineage (NCBI taxonomy): Eukaryota > Viridiplantae > Streptophyta > Magnoliopsida > Poales > Poaceae > Eremochloa > Eremochloa ophiuroides. The sequence goes on along the minus strand of JAHLJS010000006.1, from coordinate 3,403,315 downwards.
TCTCAACGGGATCACCACGTCCAATGTTAGCACTTGCAAACATCTGATCATCTAGCAAGTCCGAGGCAATGAAACATAACCAAACAAAGAAGCAATCTTGAGAGGGAGGGATCACAGTTGAAACCTCATTGATCAAAGACTTGAAACAAAGTTCCACTAACGGAGTGGCACCTCGTAAAGTTCAATCAAACCTTTACATCGAAATAAAGAGCGCAAACCTTTCCCCCAACCAAAGAGTAACGCCAACCACCGCCACTACGGGAACGGCCGACCGACCGGTAACGCACTTTTAACACACAAAGGTAAGAAGGAAAAAACCCAACCTTTACCAAACAACCGATGAGGAAAGCAACCAAAATCCTACACACCAGCACCGATCCAAGCGTCCCGCTCTCCGGTGAAGAATCGAGTCAAGAAGAAGAAGAAAAAGGAGCGCAGCCAGGAATCAAACATACCCTGCGCGGCTGGTTCCCAAACCCGACGTAGAAGGCAGCGTCGGTGGGCCCATTCCCGCCGCCTCCGATGGAGTGGTGGTAATTGAACACGGGCGCATCCGCCGACAGCGCCTTCTTGCCGGGCGGCGACGCGGCCGCGGAGGGGACGAACTCCTTGGCGGCCGGGTTGAGCTTGGAGAGCAGGTCCACCAGCTTCTGCACGCCCGCCTGGTACTCCACCTCCTTCGCCGCCGCCGCAGATGCCGATCCCTCCGCCGCCGCCGCCGCCATACCTATCTAGGACTGTGACGAGGCGGATCGGTCGAGCGAGACGACGGCCGCCGCCTGCCGATCCCGGTCAAACCCGGCCGGATAGGTGGGGTAGGAAGTGCCGTACGGATTCTTGTCTACTGGCGCGAGGCCATCCAGCGTCTCGGCTCTGCACACCGGAGATGAGGACGGTGGTGGGTGGGTGACGTGGTGCGACGCGCCCGTGCGCTCGCTCGCCAACGGCGTCGATGGGGGGGCCTGCTGCTGCTGCTGGAGCGAGCCGCGGGTGGGTTCTACTAGTGCTAGCAGTGCCTCAAGGTTCTGGCCATTTCCACGGTGGGAAATGTATGCGAGAGAGAGAGAGAATCGGGAGGAAGCGAAACGGAAACTGGAGAGGGGTTCCAGAAGGAGGGCCGGCGGGTTGGGCTGGGCTGGGCTGGGCTCGCCCTATGGTCTCTGCAGTCTGCACGGGGAGGCGTGAAGCACGTGCGTAGCAGCGGCACGGGCATCCCGAATTGTGAAATGCATTGCTTGACGGTAAACGACACCACCCTTGATCAGGTGACTAGGTGAGTGCGTCTCTATCCTATCCAAACAGTCAGCTCTCAAAGTTGAGGCTGTTTACATCTCTTGATCTACCCATAAATTTATAGTTTTGAGCGTTTTTCTTTCTCGAATACATAAAAGATTTACATATCATTATATTTAAGAAGAAGAGTTTTAAAGATAGTTTTAATTAAATCGTATGGTACAATATTTAGCGATTTGCTTTCTCAAACAGTTGGAGTTTATTACTCCCTCTGTTCGATACCACAGGACGTTTCAGATGCATAGCAAGCATACAATATGTTTAGTTAGATACATAGGAAGACAACGTATCTTGAAAAAACAAAATGTCTTGCAATTTTAAAACAAAAGAAGTAAATTACAGGTCGTTAGCCTAAGCTAATAAGTCAGGTGATATTTTACATACTATATATATCTATCTAATAAAAACTAGTTCTTTACCTATACCTTCTAGCTAACGGTTATTTGATTTTCTTCCAACTAGGTAGATCCAAACGAGGCTTTAATCACTACTCTAGCTGTTGTAAGTCCTATGTTACGGTCAGACTTTGTCAACTTTGACCATGTTTATAAAAAATATTTACAACATTTATATTTCCAAACAAGTTTATTATGAAAGTATATTCAATTATCTATATAATGATACTAATTAGGTATTATAAATATTAATATTTTATAATATATATTTGGTCAAACTTAAAAATATTGAATTTTTGGGAAGTGAGAATGACATCTATTTTGGGACGGAGGGAGTACATGCCTAGAAACCCAAAATGATATATAATTTGGACCCGAGAGTGGCTAAATAAAGAGTTAGCGGCTCATTGTATATCATTAGATCCTCCGATAATTAGATCCTCCGATAGCAGCACCTATGGGAAATTAAACCCCTGTTTTTACATTAAACCCTTTAAATGTAAATACTTAAATCCAACCAATTGATTCTATTATACGTTGAGACAAGACTACCAAAGAATGAAATCACGCAAAGACTGGTGTTAGCTCTTTTGCCAGAAAAAAAGGAAACCTTTTATATCTAAACTTTATCTGCGGTGTGAGAAATTTGGAGAGTCTCGCCAATTGATCAGAGGCTGCCATATGCAGTATTGCAGTCATCGAGCAAACTTTTCTAGTGTGGACGGTGGATGTAGATCCATAGTCTTGGACTCTTGGCCCTTGGGGTTACAGCTCACAGGATACAGGTAACAGCGGTTTCAGTAAAACCATCAAATAGTATGGGCTTTTTTTATAATTACCTCGTCAAAACATGTTGCAACAAAAGCATGAAAAAGTTAGATGCAGGTCTAATCCGATGTGTATGCAGAGACAGCCATGAACAGGATAAGCAAAAGAATAACAAATAGACACGTGTAAGAAAAAATAAATGCTCAAAATATCTGTCCAACCTGAAGGTTACGCTTTAACAACTAGATGGAGTATATTTTTCTATCCCTTCCCTTTTTTTTGAGGAAAAAACAAACTGTGTATGGTTTGATCCAAGAGACCAAGCACTTGGGTGATTTTATTATGCAATGAAAAGTTAGGTACCAACTTCCAGGCGTAAATAAACTCAATAGTTTAGCAAAATAGAGATTAAAGACCAGGATCAAAGAATTTGAAGCGGTCTTGGTGGACTGAGTCACGGCACTTTTGGTCCTCTCCGATCGAATCATCATCCCTAACCCCAACCCTAAACGGATTAATTTGACCCTCCCGTGATCTTCGGAGTTGAAGCTGTCGGAGTTAATTCACGGGTTTGGCTCCCTCTGGCCTCTCTTCCATCCTATATTCATCTCTTTTTTTTTTCTTTTTTGATCTGTTTGTTTCCGACAATGGATTGATGCCCAAATTAAGGGTCCTCTCCATTTAGCTTTATATACTCTCTCTCTCTCTCTCTCTCTCTCTCTCTCTCTCTCTCTCTCTCTCTCTCTCTCTCTCTCTCTGTCAATAGTGGAGAGATATTGTGCTTTATTCTCCTCTTCTTAGAATACAAGATATACTAGGACCGTGAGGAGATATTACATTTACTATATTTTGCTCCTACTAGTTGTTGAGTTAACGATAGACATTAACGATAGGTTTGTATGTAACTAGGACATAGAGTAGTTAATAAATGAGTAGGAGGAATTAATTCATAAAAAATATGATAATTTAATTTTTAATGCTTGAATATCAAATATTTTAATGCCGATGAAATATGAGCATAATATTTTGGGAGGGATCTTTAAGAAATTCATTGACATAAAAATTCAAGTGTAAAAAAAACTACAATAGCACATCTATCATCACAGTGTAATTTACACATGAAGCAGTCATGGTGGGTACCCCTTTTGTGATAAGAACTCTTTTTTCCGGGGGCGGGGACTTTTTTTTTTCACCGAAGGTGTACTTTTCACTATATATTTTGCCATTTTGTGATAATACTTCTCCAACTTTATTACAAAGGTACAAGCATATATAACATCAAATTAATTTTATTAATTCTCTAGGAATATGTTTTGATATCACATTTATTTAACATTGTTGGCTTGTTTTTTAAGAATTCAGTTGAAATTAGAAAAGTTTAAATTAGCGCAAGCTGTGGAAAGCAACACTCATTCAAACAAAAAAAAAGACTTAGGAACGGACGGAGAGGAAGCAACATTAGATGGCCATACCTGTCTCCTTTGACAAAGTTTGTTGTAAACCAAATCTGACGAGTGGAAAGCTGGGGTCGTTTAGAGCAGCATCTGCACTAGTTTTTGCGAAAACCAGGGGCACAAACGCACACGCACGGACGGCTGAAGCTGCTGCCTGCTGGAACCAGGAATTCGCAAGTGTCAAACCGATGCCCCGTCTTGGACGGAATCGGACCAATTCCTTCATGGCCAATTGGCCACTTACCTCCCGTTCCGTTCTCTTCACGTGACTCCAGTTTTTTTACTACTTTGTAGCAGCAATTTTACAGCGAATCTGGTCGCGCGCGCAGGGACAGTTTAGGCCGTTTAGATCCCAGTTACAGTTACAATTTTACACTGTAGCACGTTGGTTTGTATTTGATAACTTTTGTCCAATCATGACCCAAGTAGGCTTAAAAGATTCGTCTCGTGATGTACATGCAAAAAGTACAAACATGTAAACATTTCGTCTAGATTTAATGCTCCATGCATATGTCGCAACGTTGATGTGACTAGTTGCAGTTGTAATTTGCACTGGATCTAAACAGGGCCTTAGGCTGTCTGCACCGGTGAACTGTAAATAGACCTGGACTGAAAATATACCGTTGTGATGTCTGCAACGTAAGTGAAAATATACCGTTGTGATGTCTGCAACGTAAGACTATATATGAGTGTCTATTGTTCCGTTCTCTACGGTCAATCTCCACAGCTAGCGTTCGAGGAAGGAAGCGCTATCCTCTTGACAGGTCCCACCATAGTCCTTTTTGCAGAGGCAGTACTAGTTCATTTGGAGGCCACCGGGTCCCACCATATTTCTTTTTACAGCAGCAGCTCATTTGGAGGCCACCGGGCCCTACCACTATCCTTTTCAGCAACAACAGTATTTGGAGGTGCAGATGGAGACTCTAGCGCGACAGCACTCACAGGTACAGGTCTGTTCTGCATGTGGGCCTAGCTATTTTACAGGTGAGTTTACCAGCCTAGCGATGCGGATAGCCTATGCCTGTCATTTGGTGCCTTATTGAATTAGCTTGCATGGTTATTATATACATATAATATAGTTTATATAAATAGCTGTTTGGTTTTCTCATCCATGGACCACATTTATTGGAGCCGTGAGGGGAAGTAAACAAAGACCGATCGCCAAATGCCAAGGCCGTGGAATCCAAGGCAGGCGTACGAGGGGTTCAATTCGTTTTGAACTGTGCTAGCACACATTTTCCCCGGCGAATTTCGCCAAATTTTTAGGGTGGCGGGCAGGAACTCGGTCGAGTTTGTCGTCGCGGTGCACCGTGCAAGACTTTCTTGGCTCCTTTTGACCCAAAAAACCAGCCAAACCCAAGAGTTTCGTCTCCCCGCGAAGGGAAGAAAAAACAGGTTCATTCGGAGACTTTGAAAGCAGGCAACAGCTCTAAAATGGGAGGCAACAACAACTTTGAGTATGGATCCCCTAATCCCTGTGGCTTGCTTTTTGTGTCACAGATTTATTACCATGCTCGATGCAGTCAGAGCTTGGTGGGCATCCTGGAAGCTTCCATTTTTCCGAGCTAATAACAAATGCAAGTTGGGAACAGTAAGCCATATTGAACTGGTACAATGTTCAAGGACTTGCTTTGCGTCACAACTCAGAAGCAGTAGGCTTGGCCTTTGCCATTGTGGTCTCTTGTGTTTTTTTTTTTTAAAAAAAAACAAAGTTGGACTTGAGTTGCACCAGCAAGTGAACAGGCTGTCAAACTTGTCCTGTTGTGCCCATTGCGTTGCACCATGCCACGTTTGACTGGGATGCAGGTACGTCCGAATGCAGTACAGGTCTATAAGATATTTCGATTTTTCAGCGTACGTTTCGTACATGGCAGAATTTCCATTCCAAGTTTGCAACGCTATGGTATTTGCATGTGCCCTTTTCTTTTAAAGAAAGAGGTGAGCCGTTGAGCTGTATATTTACAATGGACCTATTTCTTTCTGAGAGCTCCTTAGTTCTTACTGTTTCGCTTCAATGGAAGAACAACAGTTCTTACTCTTTCACTCTTTGGAAAGTAATTGGCTAATGAAAGGCCATGATTAAGCTCCCTAGCCTGGTTGACCAACCAAAAGAAATCCAAAGAATGCAGTAAATGCAAGCATCACTTCACTTTTTCTAGCCACGCGTGCAACAGTGCCCTTGTCCCTACTTCCTTCGGGGTTGGGACCTTTGTGGTCGTGAAAGCAACGGCTCACATTATTCGATCATGAACGAAGAAATTCCATCACAAATTGAACTGTATGGAGCATGCTGCGCTGACAGCGTGGAAGCAAAAACATAAAAAAGAAAGGGAGACGCGCTCGGCATCTACGTGTAGTGGCACCGTTGGCAGTACACCCTAGCAGTACTCTGTTCGGCTGGCTAGATTGTATGGCTGACTGACTGATTGTTATAACTTGTAAGAGAAAAATACTGCTGAATGGCTGGCTAATGCTGGTTGATAAATTCAAACGAACAGAGCCACTTTCACTGAAGGACCATTTCCTACAGTCTTTGTACATGGAGCTCCATCTTTGATCTTTACAAGCTTTAGCAACAAACACGAAGCACTCCCTAACTCCATTTTCGCCACCATCCATCATCCTCATCTTGCCATCTACTAGTAGGTTAGAAGGTCACTCTGTTCGGCTGGCTGGTACGGTACGGCTGACTGGTTGACTGTTCTAAGAGAAAAACACTACGGAGTGGTTGGCTGGTGCTAACTGGACTAGCCAGCCGAACAGAGCCGGTATGACCTGTACATGTCTGTTGTTAAGGTCTGAGAAGCAGACCTCTCGCCCTAGTGCTAGAATAGGCTGTACATGCGGTAGCAAATGTCAACCTGGGGCAGTTCGTTCCAGGGAAAACAATTTCGGCGCTTTTATCGGTGAGTGGCAAAACAAAAAACTATACCGGTATGCTATAATTTTTTGTTTTTTAACGTAAAATTAATTATTTTTTAAAAAGGAAAATACTACAGTGACCACTGAAATTCCTGAAATTTTCGAAATTTCGCTTTTATCGGTGACCACCGAAATTTTTATTATACCAGAATTTTTTTTCCCTGGTTCCTTCCAGAATCTCTGCTTCCATCAGTCCTTCCAGAATCTGTGCGGTGAAGAGCTTTACCTAGCTTTGGCGATCTGGCCAAGCTCCCTGTCGACGGCGACGTTGAGGAAGCTGCCTTCCTCGACGTGGACGACCATCTGCAAGGGGAGGAAGTCTAGACCGTTGGCCACGGCGATCTCCGCCCGGAACTCGTGCCCTTCCATGGGCGGATTCAATGGCCCGGGAAAGCTTTTTTTTACAAGTTTTAATAGATATATGTATGTATAACCATATATGCATTTGTAATGGTGTATTTCTGTGTTGTATAAGCTAAATGGCCCAAAATAACCTTCTTTCTCCCATACTCGCATAGCAGGCCGGCCCACGACCACGAGGCCCATCCAGCTCAAGTTCTCGCACGCGCACGGCCACGGCGAATCGGCCACAGCTCCCAGCCTCGTGAATCGTCGTTCTTCCTGCCTACTCCCGTGAAGAATTGAAGCCAATCCCTATTACTGTGAAGAACCCTAACCCTACGCGTGACGGCCGGCGGTGAATCGGCGGCAAGGCGCGGCCTCTCGGGCGGACGGCGGGCTTGCAGCAGCGGACGCGGGTCGCGAGGTCGCGACCAGCCGAGCACGCGGCGTCCTGCGTCCGCGTCGTGCTTCGCGGCGTGGCGTTGCAGAGTCACGCGTCGCGGCGGCGTGGCAGAGCGTAGCCTCGCGCGTAGGGGCCAAGGGGCGAGCGGCGAGGCCGCGGTTTGCTAGCGCCACGCACCAGGCGCCTAGGCCGTCCGGGGCAGCGCCGTGGCGGGCTGCTGCAGTGCTTTTGCTCGCCTACTTCCTGCTCTGCTTCTTTTAAGCCACATTATAGTATTTTGTAAGTTCTCTTTATTACTTGTTAATTTCATGCATACCTTTGAACTGATTAGATGAACAATATGTGATTTGATATTTGTGTGACTTTAATTATCAGTAATTGTATTTTTTTTGTTTTTTTCAAAACCTATGGATTGGAAATTTTTGAGACGGAAATACCTAACCTTTAAATCCTGGCTCCGCCACTGTAGCAGTCCACCTTGCCGCTGTCGTCCCTGTCGGACCGCGTGAACAAGCCGTGGTACAGCGCCCCGAGCTGCGAAGACTCATGAGCTCGCCGGCCATCTCGGCGTAGGTGAGCAGGTCGTCCTGGTCGGCGTCGAGAGCAGCGAACCGGCCGTCCACCGAGGAGTTGAACTTGAAGGCGCCCTCGTCTTCCACGAAGCTCCGCACTGTGCTCCTGTCCACTGTCTAGGGTCTCTAGTCTCTACGCTCATCTTGGAACCAATCCATTTCAACATATCTAGATTCCAAGGCTAGATTAGACCACCGAAAACTTTTAGGCTGCGTTTAGATTGAAAAAAGTTGAAAGAAATGTACTATAACATTTTTTTTATTTGATAATTTTTGTTTAATCATGGTTTAAGTAGACTTAAAGTATTCATTTCGAGCCATCCAAGTAAAAAGTACAAATATACAACAGCTGCTACTTTATTTAGTGCTTTATGCAGGCAGAAAATACAATCGATGTGATGGAAAACGAGAAAATTTTCTGTCAACTAAACACCGGCCGCGCTATTTCGCGAACATTCACTCGAAACAAATCGAGCGAACCATCCGACAAACCTGTGTCTTTCTCTTTTAGGAAAAAAATTATTTCCGCATGTTTCCTTTTCAAGCTTATCTCATGCGCACGTCGCTCTGTCCCTTTTTGCACGGTCTGACACGAAGCGAATAATTTTCATCTTGAAACCAGCGAATTTACTTGACATCATACTTGTAAATTCTATTCCGGAGGCCGTTCCGTTTTTACTCTTGGAATGGAACATTCCGATATCGACCGATACCGGTGTACCATTCCGGACTTTATTATATTAAAAATATATGAATATACATATACATAAATAATCATATAAATATATACTTATGGTATAGTTACGCTTCATCACACTGACATTTTTTCTAAACTCACGTATTTTTTCTAAACTCCATAGCTCACACATGGAAAAAGTGCTTCGTCACTTGGTTACCGGAATGGGTGGAAGAGGCGTTTCGGCCGGAATTGACCGGAATGGCCGGTATTGACCGGTATTGACCGGTATTTGACCCGGTACGGGATTGCAGCCCTTCTATACCAGTTTGGGCACCGGAACGGGGCATTCCGGCCATTCCGGCCGGTACCGGAATGGAATTTACAAGTATGCTTGACATGCCAACTCTCAATGACGTCACGTGATGTAAGCTTAAAAAAATAAAACATTTATTTATAACTCATATAACTTTGTAATGGTGTATCCATTTTCAATTCCGTCTACACCGGCATGTTCCTCGTGATGAGACGAAAAAAACTAGACCACACTAGCATATGTTTTGAAAAATTTATTTCATTAACAATTTATATACATTAACTTATAACGTATAACTTATATAAGAAATTCTGAAATATAACTTATGTACAGAGGTTATTAAACATAAGGAAACGAATAAACTTATAACTATGCCAAAACCTATGAATACAAAGGTTACTAAAAAAAAAATAAATTAACTTATAACTATAGAAAACCTAGAAACGCAAAAACACAACTTATGCACATAAGTTATTATATACAACTTGTATACATAAGTTATATATTTTAAGTTAATACATATAAATTGTTATTAGAAAAATTCATCAAAACATATACGATTTAGATCTAGTTTTGTTCGTATCATCACTTGGAACACACTGGTGCAAACGAAATTAAAATTGGATACACCCTTTAGGAGTTATATCATTTTGAAATAAATGTTTTGTATTTTTTCGCTTCTATCAGCAATGACATCAGCGCATAGAGGAAGGACCACAGTTCAGGTTTACTGGATAAATGGACGCACTCATCAGTCATCATGACATAACGGAAAGAAAAAGCAAGGCACACACGGAAAAAAAAAAACATTGCGCAGCGGCGGTGCTAGTGCATCGTTCGCCGGGATGAAATCAAGGGGACGACCGCGAAAGAGGATTTTGGACTAAACACACCGTTAGTAGTATGTGGTACACCAATTTCTCGTATCAATGGCAGCACAGCACGAGCAGGTCGCCGCCCCGCGCCAAAACAGCCAAAAACGGCCTGCTTCTTTTTAGGCTTAGCAGGCCGTGTTGTTGGGCCACACAACATGCGAAGGAGGCAACAGAGTGCCTGGGCTCAACATACACCGTTGGATGGCAGGGAACGGCAGCGATGAAGTGACTGCTCGAAGCAAGTCATGGAGAGCGATTTCAACAGAGGATCCGATTCCCTCTCGCGCCGCCCCGCTCCTCTGCGTGCGGCTCGCCGTCCCCAATCCACCTCCTCTACGCGCACAGCCCCACCACCCCTCTCCCCGGTGCTCGCGCGCAGCGGCCATCTGGAGCTTCCGCCGCTCTCCGCACGCCGTCGCCATGGCCGCCGCCCGCGCCGCTCTCCGCCTGCAGCGCCAGAGCCTCGCCGCCAACCCCTTTCTCTTCTCCGGCCATGGCCTCCGCTACCGCAAGCTCGAGGTCATCCTCACTACGGTAACGCACCCATCCTCAGTTTTTTTTTTAAGGCAGCATTCTAATATAGTAATATTATATTAAACCAACTGTTCGTTACAAATAGTTGCCCGGATGAACTCCGGAGGCTCATTAACCAAACAGAACCATCATACAGATCAGCTACTTTAGCAATATAAGATGAGCTGCCTCATTACACCATCTACTAATATGTGTTAAAGATACAAAAGGGTTTCCATTGACCAAGTTTTTTAATATCCTGAATGATAACACAAACATGAGATTTATCAAGCACCTGGGTATTTATCTCTTGATAACACTCTGGCAGTCAGAGGCTATGATCACCTGCTGGACATTGTGCTCTAAAGTAAAGGAGAGTGCTCTTCTAACTAGCCAAGCGGCTGTTTTATTTCACGACTGTAGTGAGATTTTCTGATCTAGAGAGAAAAATCTTAGTTTGTCTTCGACCCATTCTGTAACTGGTTTGTTAAGAGCTGCGTGTATATTTCTTTACAATGAGGAAAATAAGGCCCCATTGCCAATTTTTCCTCTTGTGATAGATAATTAGATGTATGAGGGAATAATTTACTTTCCGTCTTTCACCCCATACTGTTCTGTTTTATCCTGCAGACGATTGATAAGCTCGGGAAAACAGGGGATGTCGTCAAGGTAGCGCCTGGCCACTTCCGCAACCACCTTATGCCCAAGATGCTCGCTGTCCCGAACCTGGACAAGTTCGCCCTACTCGTCCGAGAGCAGCGCAAGGTAAGCTCTGTTCCTTGGTCCTTTCAGATTGCTACCGCAAGCATGTCTGTTAGAGTGGCTAGTTGCTGCAAACCATGAGATTCAGTGTTTTGACCCGCGGAAAAAAATGTATCTCTGTCCGAATATGTATTGCACATTGGACTATGCACGGCCTGTTCATGCAAAATTCCCTGGCACAGCTTTTTCCTATGCTATTCTGATAAGTAGCCTAAGAACTTGGTGATACTTGGTGCAATGCAACCCGCATTCAAAGTTTCAAAGTATTGTGGTGTGCTGGTGCCTCTAACCCTCTACTCCATCCTTAGTTACTACCCATGTTTGCTATTTATAGCTCCGTTCATTTGCGACCTTACAAGGTGTTTTTTTAATCAGCTGTATCAACGTGAAGAGGAGGTCGTGGTGAAACAAGTCACAAAGGAAGATGATGATGCACGGGTAGGTTGTGCAGCTCACAAGTTAGAAATATTTTCTGACCTACTTTATTCACGAAAGTTCTTAGTACAAAACTTGATTGAAATGACTTTTTATGTCTCTCCAAGGACAGTTACCAGTTAACATACCTGAAGTTGATTTTTCTGTTCTGGTCTCAGTTTGTTTTGATGCTGTCTGCTGCATTAAGATAGTGGGTTCTCACAGGTCTTTATTATCATAACAGCAGAGAAGTCAACATAGAAATGTGCTGTGGGTTTTTGGGCCTGCTCGGTTAGGCTCAAAAATTTGACCTGCCAAAATTAGGGCATGCCAAATTCTGGTTGCCAAAACCAAGGAAAGAAATTTGGTATAGCATTTGCTTGGGTGCCAAACTGTGACATCCAAAATTATGGAACTCGATTGGTTTAACGCTAAAACATATATGCTAAGGTCTATGATTTAGTACTTACAACATGCAATTTAAGAACCCAGTGTGCATAACATATTACTATATTACATATTATGCACAGGTCCAGTTCATCATATCCAGCCATCTTCATCTAAGTAGAGGACAACATAATGCTAGAATAGTAGCACTAGTTACTAGTTAATCATCAACTCCTAACCATAGGTAACACTTCTTATGCTGATGACATGAAGCACCTCCAAAATACCCAAACTAGCACACATCAGTTCATCCGTATGCTTGTCACCTGAAGCACATCCAAAATATCACAAGTTTGAGCATCCATATTCACATACAGCTACCATATTCACAGCATACCACTTTTACCAAAAGTTTAAACATCCATATTCACATAGAGCTATCATATTCACCATCATACCCACCGGTACCATGATACTTGCCACCTATCCAAAAGACTGACCTGATGCAGCTTTCAAGTAGTTCCGCAAATAAACCCGCTCCGGCTTCGAAAGGTAGGTCGCAATGTCAACCTTGACACTTGGTGGGAAAGATATATCCTCAATACTCTTCCAAAGATTAGCATAAGGATCTGTAGTTGCAGAGCAACTTGATGCAATGGATTTGACAAGCATGACAATACTTGCAGCTATTCATCATCCCCTATTGCTCTAGCATGTTTTCTTAATTAGTTCCTACTATGCGTTTGGCTGTACTTTGTGATTTTTGTTCCTCAACCACAAGGCCAACAGTAGAACAACAAAATCTAGGTCCTTTTGCCTTCATATACAGATACAGTAACAGAAGAATTTTTACTGATCATTACCAAGTTGTAGGCGTGTAGGCAATATGCACAAGCAAAAAAATGAGAAAAATGCATAGAATATATCAGCAGCCAACTAAAATAACTTTTGATATGCACAAGCATAAATGACATAGGAAGGAGTACATAGCATGTATAGTAGCCAACTAGCCAATAAATTAATTTAGTTTGTTGAACGTGTTTAACTGAATCTAACACCTGCAACTAAACTAAATCGGTTCAAACTAATGCACGCCATGGTGAAGCACCAGAGAATTCCTAGTCATATGTAAATAAGTCTGAAATCTTAAGAGGGGAATTTGCAATGAGCTTTTGCAGATGGGAATCCGAGGACCAACAACAAGAAACATAGCAGCCTGCTGTAGTTATGCAGAGAGAGAGAGAGCAAAGGAGCTTGATTTCAAAGATTTTACCTTGAGGAGTGGACCAAAGGTTCTAGATACGTTTCCTCAGCACTTCATTGCAGCAGACCTGCAAAAGCATGAAACATTAAAGAGTCATACCTACAAGGTCGATGGAGGATTGAATTGTGGAAAAACACATGCTACTAGGAATAGATGGTGAATTGAATTGGAGTGAGAGACCACCAGATCAGCACAGAAGCTCCTGGTTCCCAACGGATCAAGGGATTTTTCTAGCCCATCTGTAATCAAGGTAGTGTGGCAACCATATGTCCCTCTGATCTACGACAGGAACATGTTGGTGATGGCCTAATGAAACTTCGGAGCTGGTACCTGGTAACTCGAGTTGATGGAGCAGATAAGTGGCGGCAGCGATGAAAAGTTATGACGGAGGATACTACGGAGACGAAGGTTGTAGGTGTTGGCTCCTATGGAAAGTGTCAAGGGAGGAGAGGCCAAGAGGGTGATACTGCAAAATAGCAGGTCTGGGCAAGACTGCAGGAGTGCGGCGGAGACAGCCAAAGTGTAGGTGCTGGATGTCGCGCGCCAATTTTTTGGGTTCAAGGAAAATGACTGCCTAAGTTTGGGGATTTTCTTAGTTTTGGCTGGGCAGATTTTGGAGCCCAACATGCAGGCTCTTTTTTTTCTGAAAGTAATATTTTGGATTTGTCTTCTGTATTGGGAAGAATGGCTATGATTGTAGGCTCTGTTTATTTTCATGCCTTTTTAGCTCATCAGATATATAAAGGACTGAATACTTGCCGTAGAAGTTTACTCTTTTCTCTCTACCCGTTAGTCTCTGTTTTGATCATGCTGCATAATTTGTTTATTGTTTTTAGAAAAAATATAGCCACCACTGTTCTTCTGCTGCCTAATGAGTTCACCAGCTTCTTTCTGGCTCTTAAAAAAGCAATGTGCATACTTCTGTGTTATGTAAAAGCCCCTTTGATTACTATAATCAACATTTTCTTAACTGTAAGATCAGATTCTGCATGAGTTTGGATCTAAAAATTTGCGATTCTACTTGAGGGCTGATTTTGTGTGTTTTCCCCTGCCATATACTTCCTATTTTTCTTTTTTCTGATTGAGCTATTTTACTTGTTAATACCATTTGAACAGCTACAGGAAGAAAGACTGAAGCAGTACCAAACAGCAGCAAAGCGGCTAGATAATGCACTCTTGGTTAGTCTGCTACCACTGAAATTGGAAATTTTACTTGTTTTCATGGTTTAGCATTAAATTGTGCTTTCGTGTAGTGTGCAGTTGCATGTTTCATTTAATGTAAAGTTTTGCCCATGCAAGTGTTGGTCATCTCTGATATTTGGTAGGTGTTGAGGAGGTTCATCTTGACTGGAAATGAGTTGCGTACTCCTGTAACAAAAGATGAAATTGTTTCCGAGGTACCTTTGCAGCTCTAAATACCCCATGTAGCATCCCAGAATTTCACTTTTCCACTGACTTGTCCATTTCATTTACAGGTGGCAAGGCAGCTCAACATCAACATCCATCCGGAGAATCTGCACCTGCAGTCACCTTTGGTGTCGCTTGGTGAATTTGAGTTGCCCCTCCGGTTACCACGGGACATACCGCGCCCAGAGGGTAAACTCCAATGGACTCTGAAGGTTAAGATCAGGAGAAAATAAGTGCAGTAACTGGGAATTTTTTTTTTTTTTTTTTTTTTTGCCCCCATAATCTGGTGCATGATACCAGACCATTGTAGCTTTCATTTAAAGGACCTGCGGAATAGGTTTCCATTGTCTGAAAGTGGGGATACTGGTTTTCGCTGTTTGAACACCTTGCCCGTGAGGCACATGAACAACTTTGTGATGACTTGTTGAGCATATGTGGCAAATCCATGGGCAATAAAGCTATCTATGTTTTCTCATGTTATGTGGAATAATATTTGGTGCATATGGACCTCTATTGTGTTTGAGTTTTAAATTATAATTCTAAATTACGGATTTGAAATGTTGTTGAATTGTGTGCATGGTTGATAGATGATGTATATAATAGCAGTACATGCTTAGAAAAAATAAAATAGTACCTTGTATGTTTGCACGAAGGGAGAACCTGTTGCTTGGTTGGTAATAGTCCATGTGTTTTGTGAGGAGAATAGAAGAGTCCTCTTTAGATATGGGAGAGAAAATTGTGGGCATATATAGGCGCCCTCAGTCATTAGAATGGTGAAACGGCAAATGCAGGTGAAGGGACTGTGGAAGAGGAATACAGAGATTTAAAATTGGCAGATAAACTTATTTGCACACAACGAATCTTAATTGTGTAGTAGTAGTGATTGATGGGCTCTCCATTTATGATCTGTGGACCCTGGGATGAACAGAGGAACGTAAGGGAGGCTCCTTTTATGCAGTGTTTGGCAGCTCTCCGGCCAGCTCCGGCTCCTAAGCTGCTGCTCTATGCTGCCCTGTAGGAAGGAGCCGGCCGGCTCAGCCGCCAGCAAAAAGTAATGTGCACAGGGGAGGAGCTAGGATTTGGGGGCTCCGGTGGCTTCTCCACACTATTGCTATAGTACCCGGAGCTGGAGCCACCGGAGCCTCTCTCAATAGGCCGTCATTCAATTATTCATGACATGTATGAGTGGATGGATGATTATCCATATTTATGCCTATGCCTATGGGGAGATGATACGCGGAGGGTAATCAAGGCTCTTGCATGTGTTGCCACCTGCCAATAAAATTAAGTAGACTGGGATGATATGGAAGAGGTAGCGTTGGACAGTCGTATAACATGAATAGAGTTGATAGTAGACATCAAATCGAATAAAGACAGTATGACGATTTAACGAACACATCTTAATGATAACTTGTCGCTTAACAGTTAATGTGGTTGCAAAGAAATAAGAGTTGATGACTCTTAGTGGGTTCTGTCTATTTAGGTTATAGTAGAAAGATATGCGACCAGCCTGTTCCTTGCACAATGAGATCATGCACAAAGCTTCAAATGTTTCCACTGAAGCTCTGCACGTATGTTTTCACTATTCTCTCTGCGATCGCAATCTAACCGGGCAGCAGCAGGTGGAGCATAAAATAAGCACGTCTTTGATCGCAGTCACCTGCTGCTGGCCTGGTTGACCCACCAAAAGAAATCTAAACGAATGCCGTGAAGGCAAGCACCATTTCACTTTTCTAGCCACGCGTGCAACAATGCCCTTGTCCCTCCTTCCTTCCGGCTAGGGACCTTTGTTCGTGAAAGCAACGCCTCACATTATTCGATCATGGACGAATAAATTCCATCAGGACATTAAACTATATGAAGCATGCTATGCTGAAAGCATGGGAGCAAAAACATAAAGAGTCAAAGGGAGATGCACCCAGCATCTACCTGGTACCCGCGACACACCTATACAACCAACAAGATACTCTAGGGTTCGCAAATAACGAGAGCAGATTCACCCAAGCAATAGGGAAAGCAAATGCGTTAAAGAAAGACTGTGTGCCGGCACACGGGCAACGTTGGCAGTACACCTTAGCAATGGTTATTTACCAAATGTTCACTGAAAGAACATCCCCTACAGTCTTTGTACATGGAGCTCCATGTTTGATCTTTACAAGCTTTAGCAACAAACACGAAGCACTCCCTAACTCCATTATCGCCACCATCCATCATCTTCATCTTGCCATCTAGGTTAGAAGGTATGACTCGTACATCTGTTGTTAGGATCTGGGAAGCAGACCTCTCGCCCTGGTGCTAGAATAGGCTGTACATGCGGTACGAAATGTCAACCTGTGGGCAGTTCCTTCCAGAATCTCTGCTTCCATCAGTCCATCCATCATGACTTGACATTATTGGTTGTTGGAGCAATGTGCCTGCCACACCACCCCCCCTCATGCCTGAAGGTGTCCCCTGGGAATATACGTTGTATCCCCCAGTAGCCATGTAACTACTGGTAGTTCGATCCCGGTTTTCAGCCTTCTGATGTGCATGTAACAAGCCACTAGGGTAAAATGAATAGTGAGGGTCATTTGACCAACCAAAGAGGGTGCCTGGAAACTGTCTGTGACTCTGACTCCAGTTCCGGTTCGAATCAATCAAACTGGGTTGTGTGACGTCTCCATCATCTTTCAGGCAATCTGTAGCCCAGCTAGTGAAGTCTCGTTGATGCAGAATACCACAATCTTGTACCAGGGCATCAGATGAAGAGCCAAGTCCAGAGCAAGCTTTGTCTGAATCATAAGACTGATGAGGCTTCTCAAATCCAGGAGGACAAGCTTGTCGTCTCCTTTCCTTTCCATGCAGAGATGCAACATCAGTTGTTAATACTGCACTGCCTGGTCTTGATAACATAGTGCTACCTGTACAATTAGAGGAAACAGTATGACCAGACCGAATTGGGTCACCTGTATTAGAAACAGGTGCCTCTTGTTGATTTACCAGCTGTGATTGATTCTGTGATACAAGCTTTATGTTAAAATCTGAAAGATTATGTGGTCCAGCTGAACCTTGAGCTTTGGCATAAGATACAGAAAGATTACTGGGCAGAGTTCTGCAGCTCATACTCTGTGCTGCAGTCAATCTGTGTGACACAGTGCTCTCTGGTAGTTGCTTATGATCTCCTAGAACTAGCTTTTCAATGGTATCTGAGCATTCATTCTTTATCTCTACTCCAGCATGAGATTTAGCACTAGCTGAAGCCAACAGATGCATAGGTTCCTCTGGGTTCTGGGGAAGTGGGTGGCTTCTAGGAATTGTAATGCAGCTCCCTTGTGCTTTTTGTACCAGAGTAGGCTTTGTGGAGCTTGTTAAAGTACCATTGCCAACTTGTCCTACTGCTTTAGGCCTTGTATCACTAGTAGCAATGGACGGCCTGCTAAGCACAGTAAGACGCCGAACTGGTACAACTTGTCCTTGTGAAACTACATCAGCATACTGTGGTTTTTGCTGCAAGCTGTCAGATGTTCCATCTTCTGCTGAGGTTATTTGCTTGGGATTGAAATCGTCATTTCCTAACTGTGAAGATCCTTGAGATTCGTCATTATTGGAGCCCAAATGCCCATTTGTTGAGCTCTGCAACGAAGCGCCCTCAATAGGCTGCATATTCTTTACTGATGTAGTCATTTCACTTGAACGATTACGTCCTCCAGGTGGTATGTATCTATGAGATTTGATGTCAGACAAAATTTGCTGATTATTGTGTAATTTCTCATGATCATCCCTTTGATGAAGAACAATATTTGCCATAGACGGAGGACTGCCAGAAGAAAGGCTTAAGTCCCTGCAACACAAAAAAGGTGATCATCACTTATTGGTGATGGACTGAAGGCTAATATACATTAGTAACTGGCCCTCGCAACAAAAGCATTTACCGTGGAGTGGTAAGTGGCAGTAAACTAGTATTCTTGTTAGCACCATTGGGTAGTAATCTGCCATCATTGATGCAAATCTTTGCATAAAAGACTCACAGTTAGTACAATGATGGGCAAGTAATGCATACAAACTATACACAAAACACAATCCTTCTATCCCTTTGCAGCAAAACCATAAAGTTAGAAGTTGTATACGAAAACATAACAAGACAAATGTTAATGACATTGTGATTCTTACATCTTTGGAGATTCCGCTACCAGTTGTATTTCTCGAACTGCAGTCACATGGAGGGGGCAAAGTACGTCCTGAACGATGTTGGAGACACTTGGTACTCATTCCCATCGAGTGCTGCAGCCTAATCTCCATAAAGAAACAAAGGTGATATAAACAGATATAGCCATATAGGTGGGTGGTTTCCATAAATTTATATATATCATTTGACCCTAAGGTGCCTGTGCAGCCAAGCATTTATCAATCCAAATTGAGCATAGGAACATTTGATTTAAATGAGTTTGTAGTGCAATTTCATCTTTTCAGAAGTACAGATTCAGCTAATTATGCTACATGGCAGAACTGAAGAAATCAGTTCAGACATACTGCAGCATCAGGAGCTGTCAAGGCAAATCTCAAGAGTCCAATTTAACGACAGCTGCTGCACAAAGAATCTTATGAAGGTCATTTTTTTCTCAGATTATCTTATTAAGTTATTGTTCACGTTCAGCTCGACTGCTCATCTTCAAACTCGGTTGGCCCCAGCAAAGGGCTTTAATAGATATATGACGAAGAAGACAAAAGAGGTATATGGAAGTATAATATTTTGTAGAAACATGGTCGGCATTTATGCAATAAGTGCTGTGCAAATCTGCAACCTAACCAGCATATAGATAATCCAGGTAATGCAATAACCAGTGTTAACATCAACCAGTTGGATGACCATTTCTCTTCTTTTTTCTTTCCTTTGTGTGTGTGTGTTTTGAGAAAAACGCATGTGATACTCGATGCTTTACATTTACGATACTTACAATGCTGCTGCTTGTTCGCAGTTAGACACCCTTACATTTGTCCAGTGTCCCAAAAGGCACAGCTAGGCCCGCCTAAACGCTAGACAGAGAGGCACCGCCTTGCCTATGGGGGTAGGCAGAAGTTAGGCGGTGTCCCCACCAAATCCAGAGCTGCTGAGTGAGGACGGGTGGCCGGAGGCGTCTAGTGCGGTGGGGACGGGGGGCAGGCCACGGGTGCGGCCAGGGAAGACGCTAGCGGTGGGCAGCGGCTTGGAGGAGGCAGGCGGTAGCCGGAGGAGGAAGAGGCGCCGCTCGTCGTGCAGCCAGGAGGATAGGCAGAGGCTCCGTTTGTCTCGTGTGGCCCAGGAGAAGAGGCGTCAGGCGCGGCCGGAAGGAGAGGAGTCACGCGACCAGCGCGAGCAGAGAAGGTGGCAGCGACGTGCGTGAAGAGAGGCGGGAAGGCGTGCAGCTGGGATTGGGGAGAAGGCAGATGGATAATGTTGGGGTGGGTAAGGTGGGCTGTATACTTTGATGGGCCTTTTTTCCAGTCTAAGTCCACTTTTGTGCTTTATTTTTTTCTTTTAGATGTAATATATGTATTTATACAAAAGGCCTAGAAAAACACCTTCAAACGCCTATGCTCGCCTAAGCTCTAACTGAGGGTCACCGCCTAGAGAGCGCCTAGCGCCTCTTGGGACCTTGTATTTATCTTCGAATCAGCCTGTTATCCTACACATATCAAGAAGTTTCCACCTCTCAAAAAGCGAGATTAGGGAACAACATAAGTGCGTCTTTTAAGATATTAAAATCTCTAGATGCGAGTGAGCGAGTCAATAAGTGTGGTTGTCCCAATTTATTTATACTAAGTATTTGCTACTAATCAACAACAAATATAGGTCCAAAAAAAGAGATTGCATATAAGTCTATGTTAATCATAACTGACCTTACCCTATGCTAATGTTAAAAAATATACCTTGCACACACCACAGAAACATCATCTTTGGTACAAATATCTTCTGCTGAGGCTTTATAATGCACATACGAACAGTTTGCCTTATAGCAGTCCTGAGCCAAGGCACAGCCAATTTGTTATCAGAAAAGAAAGAAGCCGATGGCTCCATGGAATTGAATTTGAATATATGAAACATACCCTATTGCTGAGCCATATATGACAGTATCTTGTGACACCAAAGGTTGCTCTATATGGTAAGCAGAAGCAAGCCATATATCATTACCATAAGACAAAAAACAAGATGGATGATGGTTCATTTAAGTCGAATTGCAGTATATACAGAGCCAACTTACTTCAAAGGTCTACCATCCAAGGTATAACCATCAACTGCCTGTATGCATCTTATAGCCTCCTCTTCTTTTGTGAATCTAACATATCTAAAGATAAGTGCAAAGAGTTACACAATAAATAAGCATCTGACCTCAAGCAAATTAAGTTTGCTAAGAATAATTTCTGCTCTATGCAAAATGTATCTAGTAGGAATCAACAACAAAATTAAGTAAATAGTTTGTGGTCATAGCAGCAAAGATACAAAGAATCTATCTATATAATAGGAGAAATTTCAAAATTTGACATCCAATCCGTACGCTTCACTTCTTTTAACCCTCAATTCATGCACCTTTCGATATTTAAGCCTGTGGCTGCGAATTCTTTCGATTAAAGAGTTTTCCTCTCTTTTTCTATTTTCCCTCTTACGATATTTTCTCCATATCTAACTACTTTTTGATATTTTATCTTTCGATATTTATTAACCATGTGGCAGCAAAAAGAGGATAAGGAGAAAAGTAGGCAAACCCTTAAATCGAAAGAAATCGCAGCCACAGGGTTAAACATCAAAATACACATGAATTGAGGGTTAAAAAAGCGAGGTAAGCGAATTATCAATGATAATGTTTTCAATGATATCCAAATCACTTACACACGGCCAGTGTCAGGAATCTGTGGGTTAGCTCCAACATTATCAATGATAATGTTTTCTATCTTTCCATACTGTCCTAGGAAACTCTTCTGTCTCAACAACTGCATGAGAAGCATATAGTTAGCATTTATCTTGGTGCATCAAGAGGTCTTACAGGGGAAAAAAAGAACCATGGCCATAATGTGCAACTCTTAGTGCAAAGCATTTACCTTCTCGCTGGCGAACTCAGTCGGAATACCGACAATATAGACAAGCTTCCGTTGAATCACACGAATGCTATTTGGATCTTTTGGTTCTGATTGTCCCAACTGGACTTTTGCAGATGTTTGCTTATGAGGCTTGGTTTGTTCTTTTTGATAGTTGGACTTATCAGCACAAAGTTCCTTTAAACTGGCATTTGGAAAAATAAGAAAGAGAAAATTCAAGTCAACCAATTATTATTGCATTTTGTAATACGAAGTTTGATGAATTAGCGTTTTGAGAAATGAAAATGGGCATATGATGAAGAAATACACTTTTTACTTATAAAAACATTGAATCTTAGAGATAAAGGACATGCATTTGGTTCCTGGCGCTTGTCTCCAAGATCTTATCCTTGTTGTATACAGAACGGCATCCAGGGCACCTCCCTCCAGATTCATCAATTATACGATGCCAACACCAAAGACATATCTACCAAGAAAATGATAATTAAAAATATGCTAGCTTAACAAGAAAAGACATCATCTGAGCTGTATGTATTTAACTAAACCATGATTTACTAAAAGCACAATACTGAATCATGGAGTTGGAAACATCTTATCTAAAATAGGATGCTACAGATACTTCTCAATGCTAGAGCAGTACAGATGATGATTAGACTATTACTGTCAAATTCTAAAAACATACTGCGTCAGCAATATTTAATAAACAAGAGCGAAACTGATATCTCTTGGTCTATTCCATTTCAAAAAAAAAAAAAGCTTCACAAACGATGAAGAGAACATACAACTACATGTATTGCCCATTTGTTAGCATGTATAATCATATAAAATAATTGCAGTATGACAAAGTAATTTTTACAATTATTGAGAAGAGCCTTAGCAAACAGAAGGTATAAAATACAACCAGATAAATAAAGACCATGGAAAAAAAAAACAAATTGTCTGCACACTACAATGGTACTCAAGCAGTCAAGCCTTGGATGTTCACCTCATATCCACATTTGCATGGTTTCAGTTGTTTATCTGTCAAATCCATCTTGTTCAAGCAAAGTGGACATTTTTCATTAGTTTGGTCGCTCATAGTGACTCGGCCTTAATAGTTGAAGAGGCAAGATAACTGAAAACAGAAGAAGAGTTATCTGCACCAGAATATTATACAGCATAAGGATGTACAGTTCAGAACATGATTAATCTAAACAACAGCATCGGAGAGATGTTGCAAAACATGAAGCTCGATTCACACAGCAATGCATCTACCACTTCAGCAGGCATCATTGGCTTGGTTTCACATATGTGAAAAGCATTGTTAAGCACTATCAGTAATTCTGAATAATGATAAAGCTTGACGATCAGGGTTCAATGAGGCAATAAAATTATCAAATAACAAGTTGATGAGTAACCATGTAAGGATCCCCTAGTAAAAGTATATTTTCAAATATGCACAAATAAACCAAGGTTTTTTCCCCCACCACGGTTGAAGTAGAACCTAATTTCATTTCATTACCATAAAACAACAAAATTACAATTGTTTTGTACATGCACACAGCAGCTAAAGAAAACAACTTAAACACCAGCACACAAACGACCTGTGTAAGTTTAATCAAGGAATATGACAATATAGCTTTTATTATTATTACGTCAACTAATTATTAAAGATAAGCGAAACTTTGGTATGGTAATAAATTTCTGCTCGAACAAGAATTGCTCTTTTTCCATCCATAATAAATTAAAATATCCAGAGTAAGTTTTGTCTATAGATTGGCATATTCCATAAGTAAGACCCCAGGAACTATACTTCCTATTAAAAGCTTGCTTCAAATAATTGTAGTTATTCACCTATTGCTTGCTTGTACAAAGCATGGAATGTTTTCTTCAAAGGAAAGCAAATGTGTAGTCTGCAACTATGGAAGTTAACAAGCAAGTTGTTGTACTGTTAGAATCAACATGTCACATTTATCTATTCCTCACGTGATAATTATCATGATAAGAAAAATATTGTGCCAAATCATCTCTGCATTAATCCCATCAATAAATTAAACAAACAATTTCTACTGTGTACCAAAACAGGACTCCATTACACACATTATACTGAATACTCCTATTTGTTTGCTGTCACCGATAGAATATTTGTTGATCGGGCTATTAAATGGCAGTGCAACATTAGTTCCTGAGCTCCAGAAGCCTGAAGGAAAGATGCACTAAGCTACATCGTCATAATGCACATGGGTACAAACCATAGTCCAAATGCACTAGCAGTGTGCTGTACTTTCCCTCTCACAGAATCTCCTACACAGCACATTAAGTTCCGGAACTTTGTAAGCTGCATTGGAAAAAAAAAAAAAAAAAGGAGATTTCAACAGATCAGGGATCCACATGCAAATCCTGAACTCTGAGAGGTGCATGCAGCAAAAGTACACCTAAACTGGAGCTCTAAAAATTAGTAATGATCTCTTAACCATATCATAATGCGAGTTTAATAATGACAAAAACAACTAATCTCATACTCAAATTAAATAACTCTTCAATACTCAAAGTCAAAGACTTATTATATGGTAAAAAGGAACAGCAGTGACCAATCCCACCATAACCTCTCTCACTAAAATACCAAAACTCAAGTCAGCCGAGGCATTTTCTCTTCGATGCATCGCTTTACAGACAAAGCAAAACAACAGCTGATTAACAATGGACAAGCCTAATAAATACACAGAGAATGCAATCAAAACCGATTCCCGTACTAGCCCCAAAATAATCAATAAATACCAGGAAAAAAATAGCCGCCAAAACATCCCACATTCCACCGCCACCAAAACCACGGGAGTGATCGCGGCCAACCGCCACTTTCAGCAGCGAAGCACACCCAAAACCACGGGGGTGAAAACCCCAGACAAAAAATTTCACCAAAACCCCCGCCCCGCCACAACAAAGCCCTAGAGCAATCAACCACCACGGCGAAATGCTGCGAAACAGCGAGGCCGCCGCTGAAACGCACCAAAACACCGGAAACACGCGGCCGAATGCCCCCCAGAGTCCTGCATTGCCAGAACCGGAAAGCCCTAGCGCGAGACGAAATGGGGGAGTTAGCGATCGGAGATTGGAGCGGGTGGGGGTGACTCACGTCCGGAGAAGCGGAGGCGATCGCCCCCGCGGGCCGCCTCGGGATTAGGGTTTCGAGCTCCCGCGTCGTCTCTCTCTCTCTCCAGAGACTCTCCTCCGCCCCCTTCTCTCTGTCCCCCTCCGCCGCTGCTCCCCTACCCTCTGAGAGAAGAGAGGCTTCGCGTCCTGCCCTTTTTGTTTGTTTTTTCCCGAGTCCAAAGGAGAAGAGCGAGTCTTTAATAATTGGCAGCACGACTCGCACCTCGGACCCGCGCCGAGCGAGATACGCGGCCCCACGCCTTGGCACGCCGACACGTGGGCCAAGGGAATGCGTGGGGTCAAGCTCGCGGTGACTCCGGCTAGTCAGGGGCCTCACCGCGACGGTGGGGGTGCGGGGCCGTCAGGTCTTTTCTTGATTTCCCTCGTCTGACGCGGCTGTGTACTTTTGGGCGCTTCGTGCCATCCTCGCGCGGGGCCGTGGGGCCCGCCGTCTAGCGGGACCACATGTCGGTAGCAGGGAGGCCGGGTGCTCATACACGCGTGGCCACAGGGATGGCTTGTCGTTTTCGGGGCGCATCCGTATCCGTATATCCCGTTCGACGTTCGCGAGTGAGAGAGTGGTGGTGAGACCCGCACGCAAGCGGTCGGATTGGATGGGGGTTACTACCCACTGGAAACCGGGGCCGGAAGGTTGTGCGGGCCAGGTGTCAGTGGGGGGGTGGGCACGGGTGCGTGGACGCAACCGCCAAACGGGGCCAGTGGGCTGGCTTCCATTGAAGGCAGGAGATAGCGTGGTGGGGTGGGGAAAGTGACTGCGAGCTCCACAGGCCGGCCGCGTGCGGTCGCAGCCGCGGCGGCACCCTTGGTGTGGGGCCATATTGAGGGTTGGCAGTTGGATGGGTTACTTCAAATACGGGCCTGTGCACAGTTGGTGTGGGCTGAGGAGATTTTAGATTTGCACTCTGATCAGCAGGCTTTCAGGTTGCTGCAAAGCGCTTTCGTCGCCTCACCTCCGCCGCTCCGCGACATCCCTCCGCTAGGCTCCTCCCATCCCAGCCAGGTTTCCTTCGTTGGCCAACATTCACCAAAATTTCTGAAATCTTTTGAAATTTCACTTGTATATCTGCAGGGTCCGATTAAATTAGATATCAGGCAAATTTTTTTGGACATCTCTGCACCCACACAGATGGCCCTAATTCACCCATGCGGCGATCCTCGATCCCACACTCATAATGTTTTATGTTTGTTTTTATTTGCGAACAAGTGATGTTTAATAGCTTAAGAATAGTTTCAAATTAAATTCTACTCTTATTTATCCATAAACTCCACCCCCCACCACTCCCACTCACACACAGAGTCACGCATTTGAAAGCCTCAGGATAGGGTTAGGGTTTTGAAATGCAATTGATTAATTTTTTCAAAGCTCTGAATTTTATAAATTAATTATTAATTTGCTAATGTTTATGCAATTGATTATAATTAAAAGTAATTTAGGGCTTTATCTCTGGTCTATTATAAATAAATGTTAACTTGATTAATATTAACCTAAATATTTTATGAAATATAACCTATTTAGTTTGAACATGAAGCATATGACGGTTCAATTAGCTGCTCTCATATTATCTATGTTTTCTAAAGTAAATGTTTAAATCGATTAAATATAAAAGAAATATTTATTAATAAAGATATGACTAAGGCTTTACCTGGCTTTATAAAATTAGTTAAATTACTTTATTGAACTTTGGTGCGCTTCTCCAAGATCTCATGTACTCCCTCCGTTTCAAATTGTAAGTCGTTCCAAAAATCTTGGAGAGTCAAACTATGATCAAAATTATAGAGAAAAATATAAAGAATTATGACATCAAATAAGTGTACCATAAAAATATATTTGATGAAGAATCTAATAATATTTAGTTGATATTATAAATATTATTATCTTATTACATAAACTTGGTCAAAGTTGAGAAAGTTTGACTCTCCAAGATTTTTGGAACGACTTCCAATTTGGGATGGAGGGAGTACCTTATTTTGATTAACTAAAATGAATCAACCATGTAGCTTATCTTTCGATAACTTAAAATCTTCCAATAGCCATTTTTTTCGACGATAGCTTCGTGCACGTCTCTCCTGTAGTCGTGTCCATAGCAACGAACCTTGTCAGGACTGCAGAAGCAAAGACGGTACGTATATATAGGGGGTGTTTAGATTCTAAAATTTTTAGGATTTTGGCACTGTAACAGCGAGGAATTTTTTGCAGTAAGTGTCTAATTATAGCTCAAATAGACTCAAAAGATTCGTCTCACGATTTACAGGCAAACTGTGTAAACATGCAAAAGTTTCGTCTATATTTAATGTTCCATGCATGTACCGCAAAATTGATGTGACGGAAGTTTTGGGATTTTGGAGAGGAACTAAACACCCCCATACTCCCTCCGTCCCTTTATACATACAACTCCGTGTTACGTGACAGATACAGTAATTCATGAGTTTCTAGTGAATAGTATTCATATTTATAGCTTCAAATTAATATATTATGAAAATACATTTTTATAATTAATCTATTGGTGTTTACTTGACATTATAAATATTTATAGTTTTTTATTTATAATTGGTCAAAGTTGGTACACTGAAACATGCTACTGTGTTAGAATTGCATAATCAATGGGACGGAAGGAGTATATCACAATGCACATTACAACTTGAGCAACTTGATCCTCGTTTGTATCTTTGGAATTGAAGGAATTGAAATTTAGTTAACAACTTAGACTATTTCACTTAGAATATGGCATTCCACCACTTTCTAAAGTTCACATATTAGCTTACATCAAATTTATAAGGTGAGAGATGAAATTTGATTCTATAAATCACCATGCTATATTTCCACTTTGCAATTTATAACACACTCTTCAACTTGCTCTCACATGATAAAAATACAACATATAAGTATCTCTATCGTATAGCCAACAATAATATACAAATATAATCTATACACAACCATATTAAGTTAATTAATCTATACATATTAATAAAGAGAGACGATTTATTCTTTTTTTCAACGTTTTTTTTTTGTTCTGCTACCGTCCGACTGTCCGAGCTAGCCCGCGCGCCGCTGCCCCCTGACGCCCATGGAAATCACGGCCGCTGCCCGCCACCAGAGTTCGATTCCTGGGGAGCATGTATTTTTTTGCCTACCGCACAAGGCCCACGCTGCAGCGACCCGTGACCACGGTAACGACCGTGACACGGACCAGTTAACTTCATATCAGACCTGATGCGATCGTTACATGGACCCTGGGCGCCTTTGCCTGACCGGCGGGCCCCGCAACCAGGGATGGCAGAAAAGTTGCTGCTCCACCGTTACCTAGCAGCTATAGGTACCAGGCGAAAGGAAAAAGGATGGTCAAAATATTGAAGTAAATGTAATTTTCATTTGTGTGGAGTCAAGCAATTTATATCTTTGACAACCACGCCAATAATTTTTATATTTGATAGATTAATACCTAAAGATCACATTATTTATATTTAATTTGTTAACACCTAAAGCTCACATCATTTTTTTCTGTCATTTTTGTCACTTTTAGTTTCCCTAACAGTTTTAGAGCCTAAAAAAGTCAAAAGTCTTAAAATTTTAAAAACATCTTACAATTTAGAATAATGAAAATAGATATAAATGTTGACATCGTCGTTTCACATGAATGTTCGATATTTGCCCCAAACTTTTGTCACGTGGCCTACAAGAGCTCCTGAACATTTTCCTATTTTCCAAAATTTCAAATTGTGCCAAGTGCGGGTCCCCCAACCTGGGTTTGAATGGCCCAGTGCGACCAGATTATGCATTTTTGAAAATTATATAGCTTGGCCTAGTTTTGGTCCCAAGTGGTCACCGAATTTCGGCTATCCACTTCTAATTGGGGGTTTTGGGGACCCAAGGTAAAGAAAACAAGGACTTCTAGTTAATTGAGAGCCTTATCTAGTGATCAAGCTATATAAACAATTGAAAAAAAGTAAGACATGTAGATTTTAATTATGTCAATTCATTGTCAGGGATGAATTCTAACATGTCAACTTCTTTTTCAAAGATTCATGTAAATGGAAAACTCTAAAAAAGTGGTCACTTACCTTAAAGATGATGAGTTGTAGCAGTGGTCCTCCTCAGTTGCATTTAAGTTCTTCTTGCCCAAGCAACTTGACTTTTGACCATGAGGATCTCAATCTATCTTCCTGAATGATCTTATGACTTACCCATAGCGATGTCGAGGTTCTTGGTACAAGGGTTAGTCCAAAAGTGCAACTAAGTTCCATGCAAGTATGTTTTGATTCAATAATCAAACTTAACACCATGTCATGTTTGATTAAGGTAGTCTCTTTTAATCTAAGCACCATACTTAATTTAAAAAGACTATGGAGGTATGATCGTTCGAACGATCAGTACACCCAAACCATGGCAAGCTAACATAGAAAAAGGAGGCATGATAGAATAAATAAAATTCATTCTACTAGAGATAAGAGCATGAGTGGTGAAGACAATAAGCTGTTTTTTTAGAGGGTTGAAGACAAAAGTAAGAGGAATGCACTAAAGAAGAGGAAGGGAAAGTGTCAAACCAGTCAAGAAATATTGTAAGTGCATCTAGCCCTTTAGTAGGTTTTGGTGAATTGAATGACAAGACAATTAAAGGTCTAACAAGTTTGTTAAGTGTGTCAAAGGTTTAACAAGAAAGCAAACTTGATGGTACTTCACATAATGTTCAATGAAGGCCAATATTGTGTATTGTTGTGTTGAAAGATCATTGATACACTCTAGTTCAAGTGAAAGACAACAATGCAAATGGAATTGATGAGATGGCTTATATAGTGGGATATCATAGCATTATGAGAAAGCAAGCATATTTAGCAAATAGCAAAAGAGACATGAGTTAATAGTCTTGGATTGGTCTCAATCATGACTTGTTTTTCATGAGCAAGAAGAGTTGATAATGGATTAGTAGTGATCAAGCTAAAAGTATGAAGATAGATATTGAAGTGAGTGTTTGGAGTGTCAAACCAAAATGAAGAGGATATAAGAAATCGTGAATTGGCCTTGACCATATTGATGTTGATTTATATATGTCACTCTATGTAAAGCTTGATTGATCTCAACATTCAAATCTAGAAGATATTCAAGCAAAGATCACAATATTGAAGAAATGGTTTTCAATGGATACTTAATATGATGTGACTTGAGTATGGCTTGATGGGGTGAAGATAGTAAGGAAAGGGCTTCGAGGTACTAAGCGGAGGTGAAGGGTAAGCAAAGGCTCGGACCAAGGTACCATGGCTAAGGTGAAGAAGAGAGTACTTGCATTTAGTCGAGGAACTAATCAAGCTATGAGGAGTCATATTGTGTTGAGGATCAAATCTTTAATGAAAGTGATTTGAAGCCATGAATTGAATTCACATGTGTTGAATGGTTCAAGTCACATTCTCAAGATGGATTGGCTCGAAGGGATGAGACAAGAATGATTGCAAACTATTATG
Source organism: Eremochloa ophiuroides (assembly GCA_038502445.1). NCBI lineage: Eukaryota > Viridiplantae > Streptophyta > Magnoliopsida > Poales > Poaceae > Eremochloa > Eremochloa ophiuroides. The sequence continues at coordinate 3,372,898 of JAHLJS010000006.1, read as the reverse complement.
GAGAGAGATTGAGAAAGAGGACAATACGATTGACAGTGGAATCCCCAAATTGTAGAGTGCAGCGGCAACAAGCTCAAAGGAGTTTAAATTCTTCTATGTTTTGAATTTGAGTTTAGGAAAAGCCGTACTATAAAGTGGGATACAATGCGCAAGCTTTAACATATGATCAAGTGCTTTAGTCTCCACCAAACATCCTAATTTCCATTGCCAAAACCAACCACAAAATTCCATATCATTCTGATCTGTTTTGGCAGCGCGGCACTGCCGGCCTTAGGCGCGGCACTGCTGCGACTTATTCTGACTGTTAGACTCGGGGGTGATTCAAAATCACCTCCTCGTCGCCCCCAACGGCTAGTTCGGTCATTTCCTCTCCCAGTTGCAACCAGAGAAGCTCTCTCTTCCTCTCTCTCACTCCATTGGAGCCCCTCAAGCTTCTCCCCTTGATTCCTCTCCGATTTCTTGAGAGTTTGAGCCTCCAAACAACATTAGAGAGCAGCCCCAACTGTTCTTAATCTCCTAGAGCACTTGGTTCACGTTCAAGCCGGTGGATTGTGTTCATTACTCTTGGAGCAAGGCTCCTAGCCGGCTAGGCGTCGCCCGGGAGCTTCCAACTTGATTGTGGCAGCCCTGGGACGTTTGTTATCACCCTCTACATCTAGTGGAACACCCTCATCTCAAGAGTTTACTCTTTTGACTTGAGAACGAGGTCAAGATTGAAAGAGACCAAAGCCTTTGTGGCTACCTCAACAACGTGGACATAGGCAAGCCTTAGTGGCGAGCTGAACCACGGGATAAATCGGTGTCTCACTTGTATTCTTGTGATTTGCATTGCTTACTCATATTTGTGGTGATTTTAGGGATTGGACTCGATCTACTCGTGTGCAAGCTTCTGCTAACATCCAGGTGGTGGAATAGGCTCTACTCAGTCCCAGGAAGCTCACAAATTTACCCGTTCCATTTTTCGTTGGATAGTTTTTGAATTGTGAGTTTCGGAGGTCTGCCAGGGCAGCAGTGCCGCTCTGAGGAGCAGCAGTGCCGTGCTATGTTCTGATATTTGTTTGAGCTAAAATTTTACAGGCCTATTCACCCCCTCTAGGCCCCTCTTGGTGACATCAAGGTCCTTACAAGTATGCTTCAACGTAGTGAAGGTTGACTGGTGGGCTGAGGGGTCCATGGTGGGGTCGGCCGACCCCACCTTGGAGGCTCCAGCCACTTTGGTTCTTTCCTTATCCATTCTTACCTCTAATGTTGTGAGTGTTTTCGCTCCGTCACATGATGGTTGAGTTTGCTTTTGGACGGCGACCTTCTCTTTATATCTGCACAAGGTTAGAATAATGTACACATATACGCACCTGTGAGATGATAGGGATGAACTGTTGATTGTTCATGAATGAGCAGACACCCTAGGCTCTTTTGTTGGTTTTTTTCTTGTGGAAAGAAAATACCGGAAGATCAAGACGGTTGATGTCCTTTTTATTCCACACTCAACAGAACAAGGGTAATCCCACATAGCTAGTGGTAATATAGATTAGTAGAGATCAAAGTTAGTATCAAAATCTTTTGCCAATTGCTTCCCCGGCAACGGCGCTAGAAATGCTTGTTGGTATTTGTTATGCTCATGTAGAATATTCCGCAAGCGCACAGAAATACCTTTATAGCATTTCACCCAGGAGTATTCCAGGGTATCGTATTTATCCTCAGGGAAGCAATGGTTAAAGAATATGATAGCTAACCATGATGATCTACTAACGAATATAGCAACTAAACTAGAGTGGGGGTAAATGATATATATGATAAGTGTAGCGACACACACAGGAGAAGTTCCAATGACAAAAGAGTTGGTTAGCGAGCGAGGAGGACAGCGAGCGAGCATAAGGTTTTCAATTATCTATCTCTACTTGCGTGGTTCTAACTTAGCAAGACAAGTCATATCATGTAAGGTCAATGTTCATACACAATTGCACTTCGGGCCACTAAACCGCTTAGCAACAAAAAGGGATGAGGAGGGTGCTAAGCCGCCTAGCACAAGAAGGCATACGCTTTAAGAACTAGCCCGAACATGGTGGGATCAAAGCCTAGATAGGTCTGTCAAAACTACTAGGTACCACAAACAAACCGTTAGACAAGCCGCAGACACAGACAAGCGTACAGTCTAGAAACCACGTCTACACTATATCTCACTACTCTAATCCGATATTCGATGAAATTGATTAGAGCACCGGGTTAAGGGTGGTGAACCAGTGCAAAGGTATACTACTATTATCTTACTATCAAACAACTATGACTATACTAACAACCAATACAACATAACTAGTCATGTTGCAATAAAGTAAAGTGCTAAGGCAAAGTAGAGAAGATAACTATATAAATAACTTAAGTCTTACAAAGAGAGAAGGCATACTAGAACCATACCAGAACTCCTAGAAGACTAGAGCTGAAGACCAGAGGCTCACTCTAACTCCTAACAACGCTAACAATACTACTAGTGTTACATCTTGAGAGAGAGTGGAGAGCTCCTCCTTGTGGTGTCTTGAATGAGAGGGAGTGAGGGGGTATTTATAGTAGAGAGGTAGAGTAGGGGCTACTCTACCGCCACGTCATCAATCCGCGTGATCTCCATCATGCACTGTTGGATCAAACCAGCATATAACCGCCTTAGGATCAAGGGTGCAGGATTTCCAGCACATGTTCAACATGAGAAAGGCGGTGAAGGTTCAACCAACCTGGCTGGGCCCAAGGAGGGGTCCGGCCGACCCATCCAATGACAGGTGGGACCAACCCATGTCTTCTAGAAGGATGCTGAAGTCGGTGGGAGAAAACTGGGCCCGGAAGGCCACAATATGGGGGTCGGCCGAACCACCATTGGCAGGTGGGACCACCCCTTGAGTGTGGGACCTCTTCTTGTGTCGTTTGGTGAAAACAGGATGGCTGGTGGGCCCCATAAGGGGTTCGGGCGACCCCCCATGATGAGTGGGGCCATCCTCCTTCCTTGTGAGCCCTCTCCACCTCCTTTAGAGTGAGTATGAGGTGGTGGGACCCCTTGATCACTTCGGTGGTTTTCCAACTTACATATGGAGCTTCCGAACACTGAAAATACCTGTTTTGAGTGCCTGCAACCAAATAATGACAAGTACATGTGGAAACAAGTTATTTGTATCTAAGTCACTATGTGTTTGGTGGTTCTCTTCTAGAAAGAATGCCTCGTTGACGGTTTTGTTGGGGTAAAAACATGGTATAACTACCGTCAACAATAGCTCGCACTCTCATATAATTTGTTGACTTGAAGAACTCTAAAAAACAATTTGAATAAAGCGCCTTCGAATGATTATTATCAGATTGGCCTCTCTGTAATAGAGAATTGCACAGTGTGTGTTGAGGTAAAGGTTAATCAAGTAATCGAGCTCGGGCATGAACATAAATTCTTAACTGTGATCAATCGCCTTCCATTATTTTCCACATCCATAAAAATAACTCAAATGTATATATATTACCGTCTTGCTATTGTTCTTATGGTTTTTGCACAATCGGTTGAGCCTTGTTGTACTAAAATTAGTTATGTTTTGTAAGTATCTATATTGTATTGCCATCTTTGGTATTCCATGTCCAGAAAAAAAAGCTTGTGATGCCTAAACATCAATATTCCTCACATCACGACTCTTGATGTTGATTCTTGAATACTTGGATTCAGTAACAGTACTACCATAAATTTAATGAAGGTAGATGTTTTTACTTTCTAAAGGTAGCCTATGCAACCGTCTTCAATGCAAGGTCACAGTTAATGACCTACGAAGGCGGTTGCTTAACGTGCCTTCGTTAACATATTTACTGCCTCCAATGCAAGGTCGTCACAGTTAATGCTGTGACCTATGAGGATGATCGCTTCTCTACAAATAGGCTTCATTTCATCTGTAGAATATTATTTTTCCTCTCACAATAAATCAACATCAGCCAAAATCTGTGTTTCTTTGCTACAAAAGGAGCAGCCTCAAGGCAGATGCCATAGAACCCCCACCTCGTAAGTCGATAAAAGAAAATCTAGGAGCCCACCAGCGAGCCCATTCTCAAGACTGCTGGCGAGCCCATTCCTAACCCAGGTGCTGGATTTGGCCCCATCGTCGCCATCGCATGTAGGGCCAGGGACACATGTCGCCGTCATCCAAGTGCGGCCGGCCTCCTCTTCGCCGGATCCGAGCACGATCAACCTCCTCCATGCCGCATCTAGAGGATACACCCGTCGCTAGAGCAACCTGTAGATCAAGAAGTGGCTAACGATGGACTGGAGGAAGCTAGCCAATAGTGGACGAACAAGGGGTGCAGGCTGCACTGGAGCAGAAAGGAGCCAAGGACCACTGAAGAGCCTTGACACATGTATGACAAAAAACTGGCGGCACCTTCTGAGACAAGAGTTCTTCTCACCTTGATACCTTTTCGTTTCTTTCTCATAGTAGATTTGTAGTCGTTATTAATCGTTCATCTGTGGTACAAGAAATTGATTTTAGACTCGCAAAGTCAATGGTCTGCTAATAGAATGTGTTCGGTTTGGAATGGTCTTTACTCTTTAAGTTTTCTGTCTTGATATTAGTTTTGATTGTTGAACAGAGAGGGAGGGTGTATGATTTGCACCACTAATAAAGAAAGTGTTTTCTTTTCTCTTTATATGATGGTTAATTGTGCACCAGAGTGGGTTTATAGTCTGGGAAAGGAGTGTATATGTATATTCGGTGGATGTGGATTTGTTCTAATCACCACTACCGTCGCCACTTGCCACTGCTGCACCGGTCGAAAGAAGGAATCCTCACGCCGGAAAGGACAAAGGAGTCGTGGATCTACTTGGCCACTAGGCCACACACGCACAGGCCCAAGCCCAATGGAAACAGTCCAAGCAGCGGCACCATCTTGTGGATCTCCCATCAATTCAAAGCGGAAGCAGAGTCGGTAACGGAACCAACGACTCTAACTTAGAAACAACTACAAAATGGGACGTACTTGGGTCTGATGCCCTTCATTCCTTATCGAGTGGTAGAAAGCAAATGCAAGCAAAAGAACCAGCACAGCCGTCAGCCCGTACGTCTCCACGACCCAGTCCAGCATGCGATGAGGAAAACATGCAAGTTCACGAAAAATCGCTGGCGGATGACGCACACGGCTGCGTGACCATGAAAAGAGGTCGTGATTGGAGAGAGGACTGCGCCGACGGAGGTGCAGACGAGTGATCGCCACATCAATCCATCATCGGAGAGTCGTAGAGAGGCGAGTTGCTATGCTCTAATGCTCTTGTATTATGTTCCATGGAGATGGATGAAGAGGCCTCCATCGAAGATGCCAGCAGAAAAGAAGCTAACCAAGTGAATCTTGATCCTAACAAGTGAGCAACACAACCCCTTTGTATGTATTATGTACTGCTTGTTATTTGACGTCAAATAGATTTTATTATTTCAATCTCCTGTAGATACTAGTATAATTTTCACATGAAGCATCTAGACCATAGTGGTTTCGGTGATTAATGATAACAAAGAGGTTATTATGACTAACGTGTGTTTTGCAGGATAACTTAGATGTTAGGTCATAATAACATAAAGGTTCAAGCCCCTAGCGATGGAAGTTGATTCGATTTTCAAAGGACGGAAGACAAGACGGAGATAGGCTAGTTCCAAGTGTCGATTGGAGTTGAGAGACATTTGGAGTAGTTTAGGTCTTGTTTTTACCTTTGACCGTACTATTAAGAGAGGTTTGGATGGGTAGCTTGACTTAGGGCAAAGCTAGAGAGTGTAGATGTGATGCACACTTATCCAACTAAGTTCTAGACAGCCCAGAGAGACTCTTGAGAGAGAGAGGATCAAACTTTGTTTTGTAAAGTTTTTGATTCGGCGAAGTTTTGGTCAAGTTTGGGACGTCGGACGCTAGAAAGAGCTGGGCATTGGACCATTGGGATGCGTCCGACGGACACGTGGTGCCCTCTGGCGTGTTCTCAGCCACTAGGAAGCATCGGACAGGAGCTAGACTGGTCGTCGGACCATTGGTTCCCTGTCCAACGGTCCCTGTATGGCAGCAGAGGTTTGGTGAGCGTCGGACGAGATGAACAGTGAGGACGTCGGACCAATGTTTGTTATTGTCCGACGCTTACAGAGAGTGAACAGAGAGGATTTTTGGCCACGGACGCTGTCCGACGGCTAGCGTCGGGCTAATATTACATGTATCGTCCGACGGTTTGTTCTAGCCAGAGAGTGACCATAGAGCGCAGAGAGCGTCGGACACTGTCCGACGGTGGGTGTCGGACAGTTGCTTGGCGCACAGTGGCGCCGTCAGGTTTCGTGTGGGAGTAGGACAGTGGCCTTTTGTCCGATGGTTGCACTAGTCATAGCGTCCGACGGTTCGCAGACAGCTGAAAACAGTACAAACGACTAGTTTTGAAGAGGGGGAGTATTTGTACTTCACTATTGGCTTCATTCTAGCCGTCTTGCTCATTTGTTCAGCTGAAGCAACACTTGTGACTTTGTGAGAGTGCAAGAGCCCTAGAGAGGATTGAGTGAACTCCATTGCTTGTGAGCTTCTTCCCTAGAGTGTGATCAAGAGTGACTTGTGTGCATCCATCACCTTTTTTGGCCTTGTTCTTGGTTAAGTGAGAGTCTAGGCTTGTTACTCTTGATGATCGGCATCACCTATATGGTTCGATGGTGATCGAAGGTTTGGTGACCGCTTGGAGAGCTTGTGGGCGGCCCAAGCCAAGCTTGTGAGCGGTTGTAGGCAATCCACCGCGCCGGAGAGACAAAGGATCAACCCGTAGAGAGCACTTGGTCCTTGCGAGGATCAAGGGGGAGCTACACCCTTGTGTAGGTGCTCCAACGAGGACTAGTGGGGAGTGCCGACTCTCCGATACCTCGGGAAAAACTCGGCTTGCATTCTCTATTCCTTTTACATTCCCGTATTTACTTTGTGCTCTTTACATTCGTAGAATAGCATATTTGTGATAGGACTTGGCTCTAGGTTGCATAATTTGTTTTAGGCTTAGATCAATACACAAGCACTTGTGGGGTGAGATTGGGCAAATGGCGATAGGTTAAATTGTATTTCGAAAAATTTACTAGTTGCTCAATTTACCCCCTCTTGGGCATCCTCGGTCCTTTCATCACATATGCTAGTCCACCAAATGATTTGTTCATTAATGCTAGTGTGAAGAAAATGGATGTCCAAACAAAAAGTTCAAAGAGAAAAAGAACTTGGCTCGATAAATAGCATAAGGCTACAAAAAAGTGACAAAACAAAGCCACATCTCGGTTTGACGAAGCGGCTAATAATAATGTTACACATGCACAAGAGGCAGGTAGTGGTGGGGCATAAGCACAAGCACAAGAGGAACTGTGTTCATTATTTGGTGAACCCTTTAATTCAAGTGGTGCACAAGCACAAGCATAAGTTAGCTTCACTCAGTTGTTGATGATAGTCTTCTCATATAGCTACTCCATAAATCTGGAGAAGATATGTCTTTTAAAAAAAACTTACTCCTTTATTTAACATGCAGGGATCAATCACAGATGATTTTATGACTGGATTCTAGTGATGTTGTTATGAAGAACTTCAATGTTTTGGAAAGATGGAGGCTTATACGCCACATCTAAGTGATCTATGCCCAAGTGGATATATAATTGAAAAAAGTCTACATAACCTCTCAACTATTGAGGGTGGACTACTTCACCCCCAAACTATGAAACCGGATTTTCTATCCCCTGAATTTTTCAAAACCGGTCAAATAACCCCCTAAACGGTTTTGGACGGTGGTTTTATCTTTTTTCTTATTTATTTATTTCTGCTGAATCTTTGGAAAATCACAGTAAATAATAGAAAAATCATAAAATAGAAAATCCAATTTTGTTGGACTCCACATCAGTAGATCTACACAGTGAATATATATTATAGCATGATTTAGTACAAAGTTTTTTTTAGCTTTAGATCTATGCTTTTCTATAATTAATTGAAATAATTCATATATGCAATATAACACATTATATGTTCATTATTTAGATCCACTCATGTGAAGTCCAACAAAACTAGATTTTCTATTTTATAATTTTTATGTGATTTATTATGATTTTTATAAAGATTCAGTGAAAATAAATAAAAAGACAAAACCACTATCACTGTAGCAAAACCACTGTCTAAAACCACTCGGGATGTTATTTGAACGGTTTTAGAAAGTTCAGGAGGGTAGAAAATCCGGTTTTATAGTTTAGAGGGTAAAGTACTCCACCCTCAATAGTTGAGGGGGTTATGTAGATTTTTTTCATATATAATTTCAGATTTCTTTTGCGATAAATCAGTTATCTGGAACTTGATGGATAAATTCAGCTTTCTGTTGTCATTTTGCAAGCATCATCATGGAACAAGCCTTCTTTGTATATGTTGCAAATGAAAATTTTGCAGAAAATCTTTTGTAATCCGTGGAAATTGTAAACAACGTGTTCTCTTATTACTAAATCGGGGCACACACTGAACCGATATATTTTCAGCGCAAGTCTGAATCTCTTTTCAGACTTCAAAGTTCTCAAATTAACACATTTATCACAACGGTAGTGAGGTCTCAAATACACATAATAATCAAACTCTCGAATTGACAACCATTCAATAAAAAAAAAACAAGCCACAGTCTTAACTCACGTCAATTACACACTGATAATTCAACACCACTGCTTGTCTACTGGTAGTCTGAACTTCAGAGTTTAGCTACTCAAGGCTCAAGGGTGACGTGGAGCAGCGTCCTGTAGAGCTGTGAGATAGCAGGTAGCAGCCATAATCTTCCCTCGGTCCGTCGAAGCATCCTCCCATGACCCATCGAAGCCGCAACCATGAATCTGCCATCGTCGATGTAGAGCTGGACACGGCAGCTACTGTGCACGCTGGGCACGGTGCGAGGGCAACAGACAGGAAACCGGAGGATAAGGTTAGGGAAGAAGAGTGCTTCTCCGTGGATCTGCATGTCTGCTCCAACTACGGCGCGAGGCAGTCGACCAGAGCAAACTAGGCGGCGGCCATCTCCACAAGCGGGCGAGTCGCTGGAGCGTTTGGTTTTTTTTTTTTCTTTTTCGTGTGTGTTTTGCAGTTGAACATGGGCCAAATTCTGTATACGGGCCAGGAGCCCAGGACTACATACTCTTCTGTGTTTATTTTCCATTTACCATCGGATGCCAAACCAACGGCATCAGGCGCACTACGTCGTGCCCTCCTGGGACGTAGCTGATCTCGTTCCGCGGTGGATCCACCGCCGCCGCAGCCGCCGCGTGAAAACCCTCCACCGCCGGGCAGAGGTACTGCGGCAGCCATGGGGAGCCGACTCGGGCGCCGCGTGATCCACTTCGCCAACCTCCCGCTCAAGCTCATGCTACCCCCCGCGCCGCTCTCCTCCGTGCAGGAGTTCGCCGTGCGGACCGTCCCGTCCGCCTCCAAGGTGGACATCCGGCGCTGCCTCGAGTCCATGTACGGCTTCTCCGTCGCCGAGGTCCGCACGCTCAACATGGAGGGCAAGAAGCTCCGCCGGGGCCCCTTCCTCGCCGCCAAGCCCGACTACAAGAAGGCCTACGTCACGCTCCGCGCCCCGCTCGCGGTCTCGCGCGACCTGTTCCCCATCGGTGCCGTCCTCGCGGAGCGGGAGCGCAAGGCCAGCGCCGCCGCCGCCAGGAGGAAGGTGGTGGAGGGCGCCGAGGTGGAGGGGGAGGGCAAGGGAAAGCACTGGATGGAGGACGAGAGGGAGGGCTTCTCCAGGGCCGGCTGCGGGAAGGTCGTGTACGGGAACCCTGGGAGGCTGGGGAGGAAGAGGAGGGGTGGAGGTAAGGTGAAGGAGGAAGCTGAGGACGACGGGGCCAAGTTCCCGTGGACTGGGATGCGCCTGGCTACCGAGAAACCGAGGTGAGGATCCCTGCACGTCTCCGCTCTCATCATTGATTAAGAAAACTGCATTGATTTCAAGGTATACTATACAACTATGCACAGTCATTGTCATTATCACAATTAGCATCAGTAGATAAAATGGAGGACATCGCATCAATACATAGCACAAGTTATGAGCCTTCTGTTAGATTGATCTCCACTTCCTAACTGGGCCCAACGGCCTTATAACATCATTCTTAGATCAAGATCTCTGAAAAACCAGAATACGTCTTCCACAGAGTGTCACAGCTGACAAAAGAACTTTCACAATTGGCAAAAGTAGGCATATGAAGAGGAGCAACAAAAAAATAAGGGCTAATTACTGCAATAAAAACACTGCATTGTCACCCTTAATGCAGCGTTCATAGCATGCACAATGTCTTAGGTTATGCAAGGTATAACAGGCAGAGTTGATAAATCCAATCTGAAATATAAAAGACTATAATTGTCTGGTAGACATATTCAACATTTGAGATGACCATGACCTACAGAAGATCTGCCCCTGCCTGTAAAGTTTGCAGACAAAAGATTAATTACCACTATAATTCAGACCTCAATAAGCATGATAAGCGATGGCCATTTGTGTTTTTGTTTTTTCTCTTCTCCAGGACAATAGCTGCTTCCTGCTGTTTCATACATCTTATGTTTTTTTAAATTATTTTATAGTATCATGTAAAGTCAAGCAAATGTTAAGGGCAATTCAGTAGGAGTTTGAAATCTGCATCATAGTGTACTTATGAGTAGGCTAAGTTATGACTTCTAAGGTAAAAATGAGGTTATTCCTAAATAAAAGATCATCTATAGCCTCGAATCAAATACTACATTGCTAAGCAGTCCTCTTTCATTAATAGCCCCCTAAAAACGTTAAACCTCGCTAATATATAGTAGTCATGGTTCGGTTTCTTTTCACCAAGTTCCTTTTCCTGTAGCCCAGGAAATTAGACCTATAAGCGACCTTAAAAATAACAGTGACACCTCACGACTACTGTCATGGGGAAAAGAAATTAATTTTCGCATAACATGAAAATTGAAAACGAATCATAGCTACAACCATCGCTGGTTGACATAGGTATAATTACATTAGATGAGATCAATTCAGACCCATGTTTAAAACATTTTTTTAATACATCCAGTGCATCAAATTGTCCACACAAGAGATATTTCCTGAATAAAAGAACAGGTGATCAGCTACAGTCCCAAATCAAATACTCCATTTCTAGCGCATCCAAAACACGCATACATAGAGATCGAAGAATATGATAGGCAAAAACAAACAAACTGTGCATTAGCAAGATGGAAAAGAGTTAACTCGAAGTGATCTTTCATCACTGCAGCAGAGTACAAAGGTAAAAGCCATTCTTGTTTATCAGCAGTTAGTTGCAAACCAGTGCTCCAGAGAAACAAAGCAAATGACACATTTTCCCACTTAGCACAAGCTAGCCACTACACTATCAATGCAGTCATCAGCAATGCAGCAGAGCTATGACCTGAATAAATTCAGTGATCGGAATTACGTCAAATAATGTAGGATGATAGAGCAACAAACAAAATTAAAGACACTGGATGATCGGAAGCCATCGATACTAGCATAACACATGTACGGCATGATAGCACATCTGACATTAACGATGAATCGGAATCTTGACTTGTTTGCCACCACAGACTTCAGTCAGTTTTCAGACGCTAAACAGTCACAAGCTTGGAGAACATGGGACGCAGACAGGGTTAGACACAGACCCAACCCCGGACATGGAAAGCTTGGAGAACTGGGCTGGCCAGGTAGCACCAGTTTTTGAATAGCAATGCTGGTGTGTTGTTTGTATAAAGGCTGACAAAGGTATCTTTGCTAGATGTACAATTTCTTTTAACTTGTTTGGATTTGAAATGCCTTGGTGACATGTGATGTTCTCATGAAACCATGTCGAGTTGCCCAAGAATTTTTTGTGAACAACTGCCTTTGGAGAGAGCATGTTCTTGTTAGTTTGAGTTTTGCATGAGGAGCAGAACACTTGAGTTTCACATCCTTGAGTCTTTTCTATTGAATTATTGATGCAACCATTAACTTGCAGTTCTGCAAAGAACATGGTCCCTTGTTTGGCCAGGCTTGAACTTCACTTGACATGTAGGAGGATGAGTTTGCTGGAACCATAAGATTTATGCCTTCATATTAAGCTTATGCAGAGTTTCCCCTTATTTTATTGCTGGATTTTTCACCACCCATGGCACCATGATTATCTAATAGTAAGATTTAGTCCAAAATTCTAGAAAGGAAGAATATCTCTCTTAGGTTTTGTGTGATGAACATGAGTTTTTGTAGTAGGCATATTATGGTAATTACCCAGGCACGAACGTAGTTTCTGGCTTCGAATAGTTGGGCAAAAGGCAATGCAGCTGGGTATAAAACCTAGGTAGAATTTATGGTTTCTTGTAGCAGCATCGGTTTGATGTTGCGGTCCTGATATTGACATCTTAGAAGGTAACTGGTTATAATGTTTGATACTCAGCAAGAGGGCACTTTTACATTTATATTGGTGCATTTATGGAATTGGACTTCTCTTCATCCTCAGCAAGCTGAGGCATCATATGAGGCTCAAGTTTGTTATACTTTTGGAATTATAGAAAATACAAATTTATTTGTATGTTTCGTGCTCACAAGCTGTATTCTAATCCATCTTTGGCATTATTCTTTTTATTAGGAAGGTGAGACACTCTCCGCCAAAGAAGGGAATAGCCTTGAAGCAAAAAACACGGAAGGTATCCCTGCGGCGCGGCTCAAAGAAGTTGAAAGCCTGATACTAGTTGGCTTGAGCTGCTGGCACCAAACTATTAGAGGATCCTGCCATCAAGCAGGGGTGCAGGCCGTGGATCCTTGAGTTCGCTGGCCGATCCGTCTTGTTTTTAAATTACCAAATAAACACTGAGTGTTGAAGAATCTGTAAGGATTTTGTGCCTTTGATATGAAATCCAGTTGGGATTTATAGAAGGCTGCATCGGGTCGGGCATGTGTGCTGAAGGACCAGAACTAGGAAGGGGGCGCGTCGTATCCTGTCCCTTCGTTTGAATTGATTGACTGCCCTTTGCGGTCCAAGATCCATTTGGGAATTGAGATATGTCTAGTCATCTACTACTGACTAATAGCACTGCTGATTAGAGACGATGTAAACCTGTTTTTTTCACTTGCTGTCCTAGTTTTTTTTTTTTTTTTTTTTTTTTTTTTTACGTCCGATCCGATGATCCGATAATTTCTTGCTGTTCTAAGTTTGTTCTAATTATGAACCTGCATAACGGGCTTAAGTGGACTTTAACTTATTTCACGCATTAACGGTACTGTTCTTTCAGTGACCAGTGACGGTAACCTGCTCGTCGAGAGTTAGCCCTAAGACGCTTACGATGATTCGTCAATCTCAAACACGTGAGTTCAGTATATGAGATGCGCTCACACTGGTACTGGTAGGAGGATGTGAGCGCGTGCTTTCATAATCATAGAGGTAATGGTACCTAACGTGTGTGTGTGTGTGTCTCTACATTTTTTTTTAAAAAAAAAAAGAAAAAAAAATCTCTGCAATTGTACACACTGCTGCTGTGCACCGACCTAGAAGGAGATCCTGAGCCAGCCCAGTGGCCTAGGGAGGGAAAAAGGGTCCTGTGATCAGTGGTACTCCTACCGCTCCGAGGCCCGCCTAGTAATGGGATCAGGGCCACAACCAGCCAGCAGCAGGATCCAGGATGCCAACAGCGAAGCTGACTCATCAATTCATCATCATCGTCAGACCCACCCCACGCACCTGCTTGCGCGACGTACAACGGTCGCCGATCGCGGCCCGACGAATGAAGAAAGGAGTACTCCTACCACGGCCCACGGGCCACAGCTAGCGCCCCGGCCGGCCTCACCACGTGCATGCGCGGCGGCAGCCAGCCAGCGCACGCGAGCACGGGGGGACCCCGATCGAGTCCCCGACCCTTATCGCTCGATCGTCCGGCCGCCGTCCCGTCCGGTGGTCGCGGCGTACGCACGCGTGCATGCCAGCTCGCCATGCCGCGCGCGGGCACTCGCTGGATCGTCGACCTCCTGTTGCTGCTTGCTAGGGATGAAGATGAACAGGACTCGGCAGATCTCGAACAGACAGGCCTGTCGCTGGTGTTGCGCGCAAAGGCACGGTATGATTGTACCGTCCGTGTCTCGTCAGCTGCTCGGTCTCTGTGCTGTGCTCCCCCGCCTATGCCTAGCTTCTAGTACAGGAGTATAGCTAAGGTAGTGTGCGCCCGTCCATGCATGTCTCCCTCAGTCCCCTTGGTCATGCCGAGTAGTAGTACGTTCAGTTCGGGCCACGCCAGGCAATGAGCAAATGACTAATGGGAGGACATTCAACATCAGCAACTAAAGCATGCATTGACAAACGGTGTACTACTAGTGTAGTAGGAATTAGAATGGCATGCATGGGTACCAGGGCTAAATCAACACATGATAGCGGTGATCCGGAAAGTAAATTAAGAGAAGGACCAGGAAGTGAAACGAGGTTTGGACGGTAGTTTAACTGACTAAAAAGACTTCCTTAATTTGACATAAGTAGCAAATTCACACACACAGGTACAAGTGGGAAAAGCGATTCACTTGAGCTAAGTTCAGCTTATTTTCAGTCATAAAACAATATTTTCCTCTCACAATAATTCAGCTATAGAATTCAGCCCATCCAAATTTCAGCTCAGCCGAACAGAGTACAGAGCGATAAAAATACGTAACTAAATCCGGCAGATAGATTAAGCATAAGAATTAATAGCCGATTTTACTAAGATTTAAAGTGCCCAACAAATTAAAGAGCTAAAAAAAAAATTTGTTCCTCCCAAGTTTTAGTCCACACACTCTCTTTCCCTGTCCACGTGTCCCTTCACTCTCCGCGCCACATGAATCGTATTTGATAATTTTACTAAGAGAAGCAGAATATGATATAAGTTGGAGACTAGGAGTAGTAGTATATGATAAATTAATTAGAAACTAGAGGTCTAACTGGTTTATTGTCTACTTGGTGACTCGAACTCGGGCTAATACTCCTATAAGCCAGAATAGCATATGTCCAACCATATAGCAGTATATGACTCCGTTCACTTGAACTTACCAGTCAGCATCAGCCAGCCATTCAACAGTGTTTTTCTCTCAGAACAATCAGCTAGCCAGCTGTACAATCCAGCCAGCCGAACAGAGTAATATAATTAACCTATGTATTCTTTTAGACTGAAAACAAACGCTGATTTTGACTGATACTGATTTGTTCTGAGGGAGAAATACTGTGGTGGCTGAAAATAAGTGCTGATTGATGAAAAGAACAATGCCAATATCAATACGTAGATAGAACAGATGACGCAAGAATAATGCACTATCATATCTGTCGGTAAGGATAAAAAAAAGGGGGCCTGCTCCTACATCGTTACCGGGTCAAAGTTGGCTGGGAAATGCTGTTACACCGAAATCTCTTTCTGAATGATAAATGATAGCTGACAGGTAGTGGAGTAAGCTTGGAGGCTAAAATCTGGAAAGCGAGCTGGGAAACGCTGTTGCACCGATATCTCTTTCTGAATGACTAATAATGATGACAATTGGCAAGTGAGTAGTACTAATACAGTAATAACGCAGGTGCTAATTCAGGTGGTCCACGATTGCTTCACCTGGCCTGCCAGCCGGTTCATGGTTTGACTGGCACGCTGCGTCTCACGGATACAGGTGTCAGTGTCATTTCACTATGGTCAAACACGACTTCTCTGTGCACCCTCTAATCGCAAATGGAACTCCCTGTTCGCTGTTGCCCTGCTGGAGCTGCCCCAGCTCAGATCGATGAGCAGGCGCACTGCCGTTCACAGTGCCGCACGTACTACTCTCTCTCGTGCACAGGACGTCTTTTTTAACAAGGAAAAGCGCCGCTGCGTCCTGTCCTGTCAGAGTTGCAAGTACTAATGTTGGGACTTGGGAAGGGCCACCAAGCATCCATCAACGACACGTACCCAGGCTGGATGTGTTGCTGTTGCATGATCGATCACACTGCCAGCATCGGTGGCTGTACGTACGTCATATGCCTACAAATTGCACCGCTGTTTCGTTTATGGACACGCACCGACGACGACGACGACGCACGACCTTTGTTGAAAACTGTCTCGAAGCGCACTGCACTGGGGAGAGTACATTGGATCTGGATGATACAGTACCTGTGTGGTGCAACCATGCGTGCATACACGTGTACAATACGAGCATATGGCCTCTAATATAGACCGGCGCTAGTAGTAGTAGCTATACTAGCACGTTATATACGCCCATCATGCATGCAAACCAACCTGGCATAGTACTCCTACATGAGAAGCATACTAGACATCCTGCCGCTGTTCTAGCTAGCTAATAGACATACTAGTACGTAGTACAGTACTAGCCTCTGGCTAAAACTTGTTCTCGAAGCGGGACAGGCGGTCTTCCGCGAGCCTGGTCCTGCACCCGCTGTTCTTGAACTCGCTCCAGGTGAAGTCCCGGTACCGGCTCCGGCCGCCGTCGCCCAGCAGCTGCGGCAGCGGCGCCAACCTCTGGCCGGGCGGCGGCCCGCCGAAGAAGATCATGGACACCCGGGACTTCTCGCTCTTCACCACCACCCTATGCCTCACGCTCCTGAACCTCCCGTTCGTCAGCACCTGCACGGACTCACAGCAACAGCATCATCACTAGCTCCTATATATACTAGCTATCTAGAGACGCATGGCTGATGATGACACGGCAATTAAAAGAAAAAGAATACAGTATTAGTAATATAATGGTATAGGCAGAGGTAGGTGTAGGTACCTGCAAGGTGTCGCCGACGTTGACGAATAAGGCATCGCCGTCGGGCGGGACGGAGGCCCAGGCGCCGTCGCGCAGCGCGATCTCGAGGCCGGAGGTGCCGTTGGCGCGGAGCACCGAGATGATCTGCGGGTCCGTGTGCTCGCCGAACCCGGTGAGGCTGAGGCCGCCGCAGCTGGAGCTCGTCGTGCTCAGCGCCGGCCGCGGCGGGTAGTGGTTCACCCGCAGCACGCAGTCGCTGTCCGCGCGGGTCACCAGCCGCGCCAGCGCGCCGCCGTCGTCCATGCCCAGCCCCTCCGCCATCAGCTCCAGCACCGCGCACGCCATCCGCCGCACCGCCACCGTGTACTCGTCCAGAAGCTCCCTGCGGGCGTCACCGTGCGCACGTTGTCAGACGGGTTGCTTGCAGGCGAAAAGGAAAATCACAAGCGAATTTAATTAAATCCGCACAGGCTGCTTTTCTCTTTTTTCTTTCTTCTAAAAAAAATGATGTCTCGATCGATCCAAGACGCAGGTCGATAGGGACGGGCGACGGTGGGCGTGGCGCGCTTGCGTTGCGTTCGTGTCGAGTCGACCTGCGCCCGGCCGCCGCCCGAGCGGCTGCACGTCACTAGCGCGCGCGCGCACCGCAATCAACTGCGACGGTGACCATGCAAACGCAACCGACGTCCACGGCACGCGACACGGACGCGCGGCGCGGCGCGGCGCGGGGGTCAAATGGCGTGTACGGTGTACCTCCTCGGCCGCCGCCTGTGACGCAGCCCGCTGCCACGACGGGCAGTCTTACATATCCACGGACACGATACCATTTTTTCTCTCTCTCTTTTCCTACATACTCGTAGGAGTAATATATATATTCCTAGTAGTAGGAGTAGGATTTTATTTATTTTATTACTATGACATAATGACGTGTTCATCATGGATTTATTTTGGTCGTCACTCAACTTGAAAACCCACGTTCACTGTGCTACCGTGTTGGGAATAGGGATTCTAGTTCTTGGGGTTTGTGGGTACGAGCACGTGCGTATGCCTCCACGTGCGTGCATGCTTTGGTTGTCACTCACAATTTGTTTGGAGTATTGCTCCACGTGACATATTGCAAGCACGAGCAGAGCATGGAGCTGAGGAAAGGCAATGCAAAGAGGAGACATGTGTGTGCATGTATATGTACGCAGGCACTCAAATCAGACAGACAGCAAAGGAAAGGGACGGCAAACGAACAGGCAAGACAGCAGCGAAGCGATGCCGGTGCAACGCCGAGCGCCGCGCCGGCACCGTTGTCTGCCCCGCTGCGAGTGGCGACGACTCACCGTAACGGCCCGGCCGGCGCGGAAGGCGACGAGGCCGCCGCTGCAGCCGCTGCGGCGCACGGCAATGTCGAGGAGGACGCGCCGGCGCCGGCGGGGGTGACGCCGAGCAGGAGGTACTCGACCCAGCCGAGGTCGCCGTTGCCGCCGATGCGCTTGCTGCCATACCCGAGCGTGGGGGCCTCCTGCTCCTTCTCGCCCTGGGGGCGCGCGAAGAACCCGGCCGCCGCGGCCTCGGCGGCGCGCACGAGCCGCGCCGACACGCCGTGGCCCGTCACCCGGAAGAACCCGTGCTCCTCGCACGCCGCCACCAGCGCACGCGCCGCGGCCTCGCGCGCGGCGCCCGCCGGTGCCGACAGGTCCACCGACCGCACGTCGGCCGGCGCCGGCTCCGCCGCCGGCAGCGCGATCTGCTCGAGCTCACCCTTGGCGAGGACCACCATGGCCGATCGAGGAATGAAATGAAATGAAGCAGAGGAAAGCAGAGGGAAGGTCGTCTGGTCAGTGCACAGATACAGAGCGCGAGCGCGAGAGCAAGAGTGCCGCGAGCGAGCGTCTTATATAGAAGCAGACACGTCGAGCAGTGGCGCGCGGCCGGGGAGTCGGCGCATGACTTAACCGTCAGCTATGCAGCACAGCGTGGTGTGGTAATTTTGGCCGCCTGATCAAGTATCAATGCCTCCCTGGCCAAGAAGGACCATGTACCCTTTGTTCACGTCACCGTTAAGTCTTTGCTTGCTACTGTTGCCAACAATATGTGATGCTCGATCTCGGCTGTTGGATTGCTTGTATGAGTAGATTTGCTCCAAGAAGGCAAGAATTTCCACGACTCCGGTTGAATTTGCAATTACGGTTGTAACCTGAATATTTCGTGTCCAAGTTGGCATTGACCCTGGCTAAATGTTAAATGCCTAATTTTAGTTGTGGTGCATCCTAATATTCTAACAGCTCATAACTAAATTTATTGAGAAAATTATTATTATAGGATGCGAAACAATGGGCTTCACTATCATAAGACTTCAAACATCAACTTCGCTAAACGACTTTTAAAACATTGTTACTTTGTTTTACATGATATTTGATAATTTTAATTACTTTTTTTTAAATCTAAAATACATGTATTTTACTCTCACACGACCCTTTTGCGCTAAGAACGCGCGAGCCCGTGATAGCTCACTGGCCGGCAAGCCGCCGCCGCCATGGCCGTACCCGGCAGCCCTGCGTGCATGTTCTGGTTTGCTGAGCCACCTGTGTGCGTGGCACAGTAGCCACGAGCCACCCACGGCAAGGCTGGGCCCACCTACGAGTACTGAGTACGGACGATCATCGCACTGCCCACATGGCTCTCCATCGTCTTTGCCGGCAACCACGCGGACCAAATCGGCCAGAATCAGCCCCCTCCCCTGCTTTGCTCGACGCTCGTGCGAGAGGAGAAAGGATAGAAGCTTTTCCATGGTTCCCAATGCAAAATCTCCTTACTCATATAATAAACAGTTGTTGATAGAAGGGCAAAAGAGTCACATGAGAGCACAATACATGTATTTTAGATAAAAAAAATGATTAAAAGGACTAAATGTCATATAAAACAAAGTGCTAACGTTTCAAGGGTCGTTTTAGAGAAGTCAACGTTTGAAGTCCTATAACAACGAAGCACATTTTGTGTCCTATAATAACAATTTTCTCAAGTTTGTCACTTTAGCTATTTCAACACACCTAAAGCTAGCTAAAGGACTTCAATGACCAAACTACCCACAATTAAAGTTTAGCTGGAACATCTAAACATCATCTACTAAAATTTACCTATCTAAATAATAGAATCAATAAGGAATAGCATGGTAAGATTTTAAATTAGATAGAGCATCCAAACACCTCAACTAAAGTTTAGCTAGCTGTTATAAATTTTATGTCTAACAATTAGGTAGCTAAATTTAGGTAAGGTGCATCCAAACAAGCCTGTTTAGTTAGTTACTACCACCGATGGATTGATATATAAATTGTGGGGCCATGCATGTTTTATTAGATACCGATATTGGTGGATTTATGTACAACTAAGGTCATTTGGCCTTATAAATGGGCATGCAGCCCGTAGCCCGGTGGCCCGACATGACCCAATGTTATACGGCCCTGGCCCGGCCCGGCCCGACTCGGTGCATAGGGCCAACCATGCCTCAGGCACGCGGGCTAGCACGACACGACCCATCGTTTAGAGGAATGCCCGATGATGGCCCAATAGCTTGTGTGGCCTATTAATGAACTCTCCAGTCCCCACAACCCTCAGCCCCACACAACTTAGGATGACAGTGCACAACCTCCTTCTGCGCTCCTGCACGCAACCCACTGCGCCGCACTCCCCATTCCCCGTCTGTGTCGCTTTGCCACACAATTCCCCATCCAAGGAAGAAGCGAGCATCGACCTCCTCCATGGTACTGGCGATCCCCTCCACCACGCGCGAGTGCGTCCATGACCGATCTCCTTTGCGGTCAGCGGCCCCCCTTAGCCTCCCCCACACCGATCACTGCTGCCTCCACAGCACTTGGAGCGGAGCAGCCTCAAGCGTAGAATCCTTCTCTCCACCCCCATGAAGGAGCTCGCCATCTCCTCCTCTGCGTCGGTAGCTCTCCCCCCCACCCGTCATCATCCCTACAGATCCAGCTTTCTTTGCCACGGATCTGGCCTCCAATGCCATTGGAACAAGCGTGCAAACAGCCACCTCCACCTCCCACGGTTGCTTCTTCTTCCCCTTCCCCTGCTGCCTCCTCTCTATGCTAGCAGCCTAGACTTGGCAGGCCTTGGGCCGGCCTAGCCCGCTAAAAAGGGTGTGCTCATCGAGCTGACCTGACACAAAAAAATCCTATATGGCCGTGCCTGTACCAAAGGCCAAGCTTGTGTGCTTGATAGGCACGGGCTGTAGGACATGTCGTGCCTCGTCGCCCCGTTGTCGCGCCGGCCCGGGCTGTTGCCCATCTATACCTGGCCCGCTCCATGGCATTTGCTAAAAATACATTTACCCCACTATATAAAATTTGCAATTCTATATGTTTAATGTGTAATGATTGTGTTAATTGACTTAAAATCAATATGAAATTTGTTTAGCAAATAGAAAAATTCTGGTCTCTGCATCAGCACCAGCCAAGTCCTGTAATATTTTTTTTTTTGCTTATTCGTTGATAGAAAAAAATAAAGAAAAAAGTACTACACAAATAGAAGGAAATCATATGCAAAGTCTATTATTATTTTGCTATTCATTCTTGGCAAGCACATCAAAGCGATAACTTCTAACACTTTGCTTGACAACCGAACCTTCTCCCTTTTGTCTTCATGCAGCAGCTAGTCCCATATAGTTCTGAATCCTAGATCCGCCGCTATTTAAGCATTGCATTTTGGGCGTAAAAAGGGCTTGATAGACTTCTCGGCCCAGGCTCAAAGCCATTAAACGCCATGTACATACACTCATGCATTCAGATGCATATTTGAAACTCCTGTTATTAGCTTTAGGTGTCTTATTTGAATTAAGATTTGTTGAAATGATATTTTCTAGCATGTGTTTTGATGGGATCACACAAAGGTTAATATGCTTCCTCTGCTTAAAGGTTTTCTATTTTTCTTTTTCTACTGTAAACCTTTTTCCTTTTTAAAACTAAACAATGTATACAAGGAAAAAATAGTTATACGCAAGACGAACGGCGTACCACCTTGTTTGAGAGAGGAATAGTGCATACATGACCAAGCTAACAAACATCCATGTCCTTGTCATAGCCCTAGCTAGGCGATGCCTGCACTGCATGGTACCCCTGAAAAGAGGGTATCACATAAACTGCAGGCACAGCTCATGTGAGTCTTTCCATTATCTTCAGCTAAGTCTCAAGAGATAGATATACCAACAAGTGGTTAGTTGTCATGCTGATGCAGATCCTACTTGTCGAGAAAGGTAAAGAGGTGGCGTGTACATTAGTATTGTTTAACGATCGATACCTTATGTATAGTCGTCGTATTGCTTGCCTGGTTGGCTTATTGCATTGCGTTGGAGGGGTTTGTCAGTGCAAGTGGTTCAGTTCTGCGAAAGTGCCAATTCGATCGTTCTCAGAGTCATGTAGGCGTACTCGATCTAGTATTGTTCAGACTTGAGACTCCAGAGCTTGGTCTTGGTGCATCTTCTAATAATGAAATTAAGAGGAATAGAAGGTTGTGCACGACACCTGACGTGTTACAAAGCACGGCCGCAGCTATCGTTGGAGTAGAACAAACGTGTTTTTATTTGTTTCCCCGTTGTTCTTCCTCTTTTGGAGAGGCTAGGACCACATAGCTTGCCATGTACTCTCTCTGTTTCAAAATATACATCGTTTTCGGTTTTTGTACCACAAGTTTGACTCGATTTATACAAAATACGTGCAACATTTATATCTTCAAATAAATTTATTAAAAAACTAGATTCAAAGATCTTTCTAATGATATTAATTATGTATTATAAATATTAATATTTTTAAATATATAATTACCCGTAGTTGGTTTTTGGGAAGCGCAAACGACAAACATTATAGAATGGAGGGAGTATCGACTTTCATTCTAGTACTGGAATGCGATTGGAAGATGAAGAATGCCACGCCGCTAATCTTTTCCCAATGTATGTGAACTTCTTGTGAGGTCATCTTTTCTTATAGAAAGCCTGTGTATTGGTTTCAGACACTCGCATGCAGTTTGCCTATAGTTTTAGCCTAACTTCTCTATCAAAACACACGAATAAAAAACAACCGTTAAGTTCAGAAATATCACGTTCTCTTCGCCGTCATTCGATTCTCCCCTTTCCAAACACACGAATCAAAACCAACCGTACTATATATATTCCAAACAACTTAAGGCCTTATTTAGATGCATGTGTGTATTTACTTCAATCTATATAGTACGTCGTTAACGTTGGAGTGAATTGAAATGAAACTTAGTTTTAATTTCACTCTAATGCACCTCAGCACATGTGAATTGATATAGATGCATGCATCTAAACAAGACGTATGTTTCTTCCCTAGCGTCAAAAAAAAAAAAAAATACAATGCATGGCATGCATGCATATATATGTTCGATCGAGGCTCGTTCGTTGTACCAGTACTGCATTTTTATTTGAGACGATCATACGATCGCTCTGTTCAGCGAATGTTCGCTGCTCTTGAGTGCTGTGTGGTGTGTGCTTTCGTTTTTACATGTCGTCACTGTCAGTAGCCATCTACTGTCCGTCAAATGCAACGTGGACCGACTCCCGTTTGAGCTCCACCACACACAGCCTTACAGGTTCCATTCCAGATCGCTATCGGCATTAGATTTCGACAGCAACTTGGGGCGAAAACGGTGGAGCCCGCGATTGATCCATTGACGTGATATGTTACGAAAAGATGTGGGATTCGATTGTCGGAATAATTAACAAAGATACGCTAAGCTCAATCTACCAGACTAATAGTGCTATCTATCTTTATATATGGTGTGCTGAACTGCTGATAGAGACGACTAAGATGTCTGATTTGAGTAATATAATGCGCATGTGTGTTTTGGGTCAAAATTAAAGGCATCCATCGACGGCGAAAGAAAACCAATGCAGAGGGGGAGAGAGTGCGCAGGCTATACGCATCCATTGCGCGTTTGAGTGGTGATGTTAGCAGGAGCCGCAGTCAAAAAAAAAAAAAGAGAGAGATGATGTTGAGAGAGAGAGAGACAGAGAGAGAGAGAGAGAGAGAGAGAGAGAGAGAGAGCACGGGCCACAGGCATCCATTGCATTTGAGTAGAGAGCAGCGATGTGAGCAGGAGCGGCCGTCAATTTGCTTCGCTGTCCGGCTGTCGACTATCATTGACGAAATGGTTGGATCGAGAAGGGCCCCGGGCCATGATATGATAACCACTTGCAAGAGAATTTCTCGGCCCTTGGCAGGTCACTTTCCCCGCCACTGTAGTGCCACAGTGCCGAACCGGCGATCGCAACGTAAACAGCAGCGACAGCGACAGCGACTCGCGATCTGATCATGAAGTTTTAGTTACTGCATAACCCTGTGTTCAGGAGGCAAAGCTGCTGCTAGGCTGCTACTGAACGAATTGCAATGCTCGATCGTTGCATAGAATGCATCAAATGGTGAGTCGTTAGATGGAATGAAGAAGAAGATGATCCCAGCGGAACCAGCTAGAGGAACGACGGCATCATCGAGCTCGTTGTGGATCCAAACTGACGGCCACATGCATGCCTTCAGCTTCAGGTGTCTTGGGCCAGTGACACTGACACCTGAATTCTCCTTCATGTAGCTGGATTCTTGTACGGAGTATGTAGTAGCCGTAGCTACGGTGCACGGACAGGCCTGTACGTGCACAGAGACACCCTCACCTGCCCGACCGAATCCAACAGTGTCTGCAAAGGCTGCGTGAGTAGTAGTATTTGGCTTTTATGAGGTCGTAGTGTAGCCTGCAAGGTTGGCTGTGCTGTGCTGTGTGACAGGCATGGGGACACCTGAAATAATGAACACATGCATGGGTGTTCCATGTTCATCCAAGGTACTACATTTCCCCCTCGTGCTTAAAAACAGGACCAAACGACAACGGAGTGGTGTTTTTTCTCTCTCTTTTTTTCTATGACAGCCTCAGGCTCCCCATGGATCGATCCTTCCTTCATAAGCATGAATTGTTGCTTGTGTGTGTGCTCAACTCTTCAAGCAGGGACAGATCCAGTATACAAGTATTGATGTCACCTGACATCAATAGCTTTATAGAAACATCAAATAAATATATAGAAAAATCAGTAAATAGCACTTTATACATAAGTAAATAAATATTGTTATATGTAAGAGTGACATCAATAATGCTTTTTTCTAGATCCGTCCCTGTCTTCAAGTCTTGATGCATAACGACATGTCCATTATTATTGGGCACCAGTGAGCTGAGGCAGAGAAGGCGAGTGATCATCGAGGAAGGAGGGCATGCATTGCACTCTCATTGGCCAAGTTGACACAATTGGTGACTGGACAGCCCGTTGTAGTTTAGCCTGCGCTCTCACTCATTGGCCGATTGTATATATAGCCTGCGTGCTCATCGGCCGCTTGGTCCAGGAGCACATGCATGCACGGACGCACGGCCGTCGGCAGGACCAAGTTGCATGCATGGCGCTGGATCGGACGACGACGACGTGTCTGCTGCATGCAGCCAGAGGAAATGGACGAATCACACTAGTATATACTACTACTACTAGTAGTAGACTAGATCTGCAGCCTCATCAGCACACGCTAATTATCCTGCTCTTTCCATGCATCAGACAGCAATGTAGGAATAGTTAAAAAGAAAACCATGCATGCATGGATGAGCCGGAGTGGAACGGAAGCGAGTGCACTGCGCGCCACGTATGGTAGCTCGTGAGTCTACGTATTATAAGCTTAATTATGAGTAGGGTCAGTGGCGGAGCCAGGTTTTCAACCTCGGTATTCCCACATCTAAAAAGAATTTAATCCATGGGCACTGTTGTAGAACTTAATTCCACATTTCTTATCTTTATTGTTCTATCCCACAAAATCCTCAATTCAATCGATTTGTTAGGTCATTTTGCAAACCAAGAGCAAATTATGATGTAAATTATAAACAATAGAAATAGGGCTGCAAACCAATTTTATACAACAACAGTACATAATAAATCGCTTTGTAATTTGTATGTCCTTAATCCTCACACTTACGCCCTCTGTTATGCTATTATTATTCCTCAATTCGCAACCGTTGTCTCAGAAGCCAGAACATCGAAGTGAGGCGGGGCTTCGAGAGACGTCATGAATGATGGACCTCATGGTCAGTTGGCCTGTGAGGGTGTTCGATTAGGTGACATACTGAGAGACCTTTTTTTTTTTTTTGCTGTTGTGAGCTATAATCAACTAAAATACTACTCCCTCCATCATAAATTGTAAAGTATTCCAAGAATCTTATAGAGTCAAAGTATCTTAAATTTAACCAAATTATATAGGAAAATATATTTGATGAAGAATCTAATAACACTTAGTTAATATTATTAATATTATTATCTTATTATATAAACTTGATCAAAGTTGAGATGTTTTGACTCTTCAAAATTATTAGAATAACTTACCATTTGAAATAGAGGGAATAGAGAATATTGTGCTATACATTTATATATATGTATATAAATATGTAGACATATATACTTAAGAGATCATTAAAATAGTGGGGTATTCCTGGGAATACCAGGGAATACCCCTCTATCCGCCAGTGAGTAGGGTGGCCGTGGCCCGCCGTGCCGTGGTGACCAGAGGCGAGCGATGGGATGGGATGGGCCGATGGAGGCCGCGCGCGGTCGGCATGCACTGCTCCCACGACCAACCGCACCGGTGGTCTCCAAATCACAAGTTGACCATTCATTTATTTAATTTGTATTCTTATTTTTTATCACGGTAGTATTCTCTGTCACTCTGTGTCTCGTGTCGTCGTGTGGGTTCCGATCTAGTCTGACGGGCGCCACCATCGTGGCGGGCAGGGTCTGGGCATGTCGGAAGCGGAGGCCGGATCAGGCAGCGGCGGGGGGAAGGAGCAGGACCGGTTCCTGCCGATCGCCAACATCGGGCGCGCATCATGCGCCGCGCGGTGCCGGACAACGGCAAGATCGCCAAGGACGCCAAGGAGTCCATCCAGGAGTGCGTCTTCGAGTTCATCGGCTTCATCACCACCAGCGAGTGATCGAGCCCCCTTCCCCTCTCCTCGCCCGTGATCCGATCCGTGTCTCCAACTTCGATGCTGAAGGACCGAAAACGGCGACAACAGAGAGAGGTGGGGTGAATGGGAACCTCAAAAATTTCTTTCGAAATTAAGTGGCCGCTGTCCTAACTTCACCGCCAAACACGCAACAAAGCACCGTGATGTCCACGACCTAAATGAGTGGGTGGATGTTCCCTAAGAATACAGTGGGACACCACAAAACCAATGCATAAATCGGAGCTCAAACGCAAAAGAAACGAGCAAGACAAGTTCACTTCTGACATCACTGTAATCACTGTAGCAGCTGGTTACTGTAGCAGCGAGAGAACAATATCATTGAAACCTGTTCTGTACTCCATAGTTAGATGCAGCAAGGAAATAACTCAGGAGTAAGATCACAAGAGAATCTAACTAAGAGAGCTTCTAGCAGATAGCTAATCAATACCTTCCCAGACAATGAGTAGTACTCCAAGCAAATGAGCTAAATTAATGCTCTAAAAAGGAGCAAAAGATTGCTGGGGAGACAACTCATGGAGGCGTGAAAAATAACAGTAGCACTGAACTTTCAATCCTAGTACTAGTACTGCTCAGAAAATTGCATGCTAGCTGGTGTTACGATCAAACAAAAATTTCTCAAAAGCTACTACTAGTGATTTGACCGGTGCCCAAACATTGCACAACGATTTGCTCAGAAGATGCAATAGGAACTGGTAGTCAATGATGCTTTCGCTGCAACAGCTGGTCTGCAGTGACGAACAGGGGTAACACAAGAACAGAGACAGTTCACGCTGCTCACCAAAGGACGACGGGCTGCCTGGGATTGAAACAAGCGCTGCCTAGATGAGAGTGCTCAGCACCTGAAGCGCTGTCTGCCCAGACCTCCACCGATGCGCATGACCTGAAGCCCGAACCAAGAACAGAAAAGATGCGAACACTAAGAACAGCAACACCCTTGGAGCAGACACCGATCAGATCACCATCAAAACAGCACGAACTGGAACCAAATCTCGCACAGGTGAAATTCACCTTAGAAAGGACCTATCCCCAAGAAATCATGGCCTAACACGAACTCAATCTCCTGGAAACACAGATCACGTGCAAGAGCGAAAATGAAGAAAAAGGAAGAACACAATAGAACAAAAATCACATAAACAAGGAATGAATCCCGGAGACGACACGAGATTAGGGCCTCGATTTCCCAGCCAAAAACACGAGTTTACACAACCATACGTCTTAGTTGTGGATCTCTCCCTAATGGGGTGCTCTAACCCTAAGCAAGAGAGGGGATGAGAGAAAATGAGAGAGATAGAGAGGGGAGGGGCTGCCATCCCATTATTATCGTATTATTTCAGTTTTGCAGATACCCCCTAACTACTGCTACTGCTAAACAGGCGAGCCAGCTAGCCCTAGAGCATTCTGAAACAGCCTGTCTCTGTCGATATGATCGGACGACCCCGCTTCATGTTCGAATTGTCGTTGGCTTGACGCAACCTCGGAGATTCCGCCGCGTGTCGTCCCGTTTCCCGCCGGAAGCAGCTCCGCCCGGGTTTTGAGGCCCAAACCCGAAAACTGTCTTGGGCCGCGTCCCGCCGGCCCGCATACCGCTCCGAGTCCCTCGACCGTGCTCGATCGCGCATGTCGATATCGCCAAGTATCCGCCACCGCAGCTAGCGCTCCAGCGTCCAAGTCTCTCAGTCCAAGTCGCGCGTCCGTCCTTCACCGCTTCCAGTCCATCGGCACGGCCTGCTTACTTAACCTTCACTCCGCCATCCGCTACTGCCTCCGAGCCCAACACCTGCACACCAAAAGCCGACCAACACGCCAAGTGAACTCCGTTGACAATCACTCATCACTAATCCGGACACCAAATCTCTCCACTTGGGTCCGCAATCTCCCCCTTGATGAGTACATTGTCTACACCAATACAGATAATCATGATATAGTGAGAATAAGAAGAAGATGGAAGGGAAAGAAGAAAACCTGCCCAAAAGACCACAAAACCAATGACAAGCAAGCACATGGTCACTAAGCAAGCACAAGTGCAAATGAAAGCTAGTCCCTCCAGAAAGAGGCGAGGCTCAACACAACTAGCTCCCAAACTCCCCTTGAATGTGTGCTCAACTCAAAAGTGTGTGTGAAAATCTCTCCCCCTTGTTGACACATGCACACATCAAGCTTCCCAAAACCTTCTCCTCTCAAACATGCAAATGCATATGAATGCAAAAACTTCAGGAGTATAGCCATTAGTTTGCCAAAATGCTCATCAAGATACGGGTAGTAGATGCTCAAGATGATCAAAAGAACAATCCATATGAGAGAAGCATAGTGAGCAATTTTGATACCAAAGTTTAGAATGTTCATCACTAAAACTAGGACATAGCATATATAGAAAGGAGATCAGATCAAGTGCTAAACAAGTGTATACAAGGTGAACTATCCCAAGCCAAAGTCACATATCAAGTCATAGAAGAATCTAACACAAGTGAAAATTTTAATTTAACCAATTTCTCTACATTAGGTGTTTCACAAGTATTAGTAAGACGTGTGTGCGAGAGGTTATATATATTGTTTCGCCTAACTTTTCAACCATGCGTAGCCTATGTCAAAGACAATAATTAGCTAAAAGCAATGGTTTCGGTCATCCACTACAAAGCTCTAGTTCATCCAAATATGCAATAGGAAGCTGTCTAGATACTTTGAGGTGGTACAATACATATCCATCTCGATCTTTTCATCACTTAACTTAGATTGCAAGATTTTAGCACAATGTGAACTAGATTGATCTAAGCAAGTAAGTGAAACAAGGTATGAGCCATAGCAACCAAGTATATAAAAGATAGCATATGAGAGCTCAACAAGTCCATACATACTAGTTGCCAAACTCAAGGGTGAACAAATTTTTCAGATTTCATCAATATTAGTCAAGTTCACATAAAAAGTCATGTTTAGCTCAACAAGGGTTCAAATGATCAAGGAGAGCCTAAACATGTATCAACATATCAAGATAGGCATAGAAGCAAACTCATAGCTATATTCTTAAAGCTCAAAATGATATATGTCACAAAATGCCATGAAAATGCAAATATGATACAAAGGTGAAACAAAACTCTAAGCTACAAAAGAATCTAAAACTAGTGTACAATCCAAAGTTCCCTCCTCTAAAAAGGGAAACAGACCCAGAGTTCACTCCTCAGTCGAGCAAACTAGGTCAAGTCAAGTGGCTTAGTGACGATATCAGCCAGCTAGTTATGTGTGTCTGTTGACGGTATTTATACCATGTTTTCTACTATCATAACCGTCAATAAAACACTCTTTTTGGGAAGGAACAAGCGAACACATAGTGACATAGGTACAAATAACTTAGTTCCACATGTACATGTTAGTATTTGTTTGCAGGTACCCAAAACAGGTGATTTTACAGTTTAGAAGCCCAAGATGAAGATATAATGCAAATCCAACTATGACGAAATGGCAAAGTGATGTCACAATCATCAAAAACTTCACACCAGGATCAAGTGGACACTGGGTGGACACTATTCATGGTTCGGCCGAACCATGAATGGTGGCCCCAGCACTCCACCTTCAAGAATCAAGCAAGAGAGTGATGTGGGAGAGAGCTGAGGTCACGTGGCCCCAACCCATGGGTCGGCCGAACCATGGAAGGTGGACCTAGGCTACCTACGTACTCCAGGACAGGTGGAGACACCTTCTAGAAGGTCCTGGCTGGGCCCACAGGTCATAGGGGGGTCGGCCGAACCCCCCTGGTGCCCAGCCAGGTTGGTTACCTCCCCACTGACTTGAGCACACTTCCCACGTGCTGGATTGATCATCTTCGTTGATTTGAGGTGGTTTCAAGGGCGGTTTATCCAAGGGCTAAGGTTGAAAGGCACATGGATTGATGACATGGCACTCCTCTCATTCCCCCTATAAATACCCCCTAGTCCTTCACTTTAGATCATCAAGGAGTAAATATCAAGTGTATCATAGTAGTTTCACTATTAGAATAAGAGGGAAGAGAGTGAGGGAAGTCTTCAGGAGAAAGCCCCGGGCCTGTCGGGAGTCTTCTTCAAGGTGTACCTCAGCGGATGCAAGCTTCTAGTAAGTTTTCCATCTGAGTCCTTCTAGCATTTAATGTTCTGGTTCTGGTACTTTAAGTATATACTTGCTTTACCTGCACATTGCTTTACTTTGTGAAGTGATCTAGTCTCTAGCTAAGATTAGAGTAGTAAGTATAGTGTAGACGTGGTGTCTAGGCTATATCTTATCAGCGTGGGCCGCTTGTCACACGGATTGTTTGTGGTAGCCAGCAAGTGGTGACAGCCTTGTCTGGTCTTCGTATTCCACCACGTGTGTAAGACAAGTTATTAAAATGGCAGGGCATCGAGACAATAGTATAGCCGCCTCGGGAGGAGTTATATCTCCTCCTGTTTCGCCTATCGCCTCTTGTAAAGGGAGGAGGTGGTAAATCTCTTTATACTTAGAAAGCCAAGACCAGATATCTTTTGCTACATAGAACCTCTCTATACCTATATTTTAAACCTCTTTGATCACCAACATCCTTGATTATTATCTGATGGTCTTGAACCTAGTTAGTTCACTTCACGTTCCCCGTGGAAAATACGATACCTGGAATACTCCCGGTGAAAGTTACATTGACTACCGTACGCTTGCGGTATATCCGTTTGCCACTTTTGGTGTCAACAAGCTTTCTAGAAAAATACCGCTCTGTCTTAGGCTACTCTCTTCAAGATCTTAAGGGAATTAGTCCCTCTCTCTGCACCCATCACATCCCAATTGAGCAAGATGCTGCACCTTCTAGGGAGCCACAACGGAGGCTAAATAATGCTTTGAGAGAAGTAGTGAAGAAAGAGGTCTTGAAACTCTTGCACGCAGGCATAATCTACCCTGTTCCTAACAGCGAGTGGGTCAGCCCCGTCCAAGTAGTGCCTAAGAAAGGAGGGATGACGGTCGTTAAAAATGAGAAAAATAAACTAATCCCTCAACGAACCGTCACGGGCTGAAGAATGTGTATAGATTACCGAAAGCTTAACAAGGCCACAAAGAAAAATCACTTTCCATTGCCATTCATCGGTGAGATGTTGGAACGGCTTGCAAAACATTCTTTCTTTTGTTTCCTTGATGGGTATTCGGGCTATCACTAAATCCCAATCCATCCCGACGATCAAAGTAAGACAACCTTCACATGCTCCTATGGAACATATGCATACAGGCGCATGTCCTTTGGCCTATGCAATGCTCCTGCCTCTTTTCAAAGGTGCATGATGTCCATCTTCTCCGATATGATCGAAGAAATTATGGAGGTGTTCATGGATGATTTCTCAGTCTATGGCAAAACCTTCGATCACTGCTTAGAGAATCTGGACCGTGTCTTACAAAGATGTGAGTAAAAGCACTTAGTCTTGAACTGGGAGAAATGCCACTTCATGGTTCGAGAAGGAATAGTGTTAGGACATAGAGTGTCCGAGCGTGGGGTAGAGGTGGATAGAGCTAAAATAGAGGTCATAGAGCAACTTCTACCGCCCACGAATGTTAAGGGTGTCCGTAGCTTTCTTGGTCATGCAGGATTTTATAGAAGGTTTATAAAAGATTTCTCTCAAATTGCTAGACCTTTAACAAACCTGCTTGCTAAAGATGCACACTTTAACTTTGATGATGAGTGCTTAGACTCCTTTTATTATCTTAAGAAATCACTTGTCTCTGCGCCAATCATACAACCCCCTGATTGGACGCTTCCTTTTGAGATAATGTGTGATGCTAGTGATTATGTTGTAGGTGCTGTCTTAGGACAATTCAAAGATAAGAAACATCATGCAATCTCATATGCTAGCAAAACCTTAACTGGGCCACAACTAAATTATGCAACAACTGAAAAAGAATTGTTGGCCGTAGTTTTTGCTATAGACAAATTTAGATCTTACTTAGTTGGAGCCAAAGTCATCATTTACACTGACCATGCTGCATTAAAGTACTTGCTCACTAAGAAAGATGTTAAATCAAGATTGATAAGATGGATATTACTGCTCAAAGAATTTGATCTTGAAATTAAAGATAAAACGGGAGTAGAAAACTTTGTAGCCGATCATTTGTCTAGAATGCAATTCAAAGACAAACAGGATCTGCCCATCGACGACTTCCTACGAGACGACACGCTCCTCAAGGTCGCGGACTCCAACCCTTGGTATGCAAACATTGTTAACTTCATGGTCACAGGATATGTGCCACCAGGAGCAGACAAGAAGAAACTCATCCAAGAGAGTATGGTGCACTTCTGGGATGAGCCATATCTGTACGGAGTCTGCAATGACGGAATGTTGAGGAGGTGCGTGCCAATGAATGAAACAATTAAGATCATTGAGAAATGCCATGGAGCAGAATATGGAGGCCATTATGGGGTATTTAGAACCCACGCAAAGATATGGCAAACTGGATTCTTTTGGCCTACCATGTACAAAGATGCACAAGACTATTTAAAGAGATGTGCAAGATATCAAAAACATGGGAATATCAACACCCTGAATGCAATGCCACTCACAAACAACCTTCAAGTGGAATTATTTGATGCATGGGGAATTGACTACATGGGTCCATTCCCCAAGTCTTTAGGTTGTGAGTACATCCTGATGGCAGTGGATTATGTGTCCAAATGGGTGGAAGCTATGCTTTGCACAATCGCAGATGCTTCACACTCAAAAAGGATGTTTAAAGAAGTCATATTCCCAAGATTTGGCACCCCAAAACTTGTCATAAGCGATGGAGGATCACACTTCATAGACAGAGGCTTCCGATGTTTCCTGGCCGACATGAGAATAAAGCACAATGTTGCAACTCCATACCATCCCCAAACAAGTGGCCAAGCGGAAACGTCCAATAAGCAAATCAAGAACATACTGCAAAAGACAGTCAATGAAATGGGAACAGCATGGAAGAGAAAACTGTCGGATGCACTTTGGGCATATAGGACCGCATACAAGACCCCAATTGGTATGTCACCATACCAACTTGTATACGGGAAGACATGCCATCTGCCGGTAGTGTTAGAGCACAGGCCACATTGGGCAATTAAACAATGGAATATGGATCTACCCTCTGCTGGAAGAAATAGAAAGATGCAGATGTCAGAGCTAGAGGAATGGAGAGAAAAAGCCTATCATGATGCCAGGATCTATAAAGAGAGAACCAAAAGGTGGCATGACAAAAGGATCAAGCCCAAGGAATTCCATCCTGGAGACAAAGTCCTAATGTTCAACTCAAGGGTCAAGCTATTTAGCCATGGAAAGCTAAAGAGCAAATGGGAAGGACCGTACCTGGTAATCAATGCAGCAATGCATGGAGCCGTCATGCTTCAAGATGACGACGGCAACATCTTTAAGGTAAATGGTCATCATCTCAAAGTTTTTCATGAACATGCACCAGTAGAAGAAGAAATTGACATGATAGAATTTATCCCTGATAATGAAGTCACATAATTAAAACCTACATGTCTTACTTTTTTCTCATTTTGTATAGCTTGATCACTAGATAGGTTTCAAATAATTAGAAATTTCTCCTTTTAACATTTTGGGTCCCCAAAACCCCCAAGTAGAAGTGGATAGCCATAATTTGGCGACCGCTTGAGACCAAAATCTAGCCAAGCCATATAATTTTCAAAATCAAACAATCTGGTTGCACTGGGCACTCCAAACCTAGGTTGGGCGACCCACATTTGGCAAGATTTAAAAATTTGGACAATGGGGAAATGTTCAGGAGCTCTTGTAGATCACGTGAAAAAAGTTTGGGACAATTTTGCAACCAATCAACCGTGTCACGTTTCGGGAAGCAATTGGGGAACGTGTGGAGACATTGCCATGGCCAATTGACCCATATTTGGGTTCGGCCGAACCACCCTATGCAACCCGTTGCGACCCATCAGGTCCAGAACGTTGTGCCAACGTTCCCCCGACGTTCTCTCGCGATTTTGAAAAGAAGAACATTGGCACTCGTCTTCTTAACCTCTTCCTCTCCTCCTTCCTCCTTCCACCTACATTCCTTCACCATTCCAGCACCCTTCTCCGATCTTGAGACACCAGAGAATCCCACCATGGCTCCAACTAGCAAAAATACCATCATCCCCATGGGAGAGGGCACTTCCAAGCCACAAAGGTCCCTAACCGAGAGTTTAGAGAGAGCAATGGCCGTCGAAGTGCTGGAGGTGGAGCCACTAAACTCGCTGCCGCCGACCGGAGTGTCACCGGGGGCCAGGCCTGGTTCGGCCGACCCTAGGGGGTTCGGCCGACCACCCCCCAGCCATCCCCTCAGTCCACTTCGTCGCTCAGGTCCCTCTCTCCGCGATGGGATCTCCGGAAGCCCCCTGTTCATTCCACCACGCCGATTAGGCCTACCACAGGCCAATTGGCATTGAAGGGGAAGGCTCCGGAGGTGCCGGAACAGCGCCCCAGCTCTCTCTACTCGGATTCATCAAAGAGCATCAGCTCCTACACTCCTTCTACACCCACCATATTCAAAGGACGCAAGATCATTGGTAGTGGGCTGGGTGTAGGGAAGGTGTTCGCCCCCCTCTCAATTCGGATGAAAAGAAGCAGTTGAGGGAATCCCTTGATTCTAACTCCAACTCTCCTTCAACCATTCGGAGGAGGATGGATCCACCACCGATCAATGGCCCGCCAAGCCAATTTGAAGATGAACGGAAGGAGAAAAGCGACATGGAGAAGGTGCTCAAGATTGTAACCACCCTTACGAAGAGAAATAATGAACTAGAGGAGACGGTGTCAGAATTAAGGATGGCAAACTTATATATAGAGGATAAGTTTTGCGCGCTCCGCATTAGCACTAATGCGAAGCTCAAGCGCGTGGCTAAAGCCATCGGCCAAGAAGACATTCTAAACCCACCTTCTCCTTAGGTTAGAATTCCTTTAGAATAAAGTAGGCATTAGCTAAATTTTCCTTTTTTAAAGTTTTGATTTTTACAATTGTAATCATGCCTACATCAATTTTAAGAAGTTGAATAAAATGCCTTTACGTTCTGCTGGTGTGTTGCCACCAGCAGAACACCTGCACTTTATGTTGTTCATTGTTTGTGTCACCAGATGAAAAGAAACAAGTGTGGGGGATTCGGACGACCCCCTCAACAGATCTATTGGTGATTTCAAACGTGCCACGGTGCACAGCACGTCTGCTGGATCAAACAGGACTTGAAAGCTCACACAAAAGGGTTCGGACGACCCTCAAAAAGAAGTCCGGTGACGAAACAACTGTGCATGAATGCAGCTTGAGAAGAGAAGATTCAAACGAAGGGACAATGGTCCCCTGGCTGGTTCGGCCGACCCCACTAATGGGGCCTGGTCCCACCAGCCAGGCTCCCTGCAGCAAGGGCATGATTCCTGACTGGTTTGCACCCTTCTGCCCTCTCGAATTGCGTATTTATTCAATTCATTTCTTTGTTCTTACATAAAAATGAAAATAAAAGCTTGAAATCTTGCATCCCAAAATAAAATAAATAAAATTTATGACATTTGAAGAGTAGAGGTGACACAAAATTCAAATTTATGCATATGCCTATGCTTATGGGTAAATATCTTGATAGGAAATTATATTGACTAAGATATTGATAAATGTGAGATAACTCTTGGCTCATGATTCACACTTTTTCCATTCAAAGTACTTAGAGGTTTATTTTTGAAAATGTCACAAAACCCTTTTTAATCATGCTACTTGCAATTGCTTTGAGTTCGATCAAAACTTGTTGACCCTTGTTGAGAAGTATGTCATAGTCCAAAGATCAAGATCACGTACACATCACACATACATGCTGCTTCTACACTGGAAGTACGCAACAACTTGTCATCCATTTCCATTGAATAATTGCTCCATGTTAAGGTCAATGAATATCTCTCTTAGTTGATTTAGAAAAAAAAGGAGACAATGGCTATGCAAAATGAAAGAAAAGGTGGACAAGTGAAAATCCAAGAAAAAAAGAAATATATATATATATGAGCAAATTTAGGCTTATGAACAAAAGAAAAGAAAAATGATAGCCATGTCCCGAAACAAAGTAGAGAGAGATCATCTCAAATAAAGGAGCATTATAGTTTACCATTTTTCACACACTTGCACATCTTGATCTAGGTCTATGATATTTTTCTCCTGGGATCCTTGTTTTGATTTTACAATATATGCAATGCAAGTATGCCTGCCATATTTATCCCTACCTGAACTACACAAAAGCCTGATAGATGTAGGATAAAACAAAGAAGGCATCTTTAAGATATGCCTTGGTAAGGAACCAAACACAATTGAGTGACTCAAGAGTACTATTTGAGGAGTAAGAATGAACTATGTGCTTTCTTTTTGAAACCAATACTAAAAATTCTAAGTACTGAGAAGGTAAAAAGTAAGATGATTTTGCCATGAGAGTTATTCCATTTCTCAACATCTCAAGGATATATGCTAGACAATGCCACATAACCCACTAGTATAAGCTATGTGCTAAATGAAAACTTTGATCACCACTATCTTGGATATGTCATTTCTACCTCCTTTAACCTTTACTCGAGGACGAGCAAAGACTTAAGTGTGGGGGGTCTTGTTGACGGTATTTATACCATGTTTTCTACCATCATAACCGTCAACAAAACACTCTTTTTGGGAAGGAACAAGCAAACACATAGTGACATAGATACAAATAACTTGGTTCCACATGTACATGTTAGTATTTGTTTGCGGGTACCCAAAACAGGTGATTTTACAGTTTAGAAGCCCAAGATGAAGATATAATGCAAATCCAACTATGACGAAATGGCAAAGTGATGTCACAATCATCAAAAATTTCAGTCCAGGATCAAGTGGACACTGGGTGGACACTATTCATGGTTCGGCCGAACCATGA
This sequence comes from Eremochloa ophiuroides, assembly GCA_038502445.1. NCBI lineage: Eukaryota > Viridiplantae > Streptophyta > Magnoliopsida > Poales > Poaceae > Eremochloa > Eremochloa ophiuroides. The sequence goes on along the minus strand of JAHLJS010000006.1, from coordinate 3,335,243 downwards.
ATGGTGGCCCCAGCACTCCACCTTCAAGAATCAAGCAAGGGAGTGATGTGGGAGAGAGCTGAGGTCACGTGGCCCCAACCCATGGGTCGGCCGAACCATGGAAGGTGGACCTAGGCTACCTACGTACTCCAGGACAGGTGGGGACACCTTCTAGAAGGTCCTGGCTGGCCCACAGGTCATAGGGGGGTCGGCCGAACCCCCCTGGTGCCCAGCCAGGTTGGTTACCTCCCCACTGACTTGAGCACACTTCCCACGTGCTGGATTGATCATCTTCGTTGATTTGAGGTGGTTTCAAGGGTGGTTTATCCAAGGGCTAAGGTTGAAAGGCACATGGATTGATGACATGGCACTCCTCTCATTCCCCCTATAAATACCCCCCTAGTCCTTCACTTTAGATCATCAAGGAGTAAATATCAAGTGTATCATAGTAGTTTCAGTGTTAGAATAAGAGGGAAGAGAGTGAGGGAAGTCTTCAGGAGAAAGCCCCGGGCCTATCGGGAGTCTTCTTCAAGGTGTACCTCAGCGGATGCAAGCTTCTAGTAAGTTTTCCATCTGAGTCCTTCTAGCATTTAATGTTCTGGTTCTGGTACTTTAAGTATATACTTGCTTTACCTGCACATTGCTTTACTTTGTGAAGTGATCTAGTCTCTAGCTAAGATTAGAGTAGTAAGTATAGTGTAGACGTGGTGTCTAGGCTATATCTTATCAGCGTGGGCCGCTTGTCACACGGATTGTTTGTGGTAGCCAGCAAGTGGTGATAGCCTTGTCTGGTCTTCGTATACCACCACGTGTGTAAGACAAGTTATTAAAACGGCAGGGCATCAAGACAATAGTATAGCCGCCTCGGGAGGAGTTATATCTCCTCCTGTTTCGCCTATCGCCTCTTGTAAAGGGAGGAGGTGGTAAACCTGTTTATACTTAGAAAGCCAAGACTAGATATCTTTTGCTACATAGAACCTCTCTATACCTATATTTTAAACCTCTTTGATCACCAACATCCTTGATCATTATCTGATGGTCTTGAACCTAGTTAGTTCACTTCACGTTCCCCGTGGAAAATACGATACCTGGAATACTCCCGGTGAAAGCTACATTGACTACCGTACGCTTGCGGTATATCCGTTTGCCACTTTTGGTGTCAACAGTGTCCACGTGAATCAGGTCTATGTCACTCTTCTCATAGTGATCTTTCAAGAAATGGAACCTAACCTCGATATGCTTGATCTTAGAATGTAACACTGGGTTCTTTGCTACGCTAATGGCGCTCGTGCTGTCACAATAGAGTGGAACTTGTCTAAAAGATAGACCGTAGTCCCTCAAGGTTTGCACCATCCATAGCAACTCAGAACAGCAAGCTGCAGCAGCTACATACTTAGCCTCACAGGTAGACTGGGCAATACCACTTTGCTTCCTAGAAGGCCAAGACACTAAGGAAGTCCCAAGAAACTGACAGGTGCCAGACGTAGACTTACGATACACACGACAACCCGCATAGTCAGCATCAGAATAGCCACAGAGTGAGAGGGTGAAAGCGGCCGAGTACCATAAGCCAAACTCTGGATTGAATCGTAGGTACCTGAGAATGCGCTTGACGGCTTGGCGATGAAATGATCTCGGTGAAGACTAGAACCTTGCACACAAACACACGGCGAACTGGATATCCGGTCGCGTCGCCGTCAAGTACAGCAAGAAATCGATCATGCTGCGGTACTCCTTCTGGTCCACCACCTCTCCTTCCTTGTCCTCATCAAGGGCCGTCATGGTTGACATGGGCGTCGAAAGATGCTTGGCCTCACCCATATCGAACCGCTTCAGCAGATCCTTCGTGTATTTCCCTTGAGGGACAAAGGTGCCTTCTTGGGTTTGCTTGATTTGCAACCCAAGGAAGAAGGTTAGCTCTACCATCATGCTCATCTCGAACTCCCTGCTCATGGTATCTGAAAACTTGGCCACAAGAGCGTGAGAAGAACCCCCAAAGATGATATCATCCACGTATATCTGCACCAAAAGGATGTCAACGCCCTGCCTGATGAGAAACAAAGTCCTATCCACCGAGCCCATTTGAAAACCCTTTCCCAGAAGAAATGTCTTAAGGCGCTCATACCAAGCTCTAGGAGCTTGCTTCAACCCGTATAAAGCCTTGTGAAGCTTATATACGTGGTTGGGTAACTTAGGGCTCTCAAAACCAGGGGGCTGCCTCACATAAACCTCTTCCTCTATATACCCATTAAGAAACGCACTCTTAACGTCCATCTGATATAGCTTGAACCCTTTTGAGGCTGCAAAAGCTAGCAGAATCCTAATCGCTTCTATACGGGCAACAGGAGCAAAGGTTTCCTCATAGTCTCTCCCCTCTTTCTAGCAGTATCCCTGTGCTACCAATCTAGCCTTATTCCTCACAACCACCCCGTCTTCACTCTGTTTGTTCTTGGTACCGATGGGATGACACTCAGGGGGTAAAGGAACTAAAACCCAGACATGGTTGCGCTCGAAATTCTCAAACTCCTCATGCATGGCGTTAATCCAATCAGGATCAGACAGAGCCTGTCCAACATCTTTGGGTTCAGAATCAGAAACAAATGCTGAGTGAGCGAAATGAGAGATAGACTTGGACCACGTAACACGCTTGTCAATGTCGCCGATCATCGTCTCAGAAGGGTGGCGGCGCTGAATGTGTCGAGGTGCAGCCCTCGATGAAGTCGCCTCCCCCTCGGCAGCAGCTGGGGCCTCTCAGGTGCAGCATGCATGGGCTGAGGGGTTTGCTCGAACGGTCCCCATGTAGTGGAAGAAGAAGGCTCGGGGCCGTGAGATGAAGTAGTGGAAGCAGGCTCGACTGGGGCAGCTGGTGGAGGCAGCTCGGGATCACTCCAATCGGCGTCTTCCTCTCCATCCTCCACAAATTTGGTCTCCTCGAACTCATCATCACCTGCACGCTCAAAGACAGGAGAAGAATAAAGCATGGTTTCGTCGAATATGACCTCACAGGTCTCCATCACACGGTTAGTTTCAAGGTTAAGTACACGATATGCACGAGAGTGAGTGGCATAACCAAGAAAGATACCGTCTAAAGACCTGGACTCAAACTTGTCTAAATTACCTTGTTTGAGGAGGAAACATCTACACCCAAACACCCTTAGGTGGCTTACCTTGGGTGGTCTTCCAAATCGCAGCTCATAAGATGTCTTCTTAGTGAAAGCCCGAAGAAAGATGCGATTGGAAACATAGCAAGCTGTGTTGATTGCTTCGGCCCAATACTTGCTATGAGTCATACGCTCATCAAGCATCTTCCTAGCCATCTCAACAAGGGTCCGATTTTTGCGCTCAACAACACCATTTTGAGGAGGGACATAGGGTGAAGAAAACTGGTGCCCAAAACCCAAAGAAGCACAAAACGTCTCAAATTGAGTATTCTTGAATTCTGACCATTGTCACTGCGAATCGCTCTCATAGTATTCTTTGGTAACTCATTTTGAAGACGTAAAGCCAAATCCTTAGCAAAGAGAAAGCCTCATCTTTGCCCACAATGAAAAACACCCAAGAGTAGTGCGAAAAGTCGTCCACGATCACAAGAACATTCCACTTCCTACCTTCCGACCTAACCCGAGATGGACCTACCGAGTCCATATGTAAGAGTTTCCCGGGTTTCTTGGTCATGATTTGGTTCACGGGGGAATGAGAAGTGGCTACCATCTTCCCGTGGCGACAAGGGTGGCAAACTAGATCCTTCTCAAATTTTGACTTAGGCAATCCTTGGATTAGGCCAAGTGAACTTAATCTAACAGGTAGATCAAAACTCAAATGATCAAGTCTCCTATGCCACTTCTAGAGATCGGAGGAGGATCCAGCAACCAAACATCGAGAAGCACCAAAAGAGCGAGAAAAGTCGGTTCTAAACACACGGCCAAAGCGAGAGATCCAGCAAACAAGATCACCCCGCGAATCAAGCACTCTAGAATTACCGGATTTGAAACGAACTTCGAAACCGTCCTGAAGGAGTTGCGAAACCGAAAGCAAGTTAAAATGCAAATTGGACACCAAAGCAACATCCTTCAAGACAAAGCCATGATTCACTCTAATGGTACCTCGGGAGAGAACCTTACCCCTGCTATTGTCCTCGAAAGTGATGTACTCCTTGACATGCACAGGGTCAAGGCTGGAGAACCACTTAGGATTTCCGGTCATGTGGCGTGTGCAATCGGATTCAATGAGCCACGTGTTCTCCAAGCCTTCGTCCTGTCGTCAAAGATAAGACATGGAATAAGCGTATGGTGCAACATTGGGGTTAGTGAAGTAGGAAGGATACCAGTGTTGTCCCATCCGCTTAGAAGCAATGCTAGAAAAAGCACTGAATTGACCATGTCTCATAGAAGAAGGAAAGCGATCACTACTAGAGTAGAAACGTGGTCCGCTACAAGGGTAGTACACAAAACTCCCACCCCGGTGTCCATAGCCTTTGCGATCATGGCTTGGGCTACGCCGAGCATGACCACCTCGTGGTCTAGCAACCAAAGGCCTAGTACCTTGAGGCATTGCACCTCTTGGCCTAGCGAAGCGCCTCTCAACCAGTGGCACATGTACACCATGGGGCTGGCGATATGTATTCCAGTTGTTCACCTCAAACTCACGCCGCTCATCCCTCTTCCTCCTAAGGCAAAACTCAAAAGGGTGACCATCCTTCTTGCAATACTCACAATGATACCTCAACTTGGGTGGTGGGTTCACATTCTTGTGGTTCACTCTTGGTGTGGGTTGGACTTTAGGAAGAGGTTCCTTAGGGATGTTTGGCAATGTGTCAAGTGAGTTTCGGAGGTGGTTTGGTTTAGGGGCCCAAACTTGCTTGGCCGGTGGCGCTTTTAGAGGTTCAACAATCACTCCATCCCCGGCAATGGGTTGTCGTGGCTTAGGTGGGGTGAACTTGTTGAGCTTGAGTGGAATAGGATTTTTCTCACTTGGTGTCATACCACTAGCTTTACCAACTTTTGCAAAGGCATTCCCATCTTTCCCACCTAAAGCAAAGCCTAAACCCGAGCCATCCGTTCCCCTACGGAATTGGCTCACCATCATGCCGAATTGGGGCTCATTGCAAGAGACCCAACTCAAGATGGTACGGAGGTAAGTGTTTTCCTCCTCAACATGCTTCTTGTTATGCCTACAATTGCCAAGTTCAATCTCCAAAGCTTCACACAAAGGACATTTACCATCAGTAGTGCTAACCAAGTCGGCCTTCTCTAGCAAGGCAATTTTGGCATTCTTCTTTGCCAACTCGGTTTGCAAGCCTGAGCAAGACTTGCACACACCCAAGAGAATCGGTCTCGCCTTCACCTCGGCTACCTCCTCTAAAGAGCAGGCGTACTTGGATTGCAAAGTAGACAAGTTACCCATGTGCACAGCACACTCATCACAATCAAGCTCATCGGTGACCACTACACTAGACTTAACCAACTCAAGTTCTTTCACGGCTACCTCCCACTTCTTCTTGAACTCATTTCTCTCAAGGGCAGCGCGTTTCAACAACTTACCTTAGCTAATTAGTGCGGAATTTAAGACATCAATTTCAGCAACAAGGTCATCGGAATTGAGCGATACTGCGATGTAGTGTCGTCCTCAAGCGCCTTGGCCTTCCCGGACTCCAACTCGGCGTCCTTGATCGCCATGGTGCAAAACCCCCCAAGATTGGAGGTGGTGACGAAGCACAAGCCATTGAGCTTGTCCTTCACCTTCTTGGTGGCATCATCATCACTCGAGGAAGCATCTTGATCATCGCCGGAGTCATCGTCGATGTCGCTGAGAGAGGCGAGAAAGGCTCGCTGCTTGGCCCGCATCTTCTTGTGGAACTTCTTTTTGTACTCCTCCTTGTCGAAGTACTTCGCCTTGTGCTTGTCGGAGGTGTATTCCTTCTTGTCCCATCGCTTGGAGTGGTCGTGCTTGGACGAAGACTTGCCCCTCTTGGGACAATCGGTGATGAAGTGGTCCAAGTCGCCGCACTCGAAGCATTCTTCCTTGCGACCTCCACGCCGGTGGTTCATCCGGTTGTTGTGAAACCGAGAGAACCGATTGATGACGAGAGCAAGCTCATCGTCACCAAGCACCTCCAGTTGCTCCTCTGTCACAGTCACAAGAGAGGACAAGGCAAAAGACAATTGTGAAGGGTTAGAAGAAGAAGGTGCGCCATTACCTCCATTACCTGACACCAAAGCCATAGATGGTGAAGTGGGATTCCAGATCTTGGCGTGGGTAGCTTGATCTATTTCAGCAGCCTTTTAAATAGCTCATCTACCGTGAGGGTGTCATAGAAGGAGGACTCGGTGATAGCTGTCACTCGCATGCCCCAAACTCTAGGATCTAAGGCATGAAGAAGCTTAAGGGCTCTCTCATGGTCATCATAGGGAAGCTGTGCTTTATTAGCCCTCATCATGTTTATCATGGTTTGAAAACGTGAAAACAAGGAATCGATCAACTCTCCATCTAGCTGATTGAAATTCTCGTACTCTCGTTTGTACGTTTCGTAGAGACGATTCTTCACTTGGGCGATGCCCTCGTGATAGGCTTGAAGCCTCTGCCATATCTTATGAGTTGTCTTACAATCCGAGACACGCTCAAACTCCGAAACCGACAAGTTAGAGAAGAGAACACTCTGAGCACGAGAGTTAACGTTGTGTTGGTCCTTTTGTTCCTGAGTAATCCGTGCCGCTGGAGCCAACACAACGTAAGACTCGTTCTCGACGATCTCCCACACGGTGTAGTCGAGGCCTTGAAGATACGCCGACATGCGAATCTTCCAATAGGCATAATTCGACCCATCGAAGGGAGGTGGCTTTCCGGCGCCACGATCCATGTCGCCTTCGCGGATCACGGACCGATTAAGGTAGAGTGATCCTTAACCGGCTCCGATACCAATTGAAGGACCGAAAACGGCGACCAGAGGGGGGGTGAATGGGAGCCTCAAAAATTTCTTTCGAAATTAAGTGGTCGCTGTCCCAACTTCACTGCTAAGCATGCAACAAAGCACCGTGATGTCCACGACCCAAATGAGTGGGTGGGTGTTCCCTAAGAACACAGCGGGACACCACAAAACCAATGCATAAATCGGAAATCAAATCGGAGCTCAAACGCAAAAGAAACGAGCAAGACAAGTTCACTTCTGACATCACTGTAATCACTGTAGCAGCTGGTTACTGTAGCAGCGAGAGAACAATATCATTGAAACCTGTTCTGTACTCCATAGTTAGATGCAGCAAGAAAATAACTCAGGAGAAAGATCACAAGAGAATCTAAGAGGGCTTCTAGCAGATAGCTAATCAACACCTTCCCAGACCATGAGTAGTACTCCAAGCAAATGAGTTAAATTAAGGCTCTAGAAAGGAGCTAAAGATTGCTAGGAAGACAACTCACGGAAGCTCGAAAAATAACAGTAGCACCGAACTTTCAATCCTAGTACTAGTACTGCTCAGAAAATTGCATGCTAGCTGGTGTTACGATCAAACAAAAATTTCTCAAAAGCTACTACTAGTGATTTGGCCGGTGCCCAAACATTGCACAACGATTTGCTCAGAAGATGCAATAGGAACTGGTAGTCAATGATGCTTTCGCTGCAACAGCTAGTCTGCAGTGACGAACAGTGGTAACACAAGAACAGAGAGAGTTCACGCTGCTCACCAAAGGACGACGGGCTGCTTGGGATTGAAACAAGCGCTGCCCAGATAAGAGTGCTCGGCACCTGAAGCGCTGTCTGCCCACGACCTCCACCGATGCGCACGACCTGAGAATTTTTTTTACATAATATTTTTTTATTGATCAATTGTGAATCTAGTATTTGGAATCGAAAAATTACAAAAATAGCACCCTGTCGGCCACTGGAAAGCCGATTAGGGACCTGTCGGCCGCTGAGGAGCCGACAGGACCCTATCGGCCGCTCCAGGGCCGATTAGTTCGCCACGCCAGCGGGCCGAGTCGAAGTTGACAGGCCTGTCGGGCCGATAGGCCTGTCGGCCCCTCGCGACCCGATAGGAGCCTGTCGACCGCCAAGGAGCCGACAGGTCCCTATATCTTCCGCGGCCATCTCCTTCCTCCCGGCGCCGCTCGCTCGCGCGCGCTCTCTCTCTCTCTCACCGTGCCCTCGCCGTCGCCAGGCACCGTCCCGCCGCTCCGGCCGCCGTCCGCCGCCCCCAGCAGGCGGATCCGGCGGAGGGGCCCCCGCCGCCGCCCTCCAGCGTCCCCGCGCGGGCGCGAGGCCACGGACGGCTCGCCACCGCTGTCGTCGGTCGGCACCCGGTAAGTTTTCTTTTTTTCTGTTTTGTTAGTTTTCCGTTTTTTTGTTTACAAATTTGATTACTTTATTTATTTAATTTAGATAAAATTAGGTATTTAGGGTTAGTTAGATTTAGTTAGATTTAGGGTTAGGGTTAGGGTTAGTTTAGAGAAAGTTGTAATTATTTTTAAATTAGTTCAGAATTTGAGGAAATTGTAAATTATTTTGGAATTAGAGTTAGTTTTAGTGGTACATTAGTTTAGGGTTAGTTTGAAATGTAGTTTCGTTTAGGGTTATTTTTAGTCGTACATTATTTTAGGATTCGTTTTAGTTGTAGATTAGTTTAGGGTTATTTATAGTTGTAGATTCGATTAGGGTAACTTTTAGTTGCACATTATTGAACCGTGGATTTATGGTTATTTAGTTTTTTTATTAGGGTTAGTTAGGGTTTGGTTAGTTTCTTTAGTTGTTTATTTACGGTTAGGTTAGTTGATTTAGTTAGTTAGGGTTAGTTTATTTTGTTTTTCGGATTAGTTTCTTTGTTAGGATTATTTATTAGAATTGTAGGAATAGTTACTCTTAGTTTATTTATGCAGTTAGTGTTAGTTTATTTATTTAGTTAGTATTAGTTTATTTTAAGGATTATTTTTTATTTTCTCTAGTAGTACTTGTTTATTTGATTTAGGGTTATTTGAGTTAGGAATTTTTTGTCTACTTATATTAGTTTTTGTAATTAATGTCTTGGTAGGGTTTAGGGGTTATAGCAATATTCAACTGACAGTGTAATTTTAACGATGGGAGCAGGAATGTCGTCCGATCTAGTTCGTTTCAGAATTAACTATGGCAAGGGTGAAATCAGAACTGGGGATAGCGGTGTAGACCTTAGTCCGTTCCAGTTCTTTGACACACAACTGAACTCACCGTTGGATCACAGCCGGAGACAAGTATTAGCCTGGTTGCATGAATGGTTTGGTTTTCCACCGTCGCAGCAACGTTTGAAGATTAGTATGTTGGTGCCTAGGTTAAGGGACAATGGATGGAGATGGGAGCTATACGAGGCAAGCAATACGAACAAATGAAAGTTTCTCGTCAGTAATGCTTTGGAACGTGGTTATGACAACATCATGCTTATTCAGTTCATCGATGGTGCCATGCAAGGAGAGAGTAGCAGCACAGTTCGAGAAGTAGAGGACTTAGAGGCCACAAACGAAGTACAGACCTATGTTCACGATTCATACGATGTTCAGTTGGGGACAGAGGATGCAGAACAACAACAATACGCAACAAATGCTGAGCAGACCCTGGTTCCCGATTCTGTAGAGGTTGAGCACTGGGAAGAGGATGCGGAAGAATAAGGTTTCAGTACGAACATGGAAGCTGATGAGGGCGAGGAGGATGAAAGAATCGTGGAATAGATGGAACTTGACAATGCAGAGCACCTAGCATTTGTGGATGAGCACGCTAGCAAGAGGTTCGAAGACGAGACCGACATCCCCGCGGAATGGACTAACTTCTCACCAGATGCCATGACGGTGGACGATAGTCATCACTCGGCGTGGGAGTATTCAAGGACGGAGGTGATGCAGGGGCAGATGTTTCAAGACAAGGTTCATCTGCAGCACGCCGTCAGGCGGTGGGCTTATTGTGACAAGTGGCAGTTTAGGGTTGTCATTTCCAACTCCAAGACGTGGGACGTTAAGTGCGTCAGCTCAGGGTGCACTTGGCGTGTTCATGGTCATATGCCACGTACGGAGAGCAACTTCATAGCTAATATTGTGTAGCCACATAGTTGCTTGCTGGAGTCGACGCTGACCAAGCATCGAAACATGACAGCACAGTTCGTGGCAAATGAGATGCATGGGGAGATTGTTGAAAACTTGGCATTTCTCCTTTCCGGATAATGCTGGCTATACGGAACAATTACGGATATGACATATCTTACGACATGGCTTGGAGAGCAAAACAGTTAGCTTTGGAGAAGAGATTTGGAACGTATAAGGGTTCATATCACCACCTTCCAACACTCTTACAAACCCTACAAGCTAGAAACCCTGGCACCGTAATTGATTATGAGGACTATATCAACTTCGACGGGGACCGTGTCCTTAAGAGAGCCTTTTGGTGCTTCGGGTACATGAGACGGGGCTTCAAGTATTGCCGACCTATGCTATGCGTGGATGGTACATTCCTGACTAGGCAATACAGAGGTACTTTCCTAATAGCTATTGGGGTTGATAGTAACAGTCAGGTTGTTCCCATTGCTTTTGACTTGGTTGAATCGGAGAACAACGAGAGTTGGTTGTGGTTCCTTAAGTGGCTCAAACGAGCTTTGGTGGAAGAAAGGGAGAATGTTTGTGTGTTGTATGATCGGAATGCAGGCTTACTGAATGCGGTGCAGAAGTTGAAGAATGGTGACGATGCAGAGGTTCAATGGCCCGATATACAAAGTCGTTGGTGCATGAGGCATTTAGCTGTAAATTTTTATAAACAGTTCAAGAGCAAGCGTCTGCAGGACCTGTTCAAGCGGCTATGTAAGCAGAACCAGAAAAGAAAATTTGACTTCATCTGGGAACGGCTAGATGAGCTTACCCGGAGCCACATGAAAGATGTGCGCAGGCGACCTGTTGTGGCAACAGAGGAAGAGCCGCAGGGCCTTCCACCACTACCAAGCGAGCCTAGAAGCAAGACTAGTCAACGTAAGGGGGGCAGGTCAGTAACTTGTTTCTCAGAATGGATTAAAGAGGAGGACCGAGAGAAGTGGTCTTTGTTACATGACACGCACGGTGCACGTTATGGCATAATGACCACGAGTCTCGCAGAGGTTTACAACTGGGTGCTGAAAAGTACACGATCCCTTCCTTTGGTTGCACTTTTGGAGGGTATCCTGAGAGGTACAATGGTTTATCTGTGAGAACGTTGTGCAGCAGCGACCTTAGTAGCCCAGAATCCAACTATGACATTTGCGTTCAAGGTTTCTGCATACCTAGACGCAAAAAGTGCGAAAGGGGCCATGCATAACATCTTTCACGTTGGCAATCGGGACCTCGTCTTCGAAGTTCGGGTGCGTGATAAGGGTGGACTTAGCACTGGTCCGAGCGAATTAACTACGGAGTGTCAGCTGTGGCCAGAACTGAACAAGTGCGAGTGCACATGCAACAAGCCGAAGTACTACCATTATCCGTGCTCCCATGTGCTTGCTGCTTGCGGGAAATGCAACGTCCCGATGACATTTGTGTCCCCTTACTTCAGAAAGGAGAATGTGCTGAACACATGGTCTGCCGAGCTTCGATGGTGTTGGGCCATTGCTGATTTTACAAGGCGAGTTGCGGATTGCGATCGTTATTGGTCGCCGAATCCCGAAAAAAGGGTTGACACAAAGGGGCGTCGCAAGAGTCGTCGTATTAGGAATGATATGGACGTTTCTGAAGCTGGTGACAAGCGTCCATACTGCCTTGCTTGCGGTGGCAACCATTTGATGAAAAATTGTGATATGTATCCGATAGAAAGGCTTCCTGATGGTACGGAAGTGCGGACTTATTCCACATCGATCAGCTCGAAGGGGCAGTCGAGGCGGCCCGTCCGCATAGTAATGCTTCGGAAGTGTTGTAGTTCTTATATTGCGTACTACTTATATTGTGCAAGTGTTGTAACCTAAGACTTGTAGTGTTGTAATTTTTAACTACGTACTACTTACATTGCACAAGTGTTGTCATATGAGACTGGTAGCATTGTAATTTTTTCGTATGTACTACTTATTTTGTGCAAGTGATGTAATATAAGACTTGTGGTGTCGTGATTTGTTTACTATATACTACTTTTATTACGTAACAGTTCTGTATTATTATGATTTCAATTTTCTATAATTTCGATATGGTTTTAATTTTATTTTTCTGAACAATGGCAGGTATGGAGCTGATCGACCCCGTTGTCGACCAGAGGCACCGTTCGAACTTGGTGGATGGGCAGCTTCCACCAGCCCTCCGCCTACGTACCCACGACGAGCTCTGGCTGCTTGACCCGCGCTGGGTTCCCAGGTAACTGTGGTGCTTACCTTGTACGAAGTTTTCTCACACATTGTATTGTACTAATCTGTGTAATATTGTTGCTTACAGGCTACGTACAGCTGGTCTTCTCCCGTTCGCTCGTCTTGTAGAGCGACACCGAGAGAGGAGCGCACGTTTCCCGGTGGACCGTGCCCTACTCTCTGCTTAGGTGGACCGTTGGTGACCGGAGACGCACACGTTCCACCTTCCAGTTGGCGAGGTCACCGTCACTTTGGAGGACGTGGCCATGCTCTTCGGCCTACCCCTCGCCGGTGCTCCTATAGGCCCGGTTGCCGTGGCCGGGGACTGGGAGGAGCAGTTACTGCAGCGGTTCCAGGGTGCGCTCAACCCTGAGGCCGGACATGAGCAGTTCGGCTTCCACGAGAGCCACGGCCCGCCCAAGGCGTGGTTGTCTCAGTTCCGTGCGGAGAGGCTCACGGAGGCCGACCCCGAGTGGAGGGTGGAGCGACACCTGGAGGCGTACTTGTTGTGGCTGTTCGATTGGGTACTCTTCACCAGCTCCCACCATGACACCGTCGATAAGCACTTCGTCCACTATGCGGTGCAGATAGCGTACGCACCACTTGACGCTATCCTCCAGTACAGTTGGGGCTCGGCGGTGCTGGCAGGTACGTACCGAGCACTTTGTGACGCCTGCACTCAGAGGACGGCATCAGGCACGTTGGCTGGTTGTCCGCTGCTGCTGATGCTATGGTCCTTTGAGCGGTTCGACATCGGGCGGCCGACCCTGTCATCGTACGAGGCGTATGGCGATGGAATGTACGTGTTCGACGAGTTTGGTGTGCCTGACGAGATCGACGCGCCGACGATGGGCACACTTTGGTTGTGTCGCGACGTACGTATCCTCCTTTCAGCATAATTTTGTTATTGTGACGACGAGTCCTAATGGTTCTTGTTTTGTAGCCGACGTGGGCAACAGGCACGGCTAGAGGTACGTACACGGCATACGTTGTCGCGATGGACCAGCTTACACCTGACAGGGTTCGGTGGCTTCCTACGCACCACACGACGTTTAGGCCAGGGCTCCACACGGCGTGTCCGAGTTGTGCTACCGTGACCAGGAGTTTTGGCTCACTAGGAAACGACTGGTGTTCGACGTTTGCGTCGAGCCGTACTGTCCGGAACGTGTGGCTCGTCAGTTTGGCCACGCGCAGGTGTTCCCTCTTCCTCGGCTGCAGCTTGACGCGTCCCACGGGTATGTGTTCTATTAATGTCATCAATTCGTTTTGGTTCGACAACTTTATTTATTATTTGTTGTTTTCCAGGTGGAGTCGGAAAGGCCAAGGGATAGCATTCGAGCAGTCTTGGGTGGACAGGGTGGCGCCCTTGGTGGCCGCGTGGGCAGAGGCGCCGACCGACGTGCACGACCTAGGTGGGCCTTTCGTAGAGGCCGGGTACCCCCAGTACTTGCGTTGGTTGCACCGAGCCACGCGCGTTCGTTGCTTCCTAGTGCCAGCGGAGGCCGAGCCATACGAAGCAGAGATCACGGACACCTTTGCGATGGAGCCACCAGCTGCGTTCCATGCGCTGGTAACGATAATTTTTTTTAATTAATTTCGTTGTTACTATGACTTTGGTAGTGACTAACAGCAATATCTCTAACGATATATGACCGCTTTGCAAATAGATATATGCACGGACGTTGGCTAGGAGCTTCTGTCGTACGCGCAACGCTACAAGCAGAACCCTCCACAGGTTGGTAGGCTCGAGTGGGTGGCCGCCCTTCGACGACTGGGGCAACGGTGCTTGGCGGGCGTACGTCGAGCATCGTGCCGGTACACCACGGACGACGTCGTTGGGCTCGATGACCAGGGCCAGCCTGCAGGTACTCCCGTGCCTCCCGGAGGTGGCTCCGTACGATGTTCTCGTCCCACGCACCTAGGTACTTCTTCGATTGTCATTTATTTAATACATTTGTATGTAACGTGCACCGCATGCGTGACATGACCACACTTTAGTTTGTGCAGGGACACTTCCTTCTGCCAGTGAGTACACAGAGGGGGCTAGCAGCTTCGGGAGCTTTGACATAGGCGGCACTCCGCCTAGGCGTCCAGATGAGACCGGCCCCTCACAGCTTTTTGGTGCACAGTTCCCGACCCAGCCGACGCAGCCGTCTCAGCCTGTAGACCCGACCCCGCCACCAAGCCAGCGTCGCCCTCCACAGCAGTTCACTTTTCCTACTGAGCAGATTCGTCGCCAGGTCCCAAAGCGTGGGCGTCGTGCAGATTGAGGACGTATGCATGTATGATCACAAGTTTCCGTGGACGTTATGTACTGATGCATTAGTATTCTATCTAATCGTATTTGTGCTTTCCATTTCATTAAATGGAGGCAACGCTCCAGTACTCGAATTACGGACATTTCTTCTCTTCTCAAACTTATTAAGAAACGATACGAACAAGCACAACACATGAAACGGCATGTGTAGACCTTAACATGCCTTTGCAAATTAAAACATAAAACGAATACACGAAATGGCATGTGAGAATCCGAACAAAACAAGGGTTCAGACTCTCTGCACTACACCTGACATGCCTTAGGTAATTGAAACATGCATCACACACATAGATGGACAATCGGAGAGCCTACTAGTAGTGCTGCCATATATTGAGCTGAGTGGCACCTTCCCCATAGTAACAGCCCATTGGCGGAGGTGGTGGCGGTGGCGATTTCGGCGGAGTACCACTATTCTTGTGATGAGGGCAGCGGCAGTACGGGTCTGTGCATTTTGGCTCCTGCGATGTGACTCCATTGTTGCCTTCTTCCTCATCTTCCTCCTTGTTGTGGCTCGAGCTGTAGCTTGGGCCGAGCGAGCCGATGCGGTCCTGCAGGTACCAGATGTACTCCAAATGCGGGGTAATAGGTAGGGGGTCCACCTACTTAGTGAACCCGCAATTGTCTTCTGCCCACGAGGTTTGCGATGAATAGATTTGTTAACGTTCGTTTATGTTGCGAAATACATTACTGAAAAGGGACAATAAAACACTACATATGCATAGGGACACTTGAAGAATCGCCGGCCCCCGTGTATCCCGCCCTCGGTGTACATCTGCACAAGGCAGTCCTCGCCATGCCTGCACTTCAGCCACACTTCTTTATCCTTCTTCACGTACTCCCTTAGAGGTCTTTGTGGACCATAATCACTCTTGCTCTCTTCTGGAAACCTGTCGATGGGTTCGTCGAACTCATCGGGACCAAGACTACCCCCATCATCCCACATTATTGGCGGACCCTTGCTCTCCACCGTGCCCTTGAGCTTCCCAACCCCAAACCCACATTTCTTTGGTCCAGACATCTTGTATTGCTGGTGATGTTCCCCAGCACCGTCCCATATTTATAGAGGCAGCCGAGGGGTGACATTGCGTTTGAATAGAACTGAATTAATGCAGGGTTAATTGAGCACAACACTTTGAAGTACTCTAAAAAGGCTACATTCTCGGTCTGTCAAAGTCACTGAAAAGGCTACTCACTGTGCAGTCGCAATCACTGAAGACGCCATGAATTGAATTGACAACTCGCTGAAAAGGCTATGCACTAAAAAGCTTATTCGCAAGCCCTCTGAATCACTGAAAAGTCTAGATTCTCAGTCTGCCAAAGTCACTGAAAAGGCTACGCATTGTGCAGTCGCAAGCACTGAAAAGGCTATGCACTGAAAAGCCTATTCACAAGCCCTCTGAATCACTGAAAAGTCTAGATTCTCGGTCTGCCAAAGTCACTGAAAAGGCTACGCACTGTGCGGTCGCAAGCACTGAAAAAGCTATGCACTGAAAAGCCTATTCGCAAGCCCTCTGAATCACTGAAAAGGCTAGTCGCTGTTAATTCCAACTGGTTAAACAGGCTCTTGATTTGCCAATACACTGAAAAGGCTACTCGCTGTGTACTCTGAGGTGAGCAACAGGCTACTCGCAATTATTTGTGCAAAGCCTATAAAGGACTAAGTCGGAAAAGGCTGAGGTCTATGAAATTACTCATTCACTCCATGCCTGCCCTATTTAAAGACATCCGACGAGTTAGCATACCACACATTTTCTTCTCCAAACCCTCGTCATTCAACTACAATGTCGTCATGGACATCTGACCTAACTCAGCTACCGTCGTGGTGTGAGCGGCCAAAGTGTCGCTGTGGGTTTGTCACTAGGTTGTGCGTGTGGATAGAGTTGGACCAACACTATGGGTGTAGGTACTTCGGGTGCCCAGATCTGGATGACGACTTCATGGTACTATCAACAACTTCTTCTTTCGTTTCTCGTAAACTATACACAATTTGATCATTTATATTCACACATATAGCCTTGCAAGTGGATCCAATGGGTGGATCGGGAGATGCCCGCATGGCCACAGAGGCGTCCGAAGGAGCTTGAAGACAAAGCTCAATATCTTCTGAGGATGAATGAGGCTCGTGAGGTTGACCACAAAATCAGAGAGGACAAAGAGCGACGGATCAGGGCAGATCAGATCCGTCTCAAAGCTAAGGAGGAAGATCTTAACAGGAGGAGGGAGGAGTTAAGCTTGCGTGAAGCAATCATCAAGCGTAAAGAGGAAGAGCTTAAAGCGCGAGAGGCAGCACTCAAGAACAAGAGGGATGCAGTGGAACCATCTTCACAGCGCGACAACAAGGGCAAACAACCACGCTCACCCAGTAGAACAATGTAATAGACCCAGCAAGTTAAATTCTGTAAGGCATGTTTACAATAGTCTGTGGGCTCTTACCAGAGTCACACACACATGCCATTGCAAACCACATATGCCACGCGCTGCTCATTTCATGTATCGCTGGGTTACTCTTTTAAATTGAACATGTGTTGTTTTAATTCTATTTTTCGTAGTTTGCAACACACTTCATTTATAGAACAGTCTAGCAAGCCGCGAGTAAGTTAAGTTTTCGGATTGAACCGTATAACGAATATGAAAACAAACGTGAAAATGAACATCAAAATGAAAAAGGACATGGTAGTAGTGGCCTGTCGGCCTCCGGTGAGCCGACAGGCCTATCGGCTGCCCGAATGCCGACTGGGCCTATCGGCCCTCCAGAAGCCGACAAGATTCCTGTCGGCGCCGACAGCCGCTGCCGACGCTTGTCGGCTGCGCGGCAGCTGACACGTAAGCCTGTCGGCTGCTGGAGTGCCGACAGGTCCCCTATCGGCTGCTGGATGGCCGACAGGATGCTATTTTTACAATTTATCGATTCCAAATACTAGATTCGCAATTAATCAATAAAAAAATTTATTTTAAAAAAATTCCACGACCTGAACCCTGAACCAAGAACAGAAAAGATGCGAACACTAAGAATAGCAACACCCTTGGAGCAGACACCGATCAAATCACCATCAAAACAGCACGAACTGGAACCAAATCTCGCATAGGTGAAATTCACCTTAGAAAGGACCTATCCCTAAGAAATCATGGCCTAACACGAACTCAATCTCCTGGAAACACAGATCACGTGCAAGAGCGAAATTGAAGAAAAACGAAGAACACAATGGAACAAAAATCACATAAACAAGGGATGAATCCCGGAGACGACACGAGGTTAGGGCCTCGATTTCCCAGCCAAAAACACGAGTTTACACAACCATACGTCTTAGTTGTGGATCTCTCTCTAATGGGGTGCTCTAACCCAAAGCAAGAGAGGGGATGAGGGAAAATGAAAGAGATAGAGAGGGGAGGGGCTGCCATCCCCTTATTATCGTATTATTTCAGTTTTGCAGATACCCCCTAACCACTGCTACTGCTAAGCAGGCGAGCCAGCTAGCCCTAGAACATTCTGGAACAGCCTGTCTCTGTCGATATGATCGGACGACCCCGCTTCATGCTCGAGTTGCCGTTGGCTTGACGCAACCTAGGAGATTCCGCCGCGTGTCGTCCCGCTTCCCACCGGAAGCAGCTCCGCCCGTGTTTTGAGGCCCAAACCCGAAAACCGTCCTGGGCAGCGTCCCGCCGGCCCGCAGGCCCGCATACCGCTCCGAGTCCCTCGACCGTGCTCGATCGCGCCTGTCGATGTCGCCATGTGTCCGCCACCGCAGCTAGCGCTCCAGCGTCCAAGTCCCTCGGCCCAAGTCCCGCGTCCGTCCTTCACCGCTCTCAGTCCATCGGCACGGCCTGCTTACTTGACCTTCACTCCGCCATCCGCTACTGCCTCCGAGCCCAACACCTGCAAACCACAAGCTGACCAACACGCCAAGTAAACTCCGTTGACAATCACTCATCACCAATCCGGACACCAATCCGGACACGAGTTTACTTAGATCAAGTATTGTAACGCCTTTTCAGAAATCGGAAGAATTCTTGCGGTCTAAAGCGCCTTCGATACACACCAGCGACGACGAGGACGACGAAGACGAGCAGGACGAAGATGAGATGGACGAAGGCGAGGAGAAGGACATGGATGGAGAAACACTGAAGGTCTGTATTGTGTCTGTAAATTTCAGTTGATATGCCAACTTACCGGATTTACTGCTGGTAGAATCTGTAGAATTGCATTCGGTTTGCTCGACACTTTTAGTAACTTCTTAGGCTAATTTGTATAACATTAATGTTTTCAGTTGATAGATGATGAAAAGAAACCTTGTCGTGCTGAGGTCCATAGTGAATGCCAAGGCAAATGCAAGAAGCCAAGATTAGCTGAGAAGTCTGAGGCTCGAGAAACAAATAATCGGAATGATCCTTTTACTCGGCAATGGTTTATGTTCCCACTTAGTTTTTTTTTTGAGGTTCACCGGGGAGAGGTGGTCCCCACCTGAATTTCTATTTATCGGCCCAAAACGGCCCGTAGAATAGGTTTACAAAATTGTTTTGTACAAGAAATGGCCTTACCACAGACGCCAGGTTATGGTCTAACCAGGTGCACCAAAAAGGGAGAAGAAAAGTAAGAAAAAAAGAAATAAGAAAGAAGAGAGAGCAACGAATAACCCAAAGACACAAGAGCTTTTCAACGATGCCTCCAAGGAGGTGAATGACATTGCAACATAAACATCGTCGGCCAAGCAGCAAGAGGTGCCTCATGCATGAGCTTGGCAAGGCTTTCGCCCGAGCTTTGTGTCAAAGTGTTGAGCAGATCATAGCAGAAACAAGGCAACAAGAGGTTCTTCAATGACACCTTCAACAAGGAGATCTCATCACTGGCCCAGACTGATCTGAGCTGAGCTTTCGCCCAGAACCTTTGCTAGCACTCCTGCAGACCCACCCGAACTAGGAAGGAGACACACACCGGCGTGCGTCAACACCGCGCAGAGCCGTTTCCGGACTCGCCCGCGACAGTGGGAGGCACACACTGTCACACCAGATTTTAAGGATAAAATCGAATGCACAATATATGTATGCCATGATCAATTTTCATACATATATCGACTTCATTATAGTATCATAACAGTGTTAAATACATAGCAAATTTTATTACAAAAGGACCCGTGGGTCCAAAAGAAAAATACACAATTAATAAATAAAACTCTAGCAGGAATCTTGGACGCCATCTCCACAGGAACGTTGACCGGGGCAGCACCAGCCTAGTACAAGTCGACGGGGTCGAAGCCACTATCCTCCACGTAGTCCTCCTCGTCAACACTGATGTCTGGGTGGGGTAGTAGGGGGGCAAAGAGGGAGGGTGAGTACTTCGAAATGTACTCCACAAGTGTAGAAAAAATATGACATGCGGCTTATAACAAAGGTAGGCTGACTTGGTTTGACACAGCACCTAAAGCGACAAAATCCTATCACCTGAATTTCTTAAGCACCTATTTAACTAAGTGAAATCTCATCATCTTAGAGTAACCAACACTCGAAAGACCAACCGAGCAGACCACACCTGGAAATCCATCCAAGCAACCAACACTTGGAAGTCCATCCAAGCACCTGTTCCTTTCCCAAAGGAACCACCCAACCAAGAACCAGAGTAACCAACTAATCTCGAAGAAGTCCAAGCTAGCTCTTGACCGTGAGCATGGCTGATATATCAGTTTTACTCTCTGCAGAGGTTGCACACTTTCACCACGAGTCGTGTTGTTCCCCATTACGCCAAACACTGCCTAGGTGAACGGCGGGGTCACACTACAAGGCCGTTACAAAGCCCTCTAAGCTTGTTTGTACCTCTAAGGTTTCACCGCTAACATGGGTAACGACCCACTGCAGAAGCCCCCTCTTGAGCCACAAAACATTCCCCATGTAAAGCCAGAACTTAGAGGAAACTAATTAATTAGCCAGGTCCAGCCCCACTCCAGACCTCATGGTTGCGCTGTATAGCCGGGTTACTCGCTCCGAGAACCGGGTACTAGGGATCCAGGCAGGATAACTAGCACAAACTCAATCCACCATCATCAACAGCCGTTACACGGCACAAAGCAAAACCTCCACCAAACGGTCCATCCTGCCGAATTTGCCCAATCACCATGTTTCTAAAAACAATTACCAGTTCCACATGTGCATAGATCATTAATCAATATTATTTATACTCTTCCCAACCCAAGACCGCAAGGCTAAGCATGACTCTACCATGTCCCAATCCGGGGTTTCAAGGATGATATAAACAGGTGCTAGTAAACCTTCTCATAGGATTCAAATTTAGACTCTGCATGCAAACAAATTGTCGGGTACCAAAGTTAGGGGTACCCAACTTCGATGAAAAACGCTCATTCCCAACATGGCCTGGCCCAAGTAAGGCCAGTGGAAGCCCACGAAGGCAGCGTCTACAGAGGCCCAAACCTCCGATTCGCCCGAGCCTCCTCGGGAGAGCTCGGGAGAGCGGCATCCTCGGCGCCCAAACCTCCGATTCGCCCGAGCCTCCTCGGGAGAGCTCGGGCGAGCGGCCTTCTCGGCGCCCAAATCTCCGATTCGCCCGAGCCTCCTCGGGAGAGCTCGGGAGAGCAGCGTCCTCGGCGCCCAAACCTCCGATTCGCCCAAGCCTCCCCGGGAGAGCTCGGGAGAGCGCCCCTCGGCGCCCAAAGCTCCGATTCGCCCGAGCCTCCTCGGGAGAGCTCGGGAGAGCGGCTTCCTCGGCGCCCAAACCTCCGATTCGCCCGAGCGCCCGAGCCTCCCCGGGAGAGCTCGGGAGAGCGGCATCCTCGGCGCCCAAACCTCCGATTCGCCCGAGCCTCCTCGGGAGAGCTCGGGCGAGCGGCTTCCTCGGCGCCCAAACCTCCGATTCGCCCGAGCCTCCTCGGGAGAGCTCGGGCGAGCGGCTTCCTCGACGCCCAGACCTCCGATTCGCCCGAGCCTCCTCGGGAGAGCTCGGGAGAGCGGCATCCGCGGCGGCCAAACCTCCGATTCGCCCGAGCCTCCTCGGGAGAGCTCGGGAGAGCGGCATCCTATAGCTCGGGAGAGCGGCATCCAGGGCGCCCAAATCTCCGATTCGCCTGAGCGCCCGAGCCTCCCCGGGAGAGCTCGGGAAAGCGGCACCCTCGGCGCCCAAATCTCCGATTCGCCCGAGCCTCCCCGGGAGAGCTCGGGAGAGCGGAACCCTCGGCGCCCCAAATCTCCGATTCGCCCGAGCTTCCCTATCCCCCTCGAGCACAATCTCGCAAAGGCATCCAAGGCACAGGTGATGTCAGCGGAGCAATCTTGGACCACAAGAGATCTCTCTGACCACTTTACAAGCACTGTCCCGTCAGGCGAGACTCTCGACGTGACTGTGCTTCGCACGCCCCTGACGGCCATACCATCTGTCAGGATTTCCCTGGCAGGGGATTTGATAGGCCCACTACGGCCGTCCTCCACGGTATGGTCTAAGGTGCGCCGTCCCGTTTTCCGCCGGGATCTATCAACTCCGATTGTGACAGTCCAAGCGCCTGACGACGGGCTACGCAAGAACGGAAAAGGCGCCTACTGCGCTGTCCACTCGAAAGGACGAGCACGCCTTCCATCCGGGCCCGCTAACCCTCGAGAGATGCTGTTGGTAGGTGTGACCCTATGGCACGTCGTAATCAGACGACTGCTGCCGCCTTGGAACTCACCGAGGTCGTGCGAACCACGACGGCCATATCCTGGAGACCCAGAGAGAAGACCGTAGCTGACGACATGACGTAGTCAGACGACTGTTCCCACCTTGGAACTCACCAAGATCGTGCGAACCAAGACAGCCATATCCCGGAGACGCGGAGAAAAGGCGGTAGCTAGTCAAACGGGAACAGCAAGTCCTCACTGTAAAATACGTAGCTGCCCTGGCCTCTCCCTTGCGACTATAAAAGGGAGAGCAGAGGCCAGCTTTAGGAGGACGGAGAAGTATTACGTAGCAAGCCCGCGGCCAAACTGCGTGCGTCGCGTCGCTCCAAGGCCCTGCAACAAGAGAAGAGAGAAGAAGGGGACACACTGCCCCGCCGCCGGCTTGCCCGCGGCCAAACAGCACGCCACACTCAACTGCAGAGCCATCCTCACAACACGGCACCGGTACAACAAGCCCCCCACGCGCACCAGAGGCAGGATGTGGAGCCACCGCCGAGCTCGAACTCGAATTCGCTGAAGCTGCGTTCCCGGTCCGGCCCGGCGTCAATGCCGATGACACGATGCTCCGCCGCTCGGGAGCACCGCAACAGATGTAGGGCCAGGCAGGGGCGGTGTGTGGACGCCGGCTGCCGCCACACCGCACGGAAACTGGGCGCCGGCGGGTTGACTCTCGGAGTCCTGCTGGCTCGGGCACCATGACACCCAACCTGGGTTCGGGGACGCGCAGATCGAAACGTCGCGCTGGGAGGGTGGGGCGCAGGCCGCAACCTTGCCACACAAGGCGCAGCGACACCCGGCAAGCCACGGAAGCTGCCGGCCGTTCACCGAGCACGGGAAACGAGGGGAGAGGCGGGAGTAGCCTGCGCTTGAGGAAGACGACAGATCCGGCCTTGGGGAGGCTGGATCCGTCCCCTCCGACACCGGATGCGCCGTCGGCCGGCCTCCTCGCGACGACCCCTAGCTGGAGCTTCACCGGAGAGAGGGAGGGGAGGAGAGGATGAAGAGAGGAAGGGGCCCCAGCCCTGCCGCCGCCATCCTCGCCTCCGGCCGGGTTTCCCGGGGCTGGCTCAGGTGGCGGCAGAGCGGAGGTGGCCGGCGAGAGGCTCTCGGCGGCGGTGTGGGTCGCCGCCCGTGCCGCCCCGAGAGGAGCGACGCGGGGGCTGAGCGAGGCTCAGCGTGTTAGGTTGTGACTATCCACTTAGTTATTATCATGGTTTCTGTTGGACTCTTATCATCTATTCTAATGCATTATCTTTATTTTTATACAATAATGCTCTTGTTCATATCAGCCGAAGCACTCCAGTTATTTTTTGGCTATAATCAGAGTCATGTTAGTATAGTCGGTTGTTCCAGCATTTGTGCGATTAAGCATACTTTTTTTTACGATTTTCGATCTACCCTTCTGAGCGGTCAAATCGTGCTGTGACAAGAGTTTTGAAATTGACCACTACATATACTATCCCTCCTGTAAGTTTTTTTCTAGATACTAGTAGTCATGCACGTGCTTGTGCTTGTGCTTCCCGTTCGCGGCAAGTGCGCACCGGTTGGTGGCGTCGTGGCGGCTGGTTTCTTTGGGAGGACGGTGGGTGGACGGGTGGTGGCTGTGTGTGTGATGCGACACGCGAGTCCTGAGTTTTTTTTGTGTGCTCCGTCTCGTGAGATGTGTCACGTGAGTATGTGTGATGCGACACGCTATTACGGAAGCTTTCCCTCGCGTCGGAGCATGAGATCGCCACCCTCTGCACTCCCAAGCACATAGTCATGGCACACTGCCACGAGTTGTATAATCACTGATAGGGAGCTCAAGATCATACCTGACTCCTGAGTGCATGTACGGTGGGTCCCTCGACGGCTTGCATCGCTGTTGAGCCGTTCCTCGTAGAGATCGCGCGCGTGCCAGGTTCTTTTGGCTTGTTTGATTGGCTGGACCAGGCCGCCTGGTCCGGCGAGTATGAGCTGAGCCTGGCCAGCACTAGACATGGCCTGGCTCAGCCAGGATCGTTTGTTTGCATTGCCTGTAAAAACGGATATGTGTACCTTGCATTTGAGCATGTGGTAACATTGTATCCCGATGGCAAGGTCTTGCCGGCTGCCGGCAACTTGCTCGGCGCCGCCGTCGCCGCAGCCACTGGCTGGGTTCGAATACAACTAGAAATTTTCGCGGCGTTGCCGCTTGTGGCTATTTTATAGAGCCATTGATAACGCTGGTAGACTATATTTTATAAAAGTTTTTTCAAGTGTAGTAGGGTACCAAGTGAGAGGGTACCTATTGATGATAAAGGATCATGTTGTTTAGTTCATTTATTTTTTGTGCATTCAACAAGCATGGACAAGAGGTAAAGAAATAGTATTAGAAAAATAGCATTTGGAAATTATCATTTGTGGTTGACTGTATATGTTGATCGCGAATTTTTTTTATTTTGGTATATGTATATTTCGAGTCCTGTAAAGATCATTCATGAGCTATTTTTTTAATTAATTTGTTAGCTGAGCAAGGAATAATAATGTGTTGAAACATTTTAAATTTATCTCAAAATTTTTATAGCGGTTGGAAACATCGTAAAACAGCCGTAAAACAAATTTTATAATTTTTGGTTCAATAATTTAATGTGTAGAAATCATGGAATGTCTATTTATTAATTAAAAGAGGTTATTTTAAATTATTTCAAAAGTTCTAATTTTATAAGTTTAATATTTTTTATGCATAGTGTGCATCATGGAGAGCCTACACAAAAAATTTCATGATTTTAGGAGCTTTGATTATTTTTGTATGAAATAAACAAAATTAGCATATTATAACATTTTATAAAAGACAAAAAAAAGGCCATTTGGGCCGGAAGTGGCTAGCTCGGCCCATCAAGCTGGTGGCAGGCCGACCCATACATTTTCTTGGACGGCGGGTCATATTTTAGAAAAGCTCGAGGGTATTTTTGCAAGATTTTCTGTGAAAGGATGATGGACGACGGGTTGTATTTCGATAAAGTTCGAGGTTTTTTTTGCAAAACGACCGGGAACAGTCCGATCTGGGCCGTCCGACCGCCCGATCGGACGACCGAGAATCGCAGGCGACGTGGCACGCTGGCTGGCCTCCTTTTGTTGCAGGATTCCTATGGTAAAGACTAGAAATTTTCGCGGCGTTGCCGCTTGTGGCCATTTTATGGGGCCATTGGTAGCGATGGTAGATTATTTTTCGTAAAAGTTTTTATCAAGTGTAGTAGAGTACCAAGTGATAGGGTATATATTGATGATAAAGGATCACGTTGCATTGGAGAAACAATATTTGAAAATTATCATTTGTGGTTGATTGTATATGTTAGTCGTGGATTTTTCGTTTTGGTGTATATATATTTCGAGTCCTATAAAGATCATTCATAAGCTCTTTTTTAATTAATTTGGTAGTTGAGCGTGGGTTAATAATTTTTTGAAATATTTAAATGTATCTCAAAATTTTTATAGCAGTTGGAAATGTCATAAAGCAGCCACAAAACAAATTTTATAATTTTTTGTTTGATATTTTAATGTGTAGATATCATGGAAGCCTTATTTGTTAATTAAAAGAGGTAATTTTAAATTATTTCGAAATTATTTATTTTCAAATATCATATTTTTTCTACACATAGTACATCATGAAGAGGCTATACAAAATTTTTCATGATTTTAGAAGCTCTAATTATTTTTGTATGAAATAAACAAAATCGGTATTTCATGGGATTTAATAAAAGACACAAAAAGGAGATGGCTATTTGGGTCAAATCTGGCCCAGCTCGGCCCATGTTAAGCGCGCGCGGTGGCAGGCCGGCCCAAAGAATGGCGTGGATGGAGGGTTGATTTCTAGAAACTTGAAGGGTGTTTTCGCAAGAAAATCTGTGAGAGAGTCATGGACTGCGAGTTATATTTTTCTAAAGTCTGAGGGTTTTTTTATAAAATGGTCTGAAAACACCTCATTACCGAGACCAGCCAGCAACGTGGCATTCTCTTTGGTCAGAGAATGGTGTGTGATTCGTTTTAAGAAGATTCCAAAGTCTGTCTCCTCTCCTCGACTTCGCTTCTAGTTCTTTTACAAGGCAAGACGCCTGCCCGTTACATGGGCCGTAATTGAACTCACAGCCACTCTGGTCCGGTATACTTGCTATTGGGCTTGGTCCCCGCCTTCGATGCCTTCAGCAACTCCATCAGCTTCACCACCATGCTCAGGCTCTTCAGTAGTCGACCGACGCGCACCGTGGTCGGTCGGTGACACATTACCACCGAAACCAACATTTGGCGTGCACCACCATGGCCACGACGCCACGGAGCGCGCGCAGGAGCTCCTCGCCAAGGGGTCTCCCGTTCGCGAGCGCCGCCGGGCTCCTCCACCGCAGCGACGTCGATATGGTCCGGCGGGCGCGCGGCGGCCGAGGTCATGTCCACCGCGGACCCGGCCCGCTGAGCTATGGGTTGATGGACCTTGGCTAGTCCGTGGCCTTCAATTCGTCGCGAGAAGCAAACGGAAAGGAGGAGCGCGTCCATTTGGCGCGATCCGGTGCACAGTTCGATTTCGATCCATCGCCCATGACGAACGAGAAGCTAGGCCTGCCATAGTGCCGTCGCTTTCTCCTTCCAGCCGAGCGAGTGCTCCGGCGCCGCTGCTCTCCGAGTCCCTGCTCGACTCCCACCAAACTGAGCACGAATGCGGCGCCGTCGCTTTCGCCGGTACTGGGAGAGGATGGTGGTGGCCACGACGGCTAGCTGCCGGCAGCGCCGCGTCCGTCGCCGACGCACGCGCATCTGCCCGAGCCTGTCCTCGCAGCCGCCGTGCTCAGGCCACGCCGCGCCTCCCGCACGTGTGCTCCGTGCCGCGTCGTGCCTCTCCGTCCATTGATGATGATGACGAGTTGACGACGACGCGCGCGGTCACAGCAGGCGCCCTCTTCAATCATGTCAGTGCACTGCCATGTGGGACCCTTGACTGGCTAGCAAGTGGGAAGGCTCCTCCAACTACAAAAGGCAAAACGGTTCAGGCCAAAGGGTATCGAACAAATTATCAACAGAATACTTTTCCTTCTAGCTACTACTGTTCTTCTTCTCCATGTATCTCTTCCTCCTGTACCCAGATTTCCTTCTTCCAGTACCTTCTAGGATCTTCTAGTATCTTCCTATTCCCCTAGTTGCTGATTCCAGACCTCCCTCTCCCCTGAGGTCTTGTACCCTGCCACTTGAATCTAATACCTGTGAGTGTCAATCTATTGGAGTTGCTAACAGATCATCATCTCCCGGAGCTGCGAGCTGCTACGGCCATGGGCGAGGTTGAGGTCCGGGTCGGCCATGGGCGTGGTTGAGGCCCAGAGGCGGCGTCGACCGAGCAGCGGGATCCAGACGCGGGTGTCCTCCTTGGTTGACCTTTTTTGACGACTACGTATAGTCCTTTGGTTGACCTTGAGCGTGTGCGGGTGCGGTGGGCCATTGAAGTTTGCCTCGTAGTGGGCCCATGTAATCCAGTCCGCTACCAAAGATAAAGCAAGTCGAGCTCGATAGAACTTCTCCCTGCCTCCCTGGAACACACGAGGCGAGGGCATTACACATTTACACACGAGGCGAGGGCCGAGGGTATTCCAATTTTGTGGGAACATGGGATCATAGTCCACAGGTCGATGTGATGCGACCCCACCGAATCTTGCCGGTGTCTTGTTTCGAGCCTGGGCATGCCAAAAAAAATACTTTTATTAATAAGACCAGAGGAAAGTTTCACATGATTATAGTTTAAATAAATAGTCATTCTTATTATAATACTAGGTAGCGTGTCCGTGCGTTGCTACGGGACAACTAAAATATTGTATAAAAACACAATAATCGTATAATAGTAATTTATATGCGGCCATACGCACATGATAACATTTCAATTTAATTTACTGTCTAATATAACTATATGAAAGACATCGGGTACACAACCGTAGCAATAGTATGCGCACATTATATTTCTTTGCATAGTGGAATGGAATGATAAAAGAAATCACAATCCACAAACACAGGGAAATCAGGAGAAAAACATAGCTAATCATTAAGGGAAGAAATATTGGTCGAGTGACAAAAATGATACCACAGCCAACTAACATTTCGATTACATTGTAGAATAGAAAAATTCTTAATATTAAAAAAAAAGACAAATCCTTCACACAAAGCTGCAGAATAGAGCTCTATAGTAGTGCATATTAGACATGTGAATAAGCTTTGCCCTATAGCACATAGTAGACATGTGAACAAGGCTTGCCGATTATGATAACATCTGCTCAAAACAGAGTATTTTGCTAATTAGGAAAAATGTACAATCAATAAAAAAAAAACTTTCAACATCACATTACCACTCTTGGCGTGAGCCAACTGTGTACTATATAAGTAAAAATATCCATTCAAAATTAAAAGCAGGTCCTGATCAACCATTCTTATTGCAGTTCAAATATCTCCGAATTACAATTATTGTGTTGTCCAAAGGATTAAAATTAGGATAAATTAGTACATATCTGAAATAGTTTTGGGTTCTAGAATTAGGTATCTGACTCTTTTTCAAATGAAGAATCAACCTGTCATGATAAAATATTTGCAGCAGTGAACATTTACCTCCACAGGCATCAAGTTGCCAAGGCTTGTTGCTCCGCTGGCCTGGTCTGGAATAGGGTGGACTGAAAAGTGAACTTACTGAGAAGTGAACTTACCAATCATCAAGGAACATGATTGATGCTCTCTTCCGATCATCAGCTCTCAATAGAAATTGGCAGCAATAAATATTGCCACAGAGAGGCCTGGGTTGCTAGCTGCTGCAGCATCTACCTACAACTCATAAGCGCTACCTTCGATGCGAATTTTTATTGGCCGACGCGTGAAAAAAATGAAAACTTCAAGGTAGATGTCAATTTTTTTAAAAAAAAAACAAATAGGAGAAAACAATCATGTGAAAAAGGATATACTGACTCCAGTTCAGTGTCAAGACTCAAGAGAAATTGTAGTGAAAAAAAAGAACTATGTACATAAATAATCAAATGGAAAACATAAGACTCACCGGATCAGTGTCGAGAGAAATTGCAGGACATTTATGCATAAGTCATCTTGTAGGACGATATACGAGGACCTTCCTTTATCTTCGCACTGATGATATTGAGTAATTATTCCTATATCAGATTCATGAGCACCCCCACCCCTTGTGAGGTTGCTGCTCATAGGTACAACTCTACTAACTTGAATCCAGTTGAACCATGATGGATACACATCCTTGAATTCTGACAAAAAGAACACAAAATGAGTTGCTAGGAACGCCAATGCAATCATTAATCAGATTATTCTCCTCCTTTACAGGCAAGCAATTAACCATCATAGAAAAGCTCCGACGGTAGCTCTAAGACTGTAGGATGGCACCTATAATTTACTCACCAGCTTTGTCACATAGTTATGATTCCTCGTCTGGTACTGCTCGAGTTTGGATGTCAGTTCATAGAGCCCCATATGACTGAAATCTACTAAGAACTAACAGTGGAAGCCTGAGAAAATGAAGATATAAATGTCCAGTCATACCCAAGATCATTTAAGAAATTAATAAAGAACTTTCATCTACTGAACCAAAGAATAAGCAATTACCAAATTAGCAAAATGTCAACCCTAGAATAACAGTCTGGCCATTCCTCTTAAATTAAACCAATAATGACCAGATCAGTGAAATGAGTAAATTTGACCAAATTTACAATGCTGGAGATGGTCTGGTTATTAGCAATCTGGTAGTCTATATTTATTTCAGATATGTTGTTGTTGTGATAACTTTTAAGCTCAAAATATAATGCTTATAAATACATTATGATCCTAGAGAAAATCATTAATTTTGCTATACCTTTCCTAAGTGCAACCCGTGAGAACACTTGAATGATTGAATTATGATTTGACATTAAACGGTAATTTTTCTATCCTTTGTCATGCTAAGTTTTTTTCACTAAAATGCATTTTTCTCCAAATATATTTTTGCACCATTCATACATGAACTAATTTACTAACTGCACTAACCAATGCATCATGGAAGGAACCTTGAGCAGCAGCAGCATTTCTAGATCCATGCTTCTTCATGTGCTTACTTTTCATAGATCACAACCACAAATGGTGAGCTACAGAGATGCTCCAACATCTGCAGCAGAGCAACCCTTCTTCACTAACAATGCATAAGAAACAAGAATTCAATTTCTTGCGAGCGGCGGCGTTTGTGCTGGCCTGAACAACAGATGTTTGGTACCAAAAAAATGCATGTAAAGATGACAGCCATGGTGCAGTACAATAAGAATGTGCTGTATGTAAGCAAACAACTAATTCTGAAGATGTAGGGAAATAGAGCATGCTAACCAGTTTGAGGACTTCAGAGACGAAACACTTCTAGTTCTAGCAAATGGATCAGATGTCATTGCCAATTAAAAATTGCAAAGTGAAGCAGGCGGCAGGACGAAAATGATTGTCGCAGCAAAGATTTATAGAAATGACTTACATATCAATAGGCTCAGTGAGTGCTGCAATAAAAGTAATCAGATCAGACAATTAGTAACTTAGTCTAAACATAAAGAAATATTGTCTAACAGTTAACTTCTACCGATCCCACTATTATGTATGTATGATATTCCATCCAGGTTTACTTTTGATGGATGCAGTTTGGACCTTCTATGAATCACATAATCAGGAATTATCATGGCCAGGTGAGTTACATAGGGAGCAGCCAACCCACAAAGTTCACCATTATTAGGAAGACAAGATTACAAGATGAAATGGGAATGGCTCGGTCGTTTGTAAGCTATGTTCTGTTCTCAGGTGCCATAAAAAATTTCACATCGCCTTGTTGAGTTGTGCCATAAAAAAGTTCACCAAGAAAAAAACAAATTCATGAGTTGTGTACATTAGTACAGTTCGTAGAAGCTAAATTAGGAGCAACCAGTATAGTTTTATATTTCTAAAGTTTTCCTGACATTCTACAAGAAGCTTAAACAATCAGATTCTTCACGTCACTGAATGTGATATGGAATCTAGCATCAAAGGCTATACAGGAAAGCAACAACAATGATGATACTCACATTCGGCACTCAACAGTCAACAATGCTCCCATGGTTGCACAACGAGCAGGAAAAGACTGTGTCAAGCCTGTCCATCTGCTTCTTAGGAGGCGGTTTAGCAGTTGACTTTCTCTTCCCCATCTAGCAAAATCGATGTCTGGTTCCCCAACCGTAAAGGCACAATCAGATTCGAGTCATGTGATGAACGAGCATATGAGAATCGCATTACCTCTGAGAATGCCGCTGAATCTCAAGCACGTCGGTGAAAGTCAAGTCGGCAAATAAAAAGGACGATAAAAGATCTAACAAATTCATTTTGGTCGGTAAAATTATGAGTGTACAGCCTAATTATACCAATACATAGAGCAGAAGTAGATGGCACATAGTCCTATGAAATACAATATAACTATAAGAGATCCATGTTTTTTTCTGAATAAAACTGGAGGCGTAAAACCCCTACTGATTATATATGTTAATGAAAAAGATAAAGGTGTATACAAAGAGAAGGCCCATATTGATATCAACTGCGAAATTACCTGCACATGATTTCACTCAATAGTAAATGCTAAATTATTGGTTTTCTTGGAAACAAATCACAGGCAACCATGCACATT
This sequence comes from Eremochloa ophiuroides, assembly GCA_038502445.1. Classification (NCBI taxonomy): domain Eukaryota; kingdom Viridiplantae; phylum Streptophyta; class Magnoliopsida; order Poales; family Poaceae; genus Eremochloa; species Eremochloa ophiuroides. The sequence continues at coordinate 3,303,340 of JAHLJS010000006.1, read as the reverse complement.
ATAAAAATAGACAATGTCAGGTAGGCACCCGCTAATTTTTGTTGACGGAAACAAGCATGGCAACTAATTTTGCATCTTATTTATTGTCCAGCTATTTAGACACCAGCAAGTGCATTTTTTTAGCAAGTGACTTTTTTTAGTAATGGCAAAGCTCAAGATTACTTGTATGGCATTTGCCGCCCAATCAAAGCCATGAAGTTAGCGAAAAAAAATCATGAATCCATCAGGGGATGTGGGTTATGTCCCTGCAAAAATAGATGTCTACGCAACAAGACTGATAACCATGATAGCATAACCACAGACTGATGCCCAAATGAAATAACCAACACGAAAGCTCATATATGTTGATTCTTTTATTTTAGCATAAGATGAGTGGCAGAGATACCAAACACAAGTTAACGTGACTCCATGAATATTAGAGTATAGTGGTGCAAATGAGTACCCCCAATATTAGCTGATAAGCAAGGATAAACCTCAATTATTTGTGTTTCTCGGGTCACAAAAGTTAGAAACAAAGGACTACGCCAAGTATACAGACCTGATTATGTTCAAAAAAAAAGCATGGGGAACAGACAAAGGATTCTCAAGATTTATATTGCAAGGTTATGCATGATTTATTATTGCTCTACATAATCTGCTAATATTCTTCTACAAATGCCTTGTTAGTGAACATAACTGATATCCAAAAGGAAGAAAATACAGAAAGTTGAAGCCAACAGAATTTGAGCACAAGGTGACCTATTGATGCTCACGCAAATACTTATGCCCATTTGGGATCAGGCGTGCCGCAGTCAGCACAAATGCGGTTTTCACTCTTTTGCAACAACTCCTTCAGTTTCGCCATCTTAGCTGGAAGGCAAAGGTGAATGTTAGTTGATAATATAAGTGAGACTGCTGTGACCTTAATAGATAATATAAGTACATCAGTACGTGTAGCAAAAATGTAAAAAATCGGAAAGCCTTCAGGGAAAAATTGCATTTGTGTTTTTGGCTGATCGTGTGCATTATAACGAACATGCGCTTAAGATAATTCAATCATATATAGTAAATATTTTTGTTGATCCATGTGCTCAGCCCCAGTTTAACCACAAAAACATATCCCTCCTCTCAGTTGTGACAGTGTACACTACTAATCTTAGTAATTTAGCCAATACAAGCAACAGAGCAAAGTAACCTACTATTGCTGCGGGGACCTGTCACACCCGCACTGGCAGCGACACATGCTTTGCCATAGATACGACATGGTCCTGATTGAGCTGAGAACAATTGAAAGGGATAATGCAAATTTTGGGATGAACCTGGAGGTCGATGAGGCCACTACCAATCCACCGTAGGTGCTATAGCGAGGGGAGCGAATCAAGGCGGGGCGAGGACGACGGCGTGCGGGCGCGAGCGGCCCTTCTGCTTCTTGGCGCTCCGTTGGCGAGCCTTCTCCTTCTCCGCATGGCCTTCTGGCGGCCGCGCGACTTCGTGGAAGGGGGAGAGGAGGCGGTGGCGTGGGCGAGCGTGGGGTGAGGACGACGGCACGAGCTAGCGACGATGTTGAAAACGCTGGAACAGTCCATGAGACATCTAGACGGTAGTAAACCATAGCTCTCGCCAATCCTTGGTGCAGATTCAGATCACCCTGTGGGACATCAGCCACGACAGGTATCTGCACCGGCACGATAATGAAAACAGGGTCCAGTTCTAACCTGATTGAAAATCGACTTTTGAGGAGCGACTGCTTGACGGAGTCCATGGCGGCAGCGATGAAAACATCGGAGAGGAGAGCTGCGTCCCCTATGGAATCTTCACCGACACGTCGCCATACACCTCAACCTCCTCCTTTTGCCCGCCTGATTTTCAGAAGGATGCAAAATCGAGTTGCAACAGCTACCCAATCAGCGGTACCCAATAGCATGGGTATGCAAAATAGAGACAGATTCAGACCTTTTCCCCTCCTCAGCGGTTGCGCTCAGGCAGCAGAGGGCGGTTGAATCCGCCGCGGCGGTTGGCGCTTGGTGACGACACGCACCCCGCTAACGTCGCCGTCGGGCACGTGCTTTCCCTTGGTGGAGTAGAACCCAACGGGGATGCCTATCATCTTCATCATCTCCAGTTCCTCCGCATCCATGTCGCCGTCGCGGCCGTGAGGTCCCCTCCGCCCTTGAGGGTCGCGTGAGAGTCGGCTGCCTTCTTATCCTCTTTGTGGTGGTGGTCGGCGGTGGAAGGGGACCGGGGACGCCTCGCGGCAGCGCTTGTGGCGGCCGGCGTCGGGGGAGGGGGACGAACGGCCTCGGTGCGAGTGGGAGTGGCGGCGGTCGGAGCGGTCCCGGTCTGCCGACGGGGAACGGGACCGGGAGTGCTTCCGCTCGCGCTCGCGGCGACGGTCGCGGTCCCTGTCCCTGTCCCTGTCCTGCTCCCGCTCCCTCTCCCGATTCCTTTCCTTCACAAGGGTCGCACGGGCGGCAATAGAGATTTCTTTCCTTTCCTTGGCGAGCAGGAGGTGGACATCGCACGGCAGAGGCGGACGGACGACCCCAACATATTATCGCACCAAAACACTGCCTCCTCTTCAGTCTTATTAGTTGTAGAGATATAGTTTCATTCTTGACTCAACGTGCAAACTTTGGTGCCCAAAAGGATCTGAGGCCCAAATGGAAGTTTTATTCACAACAGGCCCAAATGGAAGTTAAAAGTCACAATCATAGATTCATGGTGCCCCTCCGCTAATTATTCCAATGACATGACATCATTTTTGTGTTAGCAAACTCATTTTGGAGACGCTCTACTCCCCACTCATAAAATAGAGAGAAACGCTCGCACAGCATATCATCGAGTTGCTTCTCTTGTGAATGAAACGCTAGCACAACATATGAGTTGCAAAATCACTTTTTTCATTGAGGCTTGTTTTATTAACAAAATTTCTTCAAGAATGAGTTAAATTTAATAAATTTTGTAAAATTTTTTGAATAAGATGAGCGTTCAACTTAGGGTCAAAAAATCCTTAAACGAACTATAATTTAAAAACAGATTTAGTATCTCACTACCTTGACCAAATTAGAGAATAGTTACGTACAATATTAGCTACCTAACTAGTAGATTATAAATCAAACAAATCCTAAAGCACCACCGTGGGTGTCGGAGTAGCTGACCACGTGGTGTAAGTGTAATCTAGCTAGCTCCAAGGCGCGCAGGCTGCAGCCTGCAGGGTTGCGCCACCAAGCAACCATGTTGGTCACTTGTGCTGACGATGCTCGCTAGAGCTGGCTTTTGTAGTATTTCCAAATCTTGGACTTATACCGCCAGATCAAATGGCGTCAACGTGAAACCGTCTGTTCGTTTGGCGACACAGATTCTACCGTCGTTTCAGACTTTCAGTTGGCCATAAGGGCTTATCGCCGTTTGATCTAACGGAAATATGGTTGTTTTAATATACAATATATTTTGTTGCTTAAAAATAAATACTTAAGTAATAAGACTATCGGAGAGGTTCAGAAGAGAGCATCTGACTCTCATTTTTGAAAGGGCCTGTTAAGTGTTAAAAACCAAGTGTTGCAACTGGAAAAGTTTATAGTAAAGGATGGAACACAAACACGGTTCTGGGAGGATGTGTGGATAGGCAATACCTCATTAAAAATGAGGTACCTAAGGCTGTTCAACATAGTGCGAAGGAAACACGCCACAGTGGCGCAAGTGTTATCAGCAACGCCAATTAATGTCTCTTTTAGAAGAGCATTAGTAGGATATAATCTACGGGATTAGAATAGGATAGTCCACACAGTAGCGCAGCTAAATCTATAGAATGAAAGAGACACTTTTATTTGGTCTCTAAACACAAATGGTTTATTCATAGTTAGATCAATGTATGCATTTCTAGTTAAGAGTGGAGTGCAGGTCTCTCAAGAAATTTGGCGTGCCAAATTACCCATGAAAATCAAAGTTTTCATGTGGTATTTAAAACAGAGGGTTTTACTCATAAAGGACAACTTAGCAAAAAGGAATTGGACAGGTTCTAAAAATTGTTCTTTCTGTAATACTCCAGAAACAATTTAACATTTGTTTTTCCAATGTGCATATGCTAAATTTCTGTGGACTGCGGTTCACATGATATTGGGTTTATCCCCACCTGTTGATGTAAATGATCTTTTTAACCATTGGTCCAAAGGGGGAGGAACAACCCATAATTTATCACTTCTGACTGCGGCTGCAGCATTATGTTGGTCACCGTGGATATCTAGAAATGAAATTGTTTTTGATAAATGTAGACCTAAATCTTTTTTTCAGGTACTTTTCAGAGGGACGTACTGGCTTAGACAATGGGCCCAGTTGCAGTACCATGAGCACCATCTTCAAGAGTTGATTGATGCTTGCCGAACTATTGAGACAGCATGTCTCCAGTGTTTTTCCTCCTCTGGATGGTTATCTGTTTTTAGGATTGGAATCAATTAACTTTAGTTGTTTGGTTGTGAGAGAAACGGTCTCTATGGATCGTCTAGTTTGCTACGACATTGGTCGTGTATTTCTTTGGTTGGTGGCAGGATACTAAGTTGAGAACATTATAATAATGTGGTCTGATTTCATTCTTTTTGGATGAATGAAGCCAGATAGATTGTCTATCCTTTATTAAAAAAAACAATATATTTTGTTGTAAAAAAAATGTTAAATGCGTCCTACTCCAACGGGCGCTGAACGGATGGTCGAAGGAATGCTGCCGTTGCTAATTTGATAGTTTGCTTTTTTCAATAGTATATTTTTTTTATCATTCCTCTTTATTCTTTACTTTATTACTACAGTATTAGGTTGCTCTAGATCACGCTGTTTAGAAATTGGTTGGGGTTGGGCGTAGCCTTGTACTTTTTCTTTTTTATATGTAGCCGTGTACTCGGTGGGAGGCGGAGGGGCAAACCGAACATCCGAATCAAAAGCAGAGGACAAATCTGCATCGCAATGCTATAAAAGAGAGACACAAGCATATAATTACATACTAAATCTGTTTCAAATTATTGTTTGTTTGACTTTTTAATCTCAAGTTTGACCACTAGTCTTATTCAAAAATTTGTGTAAAATATCAGTTCTTTTGTTGTGGCATGATTTATTAATGAATATTCTTTAAAAATGACTTAAATTTGACAACATTTGCTTAAATTTTTTAAATAAGACAAATAATCAAAATTAGGGTTAAAAAAGTTAAATAAACTATAATTTGGAACCGGTCTTGTTTGTACGATGGATGCCCATGTGGGTTGGGTTGTGTTTTTTTTTTTTTTTTTTTTTTTTGAAACTTGGGTTGGGTTGTGTTGACAGAGCAGGGAGTGGGAGTGCATCGACTATTTACAGAAAGGACACAGTTAACCTTTTGTTACCTGGAGTATATTAGAAAGCACGGGTCTTTCGTAATGTATTATGGCTTTTCAAAACTTGTACTGATATATCTATGTGCTATATATCCATGTTCAGATATTTTTAATGAAGTTTGTTATGAAAATAATAATTTAAGAATTCTTTAATTGGATTTAGATACGCCATTTGAGTATATATTTTCTTAAATTCCTTTTAAGATTGTTGAAATACGTAACAGAGGGAGTATGCCACTAGCAAGTTGGTTTATTTCTCCCAGTGCATTAAAGAACACAACCGCTACCAACACCAGGCACACGGAAATGTTCTGTAGGAGGCAATTGGTCAGGATTATTAAATGCTAAAAGATGCATGATCATCTAGTGCCAGGAGAAATCCTACTTCACTATAGGAGAAGTTGCATATGTTGACTGTGTGTGTGGTCGTCCATTTCCACTAATATGATGTGAACCCCAAGTCTTCTAGAAACAGAGCAACTCAAAGAGATGATAGTTTTGAGTTCGGTTTAAACAATTTGTGGCATAAAATAAAATAGATAAAATAGACTCTAACAGGTATTATATCTGAGTTTCTATATACCTGGTCCTCCATCCCATCAATTCCGCTTGCTAGAGGAAGCAACCGTACATGTAGCGCTCGCCATCAGGCCCTCCATCACATGCCGATCTGCCGAGCTTCCTCCTCGCATCGGTGTGCGCGCGAGATCGTCCTCTGCACCGCTAAGCACCTAGACACGGTGTGCTACCATGACATGTACTCCATCCGTCTCATAAAGACTGTCGTTTTAAACTTTTTAGAAACTGTGTTTGACCATCCATCTTATTTGAAAAATTTATATAAAATGCAAAATCAATTAATAATTATTAAAGTACCTTTAATGATAAAACAAATTATAATAAGATAAATAATATTTATATAAAATTTTTAAATAAGACGAATGGTCCAACGTGATGTCTGAAAAGTCTAAAACGAACTACGGAGGGGAGTACGAGCACAACGTGGAGCTCAATCCTTCTCGAGTATACAGTAGGTACCTGGTGTCTTGCTTCATAAGATCTGCTTAGTCATTTTAGATAGCAGAGTCCGCGATGATCACCGCTACTGGGCCTAACCAAAGCATTAGGAATGACACAAACTTCGCTATACGGATATAGGCATATAGCTACTGAATACTATAGCAATATACCTGAGATGGGCCCCCATGGGATTGGGGGGCCCGGGGCAACCGCCTCGTCCGCCCGCCCTCAGGGCCAGCACTGCCCCGACATCAAGCCCTCCAACCTCATTAAGTATTGACTCCAAGTGCTGCATCAAGATCCCCCAAGAAACTTCAAGTTTAGGGGATTGATTAGAGCAACATCAAGGACTCTTTATATCCTTCCTAATTTATACTGAAAGATATTTTGGCAAAAAAAAACCTCCAACAACATCTTTAACTCCAACAACATCTTAAAATAATCTTTAAATATAAACATCATGTATTCCTAATTCTCGCTAGCCAAAGATAGACAATGAGGATGACTCTCTAAAGTGCAAACAAGATATAGAAAAGTTAATGGATGATTCAGATAGTATATTAAGAAAGAAACTTGGAGATGCTCTTAGGTGTTGCCTATAGAAAAACCGGCCAAGCGGCTTGCAGCTACTGCAGGACGCACGTGTTGTCCTCCCATTCTGGCCCTGCCTGCAGGCAACATGAACTCCAATCCGGCTTCACATGCCAAATTGTTTCCATGAATGGATGGAAGTGAGGTGTGATGTGAAAGAGAATCGGCTAGTAGTTTCGTTGTTGAAAAGTAAAAGTCTTGGTGACATGATTGATAAGTTTATTTCCAGGAACAGCTAAACCGGTAAATTTGGATCTCTTTGCTCTTACTAACCTTTTCTTGTTGATATATTGGTTAATCTTGCTGATACATTGGTTAAATTTATGTATAACACAACTGTTTTGGAGGTTACTGTACAACGTCGCAATGCTGTATGGAGACCAAAGACTAATCCTCAATAATCTTGAAGGCACAGTAATTATCTTCCCAGGATTAAATCGAGTGGTCGGGTGGAAAATCGTGCAGCCTTTTTCAAGCAGCAGTAGACGTGAGGGCCGTTGGATCAGAGTCCTTGGTTGACCTTTTTTTTTTTTTTTTTCTTTTGATAACTTTCCCTGGTTGACCTTGAGCGTGCGTGAGCCGTGTGCGTGAGCCGTGCGCCGGCCGGCAGGGGCTTGGCACTATGGCGCTGGGCCATTGAACTTTGCCTCGTAGTGGGGCCATGTAATCCAGTCCGGTACCAAAAGAAAAAAGCGAGTGGAGCTCGATGCAACTTCTCCACTGGAAGTCTGGAACCCACAAGGCGAGGTCATTCTGAACCTAGGACCACACATGTCCATGTGACCCCACCGAATCTTGCTGCTCTCTACGGAATAGTTTCGATTCCCCCGCAGCATACCAATTTTCCTCTTACTTTTAACGAGAGGAACGTAATTATGAACACGTGAATATAATAAATTATAGTTCAAATAGTTATTCTTTTATTTTAGAAACCGAGCAAAGAGGATGGGTAGACATAATTTAATATCACTAGTATAGTGTCTGTGCTAACGCTACGGTTTTATTTTAGGGATGCTCATAAAAACAATCAACTTTTTTTTTACATAATTTAACTTTTACACAATTTTATTTGAGCCTATATACAATTCAAGGACACTTTTGCATATAAGAAGACAAAAAGTAATTTACCTGTATAATACTTAGTTTCAAAAATCTAGATTCATTATAACGGGAGCACCCACCTCTTTGCCAAAGAGAGTTTTATTATCACAGATTCAACAATATCATTACAAGACAAGACTCTTAATACAAAACTTGAAAAGAAATACTCAGTCTTTGACATGACATATTGACAAAACATGCACGTTCATGCACAACTTTATTTCTCTCTGCGCCAGAATTGCAGAAAATAAAATTCCTAGGTGTCATTTTTAACAATAACAAGTTATATCCAATCACACATTCTGCCTGAAGGAACCAACTCTCATGTATAGGCTGCGTTCGGTTGCGCTTATAAGCGCTTATAAGCGCTTATTTTTCAGCACTTCAGCAGTATTTTTCTCTCACAAGATTTCAGCACTTCTACAGCATTTCAGCGCTTATCTATAGCACTTCAGCTTCACCGAACACAGCCATACAAGCAATTGCACCTTTTACACAGAAGTTGCTAATTAACGTACCAAAGAAAAAAATTATCAGCAGGTGTTTTAAAAAATAGATAGTTAGCACCAGTTCCTGCCGAGGGACAATGCAATAGTATTGATTTTGAAAATAAAAACAAACATTACTTTACAGCTCGCACGCCGCTAATTCAACAGCACCTGTGACATTACTGTGATTGCACACACTTTAATAATCATTGTAGCTAAAACTTACCTCCCAGGTACACGGGTACCTCCACTTGAGTGGCTTATTGCCATTTCGATCTCTTTGATCCTCAATCTCAGCTGACATTAGTATCTTTAGCTGCATTCAGTTGAAGTGGTGATTGTACCCCTGTTCAGAAACATATTGAAAGGGATAAATCCTTATGTAGAGTAAAACTGATCAAAACCTCTCAATATTCATTGTGAACCAGAAAAGGTTCAGCCACATATACAGTATAAGCAAGGGGAAAAAGACACGGGAGAAAATTCTACTTGAGTCATCACTGTTCCTGATAAATAATTAGCGGCTCCCCTGTCTACCACAGTCCAACTTCATATCAGGCTACAGAATTCAGCGATTTAGCATCACAAACGCTACTATTTCTTAGTACAATTCAGCAGTCGCACTGCTCTACTACACCGACACCCAGGTCCCAAGAACAACTACTTCAGGGATGAAATGGAATAGGGTTGTTGCTAGAATTTTTTTTAAAAAAATTATCCAACAGGGATGAATTGGAAAAGGGTTGTTGCTAGAATTTTTTTTTAAAAAAACTTATCCAATGGTACACTCCCCGTAGATACAATCCCAACAAACAATATCAAAGTTGGAATGAATTACCTTTTCGGTGCTGACATTCAGCCTTCTGGCCTGTTGAATCCTCCCATGCAAAAAAAAAAAAAAAAGCAACAAATTCACATAAATCCTGAAACCTAAACCCAATTGGAAGCACGGCATGGCATCCAATTGAGCAGCACACAAATTCTAAATCAGTGGGGGCTGGGCAACAGCAGGATACAGGAGAAGATAGAGTCGGGTGGTGAACCACTCCGTACTTTGTAGAACAGGATACAGGAACGGTTCCGTTACCTGGTGGAGCAGCACGATGGTGTCAACAACGATGATACGGGCGACTTTGTGCTCCACGGTGCCGAGGGTTATGGCTGGCCGACCGGCAGTAGCGGCAGGCTGAAGGGTTTCCTCACGCTAATGTACGTCATGCGATCATCACGGCGGTTGGATACCCACGGACAACGGCGACTGGGGGTAGGCAAAAAGATGAATGGATTTCCACCTTCATCGTACGATCGTCGTTGGGGAACGTCGCTTGACCAGATCTTGTTAATGGATCTGTAGAAAAATCATGTAGCGCACGCGCTACTCCTGGAGCACCGTAGTATCGCTGGAGGTGACGCACACCGACCACAAAGTCCACCTCTCCCTGCAGCACACGATTACGGAGGACAGGAGCAGCGCGTCAGAAATCTGATGAGAGCAGAGAGGTAGAGAAGCTGGGGATCGGGATCACTTGCCGTTGGAGTGGCAGGCCAAGAAATCGGGATCACTTAGGGCTCCTTTGGATAAGGGCATCCCGCGTGGATCCCGGCGTGATCCGCGGGTGGCGAGAGGCCCGTGGCGCTTCTCCCCCACCGAGATCCACGACACCATTTGGAAATCTCGTCCGTCAAAATAGGCCCGTGTCTTTTCCGTCCCAACCCCGTCGATCCACGCGGCTCAGAATAAACGCCTCCGAAGTCGTGTCGTTTCTTCCCCGTCCGTCGTCGCTCGCGTCACCAAGGAAAGCATGGTGCCTAGGGTTTTGAGCGCCGCCGTCTCCACCCCTTGAGCCAGCCGTTGTCGCCTCAAGCCCTCGTCACATCGCCACTGCTACTCCTGGATCCTGCTCCGACTTTGATCTGGACGCCCTTCCTGGATCGTTGCTGATCTCCTCGCGTCATAATCGTCATCGTCGCCGCCGCCGCCGCCGTCCCCATCTGCACCTGCTACGTTCCCGGCCAACCGCGTTGTCCGTGTGGTCTCAGGCACAGGTTGTTGGGCGCCTCATCCTGATCTTGTTATGTTTTTCTTGTTATATCTGCTGTTCTTTAGTCTTCACTTCTTAGAATCAAATCGAATGGATGGATCGTATGGCTTCTACTTTCAATTGAATCGTGTGCTAGCTTTTTCTGCCTCGCGAGATCGAAAAATTAATACTGCTACCTGTGATCTAGATTGAGAAATTAGTACTGCTAACTTAATCATTGTGTCTCTCTCATCCACCAGGGTCACCGTTGATAAGGAACAAGAGTGAAAATTGTCATTCGGTGATCATTGAACTTGACTGAATACTTAATAAACAGATTAATTTGTTTTCTGAAGCATGTTGGGATGCTTTGCATCATTCGTTGCATCAGTTTTCCTTTTTTTGTGGTGTAACTGAAACAGCTGTACGAGGCTGCATTGAGATCACTGCATTCAGAATTTGAGATCACTGTGGTGTAACTGAAAAGGTTCGATGTGTTGGGTAATTGGGTACATGGCTTGATCCTCTTCGATATGTTGTCTGCTCTAGTTACTTTGATTTATCACTTTTATCTGCTGCTTGCACTAGTATCGTTTTTGTCACAAGATGAACTGAAACACTACCACTAATTCAACTCCTATTCTCCTGTATAAAGAGCAGATGCCCCTATCTAGGATAAATATAAATCACTGGTTCAAGATTGGGTGGCAAATTTAGCCATAGTTTCAGTTTGTGTTTAATTTGATCTAGCTTATAAATATGCACATGCATCAATCAGACATAGTTTCAGTTTGTGTTTAATTTGATGAAGCTTATAAATATGCACATGCATCAACCAATAGTCACAACTCTGTTCATCTAATTGCAGGGATGATCAAGAAAGGTCTGGCTCCTTTTGAGTCTGCTGTTGATGCTGGTTGCAAGGGGTGGTTTTTTTTGACCGAACAAGGGGGTGGATTGTTGTGGATTCAGTTACCTCTAGTTATTTGGTTAGCTTGATGTAATATCCCGGTGCAATCATGAACCTACAAACGCTTGTATGTTTTTTGGGAGGCTTAATATGTTGAGCTGCAGAAGTTTCTGTGACTATGTATACTTTGAATTAGTAGCCAATCATTTGGTTTGAAGATATCTTGTATGAGTTTGTTGATTTGCTGCTTGAGGAATGTAATGGAAGTTTACCAAGTGTGCTCATTTTCTAAATGGCAATAACATTTTTGAATTCTTCGATTTTTTCTGATTTTTCTGAATTTTTTTTAGCTAGCCGGGATTCTAATTCCCGTCTCTCCCAAATGGACGTAGGGAATCTGTCTTCGCTGGGGGAGAGGGTGTCATGTGCAGGGAGAGAATCTCCTATGGGGTTGAAAAGCAAGTGTATTTACTCCCCCAACATCCAAAGGAGCCCTTATAGTTCTCTGGCGGCGGGATTACCTCGCGCTGCTCGCGTCATGAACCTGGAGGAGGCCTGACTCCGTGGCCTTGGGGAGATCAAGGACGTCGCCCTCCTTCACGGGCACCACTTTCTCTTTGATCGGGGCTGGAGACGCCGACATCTTCCGCACACTGTCTCGGTTGTCAACGTCGCGTTGCCTGACCAACTCAACGCCGACCAGGACGCAGAGGACAACAACGGAGACAGCTCCGCCTCGCACTCCCTTATCGGCTGCTTGAAACGGTTTATGCAGACGGTTTCCAAGAAGGTCACCTCGCCACTGCTGCCACTGCCACAAGTTGTATGGGTCTCTTCCTCGTGTTAAGCTGCCACTACGGAGCTGGCGCCTTGTGGCGCAACCATTAGCCAAGATCCCGGTGGCCAAGCGAGGCGAGATCCTCATTATGCAACAGCTAGGACTGATCCAAAGGACGCTAACGGAGGCGGCAACAGGAGTACGAGGACAAGTACGTCAGGGACCCAAGCACTTCACACACTGAGGCGATACGGAGCTCTTCCCCGACCTGCAGCAGACACGGAGGCGTCGCGACCGCCGTGCATGAGCATACAACCGATTTATGGATCGAAGCCGGGGCATGCAACTTGAGTGTTTAGAGCATGTATAATGCAGGGAGGCGCTTAAAGAGAGAGAAGACATAAAACTTCATCTAGCATTCCTAACTTACAATGGGATAGGCGCTTCTTTAATCGAAAAAACACTCAACAATACTATAATTAGCTTGTCATGGTAGGATTTGCTTCAAGCCCAGGAGCAAGCGTCAGGCTCCTGATTAGGCAGCGACGCCGCGCACAAGCGCCCTGTGAACCTTCACCGTGGCCTAAAATAGCACACAACTGCATGCAGTGCCACTACAAGCGCCTACGTTGTAGTGCTCTGGAGACGCGTCCGGTTGCCGCGTCGGCTGTGCCGCTTGGCCCGGATCGAGGGGGTCATCTTGCAGGTCGTCGACCGCCATGGCGTACCCCGGCCAATCTGCACGGCAAGTGCCTCAACTGTCTCTCTTCCACGCACAGAGTGGCCACCTGCAGGTTGCCCCAGCGATGTCTGCGGTGCAGGGGCTTTCGTCACATTGCGCGTGATTGCAAGCAGCTCAGGCGCATGGGCAATCGGCCTTCGGGTGGCCGTACCGGTGGCCCGGCAGACCTTGGTGGTTGGCATGGACTTAGCTGAGCCACAACAAACACCACCGTCCTCGCCACCGATGGTCGACAGCAGAGCGCGCGGGGCCAACGCAGGCGTCGGAGGCACCGCAAGAGGCTGGCTGGGTCTGTTGTCGAGCCCACGGGATCGCCTGCCGACCACGCCGACGACACAACCGCCAACGCCTCCACTACTATACATCGCTTCTCTGAGCCTGATCCGCTCGTGGAGATGATGTGTCGGTCCGTTGTGCCTGCGATGCGTTTCGTCTCCATCGACCCGATGCTGGACGGGCTTGGCACATCACTCTGGACGAGCTTGCCGCATCACTCAGCCCCCATTGACCCGATGATGGACGAGATTGCCGCTTCAAGCGTGGCCGTTGATAGCATCGTCGATGAGGATATTGTTTTACAGGGGACAGGGAACGATGATGCCTGCAGTGATGGGATGGAGGACTTTGATGCTTGCGCCTCCTTCTGCATGCGGATATTCAAACCGATCTCTGATCCGCTGCTACCGAGGCCAGCCTCACCTCTTGGGGGTGATGTTTAGAAGTGGGCCGACAAGCCGAGTACCAGAAGACGCAGAAGGTTGATTGCTCCCACCCACTCTAGCCTGCGTTTGGCAGCTCGTCCGTCCACCGTGCCAGTGGCAGAGCGCGCCCAGCGCAAGCTTAAGCGCGAGATGGAATTTCTCAACTAGAAATCGGTGGCGCCAAATGCAGCAGTCACGGCGTACGTCGACATGTTTGGCGAAGGCCTCCCGGAGCAGGCGATCGAGGCAATCAAGGCCGCGTCGAAGTTGAACAATAAGGAGTTTTGTGAGGCCCTTCCTGCAATGGCTACGGAGTCAGGAGTGGCCGAGCTAGAGGTTCCATGATAGTGGGAGTTGGCCACCTGTTGTATCTGTGTGTGAGTAGTCTGTAATGACCTTGTGCTCAGTTTGACGGTCTGTCAAACTTGAGAAGTTGTTTTGCGCTCTCTCTTCTTATTAATATATACCGGCCATGTACTGGATCTTAAAAAAAAATAGTGCGTGAGTAGTCCACATAGGGCTATGAGACGGAGGCTGCTCTTCATGTAATATCTTCTCCTCCCCATTTTATGCTACTACGACGCGTTTGTAAAACCTTTCTTCTACTTGATTACATGTAAATCTTATATTATGGAATGGAGGGACCGAAAATCATCATAGTTTCTGGATGGAGAGTGTAACGAGAGCAAGCTCTTTTTTCGTCCCCCGGTCAATAAAAAGTATTCTAACTAGCTGCTGGTATAAGATGATTGGAAACCTATCTAGTGCAAACTAACTACTTCGTGCAAACTTGTAAACTTCTAATCTGAGCCATATGATGTTGATCCAAGGAGTGTAGGGGGATTGGGTAATTTTGCACTTAACCGCCTGCTCTTAATCACACATTTGCAAATCCCCCTTTCCACCTCTCTCCCGTGTCCCCCTTAAATCAACATCATGTGGCACAGATTAGAAGTTTGCATGATTTGTACGGAGAGGTTGGTTTATATTTGATACGTTGCCAAGATGATTATTACAATTGATGCACATGAGAATGACTCGGAATTGGCCCACATGGTTAGCCTCCACGTCAGTCCACACTTTTTCTATGTAATAAGCTTCCTGTTCCAAAATTCAATGATTTATGGTTTGCCACGATAACCAGTGCAATTGGATTGGTATGCTAGTTGCTTGGGAAGAAACAAAACGCATGCTAACATATATGTAATCACTACGAATGTACTCCGTACGTAGTACTACGATTCATTTTTGGCGAAACCCCTAACTAATAAATATATGTGATTACCTCTATATAAAAAAAAGAAAGGAAGAAGGAAAGAGACGAAGTTTGGACAATCCATATATTTCGAGAGAAAAAAAAGTGCGCTGTTTTTTTTTTTTGAACGAAAAAAAGTGCGCTGTTGGTAGGCGGGCGAGGTGCAAGTTGAACTGCAATGGACGGGCCCCACGTAATCTCGGAAAAATCTCCTGCAGAGGCAGAATGGAACATTCGAACTTGGGACCAGTACCAGCCATGCAACACAAGTACGCTCTGATGATGTCATCATACAGTAGTTCACGAGACCCGTCACGGTCACTGTTTGAACCTCCTCCGTGCGCGCTGCAGCCTAGAAGTATATATACTGCCACCGTCCCAGTGCCTCCGAGTTCTTCATCCTGCCACCGCCTCCTCCGTCTTCTACTTCTCCGGCCACTTCCAACCCCCTTTCCTTCTCCCACACGCAAGCTTAACTAGAGGGAAGCTTGTCGGGAGCAGAGGTGGTAGAGGTGAGCATTCACCATCCCCTCCACGAAGTTCGTGTATCAGCGCGTTTGAATGTTTTTTGACTCGATCGTGTTCAACATCACCGATTTTCCGTTGGTTGGATTGTTGCAGCAATGGCGGAGAAGACCGGCAGCAAGGAGGCGAGCTCCCACGTCGCGTCCTCCGACTCCGACCCGGAAATCCACGACCCCACACTCGCCGCAGCCCCTACCACGGAGGAGAGCTGCGTCCACGCGATGGCTTCATCATCGGGGACTGCTCCTATCGACGACGCTGCTCCTCTCGGCGACCTCGTCGACGGACTCGGAGCAGCCGCAGACGCAGCCGCGAAGGCGAAGATGATGGCAGCTTACTCCCCGTTCGCCCGCTTCGACGACCCCCTCGCCGCTGACAAGCCTGCTTACGCTTCCACCTCCGTCGGCCCCTCCCATGCAGCGGGCTACGGCGCCATCATCAGCTACCCACCTCCACGACTCGCTGCTAGCTTCCTGCGCCCGTCGATGCAGAGGCGAGCTCCCTCCCTCTCATCCAATACTCCAAACGGATCAGATGTCAAGCTGTGTTCGTATTGTGTGTGATTGATCATTGTTGGGAATTTCAATCTGAATTGACATCTGTTCAGCGTTTGCATCGTTTGCGTTCGTATTGTCTATGTGATTCATCTATGTAGTTGTCGAGTAAATTTCAGAGACTCAATATCTGCTGCATTTGGGAATGCCAATATGAATTGACATTTGTTCAGCGTTTGCATCGTTTGCGTTGGTATTATCTGTGTCATTAATCTCTTTAGCTGTCGAGCCCATCTGAATTTCAATCTGAATTGTCATCTGCAGCATTCGGGAGACCACAAGAAGCAACCTAAATCCTAATGCAAAGAGTTTTAAGCCGGCCATGTCTCGCCAGTCCTCTCCATGGGCTGCCTCCGCCGCCAACAGCTTCGCGTCGACAAGCGACAAGGATGGGACATCTGTTGGCCATGGACATGTACACGGCACCCCGCTGCCCAGTCCGGCCCTGCTGAACCGCTGGGTTCCAGTTGCAATCCCCGCCCAGCACCACCACCACCACCACCAGACCACGGTCGCCACCGCCAATAGGCCCAACTATGCCTCTGCGCTGATGAACTTCAACCAACATCAGCAATGGAGGGTGCCGGTGGAGACGCAGTGGAGCTTCAGTCAGCAACGGGCCCCTTACAACAACTTATCAGTACCTCTGCAGAGGACGCCTGCCAATGTCCTCTTCTCGCAGGCGTCTGTCTCCTCTGCATACCAGCCCTGGATGCAGCTCGAGCACTCTCATGCTCCACTGTTTGACTCACCGGCTCTCCACGGTCCGGCTGCTAGTGTCCAGGTCCAGGGTACTTCTTTAGGCTCACCCGCTTCTGCTGTCCACGCTACAGGCCCCAGTGCCATGCAGTTCACGAATGTTTGGGCAGATGATGCAACCAAAGCATTTGATGAGATCAATCAGCTCCTGATGAAGAGCAGCGACAGGCTCATCGTGGCAGTGGATTATGAATTTGCAGTTCCAGACAACTGTCGTGTTCATGATGGCGAGCCACCAACTCCTGAAGAATTCTACAGTCAAACTCAAAGCATGGTTAATGGAGGAGATATTGTACAGATTGCACTGGTATTTGCCACAAATGTTCGGATACTCGGGACATGGCAGTTTAATCTTGAGTTCTCTCCATCCTGGCGAGCACCGAACCATAAAGGGATTGAGTTTATGTTGAAGGCAGGAATTGACTTCGGTGAACATGAAAGCAGAGGCATTCCGAGGGCGGTGTTCAGTCATTGGCTATCACAGTCTAGACTACTATGCAATCCGAACATCACTTGGCTTACCTTCGGTGGCTGCAATGACTTTGGGTTCTTGATCCATTACGCTACTGGAGCACCGCTGGGACTAGATCGCCAGGAGTTCCTAAGGACTGCTAGGGTGCTGTTCCCGGATTCATATGATATTCGGATCTTCACAAAACTCGGAAGATGTAGGCCAGCGGTGATCCATGGTGGCCTGTCCAAGGTGTGCAAGGAGCTGCAGGTTAACATTGCAGGCCAGGCTCATAACTCAGGCCACGACGCCTTATGCACTCTGGTATGCCTTGAGAAGATGTCCCGCTCAGATCCCCAATTCCTCACGCGCATCACCAGATACCGTGGTGCTCTATATGGAGTATCTGATATTGATCAGTTTGATATGAGTTGAGCTAGTATCAATAGTGACACTGTAATGGTCTTACATGCTTGCATCAATTACAGAACACCAAACATTTCCTACGGCTTTGTGTTTCCTCGGCAGCCTTGCTTGCCAGAGCGTTGCCTCCGATCTGCAGGTTGCCAGCACCCGTCGCAGGTCATGGCTTCCATTCCTGAAGATCTTGCAGTTTCTGCGTTTCCAGATGGTCCAGCAGCATAGAAGTAGGAAGGATTTGAAATATATGGACGGCAAGTGTGGAGGTGGTGAGATCCTCATTAGATCATGTATCTGCCAGTTGGGCTGAGTCGGGACTCTGATTGCAGTCCAAAACTGCTGAGCAGCGGGGCATTCGAAGATCACATGTGCTGGTGTTTCATCCGAGTCATGGCAGACCTCGCAGAGAGCCTGACTCCACAATCCCTTTCTTTAGCAGATTAGTCTTACACTGAATCTTGCCTTGGGCGGTAGCCATGCAAAGAACTTGACGCGAGGTGGTGCAATGTTCTTCCAGGTGAATTTGTGCCACTCGCTGTTCCCTGCAGAAACACCTTTTATTGCTCTATAAAGCATTCCGGCATCAAGGCTGTCATCTGCTCTGATGAATGGGTTTTTCCTTATATCCTTTCCTTCCCGGAACTGGAGCAGTTCGATTATTGCATTTGCCTCAGTTAGCTGATTTGTAGCCATCTCCGATCTTCTGGGAACCAGAGCCAAGTCCGCCATTTCTTGCTTGCTGTACCGTTAAGTCTATTGCCGTGCACGGTGAGTGTTGGAACAAAAGGAAACAAAAAGCTACAGAATCTGACCAGTTCCCTGCTGATGTGAATTTAACTATGCCGGTTGTTACAAGTTACTGCATATAGATTGAACCTATATATGTATCTAGGACTGTTGAGTTGCACGATAAAGATTTTTAATGTAGCACAGAACTAAATATCGCGTGTCACAAATAAACAAAGGGAACTGAAAGATGAAATAAAACACTTATATCTTTATCCTTTCACAATCACAAAAAAAAAACATTAGCTAGCACCTGCATATGTAGGCTGGACGTCATATAGCTGCGTAGACAGTAGCTGCGCCCGCTCGTCAGAATTGTTTGTGATAATTTGTTCACAAACCCAGCAAATGATTATATAATAATAATAACAATATACAGAATGCTGCACTTCAAAAAAAAAAACAATATACAGAATGCAGATGATGGCACCAACCTTAATAGCCACCTTTTGCCCTTTTGTCTCCATATCAACTTGCTTGTGATTGATTTCAATTGAGGCAATCTTCCCAATATCTCAATATATTCTTTAGCGGGTATGCAGAGAGGAGTTCCCACCTAACTGACAGGGAAAAACAACATATCAGAGCAACATACATATCTGAAAATCCACAGTTGTCATAACTTGGTATCACAAAGCCAAAACATAGTTGCTTGACTTGGTACAGGAAAGTCATAAGCTGTGATTAGTACTTGGCAGCCCCACTGATGAGATGGCTGATTCCCCAAAAAAACAGTGAACATAACACTCAAGCCTCTGAATCTTTATACAAAACTTGAGTTCCTAGATGAGAGCATACTGGATTCCTAGATGAGAACATAACACTCAAGCCTCCGGCGACGGGCCTCCGCTTCGCTCCGTCAGAAGTCGGCCTTTATAATGGGCAATGAATTTGGAACATATTCAACATACCAAAGATAAGAGCAGTAACATCTGTGTGTCAAAAACTACATGTACCAACCGAAGTGTAACCAATAGTAATCCTCCCAGAATACAATGATTTTCACCTGACAATCCAAGAGTATCTTGCTGGGTGTGAATTGATATCCAAATAATCAAAGCTGCAAAATTATCAGATACTCACCTTAACTCGAAGCTCTCTCATTGGGTGCGGAGTTAAGCGCTGACAGTTGTCACAGTGGATCCCTATATAAAAGTACAACATTAGGCATCTTAAAGTTCTGCTCCAATTTTATAGCACTTAAAATATAAACTTTAAAAACCCTCTACCTGCATGCCACAAACAACTATTTGATCTCATTCATGCAGTATACCATTGACCAAGACAACATCAATTGTAGTGCCATGACCTTCAACGACAACTTCCAGTACA
The DNA here is from genome assembly GCA_038502445.1 of Eremochloa ophiuroides. NCBI lineage: Eukaryota > Viridiplantae > Streptophyta > Magnoliopsida > Poales > Poaceae > Eremochloa > Eremochloa ophiuroides. The sequence goes on along the minus strand of JAHLJS010000006.1, from coordinate 3,283,567 downwards.
GTACACTGAAACAAAAGAAGATAATTGATAAGAGCACATTTTTCTGTAACATACATTTTTTTTAACCTAAAATTGAGCAGCCCCACTGTAAACTTTTATTTAAAATTAAGCGAAGCCCAACAACTGATCGAGAAACAACAAGGAGAAAAACTGTACAGTAGCAGAAGGAAAGAGGGGGGGAGGGGGGGGGGGGGGGTTGGCTGGACTTCGGCAGCAAAAGTAAGTTTCTCTTCCATTGTCTTCTGTGCCCATTGAACCAACAATGGAAGCAAATAAGGAATGCCTTCAGCACTGGTAAGAGCAGTGCATACATGTCAATGTAATGTAAAGATGGCAATAATATGAGATGTGATATAACATAATAGTGCATAAAAATAGAGAAGCAATAAGTTAATGACCAAACCTTACAGCACTAGTAGGCACTATGTTAAAGGTATCTTCCATCTCCTTATTCTTGTAGTACAAAGCAGTATTCACTCCTTGCATCTTGAATTGTGTAACAATCTGTTGGGCAACACAAGCACATGTTTTAATCATGCCAGTGCATGATGATTTTTCTGTTAAAAAGAAAGAAACAAAGAATGTGATGCTCACTCACATCTGTAAGTCTCATATTGAACTCCCTCTTAACATCTTCATTTTGCTGTTTTAAGGCCTTCACAATAGGAGCATTTGGACATTTCTTCCAACCATAAAGACGATCAACCTTTATAGAGTGAAAACAAACAGATTAAGTAATGAATAAGTAACAAAAATAGTAAGGAAAGCCAAAAGTAAAAGGGGAGCTCCAGAAAACATACTTTATTCAAAGCAACAATGAACACTGCATCTCGACTCTTCAAAAGATTCAGGGATTCAATTGTCTGAGGTTCAAGCCCATGCATGATGTCAACAACCAAAATGGCAATATCACACAAACTTGAACCTCTATATCGCAGATTACTGAAGGACTCGTGCCCAGGGGTATCAATAACAAGCAGGCCTGGAATTTTTAGTGTAGCATCAGCTTTCAACTCCTTGGTTCTCTCTCTAATGTTTTCAGTAGGGAAGTATGTCACTCCAATCTGTTGGGTAATACCCCCAGCCTCGCCTTCTTGCACATTAGTGCGTCTAATACAATCTGGCAGCTTTCTCTTGCCAGTATCAACATGACCAAGGATGCAGCAGATTGGTGATCTGAGGTCACTACCATTCTTGGAATTATCCTCTTTGACGGGTCCTTTTATTTTTGTTCCTCTTAATATTAACATTATTGGCACCACCATCATTAGTTTCACTCTTCTTAGAGTCTGCAACAGAAGGGGCAAGCTTTTTGACAGCAGGCATTGCAGGTTGAGCTTTAGGGGCTGTTTAGTCAGGTGAAAAGGGGTAAAAAGTGCACTGTAGCACTTTTGTTTGTATTTGGCAACTTTTATCCAATCATGGCCCAAGTAGATTTAAAAGATTCATCTCTAGCTAGCCAGGCAAAAAGTACAAACATGCAACAGCTGCTACTTCATTTAATGCTCTATGCAGACGTAAAGTACAATTGATGTGATGGTGAAAATGAAAAAAAATTTATGAAGTAAACAAGGCCTTAGTATTTTGCTGCTTCTGGACAGCCACAGTCCCCTCATCATTGGTGTACATGGGCTCAGGTTCCTCTGCAGCAGGCGGGTGACCCTCTATCCCGGCAAGGATCTGGTTGGTGTCCTCGTCATCCACGTCCATCGTATACCGGTGGAGTGCCATTGTGCGTGCCCTGGATTGGCATAGGGCGTCGTGCACTAGAGACGTGGCATCGGCTCGCTGCAGCATACAGCTAGCCGTGCAGTTACATCGATTGAACAGCTGAAGAGTCTGCAACTGTTCTCCTGCTACTTTCTCAGTGTGCTTGCTACGTGGGACCCCACTTTAGCTAGGCTCAATCGTCTTTTTACGAGTACAAAGTAGTATCTAAACAGGACCGGCAACCGGCAGGCACCGATTTGCGGCAGGGGAGTACTGGTGGATCCGACGTCCTTGGGCACTGCCGCTCGAGCTCGATCCTATATACGGCTACTAGCTGCTGGGATGCGTTTTTCTCTCTGCTTGCCGTGGTGAGTCGGCATGCGCACATGCCTATATAAACTGCGGAGCAGCTAGCGTGTTTTGATGGGGACTTCACTCCACCGTGTGTGCTACGTGCTACGCTGCATCATATCCGTGGCCGTGGATGCAAATGCACGCCCAAGTGCAGTCTTGAGCGGTGCGGCCGAATCGGGCCTGAGCGGCCTCCGATCTGCTCCGCGGCCTGCCGTCGCAGGGTCAAACAGCACCAGGGTCAACAACGCCTTGGCCGCCTGGAAGGTTGGTCTTTTCCCTCGATCTCCATCTCCCTCTCTTCTATAGATGGCCAATGGGCCGGCCCGGCACGGCCCGGCACGGGCCCGTGCTAGCACGGCCCGATAGACTACGGGCCGGCACGGCACGCCGTGCCTTGCGGGCCGTGCCTACATGGCCCACGTGCCTGGCCTTCGGCCCAGGCACGGCCCTGTGGGCCCTTTTTCGTGCCGGGCCGGCCCGCTCAGCACGGCAAAAAAAACGGGCCGTGCCAGCCCGCGGCCCAATACACATAAACAGATCACAGATTCACATAGACACAGACTTAGTCACTTAGCCAAGACAGTGAAAGCAAAAGATGATAACAAGCAAAGTTGACAAAATATTGAGCTGTTTTGTGTAATGCTGCCTCATTAAAAACCTTTCTAGCTAAAACTCACCCTTGTGAGAAACCCTAGAAAGGAAAAAAGAGTACAGCCAGCTCATAATTATTACGTAACAAGCATTGTTCAAGTGTTGCATGTGGCCAAAATTACAGATAAGTGAGATCACTCAAGTCTCACACACACCACAGCCCATCACTTACCCTCTCAGAATCTCACTCACTCACTGTCTCACACTCACACTCAGTGCAAAAGCAAAAATCACTCAGCCTCTCAGGCTCACAGAATCACACTAAGTAACAGAAGCTGCCCCACCAGTCTTACCACCAGTACCAGCATCAGTCTCAGCACCACCACCAGGTCCATCTTCATCAAGGTATAAGTTCTTGAATGCTTCCTCAAGCTCTGGGTTATCAACAGCATGCTGCTCCCTTTTTGCTCCTAACTCCCAATCCTTTATGCAAGTTAGCATTTCTACATTCTCAGGCAACAAGCGCCGCCTCCGCTCCTCGATGATCCTACCTATCAAACTGAAACAAGACTCCGAGGACACAGTTGATACAGGTACTGACATTATATCTCTTGCCATTATAGACAGAATTGGATAGGTTAGCTTGTGATCACGCCACCAGAGAATTATGTCAAAATCATCCTCATAAGAAGTGACATTATCACTGTCTAAGTAGGCTGACAGTTCACAAATAGCAGAGGTGGAAGAAGGGGTGGAGACAGGGGGAGGACCAACAACACCTGTGGTTCGGCCTCCAAATATTCTTCCCCATGCTTGCTTTTTCCTACCTGTATGAATTGAAGGTTGTGCTGCCCTTTGAGACCTAGCTGCACCAAACTTGGTATCATATTTGTTAAACAGTTTGTACAATTCATTTTTGACATCAGCATAATAGGTACTGTAATCAGTTCCAGTGCATTCACCAAGTAACTGCAGCACATTAAAGAAACCTCTCATCTTGGCTCTTGGATCAAGAATGAATGCATATGAATATAACAGAGGTATATCATTCCAATACTTAAGAAATTTCAGCTGCATAGGAAATACAACTGATCTAAGACTGACATCCTTTTCACATGCTTTTAAATGAGATGCAATTTCTAGAATATGGTGAAGAATAAGTGGACTAGTTGGATAGTACACACCAGACAGCACAACAGTTGAGTCATAGAATAGTTCAAGGAACTCAAGCATTTTCTCAGCAACATACCAGTGATTATTAGTTAACAGTTGCTTCTCATAGTGAGAATTAATAAAGACAGAAAACACATTCTTGTATGGAAGCAAATGTTTAAGCATTAAGAAAGTCGAATTCCATCTCACATCCATATCCAGGCCAAATTTTCTAGCTCTAAAGCCACTAGCTTGACAGTATTCTTTAAAAGTTGCAATTCTAGAATTAGAGGAATTCAAAAAATTAATTGCAGTTCTAAAATCCTCCAAATAAGTTTTCATTCTTTTTAACCCACATTTTACAATTAGATTAATGATATGGCAAGCACATCTTTGATGCATAAGACAGTACTTAACATTATTGGGGTCATCAGGAGTAGGTGCAGGATCAGGACCCAAATAACCAGCAAACATAAGTTTCAAAGACTCCATTGCTTTAACATTAGCTGAAGCATTATCTAGAGTGACAGAGAATATCTTGTCAATCAGATAATACTCCTCAACCACAACAGCAATCCTCTCAGCAATATTAGGACCAGTATGTTTAGCTTCAATAAGCCTCAGACCAATCACCCTTTTTTGTAATTCCCAATCAGCATTGACAAAATGTGCAACAACACTAATATAGTCCTCTTTTGCATTACCAGACCAAATGTCTGAGGTTAAAGCAACAGAAGAAGCAGTAGACAGCACAGTATTCTTAAGCACATCACGACATTCAGTAAAAAGGTTGCCAAGATCTCTAGTTGTGGTTTGTCTAGAGACCTTGCTAAACCTAGGGTTGTGGGCACGAACAATGTAGTCCTCCCATGCATCAGACTCACCTATGCCTAGTGGAAGGTCAAGCCTAGCAATCAGCCTACACAACTCAGTTCTAGCAACAGATGGATCATAATCCCAGTTATGCAGAGACCCATCGGGATTGAAAGCAAGCCGAGATTGGACCCTATTAGCATGATCAACCTTTTTTCTACAAGATTTCTGGTGCCTAATCAAATGCCCAGTACCAGCAGCAGATCTAGCAGACAATCTAGACTTGCACATTCTACATATAGCAGCAATACGAACATCCTCACCATTCACTTTCTCATAGATCTCATCAAAATCAACCCAGACACCAGACTTGCGCTTACCAACTTTGGAAGTACCAGTAGCATCGGTGCTGTTGGAGTTGGAGCCGACCGGGGTCCCACCAGTCCCTCCGCCAGCACCGTCGCCGGCGTCGACATCGATCGGAGCAGAGCCGCTACCAATCTGGATGTCGACCCCGAGCAGTGCCGCAGCGTCCTCTCGGAGGTCGTCTTCATCATCGGGGACCAAGCCGGCCGCGCGAAGGTCATCATTGCCGGTAAGTGGATAGGCATCCTCGTCATCAGCCATGGTGACCTTCAACGCGGACGGCTGATCTCCGGCCCCGTTCCTCAACGGTGCGCGCGGCCGCCGAGCCCGGTCTACGCCAGAGGAGGAAGACGAGGCATCGACAACCGACCTGCAACAGAAAACATGGTTAGAGACCTAGAGTCTAGGATTCGAAGAAGGAGATGGAGATCTAGGGTTAGGGGAGCAGTCTTACCTGTGCAACCGGAGCCCAGTGCCGGAGATGTAAACCGGCCACCCAGATGAGATGAGAGACACCGATTAGAGACGATGGCAAGCTGGGGAGGAGGGACTCGATGGGAACACCCAATACGAATTGAACTCACATGGTTTAGCTAGAGGAAGAGGGAAGAGTGCGAGTGTGGGACACAGACAGGGAGAGGGAGACCGGAAGAAGGTGAGGGGAGGGAAGACGGTGACGGGACGGCGGATCGCGGTCACCGGAGTCGGGGACGGTGGCTCCGAATCGCCACCGAATGGGGATTAGGGTTACGGTTGGGGGGCTACGCCGCTACGGTGGGGAGCGGAGCCACGGAGGTGGATGGAGCTCGAGGACGAAGGACGGTGGCCAGTGGACGGCAGCGTTCTCCGATTCGCCACCGGCGGGAGCAGCGACGGCGGGTGCACGAGCACTCGAGCACACGCGGGAAGGATTGCGTCGGGGGGCGCGGGACTGGGGGAACGGGGATTAGGGTTGAGGGCGTGCGTCAATGCGGCATTTATATGCCGGGGGCGGGGGCGGGGGTGGGAGTGACGGGCCGCCATCGGGCCTTCCTTTTGGGAGCGGGCCGTGCCGTGCCGGCCCACGTGCCTGGCTATCGGCCCAGGCACGGCCTGCTCCCTCGGGCCGTGCCAGCCCGGGCCTGTAGACTACCGGGCCAGGCCGTGCTTGGGCCGGGCCCAATTTACGGGCCTCGTGCCGGGCCAACGGGCCCGGGCTGCATGTACAACTATACTCTCTTCCGGCAGGCTCGTCATCTCTGCCGATGGTCAAGCACCTTCGTCAATGCCTCGTCGTGTCGCTTGTGTGTCCTTGTCGGCTCCATCGATCATCCGCGGTTGCGATGCGAGCGGGAGGACAGACGAACGAAGCGATGGTGAATAACCCGGCCCAGCTGCATGCGTGCGACGGTGAGTACGGCGGCTAAGCATAAGCTAGGAAGACATGGCGAGCACGCTGTCCCTGCTGCTATCGTCCGCGACGTCGAGGCCGGGAGCGCGCACCACACCACAGGGCCGGCAAGTCAACGCCCGTCCCGAACGCCACCGCCGCCCGCCTTCGCGCTCGATCGAGTCCTGTCCATGCATCTCACGTGGCCGCCGCCGATCTCCCGGAACGCACGTAGCTTGCATTGCTGACTGGAGGTCTGTCCCGGCCGCCGGCGCAGGAACGTACGTACCGTGATTGATTAATCTGCTTCTTCATCACTTCAACCAAGGATCGGGATGGATGTTGTACGTGCTGGTGAGCATGCAGACCGACCGCCATCAACGCCGGCGTTACCACCGGCCGGGAGCGGTTCTTGGGGCGGAACCTGCCGCCCGCCCGTGTGGCGCTGCGCACGGCGTACCCTTCTTCGAGGTGGCGTCGTCGGCGTGGTGGGCATGCATGTCGTGTCGGTCTCTCCCTCCCTCCCTCTCTGCACATGCATGGCCGCCAGCGTAGAGTACCCTCGCGCCACGTTGCCGCAGCGCCCCGATCTAGCGCCTAGCTCCGTCCAGGACAGGTTGCCGATCGACGAACAGCTAGCTTTGTGGAGTCCGTCTCCGGACTCTCCCCCTTCCGTCTCCGAGCGGTACAAGATTTGCCGCGCGCCTTCGTCTTCGTCTTCGATCCTAGTCCGGATCCGTCCGAGGCGTACTACGTGACATCTATCTATATTTATACGTATATATACAAATTACAATATACTTGTTTTCAGCACAACCGCCGCGTCACCACAGATCTGTCTCCAAGGCTGCAGCTCGAGATCTAGGACAGGATCGATCGAGGAGGAGGGGAGAGGGCCGATCGATCGAGGCCGGGAAATAAGCCAGCCAGATAGCGATCGATCGATGGAGATGGAGGAGACGTCGTCAGCATTTGGAGGTCTGTGCGACGACGCAGTTATGGAGATCCTTGCGCGCCTGCCGTCGGAGTCCGTGCTACGCTGCCGCGCCGTCTGCCAGCGCTGGCGTCGCATCACCACAGACCGGTCCTTCCTCGCTGCTCACTCCGAACGCCGCCAGCGCGAGATGATCGTCATCACCCCGTCCCCGTCTACGGTGATCAGCACCATCCCTCTCGACCCGGCCGCGGCCGTGGTGGCGGGAGAGGGACGGCGCGGCGGCTTCCTCTGCGACACAGTCCAGCAGCTAGACAAGAACGGGTACGCGACCAGGCTCCCCAGCCTGCTCTACTCCCTCGACGGACTGCTCGTGTTCCAGGAGATCTGGGGCGTGCCCGCCCTTTGTTTCGTCGTCTGTAACCCTGTCACGAGGCAGTGGACCAAGCTGCCGGCGCTAGTTCCTAAGCCTTGCTTCACCGCGTGGCCATGCGGCTTCTACTTTCACAGCTCCTCCGGCGAGTACCGCCTCCTGTGCCACGGAGACGAATCGACCTGGCCCTGGGCGTGGTGCCGGCCCGGTCCACCCGGCGACCGCTACTACATCCTCGCGCTCGCGGCCGGCGGTGACACCAAGCCGCCTCGGCGGCTGTGTCGCGCTCCCGAGGGCGATCCCTACATCAGTGGCTACGAGACTCCCGTGGCTCATGCCGACATCCTCTACTGGTTCTGCGAGCACCCTCAGTCGGAGCGCACCGGCAAGATGCTGGCGTTCGACACGGCATCGGAGACATTCAGGCTCATGGCACGGCCGCCTGGTGTTACGATGGCAGCGCTGCTGGAGCTAGACGGATCGCTCTGCGCCGCCGCCATCATGCCGCAGCCGCAGAGTCCGGGTATGGCGGTGCGCCTCGACGTCTGGGCTTTACAAGAGGAGAGCTGCTGGACGCTGCGCCACCGAATGGAGATGACCTCACCGCCGAGATCCGTCTGTTACAATGGCACGTTTCCTGTGAGCCGGGCAATCTCTGTGGGAGACGGCAGCAGCAGCATCCTCATCGGAGACAACACGTTTCCCGTGGTTGTCTTATGCGATCTCAAAGAGAAGAGGGTGCGCGGGGAATTCATTTGCGGATCCATTCCGTCCTTCCTGGTATTCCGTGACAGCCTGGTGTCGCATGCCTTCTTTCAGTTGCCGTGCTCCTCTGACTCTGACCTCATGTCCATCAAGTTTCCAGATTATTCAATTCAACCAACACAAGAGGAAAGCACAAGTGCAATTCCTTATTAAGAAGGGCGTCCAGGTGGCCTAGGTGCCAGAGCCTCGGTAGACAAGTTTACATGTTAATCCTCTTTACCAGGAATTTGTGGGCACCGTGCCCAAGTTATCTGTATTCAGTAGATGAACCTATGTTGTTTTATTTATCGTCGCTCGTCTGCCTGCTGGCCATGGAGCCTTCGGCAGTTTGGTTTGTTATGTCTGTTCAAGACTTGGAGTTTAACTGGGACCTGCTGGCAGTGTTGCCTTCGGCCCACCATTATCAGACTCAAATGCTCAGTAACGGGGACCTGCTGTTTGTGTTGATCACATACCGTTTTATAAGAGTAGTAGCTCTTTTTAATTATGTCGGCAAAGAACTGTAATGTGCTATGTTGGAACGTACGTGGTTTAAACGATGGAGCCAAACGTGCATCAGTCCGTACTCAAATTCTATCGACAGGGGCCTCGATAGTATGCCTTCAGGAGACCAAAATCAACACCTGGACACACAGCCTTTTAGTGGAGACCGTTGGAGCGGAATTGGCAACCAACGTTGTGGCCCTCCCTGCCATAGGGACCTGTGGTGGCGTCCTCATTGCAGCGTCTGAACGATCCTTCACAGTGAGCCAGCCGCACATCACGGCACACACAATCTCAGCAAGGATCACCATGCTTGCTGAAAACAAAAACTGGACACTGACGGGTGTGTATGGGCCACAAGATGATGCAGAGAAAATTAATTTTCTACAAGAAATAAAAGACCTGCGTCAACATTGCCTTCACAGATTTCGATGATCAACAGATTTCGAACAAGAGAAAAACAATCCTCGCCTAAACCTGCCGATGATCAACAGATTCTCTCGTGTGCATTCAGGAGACTAAGCTTTGCTCGTTCAGCCAGGCGCTGGCTAATGAAATCTTAGAGAACTCTTTTGATTATGCTTTCTTGCCGTCGGTGGGCGTGGCCAGGGGCATTCTGTTTGCTTGGCGCCGTGATCTGTGGGCTGTGCCTGATGTCAGGGTGGACCGTTTCTCTTTGTCCGCCAAGGTGGTTGAGCTCGGCATGCTTAAGTCTCCGTGGTGGATTCCTGTGGTCTATGGGCCACAGCGCGACGACGAGAAGATCGAGTTCCTGGAGGAGCTCCGCTCGTTCCGTGCGTCCTCTTCGGATCCATGGTGCCTTTGCGGTGATTTCAACATGATATATAGAGCTGTGGATAAAAATAACGACATGCTTGATCGCCGGGCGATGAGGTGCTTTCGGACCTTCCTCAATCTGATGCAGCTTGAGGAGATTGAGCTTGTCGGTAGGGCTTTCACTTGGTCCAATGAGCGCGATAGATCTACTTTGGAGTTGCTGGACAGGGTGTTCGCGACTGCCGACTGGTTCGCCGCCGAACCTAACCATGTCCTCAGGCCCTTGTCTTCGGATTGCTCAGATCATTGCCCGCTGCTGCTGCTGCTCCGCGCTCTTGATGGTGCCAAGAGGCGCTTTTGTATCGAACCTTTCTGGCCCAAGCTGCCGGGTTTCCAGGAGGTGGTGGTTTCAGCGTGGGCCTACACGCCACCTTTGGCCGATCCGTTTCGGGTGCTGGACCATAAGCTGAGGAGTGTGGCCAGAGTGCTACAATGGTGGAGCAATTCTAAGATAGGCAGTGTCAGGCTGCAGCTCACCTTGGCGCGAGAAGCCATCGCGGCCTTTGATGCTGAGCTGGAGCGAAGGCAGCTGGAGCCTTGGGAGGCTGCCTTGCGTCGCTCGCTCAAGGTCCGGGTGCTCGGTCTGGCCTCTCTCTCTCTCGGACCATCGCCAGGCAGCGCTCCCGTGTCCTTTTCCTTGCTGAAGGAGATGCCAACACGAAGTTCTACCACCTTCAAGCCTGCCACCGAACTCGTCGGAACCGGATTGACTCCCTTTGCGTGCAAGGCGAGCAACTTGCCGATGATCAGGCCATGGCCGAGGCCTTGTTTTCTCACTTCAATGCCATTCTTGGGTCTGCCTTTCAGCGTTCACGCAGGCTCGATCTCGTTGCTATTGGTTTGCCGCATGCCGATTTATCCAGCTTGGAAGTGTTGTTGACCGAGGATGAGGTGTGGTCGGTTATCAAGAGCCTGCCAAACGACAAGGCTCCTGGGTCGGACGGGTTCACCGGCCGTTTCTATAAGGTGGCATGGTCTATAATCAAGGGTGATATTATGCATGCGTTTAACGCTTTCTGGGCCCTGGACCCCAGAAGCTTTCACCACCTAAATGACGCTTATCTAATATTATTGAAAAAAGAAAGGGGAACCAACCGACATTCGTGATTATCGCCCGATCAGCTTGATTCACAGCTTTGGGAAACTAGTGGCTAAGTGATTGGCGAACAGGCTCGCCTCGGTGCTTGATCAGCTCGCACTGCCTAACCAGAGTGCGTTCATCAAAGGCCGGTGCATACACGACAATTTCAGAAAAGTCCAGTTGGCCTGCAAAGCCATCCATGCTAAAAAATCACCGTGTGTGCTGCTCAAAATTGACATTGCGAAAGCCTCTGACACCGTTGCCTGGAACTTCCTGCTTGAGGTGCTTCAGCATGTGGGCTTCGGGCAGAGATGGAGGGACTGGATCTCGTTGATCCTCTCGTCAGCAAGCACTAAAATCTTGCTTAATGGTTTTCCTGGCCGAAGGATTTGCCATGCTAGAGGCCTAAGACAGGGTGACCCGCTGTCGCCGTTGTTGTTCGTCCTCGTTATGGAAGTTCTCAATCATTTCCTGGGATGGATTGCGCAGCGGGGTTACCTCTCTTTGGTTCCAGGACTAGTGGAGCCTCGAGCTAGCCTTTATGCTGATGACCTGGTGCTTTTTCTTAAGCCAGAGGTGCAAGACTTCGAGGCCATCAAGGCAGCCCTGAACATCTTCGGCCTAGCGTCTGGGCTATTTGCCAATTTGGACAAGAGCGTCGCAACCCCTATGCACTGCTCCAGGGCGCAGCTAGCAACGCTGCAGTCAGCTCTTTCCTGCCGGATAGAGCTCTTCCCAACCCGCTACTTGGGCATCCCTCTGTCGGTCTTCAAGCTGAGCACATCGGAGGAGCAACTTCTTATTGATAAGGTCGCCGCCAAATTGCCTGGCTAGAAGGGGCATCTGCTCAACCCTGCTGGGCGTACTGCCTTGGTGAAGGCGACGCTGTCGGCGATTCCCGTTCATGTGTCCATTGCCGTTGGTCTTTCAGCCTGGGCCATCCGCTTGATCGACAAGCTGCGCCGTGCCTTCATTTGGGCGGGAGCGGATTCGGTCGTTGGTGGCCGGTGCAAGGTGGCCTGGGCAGTGGTTTGCTTGCCGCGCGACCTTGGCGGTCTCGGCGTCTCGGACTTACGTCGCATGGGCGTCGCCCTTAGGACCCTGTGGGTCTGGAAAGAGCGTCGCGAGGGGAAACGCCCGGAGACCAAAGAACGTGAAGTTCTGGAAGTTTTTCAGCGAAATACGTCGTTTCAGCTTGGCAATGGAGAATCCATCTACTTCTGGATTGACAGGTGGCTGATTGGCGAGCGCATTCAGACTCTCGCTCCCACGGTGTTCGCGGCAGTGCGCAGAAGATCGCTGTTCACGACGGTGGCCGAGGCGCTGCGCGATGGCACTTGGGTGCGTCAGATCACCGGTGCACGCACATTGCAACTGGTCGTGGAGGTTGCAATGCTTTGCGATCTCCTCGATCACGTCCATCTCTCGGACTCGCCGGATACCTTCGTCTGGTCTCCATCTGCGGACAGAAGGTATTCTGCGGCCTCGGCCTATGGCGCTATGTTTCTTGGTCTCTCTCCTGTTCCGGGTGCAAAGCAGATTTGGAAAACTCTGGCTCCCCCTCGCGTCCGCTTCTTCTTTTGGCTTGCTCTGCACGGGCGCTGTTGGACTGTAGATCGCAGGTTTCGCCATGGCCTGCAGGACTCCAACACCTGCATTTTGTGCGACCAGGATGCTGAGACATTGGACCATATCCTCCTAGGCTGCGCCTTCAGTCGTGAGGTTTGGTTCCTCATTCTCTGCAGGCGGCGGCTGCAGGACACCGTCACGGTGATGCAGGAGCCATTTATGGGGTGGTGGCTGCGGATGAGGAAGAAGGTTCCCAAGCAGGTGCGCCGTGGCTTCGACTCATTGTTCTTCCTCACCGGCTGGTCGCTTTGAAAGCAGCGCAACGCGAGGACCTTCGACGGCAGCGCGGCCTTGGCATCACAGCTGGCTACGCTCATCCTAGACGAGGCCTCGTTTTGGTGTTCCGCGGGTTTCAGGCGTCTGGCAGAGCTTTTGGCCACTGCGTGATGTTCCAGGATTGTCTGTCGGAGTCGCTTAAGCTTGTAGCCATGTAGCCCCTATTCCTTCTCGCTGTGTGTGGTTCGACAACGTCCGGTTGCCGTTGTTTTTTTTTTCCTGTTTGAACTCGCCGTGTTTATTTTTCGACTTTATTCTGCTTAATAAAATACGCGCAATGGCGTGATCTAGAAAAAAAGATCTCGAACTCGCTAGGATTGAACTTAGGGGCAAGAAGTTCACATGGTGTATGTTACTACACCTCACCTGTACCAGCCTCCAGGATAGTCTAGGCCCAGGCGGAGAAGTCGGGCCCGAGCTAAGAGCACTCGTGTGAGCGGCCCAGAATGCAACTGCGTCATGTGCAAGCCCACTAAGGAAGAGTAGATAAGGAACCTGAGAAGAGGGGGGAAGGATAGGAATGATATCACTATTGTAATTTCTGTTCTTCCATTTGTAACCGGACCTCTCTGGCCGGAGTAGCTACTCGTACTTCTATCTTCCTTATCGTACTCGAGTTCGTAGTTGATCGGCAGCTCGGCTACTAACATCTAGTATCAGATCTGACCATAATGAAAAACTAGAGAGAATAAGTTTTAGATTAATCTTCCTCATTCTTCGGTGACAGAAAGAAGAAGGAAGACATCAGAAAGAAGAAGTTCCTCAATTCCGCCTACAGAAATGTTGACCGTCGTTCGTTAGGCATTTGTTCGCAGGTCGTTTGCCGAGTGTTTCCCTTTGTGGTCATCTACACTGCAAAGCATTAAACAAGTTAGGTTTTGAGGTGTGCTATTCACGGCGTGGGTATTTTCTTGTAATTCGGAGTGCTTGTAATGAGTTGATGTATCCCGCCATCATATAATATAATTCATCTTTCCTCGGAAAAAAAAAGGAGACTTCGGTTCACACCCTGCCTGCACGGCCGGGTTCACACTGGACCTAAGGAGAGCCTGTACCTTTGCTTGTTCATCTGGATTCTGGCCAAGCAAACGTTGCTTGTAATTCTTCAAATACAAACAAAAGAAATTGCTTATAATTCTTCAAATAAAAAAGAAAGAAAATTGCTTATAATTCTTCAAAGAAAAAGAAAAGACAACATCGCGTTGCAACTCGCGGCCAAGCAGGCATATATGAGGCAGATGCAGGAATGTTGATTCAGGCTTTTCCCATGTAAATAATACACTTCTGTGCATTTGAACGACAGTCAATGAGTCAAGTACAGACTGTCCACCAGAAAGAGAGTGGGACAAGGTTTGTAAACGGTCTTTTGATTCCTGCAACTTGGAGTATCCAGCGACGGATTCACGGATACATTTATTGTAAACTCAGTCAAAGAAGACATCAGAATTCAGAACAGTGTTGCGATAATGGGCCTCTTTAGCCAGAGATATATATAAGCCGAGACCTTTCTTTTCTATCACATTTGAGCACATCGTCATTTGTTTTCGCGGTTACTCTGGCAAAGAAGCGGTTTCACTCAGGGTTGCAGGAGATTCAGAACCAGCAGCTACTTCTGCTTGCAACAATGAGTCCCCGCCTTGTAGAGAGCCGTCGGTTGATTCCCTGGCTTTGTTGGTGCCATCGTGCTGAACTTCTGATCTCAACACGTCGGGTTCCCTTGACGGTGATTTCAAATCCCAGGCCAAACTTCCTTGACCTTGCTTTTCCCATGGCTGTTTCACCAGGAAACAAAATGTGAGCCTACTGCTGGTTAAAAGAGTCAAACTGGTATCAAGAGATAATCATGCTACACGTATGCTACTTCCCCCCAGCAATCATGATTCATGACCATGCAAGAAGTTAAGAAAGGTGTGTGGTTAGGCAATCAGTTTTCGAACACAAACCTTTGGTTTCGGTGCCATACGAGGTTCTGAGATTGGTTGATCAGGGTTTGGAGGGTCATCATTAATGTCCTGTATCACAACAGAAATAAAAGGGTTTATAAAACAACAAAATTACAGAGTTAAACATGTAACAGCACTATAGGAAGATAACTAGAAATTAAGACATGCCTGGATATCATCTGGCCGCTCACCCCTTTGTATCATTTCCATGATCTGTCAGGTCAAATACAGTGCCACATTCAAAAGACAAATTTTTGGTTCAATATGAACTTGAAATCATATATATGCAAAAACTTCTTGTATTTGGCAGAAAAATCACATATACTAAAAATTCAGACTTTGTAAAGTTTAATATACTCCTGGTAGCTTCACAAGGGGGGCAATGCATGATAAGATGAAGTGAATAGCAGAATTCTCATGATGCTACAGCTAACTGAAACAAGCATGCTTGAACATCCATCAGCGCATGAGTGAACTTCTCACGCACCATCCCATGCATCAGTGCATCACTAAAAGAAGGAAGCAACCCCTCATTGATGCATGTTCAAAGAGCATTGATTTTGCAACTGGCTAGATCTAACAATGAAACTTAAATTTTTTAATCTATCAGTCCATCATTAATATCTAAGTCCAGTTTCAGTTAAGTTAATCTTTCATCATGCTAAATAGGACCACTAAAATCACGAACCAAACAGAAATTGGCAGTTAGGAACACTTTCTGAAGTTAATTTAATTACATTGAGATGGAGCTATATACGGAATGGATACTTCACATACACCTTCAGATATCACGTATGCAGTAGTCTGCAGCAGTATAGGGATTAAAATTGCTGCCATTTTACTCACATTTTAGACATATAACTGACCTCCATATATGATTTTGGATGACGAGGTACCACAGGGGCCACAGGTTCAGCTTCAGGTTCCATCCTCTCTATAAAAGAAGTACTCCCTCTTTTTCAAATTGAAAGTCGTTTTGGCTTTTGCAGATACAATTAGGTGCATAGCAAAAGCTATGTACCTATAGAAAAGCCAAAATGACTTACAATTTGGGATAGAGGGAGTAACGATGTTAGAAACAAAGGAATCAGGGAAAATAGTCAAGACTTACCTTAGATGGGAATGAGATGCATGGGCAAACCTGAATCATCCATACACCTTTTGTCAACTTTACTCTCCTGCTGCAGTGAAGAAAATGGCGGCAACTTAAAATTTGCAGCCTAATAACAGTCATGCCTGGCCAATACTACTACTGGTAGTTTGTGCTGACCTCAGTAATCCTGCACGAATGATCAGATACCCCTGACAAAATGAAGGCAACAGATAAGGCAATGAAGTTACTAAGTCAGATTTATCATGATGAAGCCATTTAGGCCTGAATAGAGAATTTCATATGGAATCACCATCTTTTACAGAGGAAAACACACATAAACAATGAAACATCATTATATGATACACAAACATATAGAACTAAATATCATATAAAAAGCTAACTTAGTAAATAGACTCTCTCTGCCATACCTTGAGATGTGCACATATTTGAGCTCGCAGAAGTCGATGATGGGCTCTTTAATCCAAAGAGATAAAAAGGCAAAAGAAATCAGAATAACCAGGGAAGGAAATCAGGCTCAAGCAGAAAGTAAGCAACCAAATCTTACTTGTAAACGTCGAAATGCTTCATCTATTTCATCCACAGTTAGACCTTTATTTTCAAGGAAAGATCGCCTCTGCCCATCCGAAGAGGCTACTACTTTCGGATGTTTCAGAAAACTAAGAGCACTCTGAACCAGATCCTCTCTCAGCAGTTCAGTGGAAAAAAGAGCCGCCTTCCCCTTTCGTATTTCCTGCTCCTTTGTGTATTGCAAACCATGACTACCTTCAGAGCTTCCTTGTCCTGTATGCAGCCCAGCAAACAGTTTGACTTCCATATAAACCATAACGAAACAGGCATCACACAATATAAATAGGAACAGAGGAAATGTGCTCCATGCTTGATACTCCACTGGAGTATTCAACTATTCATATGCAATATTACTCCCCCTCTCCCTTTTAAGCATATAGGCTCAATAAGGCTATATCATTTAACGATACTACTGAAGTGGAACATAAAATTCACAAAAGGCACGATCGAGATCCACACAAACAGTCCTCACTCAACCGGACAGGTTAGCTGATCTAGAGGACTTAAGCCTCGTGGGTACACAGGCCTTCAAAATTGGAAGTGAATACATCTCTGGGACTGGGAGGTGAGGTGTAGTACGTATCAGCAAGCAGCATAAACGGACGAGTTTGGATCAACTGAAATTTGGACAGTAGGAACCTCTAACCCTTCGAACAGGCAAGGTGATGGAACCCTAGCTATAGCATCACAAGCAACTAGCATACACAAGCTGGAGAGGACAGGGGAATGGAATCCCTTGCCAAATCGAACCTGGTTCCTGCTGCCTCGCTTCTTCGTCCACCAATCCATCCGAAGACGCCGACAATTCCGCCATCACTGCCGTCTGGGGACCTCCACCAGTCCTGTTCCGGGCGGCAAGCGGCGTGTGGGGATAAGACGCCGGAGGACGACGGAAGGAGGAAGACGAACGTGTTGGGCCGTATAGACAAGTCGTCTAGCCAAATGGGCCGTATAGAACTTCTTGGTCTCATGCTGGGCTATTTTGTACGGGCCCTCACATTTTATGGGCTGTTTCCAACCGTTTTGGTTCAGGCCCAGTTCTGTGATTAACTTTTTTGTTCCTGAGATCAGACTTGCACCTGCAGCTTTTGCCGTTCGCTAAGCTTGAACTGAACCCTTCCCCAAGAAGAAGAAAACGAGAACCTCCTCATAAACCCTCCTAGTCTCGGGGACAATCCTTCCACGAGTTCGAACACGGAACACAAGCCCGGACGCCAAGGGAAGAGGCCGCAGCTCCAACGTCGTCGCGTGCGCAAGCGCCGAGGCCGAGATGTGGAGATCGACTGCGCCACCGCGGAAGGAGACGCCGCCACCGCCACCGCCGCCGCCGAAGGAGCGGATGGTGCTGGTGCCGCCGCTCTTCGACTATCCTCCCATCGCCGCGCGCACAAGGTCCACAGCGCAACGCTCTTATCTTATACTCTGCTAGCTAGCTACTGTGCCTGAACTCGACATTCTTAGATTATACTCTGCCAGTTACTGTGCTTGATCAACAATGTTGGATATACTCTGCTAGCTACTGTGCTTGATCGATTCACAATGTCCAAGGAATTGTATCTCATTTTCACTCGTAGATTGTGGAAACCAAGACGTGAAGTGTGTAGGATATCCAACAATGGTTGTTTGTGGATGAAGAGTTGAACTTTTAGATTCTGGCACTAGGAAGTCTCCTTTACTCACGAGATTTGAGACCGTCTCTATGTGTTCGAGAGAAAAAAAAAAAAAAAAAACTCTACTTCTCTAGGTAGGATTTGATAGCTCTTCAATTAATGTGCAAGCCTGTGATCTCTCCTTTTTTTTGTAAATGTGCAGGATGTCAGTGCCAGCATACGAAGTAAGAGCAGGTACAATAAGCCAAGTCAGCTTGGCTTATAGCCAAGACACATCAGCACTGGCTTACGTGGCGGTGAGAGAAAAGAAGACAGAGAAGGGGATCGGTGCTAGCAGCGTCGCCGGGCGCTACACGCTCTCCAAGACGCTACTGACATGCGCACTTTCTCTCTCCTTTCTGACTGCTGCGAGCCCTCTCTCATCTCCCTCTTTGCTGACAACTCTCGAGCACAGGCGCACAGCAGGGTGAATAAAATAACAACGTTGGAGAATGTGTAAAGAGTTATGCTATTGTACACTTAGTCTATTAAGCTTGTCTCCTAATGACGTGGCTTGTCTAATAGACAAGCTTATTGAACCTGCTCTAATGTTTGGAAAACTCTCACTGCAAAACCTGTTCTGACTACTTCGATCAAGCTGGGAATATGACATCACGGATCATAATGAAGGCATTAGAAGAACCTAATGTTGATTTGATTGCTACTGTATCCTTTCAAACATGGGTTCTGTACTTCTGTTTGATGGAATTGGGTGTTCAGACCACCAACTGTTCCTTATTATTGTTGTTTCTGTATCTATCATCTCTTACACCTTTTCAAGCACCTTTCTTTCAAGTAATCATAATTTCACTACTGTACCTTTGGTATTATGGTCACAGTAGCTAACATTTGAGTACTTGTAGGATTCTAATCCTATTTATACCTTCTAATGGTTAACTTCAAACTTCGAAAGGATTGTTTGTAAACCTTAATTTCACTAGGTGTCTACCGCAGCAAAATGTGGAACGGAAGTAAAGGGGGATGCTCTATTCCACTGGCAAAAGTGTGTATTCCATATTTTATAGTACTCTATATATGTACGGAACTGTTATACTCTAACACTTCTCTGGAACCCTTTTTAGAGAATCAGACGATCCCCATACCTTTGTGGATCTTCATGTGTCCACTTCAAAGTATGTTTTTTCTTGCTTGAGCTATATCATTTCTCAAACATATATATTTTTATTATGGAAATCATATCATCAATGCTGTTTTGGCTGATTCCTTATTATGCAGTGTGTGGCAGCTTCGGTCATCTGTGTACTGTCCTCAGTATGGTATTGGTGCATTTGGAACATTACCTTTAACAATAGGAAACAGGTAGTCTATATGAAACGACCTCGATTTCCACGAAGAGAAATCCACAGGCTCGAATTGTAATTCAACAGATTGCTTGGGACAATCCATGAAATTACCCATATCTCAGTTGCCACCAGGATCCATACAACGGTAAATAAGTCTTACATAAATATTTATTACATCGCCACACTGGCGGAATCAACAATCAGAGAAGCTTTAGAAGATGCGGAAGCGATTCATCCTTCACGGCCAACTTGAGTGTAGCACGTGACCCTATTCCTCGTCATCATCTCCCTCGAAGTCGTACTCATTCTCATCACCTGACAGCAAAATTTATCAGTACGATTTGTACTGGCCACGGAGCCCACCTATGCAGCATTTGCTTTGTGGAAAGTGGATGCAAGGCTATACAAGCAGACCTATAGGCTGAGGTTTTCCTATGCAGCTGTAATCAATGTTTTATTAGTCAAGTTTTATCACCAGTTAACACCATTATCCCTTTTCCCATCACCACATCTCACTTACCCACACCTCGCTCTCATTCGACAGGCCCAACTCCCTCTCGGGCCTATCTCAGCGGCACACTACCACAACGGGTACACTGCCGGAAAAATGTCATCCAGGGGGAGAAGAGAACACTCACTACACTAGTAGAAGCTTCACAGGAAAGGTCCATAGCCAACAGGTTGGCATATGTATCGATCGATCAACCATACACTCTGCAGAGGTTTCACTACTCACAAGATTAGCCATCATAGGTGTTGCGCAAACACCTAGGCAGAATTCCGGGTGCTTGCTTGCCTAGGTCAATGCCACCCTACCACTCAGCCCTGGGATATTCCGGATCCTACACCGTTATGCTGAGACTGGGAGACACAGTACCGGGCCCATCCAGTGGTACTGTGCATCTAGAACGGAACGGGAACCCATCGACCGTCTCCGTCCACCCTTATCACCTTTCAACCTAGCAGTAGTGGCACCGTCCTACCAAGTAGTCCAGCCGTCTCCCGCCCATCAGAAGCGAGTGAGTAGAAAAGGATTCCCATGAACCTGAAACTAGTCCATCCTAGGTTTGACCAAGCAGGCATCTCCACTTAGGGGATACTCTCCCCGTGCTATCACAGCACCTCCGTCCACGGGCTTCAAACCACCAAGGCTATCCCACCCGGAACCTCCTCAACAACTTTACCCGCCACAGGTATCTCGCTTGGGGATGCCCAGGTTGCACCCCCGGCACGACTTGCCCCATGGGCTCGTCTCACATCCCACTTGGTCGACATCAACCCTTACCACGCACCCAAGACGCACGCAGCACTCTCTCCCAGTGGTTATAATCAGCTATACACCGTCCCAATTCCACCACATAGCATATAGCAAGTAGAAAGTAGTGGAAGAGTAACAGTAAATTAAGCAGCAGCTAACCTAACAGCGGATAGCAGGGTAAAGTCTTATCAAGGCAGGGAATTCAAATATACTACCATGCAACCAATCCATACATAATCATAAAGCAATAGCAACAATGTCATTTGCAATGCGTAATAGGATCTAAGGATTTGGTGGGACGTAGCACCTTCGTAGTCGTCTCCTAGCTCTTGGAAGTACTCGTGGTCGTCTTCCTTAGTCAGATCCTCCTCCGTCTCTGAAATCGAACACGAAATAGTCGCGTCAGCGACTCCTATAGAGTATTTCAGAAAAATCCAATAAAATAAAGAGCCAAATGCACACAAACACAGTCTTAGATTGTAGATCTCATTTTTCTGAGAATTTTGATATATGGTGCGCAATTTTTGGACTTCGTATGAATAAGTTATGAATTTCCGAAGATTATCCTATTTTCTGAAAATGAGAAAACTGTTTGGTTAATAGGGGCAGCTCGGGATTGGTCCACGTGGCGCGCGGGTCCAGTAGTGCGGCAAGTGGCGCCTCAACAGAACACAGACCCGATGGTCGCCCACCAGGTGTTCGATGCTGGTTCCCAGAGAGTTGCCGGAGTTGGCGTAGCTCGGCGTGGCTCGGCGGTGGTCGGTGGTAGCTCGGCTGTGGTTGGGGGTATCTCGGCGGAGCTCGGCATAGTTCGGCGGTGGTCGGGGGTAGCTCGGCGGGGCTCGGCATAGTTCGGCGTACCTCGGCGGGGCTCGGGCGAATCGGAAATTCGCGGCGCCGAGGGTGCCGCTCTCCCGAGCTCTCCCGGGGGGGCTCGGGCGAATCGGAGATTCGGTGCGCCCGAGGGTGCCGTTCTCCCGAGGTCTCCCGCGGAGGTTCGGGCGAATCGGACATTTGGTGCGCCCGAGGGTGCCGTTCTCCCGAGGTCTCCGCGGAGGCTCGGGCGAATCGGAAATGTGAGCGCCGAAGGGGCTGCTCTCCCGGTGAGGCTCGGGCGAATCGGAAATTTGGGCGCCCGAGGGTGCCGCTCTCCCGAGCTCTCCCGGTGAGGCTCGGGCGAATCGGAAATTTGGGCGCCGAGGGTGCTGCTCTCCCGAGCTCTCCTGGGGAGGCTCGGGCGAATCGGAGATTCGGTGCTAGCAGGGTTCCAGGGCGTCTGTTCAAGGCGGCGGTGTCTCTCCGGTGCGGCGGACGATGACAGGGCGGCGATGACCATATTTCGGCAAGGCAGGGCTCGGCTTTCTAGCGGCGGTGCCGAGGCAGACTTGGCGAACCTCGGCGGCCTTTCTCCGCAGCGCGAGGCGACCGGGGGTACTCGGAACGGATTTAGGCGAGGCGGAACGTGTCGGCGGCGATGTCGTCGCGACTATGAGGTTCCGGCGGGGCTAAGGAGGTCTTCTAGGAGATGTATACGCGTCCAGGGTCTATGGCGATGGTATACCAACTACCAATTTTGGCTACCGAGCTTTCCAAGGTGCTCGGTTGTGGCGGCGGCGTGTCGCCGACGACGGCGGAAAGCGGCATCGCGGCTACGACCAAGTATTGGTTCAATCGAATGCGGTCTTGTCAAATTGGTGAGGCCAGAGAGGCATACAACACTCTGGTGGCGAACTTAGCCATGGCATGACCTTCTTCTGGCGACGGCTCGCGGCGGCGCTCCGGTAAGGTCGCGGCGCACGCGGCCAAGGCGATTCAGGCTTCCTCTAGCGCTTAGATCCGCGTAGCTAGCTCGAGGGGGTCGTGGCGGTGCTCCACGACGCTCTAACCTATACGGTTGCTAGACGGATTGCTCGGAACGGGTGATTCGGCGTCGGAACGCGTCGGTGGTGAGCGCGCTCCGCCGAGAACGCGTCGTGCTGCGTTCTCGGTCTAGCAAGCTTGTAGTCCGGGGGTTTCGGCCGGTCGAATGAGTGCATGGTGCAGGTGATCTTCCCGAGCCGGTAAAGGCTCGTGCCTGCGCGTCCCGAGGGTGGAACGCCATGGCAAAAGCAGGGCAAGGTTCGGACGTGGCGTGCGGTGGCTCACCGTGGTGTCGGTGAAGCTAGGATGGCGGTGCAGTGGCGAGTCGGAGCCGTGCAGAGCGATCGCAGTGCCGTGCCGCTCCTCGTCCGCAGCTCGGGCTTCTCCTCCGTGTCCGGCTCCGGCGTGCTCCGCGGCGGCGGCGCTCCGGCAGATTCTCCTCCTCTGCTCCGCCCTTCTCCTACGCTCTCTCTCTCGGTTTGGTGCGGTGTGCCGGTCTGTGCTGCGGTGGCGGCGAGGGAAAATGAGGGTAGGGCTTCGGGGTGCTCCAATTTATAGGCGAGCTTGGTAGGTTCCCATGGCGGACGGCCGCGATTGATCTCGGTAGATCAGAGGGCTTCGGCCGCTCGACGCTAGGGCTTCAGGGTGCACGCGGGCTCGCTTGGCGGCCAAGAAAGGAGGGGACAGGAGGGGGACAGCGGGGTCAGGGCTCTGCCATGCTGTCGGCTGTGGGACCGGGGTCACGCCATTCGCGCGACACCCCCGGCAGGCGCGTCGCCTTCGTGAGGAAGAAGAACAGTGGGGGGGGCGAGAGCGGCTGACAGGCGGGGCCAGGTTGGCAGCGAGCGCGAGCGCGAGCGCGTGTGTGCCGGTCGCGCGCGTGCGCTGCCGAGCCGCGACGTGGGCCGCGCGCGGTGAGATGAGGAGAGGAAGGTCGGGCGGGCCTGGGGCTGGCTTAGCGACCCGGCTGGCCGAAACGAATGGCTGGCCTAACTCTCTTTCTCCTTTTCTATTTTCAGTTTAGTGTATATATACATATATTGCCCATTTTAATTATTGAGTAAATACATACATAAGTTGCAATAAATCCCAAATGTGATGCATAAGTTATTATTCTATGTGAATGGAATTAAAATGCAAACTACACTCCATTATTTACCAATTTCATAATGAAACCTATATGCTTGCACAAGAAAAATGGGTTTTCACAATAAATAAATGCAAAATTTTAATTGGTTGGGATTTTTAGATTGTGTGGATTTTTAGGGTTGTTACAGTCCTCCCCCCTCATTAGGATCTCGACCTCGAGATTCAGGGATAACGTACCCTTCGAAGAGGTAAGGAAACATAATCCGCAAGTCCGATTCCTTCTCCCACGTAGCTTCCCTTTCAGTGTGATTGCTCCACTGTACCTTGCACATCGGAATGGTTTTGTTTCGCGTCTCTTTGGTATCCCGTGCCAAGATCTTGATCGGATGTTCCTTGTATTCAAGTGTATCTTGCAGGTCTAATGCATCCGTAGGAACTTGCTCCTCGGGAAGCTTCAAACACTTTCTTAATTGCGAGACATGGAACACGGGGTGTACTCCAGATAATTCCTCCGGTAGTTCCAGCTTGTAAGCAAGCTTTCCAACCCTTTTACAAATCTTGTATGGCCCAACATATCTGGGTGCCAATTTCCCTTTTACGTGGAATCTGACAGTGCCACAAAGTGGAGATACCTTGAGGTAGACATAATCCCCAACCTCGAACTCAAGCTTTCTACGTCTTCTATCTGCATAGCTTTTTTGCCTACTCTGTGCAATCCTCAAATTCTCTCTTACTTGGGCAACACCTTCTTCTGCTTCCACAATCTTAGCAGGACCGAAGAATGTCCTCTCACCTGGTTCTGACCACATTAGCGGGGTTCTGCATGGTCTTCCATACAACGCTTCAAATGGAGACATCTTAATGCTTGTATGATAACTGTTGTTGTATGAGAACTCGGCGTGGGGTAGACAGCTCTCCCATCCTTCCTTGTACCTCAATACGCAAGCTCGTAACATGTCCTCGAGAATCTGGTTCACTCTTTCTGTTTGCCCATCCGTTTGCGGGTGGTATGCGGTGCTATAGTCGAGCTTGGTTCCGATGGACTTGTGCAAGGATTTCCAGAACTGTGATACGAACTGTGAGCCTCGGTCAGATATAATACTCAGAGGCGCCCCATGTAACTTCAAAATGTTTGATACGTACAGATCTGCTAGCTTTTCGACTCTATATTTCCTTTTGACCGGTATAAAATGTGCAACTTTGGTTAGACGGTCCACTATTACCCATATAGAATCATATCCATGCTCGGATCGGGGCAGTCCTATTATGAAGTCCATGGATATGCACTCCCACTTCCATTCTGGTATCTCAACTGGTTGTAGCAACCCTGCTGGTCTCTGATGTTCGGCCTTGATTCTATTGCATGTATCACATCGGGCTACATGCCCTGCAATGTCTGTCTTCATATTCTCCCACCAGAAGTGCTTCCTTAGATCATGGTACATCTTGGCTGACCCTGGGTGAATGCAATATTTGGAGTCATGCCCTTCTGACAGAATCTCTTCTCGTATCGCTGAATCCGTCGGTACACAGATTCTATCCTTGTACCATACAGTTCCCTGCTCATCTTCTCGGTATTCGGGGCCTCTTCCCAGCTTCATCAAACCACGGATATAGTCTATCTCAGGACAGTTCTTTTGCGCTTCACGGATTCGTGAGGTGAGATTGTACTCGACGCGAAGCTCATTTAGCATGCCATAGGAGACTACCTCGAGCTGGAACGCGTCAAACTCTCTCCTGAGCTCAGGTGGCATAGAGTTGGTGATGAGGGTATGGCAGTAGCTTTTGCGGCTAAGTGCATCAGCGACAACATTGGCCTTTCCTGGGTGATAATGGATCTCAAGATCATAGTCCTTGATGAGTTCCAGCCATCTGCGTTGCCTCATATTCAGATCTTCCTGTGTGAAGAAGTACTTCAGGCTCTTGTGGTCAGTGTAGATGTCGCACTTGTTGCTTATCAGATAGTGTCTCCAAATCTTGAGTGCATGTACCACGGCTGCAAGTTCTAGGTCATGAGTCGGGTATCGCTGCTCATGCTCCTTCAACTGTCTTGAGGCATAAGCTATCACTCTTCCTTCTTGCATTAGTACACAGCCCAAACCTTGCCGAGAGGCATCACAATATACAACAAAATCCTTGTGAATATCGGGCAGGGCTAGTACAGGTGTAGTAGTGAGCTTCTCCTTCAAGGTCTGAAAACTCTTCTCGCATTCAGTAGTCCATATAAACTTGTTCTCTTTCTTCAGCAAGTTGGTCATGGGTCTTGCAATCTTGGAGAAATTCTCAATAAATCTGCGATAGTATCCTGCAAGTCCCAAAAAGCTTCTGATTTCTGACACATTACAGGGTTGTTCCCACTCTTTCACAGCTTCAATTTTGGCTGGGTCTACTGCGACTCCTTCTCCTGACAGTACGTGTCCAAGGAAGGCAACTTCCTCAAGCTAGAATTCGCACTTGGAGAATTTGGCGTATAGCTGGTTGCGAGACAACCTCTCCAATACGGTCCTCAGATGATGTTCATGTTCCTCTTTTGTGGCTGAATAAACCAATATATCATCAATGAATACCACCACAAACTTGTCTAGCTCATTCATGAAGACCTTGTTCATCATGTTCATGAAGTATGCCGGAGCATTAGTGAGTCCAAATGAGACTACTGTGCACTCATACTGTCCATATCTAGTGACAAATGCAGTCTTCGGGATATCCTCTTCCCTGATCTTCATCTGATGGTACCCTGATCGGAGATCAATCTTCGAGAAGTACTTGGCCTTACTCAGTTGATCTAACAGATCATCGATGCGGGGCAGTGAGTACTTATTCTTGACTGTGACCGCATTCAGATTCCGGTAGTCAATGCACATCCTCATCGTGCCATCCTTCTTCTTGACAAACAAAACGGGAGATCCCCAGGGCGAAGCACTAGGCCTAATAAAGCCCTTCTCCAGTAATTCTCCCAGCTGCTTCTTGAGTTCCTTCAACTCATCAGCCGACATTCTGTAGGGTCTTTTGGCAATCGATGCAGTCCCTGGCATCAACTCTATAACAAACTCCACATCTCTATCTGGTGGCATTCCTGGCAACTCCTCTGGAAATACATCATTGAATTCACAGACTACTGGCACATCTCTGAATGTCAGCTCTGTCTTATTTGCTTTAGTCTCCAGGGCACATAGGAGGGTTTGGACTCTCTCGGTTTGGGGTACACATCGGACAGCTGTTCCCCAAGGGTGGGTTACCTGAACATATCTAGGTGAACAAGATATCACTCCCCGGTGTTTGGTTAGCCAGTCCATGCCTAAGATGACATCTAAGCTATTGGAGGGTAGTAGGGTTAGGTCAGCTCGAAAGTCAAGTCCCTCGATAGTGATTATCACTCCTCTGCATATGTGAACGCTTCTGAAGGTTCCTAAGGGCGAGCTAGTTAGGATGGGGTTTGCTCTCGGGGTTACAGGTATGTTATGCTTACGTGCATATGCAGATGAAATGTATGAACATGTAGCTCCCGAATCGAACAGAACTGTAGCCATGTTACCCTGAACTAGGAACGTACCGTACACAGCATCAGGTGCAGCTTTAGCTTCCTCAGCGGTCATGTGGTTCAGTCTTCCTCGGGTAGCAGATCCCCGGTTCGGTGTGCCCTGTGCAGCTGCTGGTGCGCGGTTGAGGTCGGGGCACACAGCCACACGGTGTCCAGGCTTTCCGCATCCGAAGCAAGTGAAGGGCGCACTGCCTGCTGTAGCTGTCGCAGGAGCCTTCCAATTGCTTGTCCTTGGCGTGTTGGTAGCGGGGGCGGGTGTGTTCTGCACAGCTCGAGTCGGCGCAGGGTAGGTCTGAGCGGGGCGGTGATAGTTGCTGCTGTTGGTACCACCACGGCTCGTTCCCGAAGAGGGTCCCTGGCGAGTCCGGAAAGGTGGAGGTGCACCCGTTCGCTGTCTCTGGGGTGGAGCAGTGCGAGCGGGTCCCTCAGAGCGGCGCTTCTTTCCCTTGTTCTGGGCCTCGAACTCCAGACGTGCTTCTATGCGGTCCTTCTCGATCTCAATGCAGCGGTCAATCAGCTCACGCAGAGTGTAGCTCTTGTTCCCTGACAGAGCCAACCTGATCTTGGTCTGAAGTCCCTTCCTGTAGTAGTACATCTTTTCCTTCTCGGAACTCACGCAAGACGCAGGTGCGTAGCGGAGCAAGCAGTTGAAGCGGGTGGTGTACTCGTGGATCCGGTCAGCTCCCTGGGAGATGTTGCGAAACTCGTTCTCCTTGGCCTCCATGACTCCCTCAGGAATGTGGTGGTCACGGAAAACCTCGGTGAACTCATCCCAGTCAATGCGGGCTGGGTCCTCGTGAGCGCTGGTGTAGTTGTCCCACCATGCTCGTGCAGCACCGGTCAGCTGGTGGCTAGCAATCCCAACACACTCCTCGTCGGAGCAAGTGGTCAGGTCCAGCTTCTTCTCCATCTCTTTAAGCCAATCGTCGGCAGCGAGGGGATCGCTGTCGGTCCCGTCGAAGGTAGGTGGCCTCAGCTTCAGGAAACCCTCCAGTTTCCTTTGGAAGTCATTCTGGGGTGGCCCGTGGTGCCTGTTCATCCCAGTAGCTATGGCATTCAGCAGCTGGGTCTGCTGAGCCATCACTTCCGCCAACGTCGGTGGCGGCGGCGGTGGCGGTGGCGGAGGCACGTTCTCGCCTTGTGGTGGCGGATCGATCACCGGCGGTGCATCCTCTGCCCGGCGCAGCTCTTCTTCCAGGTTAACTCCAGCACGTCTGCCAGCTGGGCGTCCACGGTTGCGACCACGCCCACGTCCTGGCGCAGGCGCGGGGGAGGGCTGGCGGTTCTCCAGGCGCGCGGAACGTCTCATCGACATCTGAAGCTATTAGGTACGTGCTCAGTGCAGTAATAATCTTGTAGTGGTTTAAGTAGGAGTTAGATGTTTTCAACGATTTAAATGAATTAAAATATTTTTCACGCTATCCTACACTCAACCAAAGAAGCATAGAGAACCATAAGAAGCATAAGATCCAAATGTCACTCATCACATGGTTATTATTACATAAAGGATGTTCCTAGCTGCTAAGAAGATCGTGCTATGCGCAGATAGCCAATGATAGGACAACTCATGGTATCACTAGTCTAAGGGCTACGCAGGGTCCCATAAGCTACTGGTGCATAAGGTCAATAGCCATTTGATCGGGATCTCAATAGTGCCATCGTGCTGTGGACGAAGTGGTGGTCCAAGGCTGGTCATCTGTGAATTTTTCAAGAAACGGATTAGCAGGTCCTTGTATTAGATAAGCCATTGCATAAAAAGTGAATGCAAGGTCGGTAATATAACCGAAAGAGAGTCTGGCTTCCTATTCTAACGTCCATTTCCTATGGGTCTCGTCCTACAGTCAAGTATGGCTCTGATACCAACTGAAACGACCTCGATTTCCACGAAGGGAAATCCACAGGCTCGAATTGTAATTCAACAGATTGCTTGGGACAATCCATGAAATTACCCATATCTCAGTTGCCACCAGGATCCATACAACGGTAAATAATTCTTACATAAATATTTATTACATCGCCACACTGGCGGAATCAACAATCAGAGAAGCTTTAGAAGATGCGGAAGCGATTCATCCTTCACGGCCAACTTGAGTGTAGCACGTGACCCTATTCCTCGTCATCATCTCCCTCGAAGTCGTACTCATTCTCGTCACCTGACAGCAAAATTTATCAGTACGATTTGTACTGGCCACGGAGCCCACCTATGCAGCATTTGCTTTGTGGAAAGTGGATGCAAGGCTATACAAGCAGACCTATAGGCTGAGGTTTTCCTATGCAGCTGTAATCAATGTTTTATTAGTCAAGTTTTATCACCAGTTAACACCATTATCCCTTTTCCCATCACCACATCTCACTTACCCACACCTCGCTCTCATTCGACAGGCCTAACTCCCTCTCGGGCCTATCTCAGCGGCACACTACCACAACGGGTACACTGCCGGAAAAATGTCATCCAGGGGGAGAAGAGAACACTCACTACACTAGTAGAAGCTTCACAGGAAAGGTCCATAGCCAACAGGTTGGCATATGTATCGATCGATCAACCATACACTCTGCAGAGGTTTCACTACTCACAAGATTAGCCATCATAGGTGTTGCGCAAACACCTAGGCAGAATTCCGGGTGCTTGCTTGCCTAGGTCGATGCCACCCTACCACTCAGCCCTGGGATATTCCGGATCCTACACCATTATGCTGAGACTGGGAGACACAGTACCGGGCCCATCCAGTGGTACTGTGCATCTAGAACGGAACGGGAACCCATCGACCGTCTCCGCCCACCCTTATCACCTTTCAACCTAGCAGTAGTGGCACCGTCCTACCAAGTAGTCCAGCCGTCTCCCGCCCATCAGAAGCGAGTGAGTAGAAAAGGATTCCCATGAACCTGAAACTAGTCCATCTTAGGTTTGACCAAGCAGGCATCTCCACTTAGGGGATACTCTCCCCGTGCTATCACAGCACCTCCGTCCACGGGCTTCAAACCACCAAGGCTATCCCACCCGGAACCTCCTCAACAACTTTACCCGCCACAGGTATCTCGCTTGGGGATGCCCAGGTTGCACCCCCGGCACGACTTGCCCCATGGGCTCGTCTCACATCCCACTTGGTCGACATCAACCCTTACCACGCACCCAAGACGCACGCAGCACTCTCTCCCAGTGGTTATAATCAGCTATACACCGTCCCAATTCCACCACATAGCATATAGCAAGTAGAAAGTAGTGGAAGAGTAACAGTAAATTAAGCAGCAGCTAACCTAACAGCGGATAGCAGGGTAAAGTCTTATCAAGGCAGGGAATTCAAATATACTACCATGCAACCAATCCATACATAATCATAAAGCAATAGCAACAATGTCATTTGCAATGCGTAATAGGATCTAAGGATTTGGTGGGACGTGGCACCTTCGTAGTCGTCTCCTAGCTCTTGGAAGTACTCGTGGTCGTCTTCCTTAGTCAGATCCTCCTCCGTCTCTGAAATCGAACACGAAATAGTCGCGTCAGCGACTCCTATAGAGTATTTCAGAAAAATCCAATAAAATAAAGAGCCAAATGCACACAAACACAGTCTTAGATTGTAGATCTCATTTTTCTGAGAATTTTGATATATGGTGCGCAATTTTTGGACTTCGTATGAATAAGTTATGAATTTCCGAAGATTATCCTATTTTCTGAAAATGATAAAACTGTTTGGTTAATAGGGGCAGCTCGGGATTGGTCCACGTGGCGCGCGGGTCCAGTAGTGCGGCAAGTGGCGCCTCAACAGAACACAGACCCGATGGTCGCCCACCAGGTGTTCGATGCTGGTTCCCAGAGAGTTGCCGGAGTTGGCGTAGCTCGGCGTGGCTCGGCGGTGGTCGGTGGTAGCTCGGCTGTGGTTGGGGGTATCTCGGCGGAGCTCGGCATAGTTCGGCGGTGGTCGGGGGTAGCTCGGCGGGGCTCGGCATAGTTCGGCGTACCTCGGCGGGGCTCGGGCGAATCGGAAATTCGCGGCGCCGAGGGTGCCGCTCTCCCGAGCTCTCCCGGGGGGGGCTCGGGCGAATCGGAGATTCGGTGCGCCCGAGGGTGCCGTTCTCCCGAGGTCTCCCGCGGAGGTTCGGGCGAATCGGACATTTGGTGCGCCCGAGGGTGCCGTTCTCCCGAGGTCTCCGCGGAGGCTCGGGCGAATCGGAAATGTGAGCGCCGAAGGGGCTGCTCTCCCGGTGAGGCTCGGGCGAATCGGAAATTTGGGCGCCCGAGGGTGCCGCTCTCCCGAGCTCTCCCGGTGAGGCTCGGGCGAATCGGAAATTTGGGCGCCGAGGGTGCTGCTCTCCCGAGCTCTCCTGGGGAGGCTCGGGCGAATCGGAGATTCGGTGCTAGCAGGGTTCCAGGGCGTCTGTTCAAGGCGGCGGTGTCTCTCCGGTGCGGCGGACGATGACAGGGCGGCGATGACCATATTTCGGCAAGGCAGGGCTCGGCTTTCTAGCGGCGGTGCCGAGGCAGACTTGGCGAACCTCGGCGGCCTTTCTCCGCAGCGCGAGGCGACCGGGGGTACTCGGAACGGATTTAGGCGAGGCGGAACGTGTCGGCGGCGATGTCGTCGCGACTATGAGGTTCCGGCGGGGCTAAGGAGGTCTTCTAGGAGATGTATACGCGTCCAGGGTCTATGGCGATGGTATACCAACTACCAATTTTGGCTACCGAGCTTTCCAAGGTGCTCGGTTGTGGCGGCGGCGTGTCGCCGACGACGGCGGAAAGCGGCATCGCGGCTACGACCAAGTATTGGTTCAATCGAATGCGGTCTTGTCAAATTGGTGAGGCCAGAGAGGCATACAACACTCTGGTGGCGAACTTAGCCATGGCATGACCTTCTTCTGGCGACGGCTCGCGGCGGCGCTCCGGTAAGGTCGCGGCGCACGCGGCCAAGGCGATTCAGGCTTCCTCTAGCGCTTAGATCCGCGTAGCTAGCTCGAGGGGGTCGTGGCGGTGCTCCACGACGCTCTAACCTATACGGTTGCTAGACGGATTGCTCGGAACGGGTGATTCGGCGTCGGAACGCGTCGGTGGTGAGCGCGCTCCGCCGAGAACGCGTCGTGCTGCGTTCTCGGTCTAGCAAGCTTGTAGTCCGGGGGTTTCGGCCGGTCGAATGAGTGCATGGTGCAGGTGATCTTCCCGAGCCGGTAAAGGCTCGTGCCTGCGCGTCCCGAGGGTGGAACGCCATGGCAAAAGCAGGGCAAGGTTCGGACGTGGCGGCGGTGGCTCACCGTGGTGTCGGTGAAGCTAGGATGGCGGTGCAGTGGCGAGTCGGAGCCGTGCAGAGCGATCGCAGTGCCGTGCCGCTCCTCGTCCGCAGCTCGGGCTTCTCCTCCGTGTCCGGCTCCGGCGTGCTCCGCGGCGGCGGCGCTCCGGCAGATTCTCCTCCTCTGCTCCGCCCTTCTCCTACGCTCTCTCTCTCGGTTTGGTGCGGTGTGCCGGTCTGTGCTGCGGTGGCAGCGAGGGAAAATGAGGGTAGGGCTTCGGGGTGCTCCAATTTATAGGCGAGCTTGGTAGGTTCCCATGGCGGACGGCCGCGATTGATCTCGGTAGATCAGAGGGCTTCGGCCGCTCGACGCTAGGGCTTCAGGGTGCACGCGGGCTCGCTTGGCGGCCAAGAAAGGAGGGGACAGGAGGGGGACAGCGGGGTCAGGGCTCTGCCATGCTGTCGGCTGTGGGACCGGGGTCACGCCATTCGCGCGACACCCCCGGCAGGCGCGTCGCCTTCGTGAGGAAGAAGAACAGTGGGGGGGGGGCGAGAGCGGCTGACAGGCGGGGCCGGGTTGGCAGCGAGCGCGAGCGCGAGCGCGTGTGTGCCGGTCGCGCGCGTGCGCTGCCGAGCCGCGACGTGGGCCGCGCGCGGTGAGATGAGGAGAGGAAGGTCGGGCGGGCCTGGGGCTGGCTTAGCGACCCGGCTGGCCGAAACGAATGGCTGGCCTAACTCTCTTTCTCCTTTTCTATTTTTAGTTTAGTGTATATATACATATATTGCCCATTTTAATTATTGAGTAAATACATACATAAGTTGCAATAAATCCCAAATGTGATGCATAAGTTATTATTCTATGTGAATGGAATTAAAATGCAAACTACACTCCATTATTTACCAATTTCATAATGAAACCTATATGCTTGCACAAGAAAAATGGGTTTTCACAATAAATAAATGAAAAATTTTAATTGGTTGGGATTTTTATATTGTGTGGATTTTTAGGGTTGTTACACTATATCTGTTTACATATGCAAATCAAGCGCTTTCTATTAGTTGCATATCTTTTTGTTAGACTTCTTCTTCCAAATACGATATATGTACGATATTACGTTTTGTCTCTCTCTGTAAATTTTACAAATAATCAGATTGAGGGAGTTATGTTCATCTTTTTTGCAGGGCATGTTCAGAAGATTCTGGGGTTGTGGGCTTAAGATATGGTTCAGAGAATTTATCACTTGGGGCGTCTTTTGTGCCATTTCCTTGTATGCATCTATTTATACATTTATCATGCATTTTATTGGAATTGCGGTTGAATACTATATTAACCAAGTTTATGCCCTCTTAAATTTTACTACAATTTAATGGGTTTACTTTATTTCGTAATCATATATCGTATCCAGTATTAGCTTGTCATGCTGATGCTACTTCCTTTTACAGTACCCTGTGGAGCATGGTTGGTTGGGAGAAAAGGGAACTTAAGTGCTGGAGTTCAATACAAGCCACATAGTGAGTGTTAACTTGTCACAATAGTTGTGTTCTTAGTCCCCTTGAATTTTCAGGTTATTATAGATGAAGCATCTGAACTCTTTTTATTTCCAGAATAAAATAAAAACACATATGCACTATGGCTATATCATACTTCTGAGTTTCTTACTATTGTAAGATGTAAGGCTGTGTTCGGTGAAGCTGAAGTGCTGTAGATAAGCGCTGAAGTGCTGTAGAAGTGCTGAAATCTTGTGAGAGAAAAATACTGCTGAAGTGCTGAAAAATAAGCGCTTATAAGCGCTTATACCCTCAACCGAACGCAGCCTAAGAGTCTTTTTCGTAGCTGAAAGCTTTCTCAATGCAAAGTTGTTAGCCAGCCGTAAAGAGCTGATGCTATAATAGAGTAATTTAAAAATGAATAAACCAAACTGGATGTGAGCTGTGACTGAATATTATCCTCATGCTGGAGCATTCTTTTGAATCCATTATTAATATAGGAACCTCTTTATCATCAACAAAAGTTCCTGAACGAATGGATGCTGAGTTATCAGCCATTAATTCAGAAGCTAATGAAGATTAATAGAAGATTGAATGAAAACAATTAGTTGAGCTAGAGCTTGAGAATTTTTTTTCTCGATCTATGCAGGGGAGCCGTGTGCCATTTCATTAAGAAGAAGAATAAATAAATAGATATAAAAGGGAGGGAAGTAAGAAACCCCCTCCTATGCACCCCATGGGGTTTAATGAAAATGGCACTCCAGAAAATAAACTAAGAAAACACGACCAACAACCTCAAAATACTAAGGGCCTGGGATCCAGGACCAGCGACCTAACAAGGAATTCATGTAATGTAGAGACTCCTGCCATGCACCACATATTCACTCTCGTTGGCCATAGATTGAAGCAGCACCTCTATTGCTTAGGCCTAGCACCTTTAAAAACACAAGCATTTCTTTTTTTGTGTGAGAAAAAACACAAGCATTTTGGTGCTTCCATAATTCCTAAACCAAGGGGTTCATACATAGCGGCATAAGAAGTCCTATCTCCTACCTTGAAGATTCATATGGTACACCATATAAATTGAATCAATTGGAGTGAAATTCGCTGCATGCCCAAACCTCCTAGGTTTAAGTCCTTGTGGAGGTGAATTTGGGAGCCCATTTTCTTATTAATGCAAATACTAGGTTGGTCTAGCTTTTTTTGGTTATTAGAGAGTGGAATGGAGTATTATAAAATTCCATGGTAGTTTTGGGTTTTAATTGAAGTAGAGAAATGAAATAGTTCTTGTTCTAGTTGGTTAGCTATCTTGAGAAGCTTTTCGTATTTTCTTGTACTTATGTTTTTGAAGTTTTTCTGTGTAGCTGGGTTTGGTTTCTACTTTTCTGTTAAAACTTCATTTTGAAACTTCGCATATGCATAATTTTGTAATCACTGTGGACCAATTTGTGGTTGATGTGCTGTGAACTTTCGAACTAATCTAGTAGGAATTTTCTAGCTGCAGAAAGTTAAAGATGCTCTCAGCTAATTACCACATAAAAACGAACAGAGCCTTACTTCCTCCATTTCAAAATTTAGGGCGCATTATCAGTTTATGACTCAAAACAAGAGACACATTGTAAACTTTGGCCATCACTTAGTCAAAATATATATTTATTTACAAGTCAACTTGAGCCTCTGTTTTTGCTAATGTTCCATTCTATCCAATCTTTAATAGGTGGAAACAAACATACTATGCCGTTCACAGATCTGGAGAATTGGAATGGTGCAATTAGTTACAGTGTTGGTTCAACTAGCCCACTCAGCCCTTTATCCACTTTTACCCTTGAGCTTGCCAGAAATAAACAGGTATCATCTAATTGCAGATCGTGTGCAGTCAGAATACTTCCCCCAGTTTATTACTCTCTCCATTCCAAATTATAAGGCATTCTAGCTTTTCTAGATACATTATTTTTGTTATGCATGTAGACATAGTGTATAACTAAGTGCATAGCAAAAACTATGAATCTAGAAAAGGAAAAATGTCATATAGTTTGGAATGGAGGAGTAGCTTGCAATTGCCAGGACATGGATGGTGCATGAATTAAGATATGGGTTATAATATAGGAGTAGTTCTATAATACTAGCCACATTAAACAATGCCATGAAATAACAATTCTGGTGCATATGTTTTCCTTTTTTTGAGCAAAGAACAATGAATAGGAAAAACATTGGGAAGTAAATAAGACATTTAAAAACGTTAAATAGTCCATGACAGTCTTAGATAGCATTTCTATATGTAACCACTGTTGCTTATGTGCAATCTTTGAGTCTAATTTGCAATTCTCCTATAACAATTTATTTTCATTGATCTGCAGTTGACAATGTCATTCTATCAGCACTTGGTTGTTCAAAGAGGGGTAAGAGCGGTTCTCTTTCATTTTGTCTTTGCAAAGAGTTACTTCTCTTTTGGCATCTCAGTGTAGCTACAGCTCAGATTCAGGAAGAATCGGTGGAATCGTGGAAGTATCTGTCTTTGAGATATGAAATTAATTTAATCAGAGTTAGAGATTCATAGTGTCAATCTTTTTTTGATCAGACCAGGCATGACGATCGTGCAAGACAAGTACACGGCGTTTTGTACTGTATCATTATTATGTTTGGTTTGATCAATATTTATCAATTATCGAGATTACTTTGAGTCATGTGATATGGAGGAAAATTTATAAGTTCATACAAAACACAAAACCTATCCATTGTTGATTGTCTAGTGTTGGTAACGTTGTTAACAGCCGAACAATATGAATTAAATAGCTTAGACAACATGCACTAGTAGGAATTAGGAATACTCTAATAAACTCTCATCCTTTGTGTTCAAAAAAAAAAAAACTCTCATCCCCACTAGCTGGTGTGGACAACACGAGTGAGTTTATATCTTGAAGAAAATAACATCAGATAGATCTGTGGGAACATTAATTTGATGTTACCACTTCTCAAAGTGAACCTGATGAAATACTTGGTTGGTGTTCTATGCCTGAAAACTGTTCATTTAAAAATATATGTGCCACCAAGAAACTGTCTATGGCCCCATAACTCATTATTAGGGGGACCTAATATTTGCTTATTTTTTCCTGGTTGTGTACATTGTCGGGTATGAACTCATTGAGCTATGCCATCCAAGTTTTGAAATTTGAAGTTTTTAATTGTATATGCTGCTTGTGTACACCAGGTGAAAAATCCTTCAGAAGATAAAGATGTTGTTGAAATTACAAACTACATTGATTTGGGACTTGAGTTTACTGCAAGGTAAGCTTTAGATACTGTGTTACTCTGCTTTACATAAATACAGCTGACTTGACTCCATTTTCCATACTGTTTCAGAAATGATAAAGATAAACCAACCGAGAATGGCAATTCTTTGTTTCAGTTAGCCGCAAGTTGGCAAGCTAATAAGAACTTCCTATTGAAGGTTAAGTTCCATTTATCATTTACGCCTTCATGTCTCGTCTCAAAGAGAACATGAAATACATTCCCACCTCAACTGATGCTCATTGATCTTTATTTGCAGGGAAAGCTTGGTCCGTCCAAGTCATCTGTAGTTCTGGCACTCAAATCATGGTGGAGACCATCTTTTACATTCAGTCTCACAGGTATTCAAGTCTATGCATCCTTCATTTTTGGCACAGACGAAAAAGTCATTTACATCCAGACTCATGAATGAATACTCCCTCAATACAAGGGCTCTTTCTAATTTCTTTATCAGTTTTGCTTGATGAATTTAGGCTGTCTTCCTAGTTCGTCTGTCTATTAGTTTGCTGTGATGATTTGAAGTTCCAGTCCTTAGTCATACAAAATTTTAAACAAGCAGCATTGAACCACTTTTTATCAAGATGAACTTCATTTACTCTCCCAAGTAACGAAATAGCAGTTTTATGCTTTTGCCCAGTCTTATATTTGTATTTTTGGTATACTGTAGCTATGGTTTTGTTCCAGTTTTTAGATTTGTGCTTTGGATACTTCAGTGAAGTACAAAAAACACATATAGGCTATAGCACAAAAGTAATTCTTACTGTAGGGTGGCTGCAAACTTTCAACTATATTCGCTTAACAAACTTAGTCATCACGGCAGCATTCATTTCCTTTTCTGTTGGCAGCTGTGAATGATCATTCAAAGGGTACAACAACATTTGGATTTGGCATTCGAACAGAGGATCTGAGACAACCCAGGTTCTGTATTTATCCCTGAAATTGTTTTATGTTTATTCGATTAGCAACATTGTACTGATAAGACATTGAATATCAATGAAATGCAGTTACCAAAGAGCTGATCCAAACTACATTATGTTGACACCAACCATGGAACACTTGGCACAAGATGATGGGAAGCGGCCTGTGTTCCAGGCACATTCTGATTCAGGGAGCTATGATCATTTACCAACAGACTTAAGACCAATTGACAGGATAATGTAACTTTATAGGCTGCTTTTGGTCACCTGGTAATTGGAGTAGCTTTTCTGCAAATAGTTAGGTATGCAAAGCCCTGTATAGCAATCTTTATTTTGTTTTAGGGGAATTCTAGGTCGCCTTCAAACCACAAGAGAATATTAAATATTTAGTAGTCATCGGTGAAATTTTGCTGTGAAATGGAGCAGAACTCGGCTCCACTAGAAATTCTATACACAGATCAAATCCATGAAACCGTGCATTTGATTGGTTTGTCATCTGATTTCCTCTTGTTGTTTGAGCTGATGAGTTAATGCAACACACAGCTAATAATATTGTGATCTTGTGACGATGTATGAATGTATCCATATCTGTTACCAAAAAATGGTATCCATATCATCGATTGGCTACTGATATGATAGTTATTAACAATTACTGCATTCCAGATATTTGTTGGCGATGTCTGTGTGCATCCCTAGTTGATGCTGGGGCTGAATACTAGTTGTGAATGGACTACCGGTGCTCCGCTGGAAATGTTAGAATCACACATTCCATATAATTTCAGTGCTAGTCAAACTTTTCTAATCTAATTACAAAGCGTGTTTAATTGATTTACTGGAGGTTCAGGTGACTGCTCGAGTACACTCAAAATTGGAGGAACGCAATCCAACTGCATTTTCATTGGACCTCCCGGTCCCGGTGAAATAATGCTAGACAACCACAATCCAAACTTCTTCACATTCAGCTACTTCTAGCTCTACATGTTCCTTGGTTGTAACTGTGTTTTAGAGTGAGCCTCATTCTGATGATCATGTAAGCGTGCGCCTCACAGCCCACGACTGACAGCTGAGATCTTAACATATTGATGATCAAATGTAGAAGCTTCACATTGGTGGACAAGTACTTAGGGCAAGAATGGGCCACACAACATGCAGACAAATAGACGGCCAACATAAAAGACCCATGACAGGTATTAGTCCCAGATATCACAGACCCATGACTACTTAACAAACCCATCACAGGTATTGGTTTCAGATATTACAGACCCATAACAGACACATGACAGCCAACTTAACATTCAGGAAACGAAGTACATCCATAACCCAGAATCTTAATCCCTCCCCAAGGCCCAAGCAAGCCAAATCAGACACTTTGGTTTCCAGACTTCGTGTGCAAGTTTCTTACCATGCTTTTAACACCACATAATCCAAAAGACATTCATATGCAAGTTTCTTCCCATGCTTTTATTACTACGAAACATAATTCCTGATCAAGACCAATGACATACTAGCACCAGCATCCTCATGCCTGAGCCCTCACCACACCAAAGGGATCTCCCAGTGACAAATCAATGGCAGCTTGGAAACTCCAGCGTGAGGTGCCAGGACAAAGAGCAATTTCACCGCTTCCGCCAACAGCTGACTCTCTGGAGCGGCTCAGCTTCTCATCACTGCAAACCAAGGCGAGAGTCTTGAAAGCCTTCCCCTCCCTCACGATGTACCTGATAAAACCACCCCCGTTACCTTCCGCCAAGAACCCATAGAGCATAACTGTCTCCAGATGCGACTCGAGGCACTCGCAAGGACCCAGGTGCTCCCAGAACCTCTTCAAGTCATTTGGGCTGTCCGGTGTCTCGGATGGAGTGGGCATGATGTGAAGCGTCTCCAAGCGAGGAAAGCATTTCAGCAAAGTAGGCAGCATCTTGGCCTCCCTGTTGCATTCAAACTGAACCTTCACGGCTAGTATCTTCAAGCTTGGTACCATGTTGCTAGCACTGACTTTCATCCCAGCCTTGATGACAGTGCCACCGATCTCAAGCCTGTGGAGGTTGAGGTCGAGGACCCCGAGCACCTCCAGCCTCGGTGCGCGAACAATTTTGACAGGCCTCCTCTCAAGGATGCTATGGAAGAGCAGCCGCTCGAGGTTTGGGGCGTCTTCAACGACGACCTCGCCGTAGTTGGACATCCACTCCACCGCGACCTTGAGGCTGTTGGAGGTTAGGTGGAGACGCGACGGCTCGTGGTAGGACATGACGAGAGAGAGGACCTCCAGCTTGGGGCAGTGCGCGAGCAAGGACTCGAATTCTTCGTTGCGGACGATGCAGTGGAAGAGGCCGAGCTCGCGGAGGTCGGGGAACACGGGCGGGTGCGCGGCGGTCGTCTTGGGGAACTTCCATACGCCGAGGTAGAGGCGTTCGAGGGAGGCGCAGCGGAGGATGTCGTCAGGGAGCGGCATGTCGAGCGGCCACGGGCGGTTGACGAGGATGAGGTCCCGGACGTCCTTGTCGGCAAGGTCCGCGACCAAGCGCCGGAGCGCGTACTCGTGCGCGAAGAAGGAGACGCGGGTGACGCGCGCGCCGCGGACGGGGCCCGGGTGCGCGCGCACGACGGGGACGTCGTTGGTCCAGCCATCGCCAAGGTGTGCGTCGTCGACGAGGAGCGGGGTCCCGGCCCACACGCGGCGCCAGTGCGTGGAGAGCGCGGCGGTGCGCCCGGCGTCCTTGGTGGGGAGGCGGTGGATGATGTCGCCCAGCAGCGTGTCCGGGAGGCGGCTGATGCGGTCCTCGACGTCGCCCGGCGGCACCGCGAACGGGAGCGCGAGCGCGTCGTGGCCGTCGGACGCCCCGTGCTCGGAGTTGGAGGAGGTGAGCGAGAAGCGGTCGTCGTCGTCGGAGTCGACTTCGGGGGCTGGGACGTATGGCGCGGGCAGGAGGGACACGAGGAAGGGGACGATGTAGTCGATGCGCTCCTGCGCGGACGGGCCCTCCAGGGACATGGAGTTGAAGTGCCGCTCCACTTGCGCGTACGTGGTGAAGTTGCCTTCGTCGCTGTCGCTGTCCATGGTGGCGGGCGGCGGCGGCCGGCGAGGGTTAGGGTTAGGGTTTTGCCTTTCGAGAGACGGGAGCAGTCCCCCACTCGCGTCGCGTGTGTGTGACTGGGGGATTAGGACGAGCGCTCACTTGTAGGAACCCTGATCAACGAGCCGTTCGAGACCAATCGCTATCGCAAATCCCCTTGCTCACTAGACCGTACCGTACGATGGGGATTTAGCGGTGGGGATGTGCCCTAGAGCGGCAGTTTACAGCATTTTTGCAGCGGAGCCCCTTGAACTAGCCTTTATTACCATTGCTCCATCTTTTAAGCCCCCGCCGCGGCCAATTGGCTTCCCATTGGTTGGTAGCCTCAGTCTGCAGTCTGCACAAATCTCGGCTGGTGATTCAGCCGCCGTAGTCCTACGCTCTGCGTTCACTTAAACAGCCGAATCGCCGCTCTTCGATTACCCTCCCATCGCCGCCCGCACCAGGTTCGCTGCTTCCTGTTTCCTCTCCGTTCCGAATCCTCTCCTCATGTTTCCAATTTTTCAGCGGTGACTAATATGATGCCGATGATGCTCTGGTATTGGCGGTCAGTGGAATATTGGAGGATGGACGGGCAGGTGTGTCACGGGAGTATATAGTTATTAGGCCGCCAGGTCCCAGGTGCAAGCGCAAATGATGATCACGAGGGAATTCCAGTCAAGAACGCGAGGAGTGTGGAGTACGGAGAGGACCAGCGCTCGATCACAGCGTAGCGCGTCAAACAAAATGGAGCCTAACGTTAGGTGTGTTATTAGGCTGCCATTAAATAATAATTTCTGCAATCTGAGCGTGACAACGCATTTGAATTGCAACATGGATGGCCTTGAATGTAGTTTCTTTTTCCCGGCATTATTATCTAGCACCATGCATGCATGTGTATGATCGCCGGTGGCGCTGGTGTCAGCGAGCTATCTGATGACGACGACGAGAAGGATCGGAGGAGGCAAACCACGGATGAGCAATTAAGCTGGCGGGGAACTGACAAGCAGACTCATCGCGACGACGACGCCTCGCTCTGCCGCCGTCGCCGGAATCGAGAGAACACGACGCGATGCGATATGCGATGCCGAGC
The DNA here is from genome assembly GCA_038502445.1 of Eremochloa ophiuroides. Classification (NCBI taxonomy): domain Eukaryota; kingdom Viridiplantae; phylum Streptophyta; class Magnoliopsida; order Poales; family Poaceae; genus Eremochloa; species Eremochloa ophiuroides. Next base: position 3,241,454 of record JAHLJS010000006.1, on the reverse strand, counting down.
GGAAATGGTTCGAGGCCTGAGTCTCGTACGGCCCCGGCCCCAGGGCCGGTCGACGACGACGACGACTTGGACATGCTAGCTCCGGTTCCGGCCAGAGGCTAAATGCAAGTGAAATGCACACGCTTCAATTCCCTTCCAGCTGGCGTACGTACGTACGTGTGTGTTGCATCGATCGTCGGCGCGGTGGAGACGACGACCTGAAAGCAACAGTTACCGCACGGGTTCACGGGCTCGGTCGATATAAGCAAAAGCAATCGTGGTCAGTCATTTCTGGGTATTCAGCTGGACACTGGACACTACCAAAAAAAAAAAAACGAAAGGTGGCCGTACGTGTGCCGCATTGTCACCTTGGTTTTTGTGTCATCTTGTTTGACCGTTCGTTTTATTCAAAAATTTTATACAAATATTATTTATTTTATTATAACTTATTTAATTATTAGAGATATTTTATTAAAATTTGATTATTTTATTATTTGCATAAAAATTTTAAATAAAACGAACAATCAAACAAAAAGTTTAAAAGTCAAAAACGACAGTTTTAATGGGACAAAGGAAGTACGTGCGTAGGTGCATGAATCGAGAATGATGGCCGACAAGATTGACGCGAAAGCTACACAAGAGCTTCTATCGATTTCGATCGGCCGCCGATGCATGGATGGCTGGCTTGATCGGAGTGAAGAGCAAATCACCTAAATATGATCACACTCACTTGGTGTTTTGATCACCAAAAGAAAAACCCTGTTAGGTTATACCTTAGCCTTCATGCTTTCCTTTTCATTTCTTTAAGTCCTTTTCTTTTTTTTACTTGATCACATTTGCTTGATCCATGGTTAAACCCATTTGATCACCATCAATCAATTCTTGGCTCCACTTATCATGATTAGGACAACCTACATTTAGCCATCAGTTAGCAAATAGGTTAGTCCTTAGGGTGTCATCAATTATCAAAACAAAACTAGGGCTTTCACCATGGAAATGTTGTTGACATCTACTAACGTCGCCAAATATAACTATATAACTTTTACTACTAGAGACGAGATTAGAGATGTATGATAATTAATTAACTGGTCATTAGCAACTAGTCACTTATCTATTACCAACATTCTTATGCATGAATTAGATTGTCATCCCTAATTATATATGCTAGAATAAATAAAAATTCCATATACTATTCAATGTGACTAGGCAGAAATATATAAATATAAACTAAGATCAATTCTGCAAGCGGACAGATAATTATACCATTGTAGCATTTTACCTAGAGTTCTACCAGGTTGTCGATTTATATTTATACCACTGGAAAGGACTAGATAAACTTTAATCTATTATATTGATAGTAATTATATACGATAGATAAGCGGTGTTATCGATGTCATTTACTCTGCTCATAACAGGTAGAGGTCACAAGATAATAAAGATAAATAAAGGTGATAAGTATGATCAAGCATCATAATTAATGGATAAACATCAGAGCACTTTCTAGTTATAGCAATAGCTAGCCAATGGATAAACTAAGAAATTAATATTTAAGATAATTCTATAACTATGCCAATGAATAACTCTAATTAGTGCAATTACATCTAGCAATCATTGTTAGATTAGTCCTATATCATCATCATATATAAAGGGCATCATCTAGGAAGGATGTGAAAAAGAGTCATCACCCAACTTCACGACCGTGCCTGCTTGCCTACATACGAGGGGTGGACTACAGAGGACTCAACGTAACTGTCACCTACGCGATCTATCACACGACCCGGCACATCAGAGTGCACTCGCAGATAAACATAATATCTAGACACCACGTCCACATATTGTTCATCATCTACCTAACGATCGTTTGGATAAACGCTATACGAGCAATTACATGAATTCAATAAGATCAAACCAACTATATTAGACATATAATCAAAGTAAACAATGACTATTTTAATTAAGAACATATGAACTATTAAGAACAATGGTTCCCTAATCATAATGAAGGATACAATAATAGAGAAAGAACTAGAACTATACCGAACTCCGCGCTCCAGACAGATGTCGGGGCTGCAGATCCCGCCGAAGAACTAGAACTCCTCTACTTCTAATCTAACTAGGCTAGAACTATAAACTAGAAGGCTCTTAATGAACTAGGAGGCTCTTGACGGCTTGACCGAAGACTTGATGCCTTGGATGAATGATGGGATGCCTCCAGGGGGTCTGCTCCTTTATTTATAGCCCGGTGAGATGAACGTGCGCCGTAGAATTAAACCGACTTTAACCAAAGGCCGAGATGACTCCTCAAAGGCGGTGGAAGAAGACTCCAGAAGACGGAGGGTGAAACCCTAGGGGGCGCCGGCTGGCCCCACCTGTCAGGTGATGGGGCCCCGGTTGCTTCTTGTGTTCTCTAGATGCTTCTAGGGTCCTGATGACGATGTTGCCTTCGCGATTACGTTTCGTGTCTTTTATGCACTTTAATTCCTCTTTTACGCTTTTTTAGAATGACCCTTGGAAAATACAGAGTATGCAAAACTCGTGGAAATTGTCACTTAGAACCCTAGACTGTGTGTATTCATGTATCCTTTTGTGTCTAAAGTTATAATAAAAGTTGACGTTATCCACCGTCAACAATCCCCCAAGCTTACCTTTTACCAGTCCCTTGGGAAACAACTAATCCTAATTACTAATGTAATTGGATCAGGAGTTGCTACAATGCTTTCATATTTTCCAAGTACACATGCTTTCAATTAAAGATTCTCCTTCGGATTAGACAATAACTGGTCTAACCTTCAGACTTTCCCATTTTACCTTTAACTATAGAGCTTTACAGGTTTCGCATAAGTCTTGAGCAATTGAAAGATAGAACAATCAAGTCAAGCACTATGTAGCAAATTCTTCACAGTACTAATATTCCGGAGTTTTTATAAGTTTTAAAATAAAACTCATAACTTAATTGTATGATACCCTCACGTCCCTCAATATATGTGGTATTTATGGATCTCACTTAGGCAGTAACGATGTCATGCCTCCCTATAGCTAAGGATATATAGTGGAGCTCATAGGAGTGGCAATAATAAGGATAAGCATACTTGCAATTTATATGTTATAAAGTCAAACAATGGATCCACAGAGAATCGAGGTATACAATCAAACCAAGATGTGCATGTGTATGGAATATGGTGGATAGGTGTATATGTGATATTTCGTGACTAATACTAATTCTACTTATGCTCTTTTGAAAATAAATCTCTCTTTAAGGCTTGCAGGAAACATGGGCTATCTTTATTCTTTTCTCTCTTTCTTTCTTTCTCTCTCTCTCTTTTCATTAGGGAGGCGGGCATCTAGTACCCATTGTTTTAATTACTGGGACACTTGTCCATCTTTTACTCCCTTTTCTTTTCATACTTTTGCATAACCACATGTATCCTTTGAATATAAACAATTGGAGAGATAATGATAAGAACTTAGCGCAATTAAACAGGGGCTGTCCTATAGGGTATATTTTTGGGTGTTTACTCCCAATGTAGGAGAACAACATTTTTATGATGAACATAGATGGAAGTGAAAATGGTTGCGATTACTCTCAGAGTATGAATAATGCATATGTGGCTGGAGTGTCTAAGTGATTTTGGTTTTAAAAGCATGACAAGACTCTCATGAGGTATACTGTAACACCCGTGATGTTACGCGTTAATTAACTCACTAAAATCTGTCATGCGCATCATGTTTAATCGTTATTGCATTGCTAAATATAAAAATATATTTATATGTATATATGTGTTTACCTTTGAAACAATGAAAATGAGCTTGGACCCTTTATTGCATGTAATATCAACTAAGCTTGCAACTTAATTTTTATCTTGCGAAAATAAAATAGAACTTGTATATAGTTCACAAATAAAGTTTGAGGTATAGATTTCCTAGGTGGTGATGAAATATTTATCTTCAAAAACTGTTTTGGGTAATTTAGAGTTCAGGCCTTTCAAAAATCGAATTGGCAAACAAATTTCCTTTTAGCTTAGCTGTTTTGGTGAGGTTCTGTTCGGCTTGGCGCTGGGAAGTTGGGGATCGTGTTCTCTGGCTTTGGATCAGGCAGCAGTAGCACCCTTGTGCTCATAGCTGAAGATCCATGTGCCATCTGAGTGATAGTGTTCTTCGTTCGGTCTTTAGTGCCTTGAGTCAGCGTTTTCTCCGTGCTTTAATATCTGTGCATGAAATGGACATGGCCAGAGCACGTTCTGCTCGAGCTGGCCATGACGTGTGCGTGGGTTGCTGCCTCGCTGCCGATCCCTGCCAATCCTTGTCGCGAGTGATTCAGCGCGTCTTCGTCGCCGTTGTAGCGGTCGTGCCTGCAAAAGGTTGGCCGAGCTCTGTTCGCCTTGGTTGCCGAGTGGACGTCGCGCGTGCGCACTCTGGACGCGTCTGCACGTCTTCGTCGTCGTCTAGTTGAGCAGCGAGGAGTCCTTCCCTCCCTTTTGTCGCTCGTTGCAGCGCATCTCCGCCATCTCTGTTGCTCTGACGCGGCTGTCACAGCTGCTCGTCCCTAGTTGCTGTGCATCTCTGTCTGTTGGCGTGTCGTCGTGCGTGCACGAGTTCAGCGCGCGGGGTGCCGTGTCGTTCCCGGCAGTCAGGGGTCATCTCGAACCATGTTGCCGAGCCTTTAGCTTCGCCAGTGAGTCAGAAACCTGCCCAACTCCTCTGTACCCCGAATTAAATGTCACTCTCCAATTTGGAGTTTTCCTTCTCGTCGGTCATGTCTTGACCGCGTACGGGTCGGAGTGAAATACTCCCTCTGTGAAGCCTCTCGTGCTGAACCATCTGCTACAAATGCTTTTCCTCGATCTCCACTATCCTCTGCGCACGCTCGCTGCACCTCTGTCCCTCCCTAGCCTCCACGGACACCACCGTGTCCGTCCCGGAGTGCCGCTGAGCTCGTTGGTCGCACGCGGCCAGCCTACTCCTGCTTTCCTCTCTCCCCACTTTCACCACCGTCGAGTTCTTGGTAGGTCCCTGATGCTGTAGCGTTAGCCGTTGCTTCCCTTGTTGCTTCTCCTCACCGGAACGGCCGCACCGCCGCCGTGAACGGCCGCGAGCCGTGGCCAGGTTTGCCTGCTAGTCCTCTTCGTCCCAAATCTCGTCTAGGGTAAGCGCAAGATTTCTAGGTTTGGGTCGGCTCGCCAGAGGGGTCTCCGGGGGTCTATCGTCGCCGGCGTGGCCACCTTGTGCCGCCGGCGCTGCTCTGTTAATCAAGGAAGGCTCGGGGACTTCGTGTTTCAAATTCGAGTTAAGTCAGGGGGTTAAGTGAGAAGAACTGTGAGAGAGAAAAATAGTTTTGGATCACGGGTTTATTTTCCTTTTCTCCAGGGGGCGTTTCACAAATCTGCCAGGGCGCCTGACGCCCGCGCAGGTGTGGGCCGCTCGGCCTGCTGCCGGGCCGATCGGGCCGGTTGCCCTTTTCCTTTTTCATTCGGATTTTATAAATGCTTTTCTATTTTAATTTCAGAGCTAAGTTTCAACAATTCATAAAATATTCTGTGAGTGTCCAAAAATTGTGAAACCACTTTTTTTATTTTTCTAAAATTATGCTCTTCAATTTGGTATAATTGGTTCATGTAGTTTTTGCTGTTTCCTATATTTTAATTGTTGCATCCTCATTATCGCATGCATATAGATCACGAGGTGGTGGAGATATTTCCGACGGAGAACCCGGAGTACGAGGAGGTGATCGAGGAATACGAGGAGGAGATTATTATCCCGGAGAATCCTCCGGAACTGCAGGAGACTGACTTTTCTGATTCTCCGCCTGCCCAAGGCAAGCCTCGGTGCATAACCTCTATTTTATAATTACAGAATATATATGTGTGTGTGTGTGTGTGTGTGTGTGTGTGTGTGTGTTGTGCATCTACGTTTTAGGAATTATGTGAAACCCACTTGCATAAATATCTACCTATGAGTCATACTAGTACAGGTTCGATAGCTGTCATGCATAGGATAAACGGTAGCGTGAGTAACCCGTCGTTACTCACACCTAGATATTATTATTACTCTTGATACATGAGAGAATGTGAAATCGAGACCGGGCAGGGATGTGGTATGGTACTTGGTGGGTACAACAAGTTATTTTTTCACGGCCACGGGACTTAACTTGGGTGCATTGTTTCCCTGTCTGTGTCGCTTAGGAACCGTTCGATCAGGATGTTAGTCCTTGTCACATTTTATCCCGAGCACATACTTGTGTACGGGAGCTTGGAAAGCGAGCCCCATCTTGTCTTGGGTTTCGACTCTTCTGGACCGGCTGTATGGAGGCGGGGAAGGTGGAGGTCTAAGCACCAATGCCGAGAAAAAATGCCGGCAGGTGGGGGCTTAGAGTCCGAGTTGGACAGGGATCTGTGTGCCCCGGGCAAGATTGGGTGAGCTAGTCCTTGCTTTGCACCTGAGGTGCAGGCGTGACATGTGTTTCGAGGTACCCAGCTGGGATAATGGTTCGTGAATCACCGTCTCTTTTGAGCTGGTAACGACTTGGCTATTGTCTTGTTTCGTAGTAACAAGTGAAAGATTGAATGGATAAAATGGTATGGATTGTTTACCACATGCTTGATGTTAGTATAGGTGCTTACCTAGATGGGCAGGTTAATGATCATAAAACTTACTGCTAATAATGTCACATTTGAGGTACACCTACATATATGCTTTTCCGCGAATAAATAAACCAGCAAACCAAATAGCCCCAGCATATCCTTGAGAGTCGGGAAATTATTCCCACTAGTCGGGTAAGTCCTGCGAGTACATTGTGTACTCAGGCTTTACTTTAAATTGTTGCAAGTGCTGTTTAAGAGGACCGTTTGCTTGGAGAATCCATTCTGGTGGGCACAGCTGAATTCTCATATCGTTTCCGCTAGTTTATTTTATGCATTAATGTTTCTTTCCGCACTTTGAACAATGGTATTATATTAATGAATTTGTAAGACTTGGAATTATATGAACTGGCTTGAATAAATATAAAGTTGCCTCTACTCATTATCGTATCCTAGAATAAAAAATGTGGAGTTTTTGAGTTCTCCTACGGGTGTGCTCGACGAAATTGGCTTTATTAATTCATTCACATGAGTACTTAGTGTCTAAAGGAAGACGAGTATCTTGGGTGTGAATTAGTTTAGCCTGTTCTGCCACATATACAACAAAGGTTGACTAAACTCAATGCAAAGCAAACAGTATAAATGTGCAGAGGTTTTCTATCTAAATGTATCATATATGTCTTTGGTAGGAATTTACACTTTGTGATACAAGAGCTCATCATGTAGATTTTTAAGTTTTCAAAATGAATCTCCAGAACTTAGTAATGTTAGGAATAAGATAAATAGCAGGTTGACCTTCATGAATCATATAAATCAATCACCTAGACTTAACTCAACCATATGCCTCCACAAATTTCAGGTTCAGAGTAAATTCTCAAATTAAAACGGCAATATTCAAAACTCAGGAGAATTTAAGGTTGAAAACTAGGCACTTGGAAGGAATGACAACAGAGCAACTATTCATCATCTCCAAGATAAAATTTTAGTGTTCATCAATTAATTCTAGCCTAGACTGACTCCGAACATATTCTAATATATAGCTAAGTGTTTATTTGGTTTTAATGATTATACATCTTTCTAATTATTTTTTTGATTGGACTCAAAAAGACTCTATGATTTGTGGGCCTTCATGTGCCCACATATTTTTGGCATTTTTATATTTTCCTATGATACTATGGTGAACCTTCATGTGCTCACATTTTTGGTATTTTATGACTATATAAAATAGACTCAATAATCGTCTAGGTATAATTACTTGGTAATTAGGGGGATGCTCCTCTCCTAAGCTTGATATTTGCAATACTTAGTGTTGAATGATCGTCAGAGTGAGCCAGCCAGTAGTAGTCCTGGTGGGTGCCACTGATAGACTCTCTCCTTAGTCATAATATTGTTCCTGCATAATGATACTCCAATAAGAAAACCAAAACTCGAGGCTTGAACTTAACAAGGAGTTAGCGGTCAGCCAATGAGCAATTGATTAATCTCTGGGTTAATTTTAATTGATAGATTTTAGCAGGATTCTAACAGGATTCTCTTTTTGGGTTTTTCTAATTTTCTTATGCATCAATCAAATATGTATGCATGCTATATTTTTATGCCACCAGGGAGAATATTTATTCTCATGGGGTTTAGGATTTTCATGATGTAGTAAATAAAGCATAAATATATATTTTGTTGTTTTATATTTAATGTGCAAAAGTGATTGTACTAATAAATGTATTAAAGCAAAATTACTAATGAATGCTAACTTGATTAGATAACTACCATTCTGACCTTATGGCTAGGGTACGGAATTTAAAGTCTACTGACAGGACTTAGATAGAGGAGAGTACTTACTCAGCAGGTTCATCGTCTGAGGTTATCTCGGTCAATTTCTCATTTTGCGGTGGTGTAGTAGGTGCTTCTTCTTTCTCCTTCCATCTCATTTCTGTCTCTTCTGCTTCTCTCTTTTTTAGCTCCAGCTCTTTCTTGTTACACTCTCTCAGGTGTGCTTCACTTGATTCTTCATCTCTCTTCATCCATTCTTCTAATTGTGCGTGGATCTCTTCCTTCTCTACCTTAGCAATCTGATCCATCCTCTCAGCTTTTGCTTCCCACTCACTCCAGTGTGGTGCTTGTACGGCTTCCTCTTGTTCCTTGTAGCAGTCTTCATACTTCACAATCTTGCCAGGGAATTCCTCCCATCCACAGTGAGGCTGGACAGCCTGACGGCGGGCTTGGTGTCTTCTCCTGTTGCGTTGCTTCCTGACCTGCTCATGGTTAATAAGTGTTCTAAATTGACAGCATACCTTTCCCGTGGGTAGGTTGAAGTGGATCTGTCCAGACCCGATGTAGATAATAGCATTGGCGGTGTAGAGGAACGGTCTTCACAAAAGAATAGGTGATTCATCGTCTCCCTGCATGTCAAGAACTAGAAAATCTGTGGGTATATATTTATCTTGAATTCTAACCATAACGCCCTTAACCATGCCTTCAGGGAATCTTAGTGATTGGTCTGCTATCTGCAACTGAATATATGTTGGATATAGAGGTAAATCATTAAATAAATCAGCATATACCTTTTTGGACATTACGTTGACGCCTGATCCAGTGTCGCAGATGGTGTCGGCAAAAGTGGTGTCTCTGATTGTGCATTCAATGATTGGTACACCTTGGTCACCTTTCTTCGTTGGAAATGGTTGGGGGAGCATATGATCATTTTCTATGTTGAGATCAGTAATTAGTTGAGCAGTTTCTTCAGGTACATGCTGAGGCCTGTTCTTCCTCCATCTTCTATTGTTCTTCTTTCTGGGTGCTGGTTGTTGTTGCTCTTCTTGTTGATGGAATTGCTTCGGGACTGCAGGAGTCTTTAAGATGCGGTTCTTGAACGAGAATCTTTCTTTCTTGTCCTTGATGGAGAGGACAATCTTGGCATGTTCCGCATAGATGATGGCTTTGGTTGTGCACAAGAATGGTCGTCCCAAAATAATGGGTGCCTTCTCATCTCCTCCTATCTCCATGATCACAAAGTCAACTTGGACATATGATTGCCCCACTCTGATGACAGCTTCTTCTAGCACTCCCTCGGGGTAGCAAATGGACTGATCTGTAAGCTGCAAACGCATATCTGTGTATAACAAAGGATCACCTAATATTTTCTCATAAATTATCTTGGGCATTATGTTGACACTTGCGCCGAAATCGCAGATAGGTTCTGGAAAGCTATGACATCCTATAGAGATAGGAATGACATGTCTCCCAGGATCTCCCATCTTCTCATGTAGTGAGTGATCAATCCACTGTATATCTGCAGGCACAATATGGTATTGGGTTGCATTGTGAATATCAATAATGTTAGCAGTTTCTAAATCTTCCGGCTGGCCCGAAATCTTACCTTTCTCAAATGTAGAAACAGCAACAAGTAGCTGAGCTAATTGTGATTCTAACATTTTATTAAAACTGTGCTGATTCTTTATAACAGAAGCAAAGGTATCTATTCTAGTATTAATGTTTTCTAAAGCTTTGTCATTAGAGGCTAACTTTCTAGACATTTGGTCTAACAATTTAGATTGACCAGCAACTAAATCTCTTAAAGGTGGAAGATTATAATTATTATAATTATTACCTTGGTTGTTACCTTGATAGTTACCATGTCGAGGTTGCTGATTCCATCTTTAATTTGGCTAGTTCCATCCTTGACCTTGCTGAGGACGATAGTAGGTGTTATTGTTGATGAAGTTCACATCCTCTTGCAACGTAGGGCAATTGACAGCTGAATGTCCGTAATCTCCACATTCTTCACAGGTCATGCGAGAATCATTAATATGCATGACTTCTTTCTTCTCTATATCGAGCTTCTTCATGATGAGGTCTAGCTTGGCAGTGACCATGTCAGTTTCCTTGAGATGATGGATGCCTCCTCCTCTCTTGCGAGGTTGAGTACGTTCTTCATTACAGCTTGGACTTGAGGCTATCTTCTCAACAAGTGCTTTAGCTTCTGGAAGCTTAAGTGACAGGAAAGCTCCTCCTACTGCAGCATCTATGGACTCACGGGTGCTAGAGATGAGCCCGTGGTAGAAGGTCTGCATCAATAGTCAATCCTCTATCCCATGATGAGGACAGTCTTTAATATAATCTTGAAATCTTTACCATGCTTTAGTGAATGATTCGTCATGTTGCTGTTGAAAGCTTGAAATTTTTCCACGCAGAGCATTCGTCTTGCCTGTAGAAAAGAACTTTATCAGGAAAGCAGTTGAGCAATGGTCCCATGTAGTGTTCTTCTCTTTGTTGGCGTAGAACCACTGCTTAGCTTTCCCCAAAAGTTAAAATGGAAAAAGACAGAGTAAAATAGCATCTCTTGGTACTCCTCTGATCGTGAAGGTGCTGCAGATCTCTAGAAAGTGTTGTAAGTGTGCACTTGCATCTTCATGAGCTTTTCCATAAAATTGACTGGCTTGAACCATGGTGATAAGAGCAGGTTTGAGCTCGAATCGATTCTCCCCAGTGTTGGCTGCTGGTCAAGTCCGGATGTTTTCTGTTGTTGGGGCAGAGAACTCGCGCAGTGTCTTCTCAGCCATGTCTTCAAACACAGGAGTTAAATTTTCTCTTAAGTGTTCTTTTTCCAATGTTAGAGCTGGCTCCACTGATGGACTAGTTTGAGCAGCGATGGGTATTCTTGATAGTGACTCAAAATTGTCCCTCGCCTCTACAATCTTCTTCCTTCTAAGAAGTTTCTTTGGATCGTCAGTGAAGTTGTTTGGAAGAGAAAAACAATTCATTCATCACCCTATATAAGATAAGCAAATGATAAAAAACAAGGGTGTGCCTGTTTGAGTTAGAGATCAATCGGTAACACAATCTTATCCATTATGTATATATATTATCAATATTTCCTAAGTTTAATGTGCCTTCCTCGGCAACGGCGCCAAAAATGATTGTTGACATCTACTAACGTCGCCAAATATAACTATATAACTTTTACTACTAGAGACGAGATTAGAGATGTATGGTAATTAATTAACTGGTTATTAGCAACTAGTCACTTATCTATTACCAACATTCTTATGCATGAACTACGTTGTCATCCCTAATCATATATGCTAGAATAAATAAAAGTTCCATATACTATTCAATGTGACTAGGCAGAAATATATAAATATAAACTTAGATCAATTCTGCAAACGGATAGATAATTATACCATTGTAGCATTTTACCTAGAGTTCTACCAGGTTGTCGATTTATATTTATACCACTAGGAAGGTCTGGATAAACTTTAATCTATTATATTGATAGTAGTTATATACAATGGATAAGCGGTGTTATCGATGTCATTTATCCTGCTCATAACAGGTGGAGGTCACAAGATAATAAAGATAAATAAAGGTGATAAGTATGATCAAGCATCATAATTAATGGATAAACATCAGAGCACTTTCTAGTCATAGTAATAACTAGCCAATGGATAAACTAAGGAATTAATATCTAAGGTAATTCTATAACTATGCTAATGAATAACTCTAATTAGTGCAATTACATTTATCAATCATTGTTAGATTAGTACTATATCATGATCACATATAAAGGGCATCATTTAGGAAGGATGTGAAACAGAGTCATCACCCAACTTCACGACCGTGCCTGCTTGCCTACATACGGGGGGTGGACTACAGAGGACTCAACATAACTATCACCTATGCGATCTACCACACGACCCGGCACATCAGGGTGCACTCGCAGATAAACATAATATCTGGACACCACGTCCACATATTGTTCATCATCTATCCAACGATCGTTTGAATAAACGTTATATGAGCAATTACACGAATTCAATAAGATCAAACCAACTGTACTAGACATATAATCAAAGTAGACAATGACTATTGTAATTAAGAACATATGAACTATTAAGAACAATGGTTCCCTAATCATAATGAAGGATACAATAATAGAGAAAGAATTAGAACTATACCGAACTCCGCGCTCCAGACAGATGCCGGGGCTCCAGATCCCACAGAAGAACTAGAACTCTCTACTTCAAATCTAACTAGGCTAGAACTATGAACTAGAAGGCTCTTGATGAACTAGGAGGCTCTTGATGGCTTGACCGAAGACTTGATGCCTTGGATGAATGATGGGATGCCTCCAGGGGGGTCTGCCCCTTTATTTATAGCCCGGTGGGATGAATGTGCGCCGTAGGATCAAACCGACTTAACCAAAGGCCGAGATGACTCCTCAAAGACGGTGGAAGAAGACTCCAGAAGACGGAGGGTGAAACCCTAGGGGGGCGCCGGCCAGCCCCACCTGTCAGGTGATGGGGCCCCGGTTGCTTCGGGTGTTCTCTAGATGCTTCTAGGGTCCTGATGACGATGTTGCCTTCGCGGTTACGTTTCGTGTCTTTTATGCACTTTAATTCCTCTTTTACGCTTTTCTGGAATGACCCCTGGAAAATACAGAGTATGCAAAACTCGTGGAAATTGTCACTTAAAACCCTACACTAGTGTGTATTCATGTATCCTTTTGTGTCTAAAGTTCTAATAAAAGTTGACGTTATCCACCGTCAACAAATGCCTTCATTGTGTATCATTGTTTTTATTTAAATAGTTTACAATTGAAAGTTGAACTATAATTTTGAAGATCACATCAATTGAATTATGCAGAATGTTTAGTTGTAGAATTATATTATTACTTTGAATTGTATTGTCACATGCTCTTGTAAACTAGAATACGCCGTTAGTCAGCATGCAAATGAAATACTAAGCTTTAGGTATAGTCCAGTCCTGAATCTTGCGTCTATATCTAAGCTCCAGGCCTAGGAGGAGATTTAGCTGTGTTTTTTTGTGAAATTTCCATTCAAAACCTGGAATCCATTGCTTTGCGACAGTTTTTGGGGGACAATTAGCATTTATGTTGCCATGCCCTTCTCACGAAACAAAAGCACTTAAACTCTTATTACTTCATCATGATCTAAGAATCTAACATGAGCTATTCACTGTTGCGCTCCATCTCCCGGATCCCTGATGGCTGCGGTGCTGCGCCATCTGCGTTTTCGTGCACAGACAGGATCTTCTTATGCCACCTCACCACTAGCATTGCTGCTCAGATGCTTCTTTGGTGCTGCCTCGCCTTGCTGCTATGCGCTGTAAGTATAAACAAGATTTTCAACTTGAGTCATGTTGCTAGTGCTGTGTGACGCTATAGTTTGGAGCTGTGATGACTCATAGTCATATTGTTCATGGCTTTCTGTAGGGGTGAGTCTGGCTTGATGCTTTTTGACAGAGACAAGTTTATACCCATTGAGAAGTTCATGGTAGGTGGGGAATATCCAATGTCAAGGAAAGAATAGTAGCTAACTCATCTGGTGCGCTGGCGATTGAGACTTCAGGTATAAGCTGCCCTATGGAAGGGTTACTAAGTTCAGTGTTAGGAATACTTAATGGTTAATAAGTTATGATTGTAGTGCCTAATTAGCTTGTATGGACTGGACTATTACCTCGTGGTGTTAACAGTAGCATCTTTCTCTCACTCTCTTGTCGTGTATGCAAATCAACCAGCTCTCTAATTGAAATCATATTAGTTTTGACTCCATATTTTTCATGTCTTCATGTTTGCATCTGCTTTGGAAAAATTGTGTAGCCTTTTCTTTGGACAACATTATTCTCTGGTAATATGAATTTCTACCTACCCGAAGAGCACATACTTGCTGAAGCAGACAAGCTATCGGCGTTACAAAACCTATTGACTAGCGATTTTATGTATGCGTGTCAAATCTGGATGGTGAGACAATGAGACATAAGTTTTATACTGGTTCGGGTCGAACAATCCCTATGTCCAATGTGAGGCGAAGCTCGCGTTTCTTATCTCTTACTTGTTGGGGTGTACAAGTGTGATCAAGAGAGAGGGGTTCTCAAGTCTCGATGTGCGGGTGTGGGTTGTGTTTTGCTCGATGCCCAACTCGTCATCTACACCCCTCCTTTTATAGTTCAAGGTGTTAAATGGCGTGAAAGTAGAAGAGAAGGACTTGTTGAGTATTCGTTGTGCCGACGCTTGTTTTGCTAAAGAAGAATGCTCGAATCCTTTGTTCTTCCTGTCTCCCTTGTCTCCGTTATCCTGACACAACCTTATCCACCTGTTCTCCGTCGTACTGTAGCTTCCCACGCGTTCAGGGTGAGGGTCCGACCATGCCCATCTTCCTGTTGATACGCCGTATGAGTTATTTTCTGGGGGTCTGGAACCTCCTTGCCTATTGTCACGGTTAGGGGCCTCGTCTCTGCACGCCGTTGGAATCCCTTGTGCCCCTGTGTTGGGGTCAGGGATCTTCCTTCCGTCGGGGCCCGAGCGCCCCATACGCTCATACACTCGAGATTACGGCCGTCATGATTCAGGGTGGGGGCGGATTATGTCCATGCCAGCTTGGAGAGGCGAAATTATGAGTGCCTACTATAGAAGTCTTCACCGCGTCGGACTCCTCTACTCGGCTGGTATTCGGAACTAGTCCTATTTCAAGTGGCTTAGGCGCAGTCTTAGCCTTACCCTTGAGTGACGGTTCACTATTCCTGTAGGCAGCCATTATTACCCATCCCACTCCAGGTCAGCGCCTACCTTAGGTACACGACGTCATAAGAAGATTCCTCCTGTCGTAGAGCCGTGCTGCACAGGGCATCGTTGGCCCGTACCCCTCGTACGTTGCTCGACGAGGTGAGT
The DNA here is from genome assembly GCA_038502445.1 of Eremochloa ophiuroides. Classification (NCBI taxonomy): domain Eukaryota; kingdom Viridiplantae; phylum Streptophyta; class Magnoliopsida; order Poales; family Poaceae; genus Eremochloa; species Eremochloa ophiuroides. The sequence goes on along the minus strand of JAHLJS010000006.1, from coordinate 3,226,217 downwards.
CGCGCCCACGTCGAGCGAAATACTCCCACGTCGAGCGAATCGCTCCCACATCGTTCTCGATTTACGTCGGGCGAAGCGGACCTACGTCAAACGGGCCTGGGCTGGCTAAACTGGCTAAGTCGTCCTGGGGGATAAGGCCTTGTCCTTGTTGGGCCGTTGGTACCGGATTTTCTGCGGAGGATATCCGATTATTAGGTATACGACACAAGCACTCCTTTTGTTTAAATTGAAATCTATTTTAGTATTCCAAAAAAGCCTGTATTATCGCTACATGCCTCCAAGCATAACACAAAACAAGGTATAAAACAGTGGATGAGAGATATCATACAACGAAGGTTACAAACAATTCCTGTAGACTTAAATGTACATATAATAAAACAAAGGACCATAGTGACATCAGTATCAGTTAAAACACTAGTATTCCCCGGAGCTTTCCGTGGTGCTATATTGTTAGTGTTCTCCTGCATCACAATTTTGGATCTGCTGATTGTCTAATATTGAGTGTATAAAAATATAATGTGATCTGTTGATCTATGAACTGTGTCCTTTCTTATCTTCAATTTAAACATTTTGCATTTTTATAAGCTGAAGAGGTTAAAGATGATTTATTGTGGATGTGTCCAGTCCATAACCGATTGATTTAGCCCTTCTCATCAACCATATTTTTTTTATACACTTACACTGTCTCGTAGCTATATTTACACTATCTTATTACTATATTTACAATAATTATTTAGTGTAATTTATTGAACAGAGTGATGTAATTTAGGGGTAAGACAATTGAGATATTAAAGAAGTACATGTCAAATGTTTCATACAAATTTACAAATTATTTCTATAGATTGTAGATACCAGAGAAATATACGTTAAAAATGTCAAATTGTTCACAAATTATTGCTAAATTTTAGGAAAAAACACAAATCCTTCGAAATCTGGCCACCAGGACCACCATTCAACTAGCTAGGCTGGCCGCCGCCGACGCGTCCACGCAGCTCCATAGAGCATGCAGCTGGTGCAGGCAGCGCATGCAGTAGCGGCAGGCCGACAACGGGTCCAATAGCACGTTCATGCAGTGGCGGCGTGGCGCAGAACGTGGAAGCGGCGCGTGACGGAGGGAGCAGCGCTCGGCCGCAGATGCCAAAACTCTCTTTCACGGTCGTTCACTAGATTCCACCACAGCGAACGAAGGCACACCCGCAAGACGCGAGGGAGAATTAATAGGAGCGTCAGACTAGTAACACTCCTAACTTTCCCTTTTTTTTTGCCGCCTTTCCGTCCTTTTCTGTGCCGTGCGCGATATCTATGCATCATATGGTTATATTTTTAGTACATGTAGATCGGATTTATTGCATGGCATGGCTATTAGCTACATAGTAATCTTCTTCTTCATGCTTCAGTTTATTTTTTACTTTCATTTATTTTTACTAGATTTTAATTATTCATTTTGTTTTTTATATTTTTCTACCCTTTTCTATTTATTTATTTTGACAACGGTGGCAAGTTGTATAGAATAACTTATTATATAAGTTGTATAGAATAACTTATGTACAGTAAGTTTTGTTTAGTAACTTTTATACATAAGTTGTATTTTATAATTTTTGTTTTTTTAAGTTTTGGTATAAGTAATTTTTTTGTATGTTTAATATTTTTTGTTTTAAGTTTTGGGATAAGTTATAAATTAATTTGTTTCTTTCTCTTTAATTATTTTGTATATAAGTTGTGTTTCATAACTCTATATAGGTTGTGCTAATTACCACACTGGGTACTGATTATTAATCGCTACCCGACCCTTTTCCCATGCACGCAGCCCGCCACCGCTCCCGCAGCCCACCTCCGTTTTTTTGCATGTAAGTACTACTAGACCACCCGTGTCCGCCCACACGATTAAAAAATCTCCGTACCCGGTCGCCAACCAGGTTTACATGCCGATTTATTTGGAACGATTTTTTTTTGCCGTTCATTAGATTCGCTAGGCTGGTTTTTAAACTGATTTTTTTTCGAACCATTTTTTTTGCCGCCCGTGACACTTGCATGGCAGGTTTCTGAACCTGTTTTCTTGGCATTGAAATCGACTATCAATGTCCATTTGATTGGCACAAATTTGTCATAATCTACAGTTTGAAATCAAATATATTGAGCACAACTATTTTCCACCACGAACAGACCAGATTTCATTTTTCATTACTAGGACACATACCCACCAAGTGGTATGTAAAAAAAATCACGCCTGGACTATAAACATGCTACTAAACCTGTTTACATTAACATTATACTAGAAACAGCAAGTTGAGAGGGCACTGCTACTTCAAGGTACAGGCACTAATAAAGGCACATAAGCATTGTGGTCCAGTAGGCAGCACATCTGTGATCTGTCTGCTAGAGAGGCAGCTACACAAGGCAATGTTCAAGGCTTCTCTCTCAGTCTGACCTTCGTCCTGTTTAAGCCATAAGTAAAATGTGAGTGGTTTGCAGTTTAATTTGAAAAGCACCACAGAATAGCTCAATTTGCATGGAAGACAAGATATATCAAGGTAGCCTGAAACCAAATGTTCGATCAAGCAGTGCTAGCATAATTTAGTCTTCAAACAATGGCTGAACGATAAGAAGCTGGAGCCAAATATGGATATATGCGTTGAAACAATGGGTTCTTATCCTTTCCGCCATGCAAGAATTTGTCATCTCCAACAGCTGGAATGTTAACATAAATGTTTTAATTATATAAAAATATTAGAACAAGTCAGTAAAATAACTCTAACTCTAAGTTAGCTACATACATATACTCCAATTTAGCAGTAAAAATTTCCCTGTACCTTTTGGAAAATCTTCTGGTAATAAAAAATTGCAATCCAGTGTCCCTTAGTCAATGCATTACAGACGACCGGTAGTTAAAAAAATATGCATTACTGAAGACCCTGAACAAATTGATTATTTATTACTCAAAAATGTCAAGCAATTTAGAATAAGATACCATCCTACAAAATTCATTGACTAAACAGTTGTTTTTCTGCAAAAATTTGTAAATAATCACTAGAATAGTTATCGTACAAACTAACCTTATTGTATTCCCATAGCAGAACTACATGTGACCCTGTACCATGTTGTATGCAAAGGATGCTGTGGAAGTTAGTGTGGTACCGTATGGGACAGGTCCTTGCAGATTGTTTCCCAAAAAAATATGTTTAAAACAACACACCATTCCAAATACCCAGGATTATGATTGTAGATCTGCATGATTGATACAATGTTAGTTTCATATACTATATACATGATAATTGAAATAGGAGCTCTCGCAAATTATTATCTAGCTAGAAGGCAGATTAAATATGGTACCGATCTGTCAGTATATATTCATATTCATATTCATATAGATTCAATCAGTATATGCTGGGAAAAGGGAGGCTAATCTGGCTAGACATTAATTTCTTAAAAACTTAATTATTCAATTACCTTGTACATCTATCAAAGCACAAAGATTTAGAAGATATACTTTCTCTGCACAGGTTAAAGGTAAATGAAGATATGTCTATATCAAAGCAATAACAATAATCACACAGAAATAAAGCAATACATGAACAATCAGTCCAGAGAAGAATAGATTTTAGGGGAAGGAAAACTCATCGGACAAAAATGAATTACAGATTTGCTTAATTTCTTTCCATCTGGAATGTACAGAGGTGACTTACCAAAATGTTCGTACTGATATCTCCAGTTAGAGGCAGCGGAGCCTCTCATCAGATACTCCATGGTGATTTCCCCTGTAATAATCTCTTAATCAAGTACATGCGAAGCACGCTTTCCAAAAAATACTTCCCCTGTAATAATAAGATGCTTTCAATTACTAGACCTCCAAAACCATTTTTGTGAACAAACCAATCACTTACAATTGGAACAGAAGTATGCGATTATAAAAAATTTAATGGGAATTTCAGGGAAGGGAGTGAGGCAACACTAACTCGATCCAATCAGAAGGGCACAGCAGGATACGTACATCTAGTGCAGCAAAGGATTAGGGACCTGGACAGGACGCAAAGATCAGGGCTTGCTAGTGTTTGAAAGGATTAAGGACCCGGACAGGACATAAAGTTGCTAGTGTTCGAAATAGATCCAAGTATACAGTTTATACTGTTCGGAAATTGAATTGGCAAAAGCCAGATTCAAAAGAATGCACACAAACAATAGAAATTGTCATGGGTGCACTGCCCATATGTTGACCATAAATCACAGGCATGTCTAATTCATTCATAGATGTGACTGAGTTGATTTGATGGTACAATCTGTAACTAAACAAAAATATGAATCCACATCATGTCCAAACAAGCCAATCAAAGAAAACAAAAGGGAAGAGAACTTGGAAGACTAGATGCAAAGAAGCAACCGATACAACCAGACTGAATGGGGATCAGCTGCTATTATTGGGAGTGGTCTCATACTGTAGACCTTTTTTACAAATTGTTTCAATGAAACAAAATCATAATTCAGTTCAAGAAAATAATAACAGCAAAAGGTCAAGCAAGTCATGGGATGCAGAAATCAAAATGATAAATAAGCCTCATGAAAATTCAGAATAAATCCAAATATAGATAGTTCATCTGGGTTAATCAACGATGGAGATAAGGAGCCTGCTAGTTCTTAAACTCTAGACATCAAGCTCACCTTGAACTTGAATGATAAGGAGAGGAGACAAGACAAACAAGCTTCTAATTTCACGTAAATATCAGTATTTTTATTATAAACACTGGGTACTCCGCCCTATATAGAAAAAAGAGGCCCAATTTTTGTTATGCAAGTAAAAACTAACAAATATAAGATCCAAGCCTGGTAAAGAACTAGAACAACCAGCATCCACATTCTAATTTCAGCAGTACTGCAAACGGACTACTCCATATTCTCCAGGAAGAGAATGTTGGACCAAACACCACCATAGGCCAACCATGCCAAACAGGCAATCATGCTTCCCCAACAAAACCAAAAGCATCAATGCTTTGCCTAGCAAGCGGTCTCATTGCTAAGCTTGGAACAATTTCAAGATAGCTGAAATCAAAATTATTTCATTTATTTAAATACCATGATGCATGTCATCTTCCAAATGCAACCGACCAAGATGTATGTTCTAATCTGCAATAGAGCTAAGCATTATAAGATTTGCAGATAAAAGGATGAAAGGTCTAGTTGATAAAGAGCTTGTAAACATTGTGATCATCAATCCCAAGAAATATGAAACAAAATGTGATGAAACTCAAATACCAAACACAAATTGAGCCTGCATCTCCAAAAATAAATCTCATAAATAATTTGAATGGTAACAACACAACAGTCAATATCTAATCAGATTGCAAGGGCAGTTTGCAACTCGAGGTTATTTCCATGCTCATCAGCTTCATCCCCTAAGTGTTGCTGCGAAGAACTCACGGTCCAAAAAAATCAATCAAGAAAAAGAACGCTAGATCAATTATCAGTGGAACAAATTGATTATATTAACTTGCTAGCACAAATTGAATCAAGGGAGGTAAAGAAAGGGTAGGACTAGCACTAGAACTGGTGGATGCTGCTTGCCTGTGTCTAATTATGGTAGGGGAAAAATCAAGACAACCCAGGAACAAAAAAAGAGGAGAAATCGGAGGGGGAAGGGGCTGAATATGTAGATCGGCGGAAGGAGAAAAAGAAACTCACCACTGTTCGCGCGTGCAGCCGGCTTGGATAAGACCCCGCACGCACCACTGCTGCCGCCGGAGATGCAAATGACGAGCTGGGGAACTAGATGTGGGGCAGGGGCAACTGGATCTGCGGATGCGATGGACGGGCGACGCGATGCGTTTGCGGCCGTGCACAGCACTGAGCGATGCCTCGACGGTGCCGGATGCTGGGGTAACGTCGGCCGAGAGCGCTGGGCCGGGCAGAGCATTTGCGGCCACACGGCGCTGTGGGGTGGCACGCCGGACGCAAGTCGGCCAGCTGAGAGGTATATCGCGGTGCTGGCGGAGGGCGGAGAGAGGGACAAACGAGACGAGCGCACAGGGTAAGGAAGAAATCGTGGGTTCCGAGTGGCATGGCAACTCCAGCTCGTGGGAAACCGCCACGCTCGGAACCGCCGCTCGACTTTGAACTCGGGTACCCAATATTATTTACCACCCAGGGTACTATATATATATATATATATATATATATATATATATATATATATAAGTGTGATCTAGTTTTGTTCGTTTCGTCACGTCAAACACATTAATGCAGACCAAATTAAAAATAGATGCACTATTCAATAGTTAAGACATTTTAAAGGAAATAGTTTACTTTTTTTATGATGTCATATAACTGTGCGCATGCAGCAATTGTTCCCGGCGCTTCCGCTCATGGACGTTTGCATGCGAAAAGGGAAAGTACGGTATCAGTTTATTTCCTACAATAGAATATGGGGAAGCTGTCCGATGGTTCGCCCGATTAGAATCGGGTGATGGTTGGCAAATTAGCACCGTCGCCCTAGATGGGCCGTACGAAAATTCAGTTGATGGAGGCTCCCAAATCAACCCGTTATTGGATAGCCTTTCTTTCTATTGTAGTTTTTTAACCAACATCAAAGCTGATATATCTTTCGCAAAAAAAAAAAAAAAACATCAAAGTTGTTAATTTTGGCTCTGTTCGGCTGGCTGGTCCAGCCAGCATCAGCTAGCCATTCAGCAGTGTTTTTCTCTCAAAACAATCAGTCAGCCAGCCATACCGTACCAACCAGCCGAACAGAGTGTTTGTAAGTCAATCTCAAGATCTGGTGATGGTACTAAATCATTTTCTCCTCTATATCTGAATCTTAACTTCGCCCCTGCGTTTATGAACACAATAGATAGATACTAACCGTATGATTCTAAGAATGCAAAGATTGAATTTCACTGAGGATAATTTCACTCGAAAGTTGGTAGGTGTCACATACAGGCGTAATTGTGCAACAAGCACGTTTGCAATCCTAGCGGCGAAGACGACTCGTCTCATTGTGTATTGTTGGTGGTAGTACAAACGGCTTGTAGGTGTCAGCCGCCGCGTGCCATGGTACACGAACAGGCGACCTAGCTGAGTCGATGGACTCATTACAGGGCGCCGCCTGCCGCATCAGCCTTCTCCACGTCTGCCGCGGCAACAACCTTGTTGTCTCCATCGGCGGCCGCGTCTCCGTTGTCGTCCTCCCCGCCGCAGGCGCCGTGCGCGACGTCGTAGGTGGCGTGGAGGCCGACGAGGACGTAGTAGACGAGCATGACGGCGGTGCAGACGCCGAAGCGGATGAAGGCGTCCTTGCCGAGCGAGCCCATGAGGAAGAGGTTGGTGGCGATGGAGAGCGAGGGCAGCCACGGCACGAGCGGCACGCCCCAGACCTTGGGCGCCCGCGCCGCGGGAACAAACAGCTGGATGCCCAGCGTGCCGGCCGCCCACGCCGGCACCAGCACCACGTACCCCTGCCACCGGTCCGGCGGCGACGCGCCCCAGTACGCGGCGATGCCGACCGACGACGCGATGACGAGCAGCAGCAGCGCCGTGAACCGCAGCGCGTGCGCCCGCGTGGTGACCCCCCGCACGTAGTAGCGGCGGACGAGCAGCGCCGTGGCCATCATCATGAAGATGAAGAGCGTGCTGACGGAGAGCAGGCTGGAGAGGACGTCGAGGCTGGAGAAGAGCGCGATGCAGGCGCTGCAGAGCGCGATGAGCGCGGTGGCGTGCACGGGGGTGCCCGTCCTGGGGTGCACGAGCGCGAACACGGGCGGGATGATGTGGCTCCGCGCGATGTGCGTGGTGTAGCGCGCCTGCCCCAGCGCGCCCACCAGCAGCACCGTGGTCATCCCTTTCAGCGCGCCCAGCGCCACCACGTACTGCGCCCAGCGCATGCCCACGCCGGCGAACGCCGCCGAGTAGGCGGCGCTGCGGTCGATGGCCGTGTACGGCTGCATCATGCTCAGCACCAGCGCCATCACGCAGTAGATGGCCGTGATGACGGACATGGAGCCCAGCAGGCCGAGCGGGATGTCCCGCGACGGGTTCTTGGTCTCCTCCGCCATGGTGGCGATGTTGTCAAAGCCGCCGTACGCGAAGTAGACGATCGCCGCCGCCTGGAACACGCCCCGCGGGCCGTGCGGCATGAAGGGCCGGAGGTTGGCCGGGTCGGCGTGGAGGAACCCGGCCACGATGACGAAGGCGATGACGAGCACGTGCACGGCGGACGCCACCCAGTTCACGCGGGAGGTGCCCTTGGCGGTGAGCATGGCCAGCGTGGCGGTGACGGCGATGACGACCACCGCGATGGGGTCCAGCTCGTCGTAGCCCTCGGCGAGCCCCGGCGCGTGGATCCGCAGCGCGCTGGCGGGCCGGTTGATGAGCGACGCGAGGTAGGACGTCCAGGACCGCGCCACGGCCGCCGTGCCGATGACGCTCTCGAGGATGAGGTTGGCGGCGGCCACGAACGCCGCGGCGTCGCCGAGCTCGACGCGGAGGTACGCGAAGGAGCCGCCGGCCACGGGGATCTCGACGGCGAACTCGGTGTAGCAGAAGACGGAGAGCATGGCGGAGAGGCCCGAGGCGACGTAGGAGAGCACGATGGCGGGGCCCGCGTGGTCGTGCGCCTCCTGCCCCGTCAGCACGAAGATGCCCGCGCCGATCACGGAGCCGAAGCCGAACCAGGTCAGGTCCCACCACGTGAGGCACCGCCGCATCTCGTGCTCGCTCCGCCGCCGCAGCGCGCCCAGCTCCGCCGCGTCGGTCGACCGCCCGGCCAGGCGGTCACGGAGGCGCGCCGGGGTCTCGCCCAGCGCCCGCCGGTACGCGCCCCAGCTCGCGAACGATGGCTCCGGGAAGAAGTCGTCCCTGTGCCACCGCCAGTAGCTCCTCGCGGTTGCCGTCGCCGCTGCGGCCTTGTCCGGCGGCGACGACATCTCGGCGGGCGCCATGGCCTGCGTGCAGGGGACGGTGCGCGCGCTCCCGGTTCGTGTAGCTGGGGGAGTGCGTGTGTGTGGCGACTGGCGAGCCGCTGCTGCAGCCTCGGCTGCCGGCCCCCGTGGAGATATTGGAGTGCGGATTGGTCTCTCGGTCGCTGTCTCGGTGAGGGGGACGTCTTGGCTTGGAGCTACTGACACGTGAGCCAGGCCGATCTGTTTCAGAACTGCAGTGCGGCATGGCGACACAAGAGAAGGACGCGATCAGCTCGTTGGTCAACAGATTCGCTCGGAGGTGGTGCACGCCGGCAAGTCGAGAGTCGAGACCTCCCTAGCGCTTGGAGCCACATGCGGGCAACGTCACGAGTGGCGTCCAGCGTCCGCGGACCACGACGCGCGCCGTGCCGTTGCACTGCCCGGCGTGTGCTCCGTGTCGTTTTGGCCTGTTCACACACGCCGGCAGCAGCACGGTCACTCTCGCTCCGTCGGATCTGCAGCCGCTTGGCCTCCGGGACCGGGATGGAGTTGTCGAAACTGATGGTGCGGGATGAAACTTTGAAACAAGCCATAGTAAAACGTAACGGGAGAGAACGAGATAACCTACAAGGCACTCAGCTTCATGTTAATTAGTGTTATAATTCTTGTACAACAAGATGGTCTACAACAAGCCTAAATTTACATGTGTAACAAGCCCTCTCCTATACACGGCAACCGCCCATGCATTTCCGAACAGCAGCTGCAGCGTCCTCTGGACTGGAGCAGGCAGAAGCACGTTCTTTGCCCATATCTGAGCCGAACCTGTCCTGTTTTTGTTGTTGTTCCTGGATTAGGTGCCGGAGGTGAGCTTCGGTTCGCCGATTGCGGCGGATCGCCAACTAGGGCCACTAGGGCCTTGGCCCTAGTCATGGATCAAGATGTTTGAGTGACAATTTTTAAATGCCTATCTAGCGTCACCAATAGATTTCCTCGATCATCCTCCCTCACGTGTTCCCAATCGCAGGTCGTAGATCCTGCCCTTCCATATGCTGTTGTGGGACATCATGGCCAGCTCTGTTGCTGTTCCTTAGCTGAGCATGCCTATTTTTGTGGCTATTCCAGCGGTCAGGAGAGGCACAATTCTAGGTGCTGTTTGGTTATACCATGGGTAACGTAAAGAAAATAAAATTAAACCTGTGGATATTACTAGAAGACATTATATCTATATCTATAACTATGTCTATATCTATACCTTATATCTATATCTATATTTATATCTATATCTATATCTATATATCTTATAATCTTAAATCCTACTATAGTTAAATCAACACGCAAGCTATCTACCTCCAATAGCAGAGGCGGGAATAATTTTTAAGGTATGGCAAGGTTTTAAAATTTAAGCATGTATAGTGAAAGGATCCAATAAAATAGTAAAGTTATATTACTTTGTGACAGTAAATATAAACAATTGATTCAAATCCAATAGTAAAGTATTGACATCTTAAATACCTCACTAAATAAAGATTACATAGATGGTTAATTCATCATCTACTCTCATTATATAATTATATTGATTATTAAACCCGCAAGGCTACATCCGTGCGCGTAGTATCTATGTACAATACGTACAACCCAAAATAGATTAAATAACAAGAAAAATCTAGAGTAGTTAGATTAGAATGCATACAAAGCAACTCAGGAGCGAAACCCACGGAGTATATACCATGTATATATACTATTGTACAAAATATTTAATATTTTGTACGTATTTAGGTATGGCGGAAGCCAAATCTCGCTAGTGCCTCTGCCCCTGCTCACCTCATCAGTCTACTATTAGATATATTTATAACCAACTAGATTCATAATTATGATCTAAGATACATCATCCACTAATATGAATTTAGTTTTTTTTTAAAAAAATCTTGGCTACTTGTTGATGTATGTCAGAATAAATTATAATTTGAATAAAAGTAGTAAACATTGAGTTCAGGTATCATATCGGCCGTTAATTTTTTTTTCTTTGCTACTCGATGATGTGTGCCCTGATATACAAAATTCTACACCATCTTATTTGCCCTGGGAAGAGGACGTACACCCGCTTGTTCGAATCATCGCATTGCAATTTGAGAGAAAGACTGGATGAGAGACAGGCTTGCTCGCATTGAGAGAGACGGGATGCGTCCAGCGGTCCAGGGTGGCATCGCTTGCACTGACTCGTCTGATGACGCGCGGGTGCGGTGCGGCGACAGAAAACAAGGACACGGACACGATTGGTCGGCGTGCAAGCGAAGCGAGCACAGCTCGTTGGTCACCAGCAGATTCGCACGCCGGCAAGTCGAGAGCTCCGTAGTGCTTGGAGCCACATGCGGGTATGCGGGGCCGCCGCCGCGGAGGACGGGCGAGCGGGACATCACGGCCGACCCGGGCCGTCGCAAGTGGCGTCCGCCGTCCGCGGAATCGGATCACGCGCGCGCCGTGCCGTTGCACTGCACGGCCGGCGCGTGCTCCGTATCGGTATCGTTTTTGGCCTGTTCGATCACACACGCCGATACCAACGGCACGGTCACTCCATCGGAGTTGCTTGCCCTTGTGGATGGATTTGCTGATAATGATCCGTGTGCGGAATGGAGTTGCTTAAACTCATGATGCTGAAAATAGTTTTTTTTCCCCTTGCCGTAGTAGATGTGTTCAGACTATTTATTTTTTTTTTCCGAAAGGACGGCAAAAACTTTGCCGCGATTTCAATTAGACCAATAAAGAAAAAAAAAGAAGACAAGTGTCCCGCTCAGTTTTTGAGTAGAAACTGGGCGAAAAACCACACATACAATTATGGAGGGTACCCTACTCCATCTGTACACCTAGGTACCAAGTCAACTCAACTCACGCCACAAAAGCGCCAACTCAAACTCTCCTCAACTCCACGCTTGGTCGGACTGGGACATCGACAGAAGCCTCTAACCACTAGAACTGGGCGGATTGAGTCGTCGACACAAGCCTCCACTTAAAACCACCAGGGGCTCCACAACTGAGGCAGCAAGCAACTAAAGACTAGCAAAACAACTAAAAAACTAAGCAACTAAAAACAAGCTATGCCTACTCCACCACTGGCACCAACCGCGAACACGTTGGCGGAAACAACGAACTAGCACTGCCCAAGACATCCCAACCGAGTCAAACTCCACAGCGACGCCTTCAAGAAGGTTACGACGCCCAAGCGCCGCCGTTGTCCGTCCACGACAGGACTAAGCTCTCACCCATGGAGTGTGGTGGGGACACGACACCCTCAACAGGGGAACGACACCCTCAAGTGTCGCCGTCGCCAGGTGTCGGTTACCAAAGTTAGGGGTACCCAACTTCAATGAAAAACGCTCATTCCCAACTTGGCCTGGCCCAAGTAAGGCCAGTGGAAGCCCACGAAGGCCGCGTCTACAGAGGCCCACGACATCATTCCACTAATGACAGCCTCCTCGGGAGAGCTCGCTCCGATTCGCCCGAGCCTCCTCGGGAGAGCTCGGGAGAGCGGCGTCCTCGGCGCCCAAGTCTCCGATTCGCCCGAGCCTCCTCGGGGGAGCACGGGAGAGCGGCACCAGCTCAGGAGAGCTCGGGAGAGCGGCATCCTCGGCGCCCCAAGTCTCCGATTCGCCCGAGCTTCCCTATCCCCCTCGAGCGCAATCTCGCAAAGACATCCAAGGCACAGGTAATATCAGCGGAGTAATCTTGGACCACAAGAGATCTCTCTGACCACTTTACAAGCACCGTCCCGTCGGGCGAGACTCTCGACGCGACCGTGCTTCGCACGCCCCTGACGGCCATACCACCTGTCCTCCACGGTATGATCCACGGTGCGCCGCCCCGTTTCGGGAAAGACGCCCACTGCGCCGTCCACACGAAAGGACGAGCACGCCTTCAGGATCCCGAGCCTCGGGAAACAACGTCCCAAGGTGACTCACCCTCTTGTCACATCGTACGGAAGGATAGCCGGCAGGTGTGAACTCACCAAAGTCGTGCGGACCACGACGGCCATATCCAGAAAACCCAGAGAGCTGACGACATGATGTAGTCAGACGACTATTTCTACCTTGGAACTCGCGAACCAAGATAGCCATACCCATACCCCGGAGACACGGAGAAAAGGCAGAAGCTAGTCAAACGAGGAACGGCAACTCCTCACTATTTTAATAGGTAGCGTCGTAGCTGCCTTTGCCTCTCCCTTGCGGCTATAAAAGGGAGAGCAGAGACCAGCTTTAGGAAAACGACAGGAGGACGAACGAACGGACGGAGAAGTTCCAAGTTCTCGCCCACAGCAAACGACTTGTAAACACTTAGACACTCACAGGAGACCTGGGAGCACTTCTCTCTCTCGACTAGCTTGTAACCCCCTACAACAAGCACCCCGGTGTAAGGCAACACGACTCTCCTCTCCACTGGACGTAGGGCTTGTTCGGCCTGAACCAGTATAATCCCTGTGTTCCCCCTTGCACACCATCCGTAGCCTCAACCGCAAAACACATATTTACTAGCCGGTGTTAGCCTCGCCAAAACTAGCACCGACAGTTGGCGCGCTAGGTAGGGGCCTTTTGCGTGTTGATCCCGGTTGCGGATGGCAGCCAACGTCCCTGCGCTTCCTGTTGGCGCGGTGCTCCGGTTCGGGCCACTGTCCTCGGCCTCGAGATGAACCTCCGCCCAACCTGAGCCCCAGGCCATCATCATCCTGACCCCGGCCCAGCAGGTGGCTGGGAAAGGGACCCCGGCGACACCTCCACCCGTTTCAGGGAAACAGAGGGAACGCCACGCGCCGCTCCCGCCGAACTAGGCGGGGGGAAGCGCATCCGCGTCAACCCGACCAATCCGGTGCCCCCCGCGCGAGACACCGCCTCTACGATCATCACCAGCGCAACGCTGGTAGCTCGAGCAGCTAAGTCACAGTTACCCTTAAGCTTCCAAGCTTTGTTCATATTTGTGGTCTCGGAATCGATAAATAAGCGTTCTTCAATTATCATGAATTTTTGAGATTTAAACTGAAACCTCCCTCACGTCCGAACCTCTCCAGCACTCTTGAAAAAATCCGTGAAACCCGAACAGGCAAGAGAACACCCTTAGGGCATGGCCGGCCGAGCCGCGAGACCGCCTACGCCTCCGGCCTACGGCACCTCCACCCACCACCCACCGTCCGACGGGTGACTTACGCTTCAAGGCAATTTCATGGGGTTTTTCAAGTACGGGACAAGGGGTGGACGCTTGGGGACCGACGATCTAATTTTCTCTGTGCCTTTTCAATAGCTTTTTCGAAAATTCCGCGCCGAACTCCTTTCTGCACTCTAGCAAAACTTGCGAGATCCAAAGAAGTAAAAGGACACTCTTAGGGCAGGGCTGGCCGAGCCGTGAGATCGCCTACGCCTCCGGGCTACGGCACCTCCACTCACCACCCTCCGCCCGAGGGTCAACTTGCGCTCCAGAAAGATTTCGCGAATTTTGCCTGAGTGCGAGAAGAGAGACGGGCGTTTGGGAAATTTAGTAAAAAACGATCTCACTCGAGCCTTCTCTGAGATACCTAGCTGTGTGCGCGACAAAGCGGGAACCCCTCGGGTCGGACTGGCACAGCTCTGGCTCTGTCTACACCACCGAGGCTACGACATCCCTAAAAATGCTAAGTCCTCAACTTTCATCACAAAGTCTGATATTTACATGGGCACTCGGCCAAGACTTATTGTTCACAGGACGACAGAGGACTTCGCGCCACAAGCTCACTCCGCCGTGGGAAGGACCATTCATCGTCGCCGAGGTGCAACGCCCCGGCAAAGCTCGCGAACGAGAACGGCGAGGTCTACAGCAACGCTTGGAACATCGAACAGCTACGTCGCTTCTATCCTTAAGATTTCAAGCATTATACTATTTTGAAAATCTTGAAATCGATGAAAAGACCCGACTTCTACTCTTTTTAACATGATTTTAGATTTTCAATCCGAGCCTACACTCGGGAGTGAAGCGACCCTTTATTTCACCGCACAGTAAATGCGAGGCTCGGCCTAAGCTACGGAAGGGCCGACCCTCCCTCGGGGGCTAGGACAGGGGAAACCCCCGAACTATCCCAAGATTAAACAATTTTGGAAACGCAAAAAATTCAAAACTTGTCGAATTCGTTTCTCCCTAAAACACGCTTCCTTCCGGAAATCAAGCATGAACTTATAGAATTCGAAGAATGAGGGAAGCCCCAGAAGACAGAGCCGGTCGAGTCGGAGACCGCTTATGCCTCAGGGCTACAGCATCTTCCCACGCCACTCCGTGTTCGAAGGCTAACCCGCACTCGGAAGAAAACCTATAAGATCTACGCTCGGCCAAGGAAAGAAGCTCGGGAGGACGCACGTAAGCTTTTTAGGATTCTTTCTGCCAAATCTCCTAGGACATCGGCTGCGTCTATGCCACTAAAGCTGCGACACCCGAAAAGCGTCCCCCGAGGCTCGATGGCCCGGGCAAAGGCTCGGCAAGAAAAAACGCCTAAGGAAAAAAGCACAAAACAAAGCGAAACAAACATCCAGCAAAAATTTACATAAATGTTAAACGAAGGGCCATATTGTTTGTTTCCTTTCAAACCACTCCCGAAAGGTTACTTTTTACAAGGGCGCTATGGCCCGCTTCTTCTTCAGGGCAGGTTCAGAGGAGGGAACTCGACCTCGGCTTGGAAGAGACCCGCCATCACCACGCACGCAAACCGCCTCGACTGAGCCGAACCGTCGCATCCGTCAGGCTTCGCGCCTCAAAAGGTGAGCCGAGTCATTACAACCGCGCGCCTCTATTCCCCCTTCATTTTCTCAACGAAGAAACCCCGGGCTCGGGCGCCCGTTACGTTCCCAGGGGATCGAAGACTGGCCCTCCGAGGCTCGAACAGTCGCCCCAGGGAAATCGAGTTAGGGACAGCTAGTGGATGGGTCACGAAAACGGCGAGTATCCCGACGCCCGGAACGTCACAAGGGACATCCCATGCTGTGTCCAAGTCCTAGTAGCGAGTCGGTTACGTGGAATCCCTCCGTGGGAGGCATCATGCCCTCGGGACCCGTCAAAGGGACCCGACATCCACTAACTGACCCTCGGGAAATAATTGGAGTGTGCTCAGGCCACTAGCCGACCCTTAACGAATAGGGCACGGACCTCCACTTGGACCAACCCGTTTGTAGCTCACCGGAAATGCCGACTCGTGCCCCAGCGGGGAAGTCGAGCAGGACCAAACCTTCCTCTTCCCGAAAAAAGAGCGTGAAGGTCGAATTAAAAAAGACAGGGAAGGACCCGATCGATCTCGGATACGAAAACGGAGGCTCGGAAACTTGCCCTGCACCTTGGAAAGACCACCGAACGATCTCCCACACGGTGGGAGGCTCGGGGGCTCCGCTTCCAAGGAAACAACGCACCTAAATAAACCGAAAAACACCCGAGGACTAACGAACACGATTATAAGCCTTTGAAGGGATATATCATCCCTCCAAAGCCTCGGGGGCTACACCCGGCGGGTGCGCTCGCGCGCACCCCCCGGAAAAAACAACCCACACTTTATCGTTTTTGACAGGAAGAACCAGCGTGAACCTGTGGAGGAGTGCCTTCACTCCGCCACAGGCTCGGGGGCTACTGTCGGTTACCAAAGTTAGGGGTACCCAACTTCAATGCAAAAACGCTCATTCCCAACTTGGCCTGGCCCAAGTAAGGCCAGTGGAAGCCCACGAAGGCCGCGTCTACAGAGGCCCACGACATCATTCCACTAATGACAGCCTCCTCGGGAGAGCTCGCTCCGATTCGCCCGAGCCTCCTCGGGAGAGCTCGGGAGAGCGGCGTCCTCGGCGCCCAAGTCTCCGATTCGCCCGAGCCTCCTCGGGGGAGCTCGGGAGAGCACGGGAGAGCGGCACCAGCTCGGGAGAGCTCGGGAGAGCGGCATCCTCGGCGCCCCAAGTCTCCGATTCGCCCGAGCTTCCCTATCCCCCTCGAGCGCAATCTCGCGAAGACATCCAAGGCATAGGTAATGTCAGCGGAGCAATCTTGGACCACAAGAGATCTCTCTGACCACTTTACAAGCACCGTCCCGTCGGGCGAGACTCTCGACGCGACCGTGCTTCGCACGCCCCTGACGGCCATACCACCTGTCCTCCACGGTATGGTCCACGGTGCGCCGCCCCGTTTCGGGAAAGACGCCCACTGCGCCGTCCACACGAAAGGACGAGCACGCCTTCAGGATCCCGAGCCTCGGGAAACAACGTCCCAAGGTGACTCACCCTCTTGTCACATCGTACGGAAGGATAGCCGGCAGGTGTGAACTCACCAAAGTCGTGCGGACCACGACGGCCATATCCAGAAAACCCAGAGAGCTGACGACATGACGTAGTCAGACGACTATTTCTACCTTGGAACTCGCAAACCAAGATAGCCATACCCATACCCCGGAGACACGGAGAAAAGGCAGAAGCTAGTCAAACGGGGAACGGCAACTCCTCACTATTTTAATAGGTAGCGTCGTAGCTGCCTTTGCCTCTCCCTTGCGGCTATAAAAGGGAGAGCAGAGACCAGCTTTAGGAAAACGACAGGAGGACGAACGAACGGACGGAGAAGTTCCAAGTTCTCGCCCACAGCAAACGACTTGTAAACACTTAGACACTCACAAGAGACCTGGGAGCACTTCTCTCTCTCGACTAGCTTGTAACCCCCTACTACAAGCACCCTGGTGCAAGGCAACACGACTCTCCTCTCCACTGGACGTAGGGCTTGCTCGGCCTGAACCAGTATAATCCCTGTGTTCCCCCTTGCACACCATCCGTAGCCTCAACCGCAAAACACATATTTACTAGCCGGTGTTAGCCTCGCCAAAACTAGCACCGACACCGGGCCTTCGCCCAAAGAAACCCCAACACAGACATCGGTCAAGATCTCGGGTCCCCGCCAGACACCAGGACGTCACTGCCGACCACCCAGAAGAAGCCTCACCGGGGTCGACGCGCCGGCCACGCAGGCAGCCGCAAAGCTGCGCCAGCACCCCGCCAAACCACCTGCCGAACACCAACCTCCCGCCACCGTGTACGTTCACCAACCGCCCGCCGAAGCCGTAGCCGCCGCCGACCACCACCGTCGGCCGAGCACCCGTCGCAGGCACTGCCACCCCCTTAAGGTACCGGATCTGGAGCATAGCCCTGGACCAGCCCCCCTCTCCCCGTGGACGCCATGGCCTTCGTCTTCATAACGACCGCCCCACGACTGCAGTCGGAGGCACGGGGAAGGGACGGCATAGACAAAGACCGGCCCCCAACGGCAGCACAACCCCAGCCACCGCCACGAAATGACCACCATCAAGGGGAGGCGCCGAGGCGGGGGACGAGCAGAGGGGAGGGAGCCCCTCCGCCGTCCCCACACCTGAAAGGGCAGCTGCCCCGCGACGCCCTGCCGACGCTCCCCACCGAAGAGGAGCAGCCACCACCGTGTCCGGCACAGTCAGCAGCACCGCCACGGCACTATAGACCAGCCAAAAACCACAACCGTCCAAACCACCACGGCGCCGCCGAAGAGCTGCTCCTCCACCACCAAGCACCCCCACCCCACAGCAGCCAACTAGCAATGGCCGGTCGTGGCCACCCAGTGTAACAGAACCGCCTTAATCACATGGCCCACAGGCACCTGTCATCGTCACTAATGACCTCTGGCAGTCGTACCCGTGTCCCAAATGATCGAGGCAGCCCTGCCGGGCTACATCAGTGCCCGTATGCCGACAGGATCTCCATTGCGAAGCCATTACAGAGTTACAACATTTCATAATTAAAATACATCAGAGTAAATGCGGAAGATTAATTAGTACTTAAGTTACAAACCGAGTTCAAATAGTAAATAGGTGTAGTTATTACAAACCAACTTAAAACAGTAGCAGTGGCACTGGAACAACGATACAACATAAATAGATAGTAGATAATCGAACCCAGCCCACGGGTCCTTCACTCCTCACCACTATCCTCTTCGATCACTGTGGCACAACAGGGGTCGAGACAAATCTCCGGCTGTGGCC